>CM052539.1:90892748-90996335 GCA_028533065.1 Trachops cirrhosus
GTAAAATATAACAAAAGACACTGAAATAGAGGACAGGTAGTCAGTGACCAGAGGGGAGAGGGGAGGGAATTTCAGGGGAGAAGGGAAGGGTTTACAGGAACAAATATAGAAGACACATGGACAAAACTAGGGGGGTTGGAATGGGAGTAAAGGATAGAAACTACTGAATAAACTAAAATAAAAAAATTAAAAAAAAAACTGTATAAGAAAAGTGAAACTTTAAACCTTATAAAAAATATACTGAGAATAAAACATGGGCCAGGAAGAATTTCTAAAGAAATGCAAAGAGCACAAACTATAACAGAAAAGATCGATAAATTTGATTAAAACTAAGTTAGGATGAAAATTGTCTATAAAAATACCCTAACATAAATAAAATATATTTTTTATTTCCAAATAACTAACAAGCAATTAGTAACCAGAATATATAAATTAAAAAAAAACAAAAAAATGAATAGAAAAATGAAAGTATATAAATTTGGAACTTGTAACAGAAATCCAATCACACACAAATATATATGTGTATATATACACATATATGAAAAAGGTTCTCACACAGGCTCATAATCAGAAAAATGAAAATTAAAACAATAAGATACTATTTACACCCCTTAATTGGAAAACCCAGAAAAATCTATGGTGCCACCTAGTACAAGAACAGGGGTAAACTGCCCACACAGTGCTAGGGAATGTGAACTGGAACATTACTTGGCATGGCTTCTGGCCAGACCTGGTGAAAGAAAGAACTATTCACAAACCCTATGACCCAGGTATTTGACTCAGAGACTTTCTCAATAAGCGTTTCCCATCAGAACCATAAAACAGAAAGCAGTTGTAGGATGTGTTCTCAGCTATCCCAAGGACAGTGCATAACCAGCACCATCCTGGACGCACAGGGGAGAAGCTAATTCATACACACAATGGGTGATATGGGGTGCTATGGCTTCATTCTCCAGGGGGAGCCTGAGTGCAGAAGGTTGACAGGGCCAGCCACAGTCCCACTGCTGGAAAGAGTCTAAACTGAGGTGAAGCTATGTGACCATCAACGGGAGAACAGATATATATATAGTGCAGTATATGCCAGAATACTGCATGTTATCGGGGAAAACTCCGGCTATGCGATATAAACCAGTATAGCTATATCTAAAAAAATACTGGGAAATGAAAAAAGTTGCGGAATATTACATTATCTGATATTATGGGTCTAAAAGTTTAAGATTTATAAAAACAATTCTATATTTTAAGTGTAGGTACAAATATGTGTACAAAAATATAAAGTACATGCAAGAGATGGCTAAGCTGCAAATTTATACTGGGAAAGGAAATTAGGGTTAAGGGAAGGTTCACAGGAAAATTCACCCTAGCTATAATGTTTTACTTCCTTACACATCAAGGTATGGAAAAGATGAAAATATAGTAAGCATCTTTTGATTGTGCTCTCTCTTCCAGCACCTCCCCGTGGTGCTCTCCCCCCAGCCCTTCCCCTCACGCCCAGGGTGTCTTACTGTCATCCTTACATGCTAGTTTAGCATCCCTGCCTTTCTCCCACTCTGGGCATAAATCAATACATTTAAACTGTACAATGGTGTCCTAGATACAGTGTAGGCTGCTTGTCTAGGACCTCAGAGATAATGTACCAGTTGGGGTTTAAAGATAAATAATAACAAACTATAATTGCTTAACCTGACTGATTTACTACTCAGTAAATTTTTTCCAAATACAATCAATGCTGTAGTAAGATATTTTGGCACAAAGTGAACTTGGAGGTTTATGACAGCCTATGGACTTCTATGCTGTTAGCATCTCTTCCCAGCTTTATTTACCCCTGGGGAAATAACTCACTGCATTACCTTTACCACACAACTGACAAATATTTTTTGTAGATGCCACACAAAGCCCCATTCTACACGGTACTGGAGACTTCGCTAGAGTAAAGGGGAATGTATGAAAATGGATAATTACATAATTTCACAGTTACTACCAGCTACCACACAACCGCACATACTCAAAAAGATCAGAGAGACACTCAGAGAAATGTACCTTGGGCTATTTGTCTTTCTTTCCAGGCTTGATTATGAAGGATCTCATGAGCAGGGAATGGTGGGTTGACAATGAGCTCCTTCCCCAGGACTACCTGGGATCATGGGGTGAGGAGCCTGGAGATCCAGCACTGTCTCAGTCCAGCTGTGGTCTTTTGAGCACACCAGCCCAGTTACCCCATTGTCCCCGTCCATCATCTGCACTTTAGATGGCCCTCACAAACACTGCAGAAGAAATTCCAGAAGCAGAGAGAACACAGATACATAGCCTAGCTGCCGGAATGTCAGAACCTCAACCGTGCCGGTACCCAGGGAGATGAACGCTAATGACCTCTTTTCTGCACCTGTACTTCTGCTCCTAAATCAGAGTTCCATGAGCTAATTATATGCAGAAGACAAAAACAACAAAAAAAACCCCACATTTATGTATTGGACATTCTAGCGCCAGCTATGGAATGTTAAAGCCACCAACAGACTGACATTCTTCCTGACATTTCCCCATTTCCTCCTGCGTATAGTGGTCTAAAGAGATATAATCACACTCAGACTGGGTTTCTGACCCCCCAACTACAGCATGACTATTAGTGAACACAGCTGGGTGAGTACAGCTCTCCGAGGTTCTGGAAGAGGGTCTCTGAGAATGCCCATGACCAGAACCTCCCAGGCTTACCCTCATCCGCCATGTGGCAGCTGTAAGGTGGTGCTGCTGGCTTCTCTCCACAGGATTGCTAAGAGCTCTTCTATAATGAGCATGTCTAGATTGGCAAGCTGAGAGCAAGGTATCTTAGGGTACGTTTTTTAATCTGGTTGCTTGGATTAAAAGGGAAAAACATATAGCTACCAAAGTCCACTATGGTGATGATGTAGGTCACAGTAAAAGCCCCCAGACTGACTGGTGATCAAAGTTCTCTGTACAGAAAAGACTGGAAAGCAGCCCCTTACTGACAGAGTGCCAACACAGTGTCACTCTGACAACCTCCAAAGGGCTGGGATGACAACCAACTAACTTACAGACATGAAACAGTCCAGCTTCGGAAGGACAGCAGGGTAATTAGGAACAACACCAAATGAACACATCTTCTCTAATTAGCAGCACAGCACTGCTATGTCCAGTCTACACATCATAAGCTAATGCAGCATGGCCCTCTGTGCTCATCATGCCTGCCACTCACAGGCCCCTCAGCTCCCCTGGGAGTCACTGCCAAAGCCAGAGAGGCCAAACCAATGCCAAGCCAGGACAGTTTCCCAACCACCTCCCCAGCATGGATCATGGCAGAAGTGGTAGAGCGTGTGGACCACGGAATCTGAAGCTAGATGGCCTGGGTTTGAATCCCAGATCCACCACTTGCTAGTTCATAAATATGGTCAGCTTACTACAGCTTTCTTTACCTCGGTTTTCCCGTCTGAATAATGGGGTTAAAATATTATTTACCGCATGTGTAGAATAAGGGTTGAGTTACTATGTGAAAAGCACTTGGTATTGTAAGTGCCATGTGGGTGTCGGGTGTCACTATGCTGCTTTTGCCATTACTAAAACACATGGGACAAGAAAAAAAATAGGTGGGCCCTCTGAGGGTTTTCACTCCATCAGGACAATTCCTAAGGGTCCACCTCAGCTGTGAGATGGAGCTTCTCAGCTTAACCCAAGGGAATCAATTATAGTTCAAGTGAAATAAAATAAATCAAACAAAAGGCATGTGTTTGAGTAACATAAAAGAGCAAAAGGTTAGTCAAGTAAATTGGCAAGTTAAATAATTAGAACTGACAAATCTCTTCTCCAGTGAATTTACTTTTTTAACAGTCCCCTTGACTGGGCTAGAGAAAATTATTTTCATAGTTTCAATGCCATAACTAAAACAAATATAGCTTTATAGGTTTAATATTGAGCGGATAACATGAAGAATGGTTATGAGAGTTGAACACATGGGAGCATGTCTCTCTGCGGTGTGAGATAAATATTAACAATTGCAATCATCTTTGCCTTAGGAACAGAAAAGATCTCCACAACAAAACAAATTACTTTTGGTTTTCTATCCTCTGAGGAAATTTCTAAGAAGTTCCCAACAAAGAATTCTTGAACTGAATGTTTGTGGAAGTCTTGGACATTCCTTCCCATCATCCTGTGTGCCACAGCCTTCAGGAAATGAGATAAACAGGTAGTTGACAAATGCAGCCCAGCAGCCCAGGTTGTGTGGGGGCCCCTGGGAATTCCAGAAACCCTGTACCACCCCAGTTCTGATGGATCCTGAGCTCTGGCCTGCTGGTCACATAAGTGCTTCCCTAGGTGCAGAGCTGACTGGCATCTTATCTGGCCACTGGTGCTTCCTGTTCTAATGTTCTCTGAGTTCCAGAATCTACTACCGTAAGGTGGCTGTGTGGGGGGTTCAAGGAATTCATGGCCAAGCGAGGACAAGGTAGAACCACCAGGGGGCAGGCACACACACAAGTGTTATAGGACAACACTTTTTGACAGGCCAGCATGCAGAGAAGTCTCTCACAGCATGAGATGATCCAGAGGCTGTCACACAGCTTTACAGGGTGTGCAAAGCAGGCAGGCTGTACATGGCTAAGAGTCTGCTTAGTTGGGTTATTAACTGTATTAAAACAATTGGATGTGTAAACATTTGAATTTGGTGCTCATGAGCTTTTGAGCTAGTAAGTCTCAGACTTTTTGGCTCATTCATCTAACATGCCTGTCAGGCCAAATAAAAGCCATGACATACAACTTCCTGACTAGTAGAATTCATATTAAATGGTTAAATCATTTAACCTAACAACCTATTGGTAATTTTGAATTCTTTTGCCCCTTAATCACTTCATTTTCCCATATCTGAAAAGTCAATCACATACTAGTGTTTACTACACTTCCCCTTGACACCTTGACATTGAACTAAGCCCTAGAGAAGGACACATGGGAAGCACCTGAGATACTTGATAAAACATCTACCCTACCAAACCTATATTCCTGTGGGGTAAAAATCAGTAATCTGTAATTTTTCAAAATGCTCTCCAGGTGATGGGACAGCCAGGCTGGGAGCCAAGATTCTGGAAGCTTTCATGGGGAACTTGCAAGGTGTGATCTCTGCTCTCAAGAAATTACCTCATTGTGTCATTGAAACAAGACATGTGCTTTAGGAATAAAAGGGAGAGAGAAGTTCAGGCAATAGAAAATCATAAATGAAGCCCAAGGACAGGCAAGCACAGGGTCTGAGGGGCAAAGAGAAAAGTGCCAGGAGCTCTAGCAAAGGTGTGAATTGAGGGCTAATGAGGGATTAAGGTTGTATGGGTAGCATGGGCTGGAGTCAGGTACTATTTCAGATACCTACATAAATATATATCTAAATCTCTCCGAATAAACTATAATATATAGTATTATATGCAGGTATCAACAAATAAGACATTTTAGCAACAGATAATAATAATATATTGGCAGAGTAATCAACTACTTTTTAATTACTTTTAACATTTCATCTCTTCAAACCCTGTGAGATTTATAATCTAACATTATTGATGAAGCAGTCATTGACTTGCTTGAAAAAGGGAAGGAAATGAACACTTGTGGAAACTCTTAATGAGAATGTGGTTAAGTACTTTCAGAAAATTATTTTATTTAATCATATCTAATTTCAACAGCTTTGAGACAGGCAAGTCTGTTCATTTCTAGTTGATGACGCAGAGTCTCAGGTGGCTAAGTAACTTGTCAGCAGCCACATAATATTGAGGAAGTAAGACATTACAGATATCGACTCAGTTCTTCTTGTTCCATATCTAATGTTGTTTTCACTGCAATGAAACTGAACATATTCATAAACTGTATAAACTGTTTTGGGTACAATGACACCAGGTACTAACAGTCTGGTAATGGCATAAGAACAGATGCATAGATCAATGGAACAGATAGAGAGACCAGGAATAAACTCATATCTCTATGGCCAATTAATATTTGACAAAGGGGGCAGAAACATAAAATGGAGTAAAACTAGCCTCTTCAATAAATGGTGTTGGGAAATCTGGACAGCTACATATAAGAAAATGAAACTCACTCACCAACTTACACCATACACAAAAATAAATTTAGGTGGATAAAAGACTTAAATATAAGTTGTGATACCATAAAAGTCCTAGAGAAGAACATAGGCAGGAAATCTCAGATATTCCACACAGCAATGTTTTCAATGATATGTCCCCTAGGGCAAGGGACATTAAGGGAAGAATAAACAAATGGGACCTCATCAAAATAAAAAGCTTCTGCATGGCTAAGGAAAACAGCATTAACATGAGGAGGGAACTAACCATATGGAAAAACATATTTGCAGATGATACCTCAGACAAGGATTTGATCTCCAAACCCAATTTAAAAATGGGAAAAGGACCTGAACAGACACTTCTCCAAGGAGGACATACAGAGGGCCCTAAGACATATGAAAGGATGCTCAGCATCACTAGAGTGATGCAAATTAAAACCACAATGAGATACAACTTCACACTGGTCAGAATGGCCATCATAACCAAATCAACAAACAAGTGTTGGAGAGGTTGTAGAGAAAAGGGAAACCTAGTGCACTGTTGGTGCACAGTGGCAGACTGGTGCAGCCACTGTGGAAAACAGTATGGAATTTCCTCAGAAAACTAAAATGGAACTGCCTTTGACCCAGCAATACCACTGCTGGGATTATACCCTAAGGCTGCTGAAACACCAATTCAAAAGAACCTATGCACCCCAATGTTCATAGCAGCACAATTCACAATAGTCAACTGCTAGAAGCAACATAAGTGCCCTAAGTAAATGAGTGGATCAAAAAACTATGGTACATTTACACAATGGAACACTACACAGCAGAAAGAAAGAAGGAACTCCTACCCTTCGTGACAGCATGGATGGAACTGGAGAACATTATGCTGAGTGAAATAAACCAGGTGGTGAAAGATAAATACCATATGATCTCACTTATAAGTGGAACCTAATCATCAAAACAAATAAGCAAGCAAAATATAACCAGAGATATTGAAATAAAGAACAAACTGACAAGAACCAGAGGGGAGGGAGGGGATAATGGAGGGAAAAAGGGGAAGGGTAGTCAAGGAACATGTATGAAGGACACACGGACAAAGCCAAAAGGGGTGGGTTAAAAATGGAGACAATTGTGCTTGAACAGAAATTTAAAAAAAGATATTCTCTTTCTTTTTGGATTTTGACAGTTTAATTATGATGTGTCTAGGATAATTCTTTTTGAGTTTATCCTACTTGGAGTTTGTTGGGATTCCTAGGTGTGCAGCTTAATGTTTTTAATCAAACTTTGGGAATTATCAGCCAATATTTCATCAGGTCTTCTTTGTGTCTCTCTTTTTGTCTCTCTTTATGGGACTTCCATTATTTATATGTTGTTATGCTAATGATATCCCATGGGCCTTTGAGACTCTTCATTTTTCTTCATGTTCCTCCAACCAGACTCTGTCATTTGATCTTCCAGTTATGTAATTCTTCTGCTTGCTCAATTCTGCTGTTGAGTCCCTTTAGGGCATTTTTTATTTCAGTTATTGTACATTTGAACTCCAGAATTTCTGCTTAATTCTAGTTTTTATAATCGCTATCTCTTTTTGATATGTTATATTTGTTTGAGGCATTTTTCTCTTTATTTTTCAGACATGGTTTCTTTTCATTTTTTGGACATATTTAAAACATCTCCTTTAAAGTATTTGCCTAGTATATACATTGTATGGGCAACCTTAGAGATAGGTTTTATTAACTGCTTCCTCCTCCATGCCCCCTCCACATTCCATGTTTGGCCATGATTTATTTATTCTTTGTGTATCTCATTTATTGAAAACAAAATATTTTAAATGACATAATTTGGTAATTGGGGGAAATCCCTCCACCTAGCTGCTGCCCCCCCACACACAAACACACACATCCTCAGGCCATCCCTACACTTTTGTTCATGTCCATGGGTCATGCGTATATGTTCTTTGGCTGTTATAGTCCCTATGCTGCACTTTACATCTCCATGACTACTCTGCAACTACCAATTAGTATGTCCTAATCCATTCACCGTTTTCACCCATACCCCAAACCCCTCCCATCTGGCAACCATCAAAATGTTCTCTGTCTCTATAATTCTGTTTCTGTTCTGCCTGTTTGCTTTTTTCATTTTTTAGATTCAATTGTTGGTATATATACACATATGGCCATGTTATTGTTCATATTTTTTATCTTCTTAAAGAAGATGCTTTAACATTTCATATAATAATGGTTTGGTGGTGATTAACTTCTTAAGCTTTTTCTTATCTGGGAAGCTCTTTATCTGTCCTTTGATTCTAAATGATAGCTTTGCTGAGTAAAGTAATCTTGGATGCAGGTCCTTGCTTTTCATCACTTTGAATGTTTCTTGCCAATCCTTTCTGACCTGCAAAGTATCTTTTGACATATCAGCTAAAAGTCTTATAGAAGCCCACTTGTAGGTAACTAACTGCTTTTCTCTTGCTTATTTTAAAATTCTCTGTCTTTAACCTTTGGCATTTTAACTGTGTTATAGTGTGGGCCTCTTTAGATTCACTTGTTTGGGATTTTTCATGCTTCGTGGACTTGCATGTTTATATCCTTCACTTTGAGTTAGGGAAATTTTCTGTCATTATTTTTCCAAACAGGTTTTCAATTTCTTGCTTTTTCTCCTCTTCTGGCATACCCATGATGTGAATGTTGGTATGCCTGAAGTTGTCCCAAAGGCTCCTTACACTATCCTAATATTTTGGATTTTTCTTCCTGCTGTTCTCATTGGTTGTTTCTTCTCCCTTATATTCAAAGACACTGATTTGATTCTTGGTTTCATCCACTCTCCTGTTGATTCCCTGTAATCTGTGCCTTATTTCAATTAGTGTATCCTTCATTTCTGACTGGATTTTTTAATGCTGTTGAGGTTCTCAATAAGTTCCTTGAGCTTCCATATAACCAGTTTTTGAACTTTGAATCTAATAGATTGCTTGTCTCCATTTTGTTTAGTTCCTTTTCTGGAGCTTTTTTTGTTGTTGTTATTCTTTCATTTGGGTCATGTTTCTTTGTCTCCTCATTATGGCAGCCTCTGTATTTGTTTCAATGTATTAGCTAGAGCTACTGTGCCTCTCAGGGTTGGTAGTGTGGCCTAACATAGTAGGCATCCTATAGGGTCCAAAGTAACAGCTTTCCCTATTACTCAAGCTGGGTACTCAAGGTGTACCCACAGTGTGGGCTGTGTACACCCTCCTCTTCTAGTTGAGCTTTGATTGCTGTTGGTATGTCCAAGGTCAGCCACCACCTGTGTTCTGTCTGTGGTCACACAGTATTTGCTACAAAGTAATCTGAAGATGGCTGCTACTTATACTGGGCTTGGAAGTGCCCAGGTGAGGCCAAACTGTGAACCAAGGCTAGAAGCTCCTAGTGCCAGGCCTGGGGCAACTTAGTGAGAGGTACAGGGTTCACTGAAGGCAGATGGTGCTTGTTTGAAAGTGTTTAGGAAAATTGGAAGCATTGATCAAGACAAGCCATTCATATGGAAAAGCCACTGGAAATAGCTTCGGTGGGCCCAAAAGTTGGGTGGGACAGGGCCTCAAGGACTCATCAAGGTGGGGCCAACAGTGTGAACCAGGTTGATGGATTCTCCCATATGGCATCCATTGCTGGCTCAGACAAGGAACAATGGTCTCTGCCTGCATTTCTGTCCGGGAGAAAGCTGCCCCCCTCTAGCTCTCACCCTCATGCCACACATTTCAGTTCCTCCCCATATGTCTCTGATGCCTTTTAATCTGCTGTATCTGTGCTGGAGCTCAGAAGTTTCTTAAGAAACCTTAAGAAATGCATAAACCTTAAGTCTTTGCATGGGCCCTTTAAGAGGAACTCCCTGAGAGCCCAGCAGTTTTTGTCTTCCACGGCCTCAATCCCAGCTGGTTTTTACAGCTAGAAGTTATGGCAGCATCTGTTCCTGGCACTGGAACCCTGGGCTGGGGAGTTTGATGTGGGGCTGGGACCCCTTGTTCCTGAGATATTCCTCCTGATTTTTATCTGCCACACGTGGGTGTGGGACCAGCCCATTCTGCCTCTCTGCCTCTTCTACTAGTCACAGTGTAGTTTGTTCTTTAATTCTATAGTTGTGGGACATCCATTCAGCTCAATTTCTGACACTTCTGAATGATGGTTGTTCTATAATTTAGTTGTGGTTTTGATGTGGTTGTGAGAGGAGGTGAGCCATGTTTACCATGCTGCCATCATGACCATAAAAGGGGCCAAAGCTATTTTTAAGGTGCCTAGGTCCTAGACCATCCCTTCCCTCATCTTCCACTCCATTGCTACCACTCCTCCCCTACCCCACTGCCCTGCAGCCACACTGGACATATTGCTACTCCCAGAACTCACCGAGCTGCTCCTCCCTTAGGACCTTTATATGGTTGTTCCCATATATCTGCTTGACCAAATGCCTTCTCATTTTCCAGTCCTTTGCTTAATTCAGCCTTATCACCTAATTTATAATTCTAACTTCTGGTATTCCTGAGCCCTTGTCCTTACTGTTTTCCTTTTATAATTATCACCTACTAACATGTACTTATTGCATTTATTACTGTCTCTTCCTGCTAGAAAGAATAGTACCAGCTACTTTCTCAAAGACCAGAATCAGTCATCAGTGGGATTGTGTAGTTGAAGATATTAAAGCTTCAGCAGACCTAGTGCCAAACAGCCACATTCTGGCTCTGTTTTGACATTAGTGCCCACGTCTCCATGGATTGGATGTGAGGTGTGAGCATCATACCTCCAAAGAGCATCAAGGACAACTTTAAGGTTTCTGTGTTAGCAGAATTTAGCTTTAGGCTCAGTTGATTCCAAATTGCAGACTTCTGCACCTTCTTCTTCACTGAGATTAGAATGACAAGCATCCTTATTGTTAGCCATCAGGGAGATGAGCCCCAAGGAGAAAGCAGACACATCAATTAACCAACTGAAGCAGGGGCAAGGAAAGGCTGAGAAAAAATGGAATAAATCATGTAATACTTCTTATTGACACATTTCATTACAATAAAAATGTGTACAATATAAAAGCACTATCTTAGGAGTATTCAACCACAATTACTTTCTATTATCAGCAAAAAAATATTTACTAAAATTTCCCTGACCACAAACTTCAACACACACATATGTACATACACATGTATGCACAGTAGTGCACAAGTTATAATAATTTTTTTTAAAGTTCCACATATTACAGAAATTTCAAAATGTCTTTTAAAGTCCATTACTAGAAAGTCTATAAAGGTGGGGATAAATGGTGATGGATGGAGACTTGACTTGGGGGGTGAACACACAATCAAGTGTATAGATGATGTGTTGTAGAACTGTGTACCTGAAACCTGTATAATTTTGTTTAAAAAGGGAAAAAACACCTCAATTGAAAGCAAAAATAAATCAACTGTAATTAAAAAAGAAAATCTATTAAAATTATTTATGTGGATTGGATTTTATTGTTACAGTAAACATCCCAGGCAATGGAATAATATTCTATTTTGATCCCATAATCATACATATTAAACAAGCTCCTCAAAGCCACTAAATTCTAACCCCTCAAAGGTAGGAGAACTGAGAACCTTTAGCACAAAAGCCATCGTCTGGGGATTACAAACAACACTTTGCCTGGAAGAGCTCTGAAGCATTGGCATTAAGCCAGCCTTCTGCAGTTGCAGTCCCCTCCCACTCACGCTGGGGTCCTATGTGGTAACAAGATGGCTCAGGGGTCTCCAAAAACCCAGCCCCTCACACCACTCTGGCCAGGTTGACCCTTTGGTGAGTTCCTGATGAAGATCACTTACTCCTGTCACTATAGAGATAATGGATGCAGTAGCAGGACACCCTCTGCTCTCCATGGCTGAGGGGTACACAGTAAGTGCCAAGGAAACCAAACTTCCAGCATGATACTGTGACCACTGGGCTGGTGAGAACAGCAAGGCTGTGTGTCATACATAGCCTCCTCCATGGCTGACCTCTGACACTTTGTCTGTAAGGTTGTTGAAATGGTAAAAAGAGGCAGAATTACCTTATGTTTTTTTCTAAAAAATTTTAACACTTTCCAGATCTGGCCTACAAAACAGAGGAGAGAGTTCAATCATAGGAGAAGTCAGAACTTTTTCACATAGATTTAAAGTGGGTAGACTTAAAATCAAATGGATATAAATAAAGTTGCTCTTCAGTTAGGTTCTTAATTCCTGTTATGGATATCTATATATGGAGGAGAACATGATTTACAGAAAATTATACTCTCGTCAGAAGACAGGGGCATGGGTGCACTAATGAGGTGAGAAGGCCCACCTTGAGACATCCCAACTCTGATATCATATGACCAACCCTGCCTCCCTGTTTGTAACGAACTGGACCTGAGGTGGCCACTGGACTCAAGGCAAGCCTTTATATAGGCTGGCCAGTGACCTGTGACCTAGAGCAAAACCATAAGTGGGGATAATCAGAATCTGAAGAATAGAGAAAATAGATGATGAAACACTGTGTCAAATGCTGCAGATATATATGAAGAAACAGACATATGTCCATGGATGCCCATAAAAGCCCAATCTCTCAGGAAAAAGTTCAGGCATGTCCTTGCCAAAATGAGTGACCTTAACACCTTAAGACTTGACAATGTAGGGCTGCAGCTGAAATTGCTTTTATTGAAACACAACTTCTGTGTTTGCCCTATATCCTACTTTCTTTCTTTACCTTAGGGATGTTTGTTTCTTTCCAATACCTGTATTTAGCAATTAAAATGAAATTGTAGATATATCTGTTTTTATGTGACCCACTTCTTATATGTATTGGGTCACATGCTCCATGGATGCATATCCCTGTGAGTGGAGAGATCAATCATCCATGGCAAAGTGGTTATGAAAAGCTAGCTTTCAAGAAATAATTTCCCTCTCCAATATTAATGATGCATAAATTATTCAACCCCCTTAGAAGAGGGTTTTACAGAGAAGTATTCAAAGTCATTACAAATCATTTTTCTTTTTTGAAGGACAACTTCCTTTGGAAACCAACCGAAGGCAAAGTAGTTAATCAATCAAATTTAGGACCAAAAAAGCTATCTCATCACTTAACACAGATTAGGTTCTCATTTTTGGATAATGCCTACATGATATTGATGCCTCAGAACACAGCAACTGCTACTAGTTTTTAAAGAGTTTATTTATAACTCATTCATAAAATTTTTCCTCAGCATAAGGAAAATTTTCTACAGATATTTTAAAATGAAAGGACCTAACTATTTTTTATACTAAGTTATAAACCAGAAAATATGAAAACCTAAATGACCTGGTCAAAGACCATAGGTACAATTTTAAGCAACAGCTTACCTACAGGAACAATTGTGCAAATCAAATGTATTTTCAGATTTTCCAAACAAGGATAAAAAAATAACCAAATTTTTTAAGTTGTTTTTAATTGCTTAAGAAACATATTTACTTCACAGATCTAGAACAAATATTTCAAAAATGTATATGGAATAAAAAAAGATCCCAAACAGCCACAGCAATCCTGAGAAAAAAGAATAAAATTGGAGGGATCACAATACTGGATATCAAACTATACTACAAGGCCACTATAATCAAGACAGGCTAGTACTGGCATAAGAACAGTCACATAGATAAATGGAACAGAATAGAGATCCCAGAAATAAACCCATGTTTCTATGGTCAATTAATATTTGACAAAGGGGGCACAAGCATACAATGGAATAAAAACAGTCCAATATTGGGAGAACTGGACTGGTACATGCAAAAAAATGAAACTAGACTACCAGCTTACACCATACACCAGAATAAACTCAAAATGGATAAAGTACTTAAATATAAGTCATGATACCATAAAAGTCTTAGCAGAAAACATAGGCAGTAAAATTTCAGACATTCCACATAGCAACATTTTTGCTGATATATCTCCTACGGCAAGGAAAATAAAGGAAAAATAAACAAATGGGACATGAAATTAAAAGGTTTCTGCATGGTTAAAGACACCATTATCAAAATGAAAAGGGAACCAACCATATGGGAGAACTTATTTGCCAATAATACATCAGAAAAGGGTTTAACCTCCCAAAATATATAAATAACTCATATGACTGAACACCAGGAAGACAAACAACCCAATTAAAAAATGGGCAAAGGACCCAAATAGACACTTCTCCAAGGAGGACATACAGATGACTCACAGACATATGAAAAATGCCCAACATCACTAATCATCAGAGAGATGCAAATTAATACCACAATGAGATATCACCTCACACCCTTCAGAATGGCTATCATGCATAAATTGACAAACAACAAGTGCTGGTGAAGATGTGGAGAAAAGGGAACCCTAGTGCACTGTTGGTGGATGCAGACTGGTGCGGCCACTGTGGAAAATAGTATGGGATTTCCTTAAAAAACTAAAAATGGAACTGTCTTTTGATCCAGTGATTCCACTCCGGGAATTTACTCTAAGAATCTCAAATCACAAATTTAAAAGAACTTAAGCCCCCCTATGTTCATAGCCATGCTATTTATAATAGCCAAGTGGTGGACACAGCCTGAGTGCCCATCAGTAAATGAATTGATAAAAAAAACTATGGTACATTTACAAATGGAATACTATGCAGCAGAAAGACAGAAGGGACTCCTACATTTTGCAACAGCATGGATAGAAATGAGGAATATTATGCTAAGTGCAATGCTATAAGCCAGTCAGTGAAGGACAAATACCATATAATCTCTCCTTTAAGAGGAATCTAGTGAACAAAATAAACTAATGAGCAAAGTAGAACCAGAGGCTTGGGAACATGGAACAGAATTACAGTGACCAGAAGGGAGGAGTGAGGAGAATTATGGCAGAAAGAAGGGGAAGTGACTAGTCAAAGAACATGTAAGAATGACCCATGGACATGGACAATGGTGTGGGGATTGGCTGTAGGAGTGGGAGGTGGGCTGGGCAGAGGAGGGCAAAGGGGGAAAATTGGGACAAGTAATATAATAAAAATAAAAAATTAAAATAAAACAAAATAACCAAGTAGATTTTATTTGTCAGTTACATCTCAATAAAGCCTAAAAATCAAATAAAAAACGTTACTTCTTATACTTTCTTAGTTCTATAATATTCTATGGGTTGAGGATACATAGCATCCTTGCATTATATTTACTTTGATGACAGTAGGTACAAGAATTTTAGAAGACTCAATGAAAAACCCTCCTCAGTCATCCAGATGGATACCTCCCTTTCTGTCCTCTAAGGAGGAACCTTTCCATGGTTATTACTGCAGCTACTGCTAAATATTTCCAATAGCATTGCTCTAACTAACATCTTTTGACAAAATGTAGGCCAGTTATTGATCTTCTAAAATCTTAACTCCCTTTACTTTTAAGTGTGTTCATTTCTTTTCAGTTTCATATAATTAAACTTTGTGTCTTACTTCAGTAATCCCTATTAAGCAATCCCTTGCATGTGGTTAATGCAGAGATAATTTTTACACTGTAACCAAAGGCATATTCTATCTCCATGTTGGGTCTTACCTTTTCCTTCAGGTAGGGTAAAACTGACTCGACTGCCTCTTCATGAATCAGTGATCACTACCCAACTATTATTTTATATCTTGAGTTTTGGCCTATATTACATTAAACTATTGAACACAAAGTGCACTACAGAAATTCAAAAATGTTTGGGTAAAGATTCTCAATCAGCAGCACAGTTTTCTATAATTAAACAGTGATCTAGGTAGATGTGGAGATCAGGTGGATTTGGAGAGTTCACATATCTGCTGGAATTATGACATCTGTCTCAGAATCCACTTCTGTGGCTGAGACCTAATTTCTTTAGATTTTAGTGCTCCTCTCTAAATTACCTAACCCAACTGAATCTTATTCCTGGAGGATCACCCACTGCCACACAGTCCTAGAAGGCCATCAGATTTTCCTATATTATCACACTGAGTATGATTTGGCAATTAAACCCTCCAGGCCATGGTGCTTTGCACTCAGCAGGGAAGAGATAAGTGTTGGGACACATAAAAATTAGAATGTCTTAAATATACCTCCTATAGCAGCAATTTTCAACCTTTTTTATCTCATGACACACATAAACTAAATACTAAAATTTTGCAGCACACCTAAAATCTATATATATTTTTGATGATCTGACCAAAAAAATAGGTATAATTTTGATTCATTCACACCAGATGGCTATTGTTGTGTTGGTTGTTGTCATTTTTGTATTTGACAAGCTAAAGGAAAAGAGGTCAGTGCCCCTGACTAAATAGTCAGGCAATGCACATTTTAAAAATTCTTGTGGCACACTGGTTGAGAATCTCTGTCCTATAGCAATATGAAGCCCTTTTATTCCATTTGACCAATGGTTTTCAACCAGGAATGATTTTGTCCCACAGGGCAATGTCTGGAGAAAATTTTTATTGTCACATCTAAGTTAAGGGTACTTACTACTGGTATCTTGAGAGTACAGGCCAGGCTGCTAACCACCCTAGAATAGAACATAGGATAGCACCCCACAACAAACGTCAATAGTGCCAATGTTCAGAACCTTGCTTTACACATTTGTTCCTAATTCCAGTTTTGAAATTCTTGGAGTATCTTGAGTGTTCAAAATTTTTTTAATTGTTTAAAAATTAATTATTATTTTTTTAAATTCAGGAAAAAATATAGGCATTATAGCCATTTGTCAGGGAGGGTAATTGAACCATAGTTGTCATGGCAATAACATTTAACAAGTTTAAGTTTCATGGATATTAATGTTTTATCCAGTTAAACAACTTATAATTTTATAGGATGTATGTTGGTCAGCATTCAACGTGATTTGATCTATAAGCTAAACATCCAATAGTTCATTATAAGTTCTATAAATGAACGAACCAGGTGGTTAGAGTGAGCTCTCAAGCAGGACCACAGCCTAGCATCTGGGCACTCCAGATGAGGGTACAGCTCCAGGACTATAACCTTTTATGTATTGCTAACACTCGTGGATCCCAGAGGATTCACCATCATCATATTCAAGGTTTGGGATCTTTTTTATTCCTAGAAGGAAAGGGGGAAAAACATTTTTTAGGGATTCAAGAGATTCTGGGAGATAATGGTTGAGGGTTTCCTCATCTCTAGATTTCTCCATAGCAGATGTAGCTAAGGGTCTTCTTCTGAGCATGTTGGTGGTTTTCCACTATGCTGTAGGCAGTCTTGTGATAGCAGTTACATCAGTCTGGTTTTGGACTAACAGGGACCCAGTCCAGCCTATGTGTCATAGTTAGATACTTAAAATATTTTAGGGCCAAAAATCCAGGAAGGAAATTTATTTATTTTTATTTAAACCAGTTGCTGCCCCTCCCAGTCTAAAATCTGTTTCAGAGTTGGTGAGCAAGTTTCATCTATGCACCCCTTTCAATCTATTGATAAAGCATTTTGTAGAGTAGTGGAGGGTTCCACACCCTGCAGGAAAGAGTTCTGAGATCAGTTTATGAAGTATTGGAATAAGATTAATGGCTGATAGATCTATTCTCTACAACTTCCATGAATAATAACTTAGCATACCACCCAGCCTTAGAATCTATAATGGTTTTCTTTAAATTATAATTATTATTTACAGTAGCTTCTTTTTTACTTTTTCCTCCTTTAAATAAAACCATTTTCTGTCTTCACTCTTCCACCTACATTTGTTCTCTTTGTGATCATATCCAGTCTTATGTAAGGCTTTATTATGACCTAAAGGTTAATGACTTCCAAATTCTCATCTCCAACCCAGAACTCTCCCCTAAAATTTAGACTTTTATATTCAACTGCTCACTCTACTTGTATATCTCTTAGGCATCCCAAATGCAAGATTTTAAGAAGTGAACTTGTGATTTTCCCCAAGAAGCTGCTTCCTGCCCTAGCACAGTGGCCACAAGACAGTGAGGATGATGTCTGGTCAAATCATGGGGTGAGATGACTCACTGCTCCCTGTCCACAAATCTGGGTGTGGATGAGATTGAAAACCCTTCTCACAATGTCTTGAAGGCAAACAGAAGGCAGCAGAGAGGAAGAGCCAGTACACCTGCTGGCAGCAGTGAAGCACAGAGAAGACAGGATGGGAAGCAGCAGTGCTAGTGAGAGACCAGATGTGGGGCCGGACTAGTACCCGCTGGCCCAAGAGAACACACCATGATGCCACCACAGGTGTCATGGCAACAAATGCTGGTACTAAGCACTAAACAGGACAAGACAGCTCAGAGGACAGAAGGCCTGGAGGACTGAAGTTGAACTAGATGCTCTTGCCGGGATACCTATTCTCTGCAACCAAAGCCACGTGCAGCCAGAGGAAACCCTTTCAGAGGAAAGCTGAGTACTGTTAGAGTTTTAAATCTTCACTACAATCAAACGGGGGACATTTTTTGAACTAACTGTATACTATCCAAAAACACATTTTCAACCCTGTAGAAACTGAGTTATCAGTTTCTGTTTCTGTCATCAGCAGAAATGGTGGCTCATGACCAAGCTGTAAAAAAATGAAGAAAAATATGACTCTCTAATTTGGGACTGAAAAATTCAAACCCACTAAATAGATAAAAAGAACATAAATACACGTGGCTGTTGGGTGAAAAAGCCAACTTATCTCTGTTACAGTTGTCCTTTAATGTTTTTACACAAATTATAAATTAAAATATTTGTGATATTTAAAAAAAAATGTTCAGCAACCACAGCAGGGAACAAGCAAGTCTCTGATGGAAGCTTCAAGAAAAAATAATAAAGCACAGTGCTGAGACCTGCATGACTGAGCTCTCTCTGTACAGCCAGATGTGTTTGCTGGCCTCTGTACACAGAGCTGCAGGTTTATCTCTGTTAGCAACATCTTATCATCTTGCTCAAAGGCCATCATTAGTGAATTCAATATATCCCATAATCTAACAAGACACTAGAAATACTACAACCTTTCATGCCACAATGCTTTCCAAGTCATCGACAGTCTGCGCAAGCAATAATGACAGATACCCACACACGCTCCTTTCTTTGTTAGCATCCCAGAGCAATTTTTCCAGCACACATATCAAGTGGTGAACATATATTGCTTAATGTCTATTGTAATGGAGTACTGTCATTTTCTCCACTGTTACCACCTTTAGACGTTTGGAATGAAAATGACAGGTATTATGAAGGGAGGGACAGAAAATCTACCTCCCTGAAGGTAAGTGGAATCAAAGTCCTTTCCTTTATAATCATCCATAAATATTTATGCTTTACTGTCCTTTAGTTTTTGCATTCTAAAAATAATACAAGTATATAATATATAGTATTATTATATATTATTATATATAATATATAGTATATAATATATTATTATATATTATATATAATATAATATAAAGTATATAATAAGTAATACAAGTATATTCTTATAATGTCTTTCATTATTCAAAGAAATAATTTAGACTTTGTGTTTACAATGTATAAATATTGTTGGACATAAGCATCAGTTTTTATGTTTTAAATTATTTTCAGCTTGTAACAAAAGAATATAAATTTTCTAAAAACAGAATTAAGTGATATGTTAAGAGCCTCAAAATAAGATTCTCAGGTCCTGGATATATACAAGACATAAATATTCCACTCGGATTCAAACTATCCATTTGATTTATGAACATATTATTGGCTGAAAATATATTTGAGGGATAAAGAGGCTGAATGATTGTCAGCAAAAGGAATAGTGGGTTGCTTCAATTTAGGGGCTGGAAAGAAGTTGGTCAGCATTTTAAATTTACTCTGCAAATAGTTTATGAAATATAAACCTCACAAAATTTAATTTTCATGAAATACTGACCACAGGTAATCACCATTTACCCTACTGAGACAAAAGAACAAGCCCCTCAGTTTACTCCATACAAGTTCTGTAATACTATGAAGAAGGGAAATAGGTCCACAGGACCATGAGGGTATTAGCAGAAAACTATAATTTGCTGTAAAACAAATTAAACACAAGTCCCTGATCAATGGGGTGGGCAATATATTTATTAGGCAAATTGAGGGTAATTTTAGAATGCAAAACAGAATGATATTTGGCTAATATTTTATTCATATATCACTCATTTTTACAGTCTAAATCCAACCCTGTTTCCATGGAATGCAATACTTTCAAATTCCATAATTCAATATGGACAACCATGGCAAACACTAATGAACCAGAACAGCTCCTGTTCTGGCTCTGACAGCTCACTGGGTTTTTCAGATGTCGAGGCTTAACCAGTGTGAAGGATTTCTAAAGGGTAAAACCATAAATACAAATGTGCACACTACCATGGGACCCTCCTCCTTTTGTCCTCAGGAAATTGGTTTCCTGATTATCTCAGAGGTAGGCAGAATACATTAGGAGTGCACCCAAACATCCGGCATGTCACATTATGCAAAACAGATGGAGAAGGCATGTCACCATGTTCCCAGGTAGCACGAAAAATCTGGAGTCAATGGAGCAATTTTCCAATAAAGTAAAAAAAGGAAAAAAGATGATTTAAAGAGAAAATAAGAGTGAAACAACTGTTAACATGTAGTTATGTTGTTTCACATTAATATAAACTCCAATGAAACCAGACTGCCTTTGCAAGTGTGATATCACAGTTTGCAGTATGCCTTAGAGGGAAAGGAGGTATAGAAGTTTGTGCTCCCAGAACAGAACAAGAAAATACCCTCAAAATATTCATGTAGGGAGGACAGATGAAAACATCTCAATTAAAATTTGAGTTTAGGTCTAACAGGCTAACATAAGGTAACATATACAAAAGATATATTTTTATGATTTTAACTTCAAGAAATAGAAAAATTAGAGTTTTTAAAAATATAAGTTTATTAGAGCACAAAGTAAAAGTAGTAGAAATTCATAATTTCTTTGAAAGTGTTACCAACCCAGTCATAATATTCTCAGAATGGTTCAGATAATTTATCATCTTGACCTTCTCTGCGAGATAATCAATATGCTATTTCCATCCTACTCTTTCACTCTAAACTATAATTTCCTCCTAAGGAAATGAAAAGCATTTAATATAGTATTAAAGGCCCTGATGTCTCGGATCACTAAACCCTCCCACTGACCTGTGAAAATCACAGACAGCTGGGCAAGAGACCAAAACCTAGGCTTTATAAGCAAAAACATAAATGACAATGTGAGGGTAAAACTAATACTTAAGCATTTAGTATCACACAGACTTCTGAATTTTAGTTTATTTCCCTAAGATCATTAACATTTAAGCCTACAGAAAACATCATAAACTTTATAATTTAAGCAAGTGACTGGAGAATTCAAGCTGACTTGCACTTTTGCTTTAGTTACATATCCTGGGGCTTGAAACCATAGGTAACAGCATCCTTGCTGAATTCCTACTTGCAAACAGACAAATCCTTAAGAGTAGAATGGCTGACTCCAGCAAGTGAAGACTGAGGATACAGTTACTGATTTTAATACATTACACTAAATATCAATGTAGGAAAGATAAATAAGCTATTAAAATTTTATAACAACAACCATAAAAAAACAGGGGCAATATTTTTATAAGCAAGTCCCAGAGAAGGATGCCTGCCACATACTAGGTACATATATATGTTGGGTGGAATATGAAGGAAAGAATGAGGATGAAAACGTACCAAAAATGTGGTTCAGTGACTTATATGCTCTTTCCCAGAACTGTGACATAGTCTGCAGGCCCACTGAAAAATCAAAATGCAAGGCCCCTGGTTTAAAATATATTAAAAATTTCAAAACGCTGACACAGACAATAAAGAATGTGCGTGGCATTGTGAGTGCAGAGCTCTTTGAGCTGCATAGGCTGTGTGCCCACCAAGCTGGCCCAGCTCATGCCCACAGCACTCCTTTCCTTCAGGCTCTGCACACACACCAGGGATTCACTGCCTCCTGTGCTCCTTTCTGGTGGGCCCTGAAATCTCTCGCCCTCCCCTCTGGACCCAGAAGAGTGTCAACATGTTATCTTCACCCCCACATCCCGTTCATTTCTCACATTCTCCCATGTGCTGTCCCCCCACCTCGCACCCTTCACTTTCTAAATCCACTGGGCACGTTCTATTACTAACTTATATTTATACACATTCATTTGTTCACCACACATTCATTCCTCTATTTAATGCATACTTAACAGGGGCTGCTCTAAACCAGATATTGTTAGACACCTACCTGGCAGTGTTTACCACAGTCAACATCACACATACACACACACACACGGCCTGCTTCTCTCGGACTGACTTCACCTTCACTTCTGTGAAGCACTGATCTGTTTCCTCCTTCCTGTCAGCTCCCAGCTCTTCCTTGACTTTCTCCACTGAATTTTTTCTACCCTGAATGTTGCTGCTGTCCTGAGTTCTCAATCTAAGCCCGCTGCCATGATTCTGCTCAGCACTCATGTGGTGATGATTTCTGAAGCTACATCTTACCCTGCACATCGACCAGCCTGCTGCATATTGTCACTAGGTGGCCCCCACGCATCCCAGACATAGCCTGTCCCCAATCTGAACTCATTACAGTTGACTCTTGAACAATGCAGGGAGGTTAGTGGCTCTGACCCCCAACAAAGACTATAACTTTTTTTCTGGTTCATGTGGCAAGGACAAGGTTGGTAATTATTTTATTTTATTTTTAATTGAATTTATTGGGGTAACATTGGTTTGCAAAATCATACAGGTTTCAAGCACACAACTCAATCTAATATCATCTGCACACTGCATCATGCACCCATTGTCCCAGGCAGGCACTTTTCCTACCCATTTCCGCCCCCTTGTCCACCTCCCCACCCCCTTTCCCTCTGTCATCACCACACTGTTGTCTGTGTCTATGTGTTACATACATGTGTTTTTTGCCAATCCCTTCACCTTCTTTCATTCAGTCTCCCTCCCCGTCCCTTCTGACAGCTGTCAGTCTGTTCCATGTATCCAGGCCTCTGTTTCTATTTTTTATCAGTTTATTTTGTCCATTGGATTCCACATATGAGACCCTATGGTACCTGTCTTTCTCTGACGGGCTTATTTCACTTTGCATAATAATCTCCAGGTTCATTCTGGTTGTCAAAAAAGGTAAAATTTCCTTCTATTTTATGGCCATGTAGTATTGCATTGTGTAAATGTACCACAGTTTTTAATCCACTCATCTACTGATGGGCACTTTGGCTATTTCCAGATCTTGGCTGTTGTAAATAAAGCTACTATGAACATAGGGGGCATGTATTGTTTCCAGTTAGTGTTTTGGGATTCTTTTGATACATTCCCAGAAGAGGTATTGCTGAGTCAAAAGGCAGCTCCATTTTTAATTTTTTGAGGAAATTCCATACTGTTTTCCACAGTGGCTGCACCAGTCTGCAATCCCACCAACAGTGTACTAGGGTTCCCTTTTCACCACATCCTCCCCAACACTTGCTACTTGTTCATTTATTGATGATGGCCATTCTGACAGGTGTGCAATGATATCTCATTGCGGTTTTAATTTGCATCTGTCTAAATATTTGTTGAAATTTTTTTCTTATGTCTACTGGCCATCTGTGTTTCCTCTTTAGAGAAGTGTCTATTCAGGTCCTTATCAAACTAGGCTACAATGCCACTGTAATCAAAACAATCTGGTACTGACATAAGAACAGGCATATAGATCAATGGAACAGAACGGAGAGCCCAGAAATAAACCCTTGTTTATATGGTCAATTAATATTTGACAAGGGATACAAAAGCATGCAATGGAGTACAGAGAGTCCCTTCAATAAATGGTGTTGGGAAAACAGGGCAGGTACATGCAAAACAATGAAACTAGACCACCAACTTGCACCATACACAAGAATAAACTGAAAATGGATAAAAGAGTTAAATGTAAGTCACAAAACCATAAAAATCCTAGAAGAAAACAGACAGCAACACCTCAGACATCTCCTGTAGCAATATTTTTGCCAATATATCTCCTAAGGCAAGGGCAACAAAGGAAAAAATAAATAAATAAATGAGACTACATTAAACTAAAAAGGTTCTGCACAGTAAAAGAAACAATCAACAACGTGAAAAGGGAACCTGGCTGAACATAGTTGCCAATGATACACCTGATAAGGGGTTAATTTCCAAAATATATAAAGAACTTAGATAACACCAGGAAGACAAACAATCCAATTTTTTAAAAAAGACTATAATTTTGACTCCCCTAAAATTTAGCTACAGTGGTCTCTCTGTATCTGTGGGGGGCTGGCTCCAGGACCCCGGAGCTCCAAGTCCCCAGATGGTCAAGGCCGCTTTAAGAAGTGGTGTAGATTAACGCATACAGCCAGACCTCCACATCCACAGGGTCCCAACCTGGATCAGAAAGTTTACAAGTAGTTATTGAAAAAGTATCCACATATAAATGGGCCTGCACGTTCAAACCCATGCTGAAGGGCCAAGCGCACTTTGTTCTCTCCCCCGTTTTCCTTCTCTACCTCGCACATTTCAGTCACCACACAGATCACACTTAACGTGATTCCGTGTGCTTGTCTGTGACCCACACCAACTTGGAAATGTCTTTTTGTCCCTAATACAGTACCTAGCAATTAGTAAATACTCAAATTTTTGTTCAGATAAACAGTCTCCTTGTCTAGGGTTCTTTTTGTACTTTTATCTCCTTGACTGATTTCAAGCTTGAGTGTGCAATTGAATCTTATTATCATAAATTATCATGCTAATTTCCAATGGAATCAAGAATGCTAAATTGAAGAACACACTAAACTGGACATTGACAACATTTAATTTCCCGTGAAATATCAGGTCTGATTAAAATTTAATTCATTATGCCATTTTATTCAGTTTATTAAATGCTTCAATTTGCTGAGTGACTTTTCTTTTCACAGGCCAAAGAGCATTCACACAGTAAATCCTTGAGGTATTAAATGCTAAATACTGAAATCATAATCAGGCTGCTTTTGTTTTGGCCAACCACATTCAGGAGCACAGAAAGCACAGTATTTTTGTGGGTCATGAGAGATGAGCAAATTCTGCACCTATACTTTACAAATGACAGGGCTGAGTCTCAGTGAAGTGACATGAGTCTCCAGACATGGATTCCTACTAATGGATATTGTTTCCATGACATGACAATCACCCCTGGTGTCCAAACTGCATGGCAGAGGCTGCTAGCTGTTTCCCCATGTGCACCCTCTCCTTCCATCTTGGTTCTGTTACCCCACAATTTCAGAGGAGCATGCGGCCACCTGGAAGAAAGAGGACATGGCCTGGCCTCCTTTGCAGTTATGCAGGACCAAG
Organism: Trachops cirrhosus; assembly: GCA_028533065.1. Classification (NCBI taxonomy): domain Eukaryota; kingdom Metazoa; phylum Chordata; class Mammalia; order Chiroptera; family Phyllostomidae; genus Trachops; species Trachops cirrhosus. The sequence continues at coordinate 90,918,056 of CM052539.1, forward strand.
TGTCTTAAGTTCTGATCCCTGAAATATAATCAGAATTGTAATGTGCATCCTTTGGAAACTGCTTTGAAAGGGAAGGAAGTAGCCCATATTTGGCTGCTCTTCATTCCTACTGACTGGAATGCTGGCCTAGTAGCTGGATTTCAAACAGCCTTTGGACCATAAGGGAGAAGCTGTGAACTAAAGTTGGCAGATAAATATAATAGAAGGAGTTTGGGTCCCTAACATCAAGTCATACAAGCCCTCCAGATTTCTCCAGATTCCTTTTACATGAGAGAAAAATTAATCCTATCTTGTTTAAGCCATAATTATTTTGGATTATCTGTAGCAATCAAATCTAATCTTGATGGGTATAACCCATATGTCTTATTTTTTCCTCCATTTGTCTTCTTTTACTGGTAGAACTCACCTCTACTACTAACAATACTAAGACTATTTTATCTTTCTCAGGACTCAGAGCAACTCCCTACCTGCCCCATCCCACCCCACAGGTCTTATCGCCTCTCACTTAGAAGAGGAAGCTCACATACAGATCATACTTCAGCCCGATTCCCCTGCTTTCTGTGTCAACAGTATGCAAAGTCCACTGATGTTGAGAACAAGCACCCTCAGATCCTCCAAAATTCTTATTCACTGAATCAGGATTTGATTGTACTCAACATTCTATATTTATAAGGCAAAGGAGTACAATGAAATATTAAGAAAGACTGTTGACTAAAATCTGAACATAAAAGATTCTTGTTAGCTCTACATTAACCAGAAAGTTTCATTCACTAGAACCCTCCCTCTCCAGCCACTAAACCTTGCAGCTAAATGAAGATCCTCCGTTTCCAAATTTCCCTGTAAGAATATGCACAGCAATCCACAGTTTATAGATGGAGAAGAGGAAATTGGATAAGGTACAGCAGATTTCTAAAAGTCAAACCAGCAGTCAGTGAATATTTTATTTCCTTGATGTAAAGATGGTGAAAGAGTGAGTCTTGCTTCCCTGATATTATAGACTGGGATGATGACTACATTTTAGAAAAAAATTTTTTCAATCAGTTGTCTCTAACTATACAAAGCTGTTTCAAAGAATTCCATCACAGAATAACAACAAGAGATACACACTTAACAGAGGGCGATCATCCATCACCATCCTGGGAAGACAAACTGGGGTCTGTAGTGTTTCTCCAAAGTGCCAGTCAGCCCAAATAGGAGGTAGAGCTTCCCTCTGGCCCTGAGAGCAAACCTGGACCCCAGCTGGGAGACCTTGGGGTGGAGGGGTGCTAAGGGAAACAGATAGGCGGGTTCCATAAGAAATGCACTTACAGTTACTAACATTTATATTCCATGTTACAGTGCATGAGGTGCTTTTATATACAGCATGTCATTTGACTTTTAAATTCAGCCCCAGAGTACTCTTCGCTCCACAGGTCTCTTAGTAGCAGATGCTGATAAAAAGTGGCATGTTACTAGAAGCATGGAGTTGATGAACCTCAAGTGGGAATTGAGCTGTAATTCATCACTGCCCAATTTTGCTTCAGATTGTCAGTGGAGTTAATAGAGTAATAGCAATAGATCAATAGTAACATGGTAATTAGGCAAGCTTCCTTGCATTTTAGTTCTCATTCAGAAAACTCTTTCTGCACTTACCCTAAGTGCTCCTTTTCTCAGATTCATAGCACTCACGTACATTTTCCTCTCCCTTTCCTAAATTAGTTGGTTCCCTTACACTTAACTGCCTCCCTTCCCCAGGTTAGCTGTCCCTGCTTCTCAGTTCTCATTTCTAGAAGCATCTCCTAGGAAGCCTTCACTGATTTCTCCATGCTCTGACCAGTCACTACTGTGGCTTTAACTTGAACCTTTTCTAATATACCAATGTGCTCCTCACAGAAAAGGGGCCGGGGTCTCCCACAGGGAGACGTTCATGTTGACAGGGCTGGGGGGTTTGGCTAGAGGTAAGGTACTGGGAAAGCTGATGTCAAGTGTAGAATCCTGGTTTCAGGCCTGTCTGCAGCGTTCTCAACATCTCCTTCACTTCCTGTGAGTTTGATGAGACTGTCCTTATGATGCATGCCTACCTGAGAGCTGGCTAAAAATGTCCTCACCTGATTACCCAAACTCAGTGGAACAAATGAAAATTAAATATGTGTAGAGCAAAGAGGTAGATAAAATGAGGCCATCTCAAAATCAAGAATGGAATATGCAATTATATTTATAGGTATAAAATACACGTCCACACACATATAATTATCTACCTGCCTTCTTATCTGTGCTGCCCCAGTCCCAGTGTAGCCTCTCACACACAATACACATACTTGACCAATGTTCTGCACACAGTGCAGATATTTGACCAGTGTTCTGTACACAGTGCACATACTTGATCCATGTTCTGCACATCTATGAATTGCGAGTTACCTTATTCTAATAGAAGCTCAGTACTGCAAGTGCCATCTCTTATATTAAATTACGCTCAAAGCCACTTATTTTTACAAACAACTATTTCTGTTTCACTTTCAAATGCTAAGACACTATGTTACCTAGTCATATTCATATTATGTACTTCCCTTTATTTTTTCTGTAGAAGAGGACCTTTCAGCAAAGGACCTCTAGGGTACCCAGTCCTTGGGCTAAATTCTACTTTACTGTTACATCCCACCTCTATAAACAGCCAAGCATTATCCTTCCTTCTCTTCAGTATCTAGGTGGTTTTATGAAAATTAGTGAGGTCTAATTTGGAGTTCATGTGCTTTTTTTATCCCAACAAGCCTGGTGTGCAGAAAACCAAGGTAGTCATCCTATTGAAAGTTTCAGGCAGGTTACAAACCTAAAAGGAAAGTCACCTCATTGGCAAGTACTCCGTGTACCAGCTTCAGTTGCTGGTATCAGGGCAAGATTAATGCAAACATGACCTGGAAATGATACTGATGATACAACATATTCTTTTCACATGTACACTTGGATTAACAGAGTGAAAGGAGTCAAATGTGTGTGAGAGTGTCTGCCAAACATTAGCATTCTCCCCATGAGGCAAGACTTAAATTGCAGAATCGGATTTCCCAGCTTGAATTCTTCCTCTTGCCTTGAACTGTAATAGTGATCTTGGAGTAATGGTAATGAATACTCAGGGAAGAATAAAGACGGGGCAATTTGTTCACAAGGCTGGAAATAAAATATTTGGCTGTCAGTAGTAACGCATTTGAATGTCTAGCCCATCTTCCTGCCTGAAAAGGACACTTCCTTGTTTGTTCTGGAAATTCGCAGAAAAATTAAGTAAGCAAAGGCACAGACAGAGGCTTCTGAATTGTGAATTCTGACCTTTGCTCTATGCATTGGTAGGTTATTTAATCTGTTCAACTATAAGATGAGATGAAGAGCAATTACCTGCCTTGCAAGAGTGCTGAGACAGAGAATTCACAAAAGAACACCAACTGCTGCTAGACTGTCAGATCCAAAGCTTTTTGCAAGAATGGGGTGATCATCTAATACTAATTTACTGAGGAACAAGCTGCTTTTCTGCGTGCCCACACGTGTGGAGTTCCGCTGAAATCTGAAACACCATCAACATCCATAAGAAGCAGAAGTCATCCTCAAGCGCTATGGTGTGTTTGGAAAGTCAACAGTTTTGTGTTTAATGACCTAAAGTCAAGGGCAGTCATTTGGGTAAGATAAAAAATGTTCAAAATAAACCCTCCTCTACATTTTCTGGGATTTCATCTATTGTTTTGACTTGTTTCAAAGTTTGCTCATTAATGTAAACATGAAATAAATGTGTGATAATAGATACACTAAATGCAGCTGGTGTAACTCAAAATGACTTTAGCTCAACAAAATCATGCATATCACTGTGTGCCTTTCTACTTTGGTACAAAGAACACAAAGCCCTGGTTTTGTGCCCCTCTCTCACATACCCCCCATTCCCTCTGCTCACATACCCCTTCTGTTCCTTTCAGTATTTCACATGCATGACCTTGAGGGGGCAAATATATTACTTGATTAAGTCCTTTATTGTGGTTTATTCCTGAATATATATTCTGATTTTAACTTTTCTGGTTAAATAAGACAATTTTAAAAACCACTTTTTCTTTTCTAATGATAAAATGTAGAAGCCATGCAGGTATTCTTAGTTATCAATACTGGGAAAGACTGCAATTCAAGTTATACTAAGCTGGTTTTATTTAGAAAGTAGTTTCTTAAAAAATGTGATTAGGTTATTAGATGTACATTATTTTTAAGAGCCTATTAATCGGTTTAGAAAATACTTGAAAGTTAAATCTTAAGAATATAAGAACCATCTGTGATATTAAATGTAAAATACATGGCTTGATAGACATTCCTGTTCTTCTACAAAGCCACACATATTACATTCTTGGAAAAACTGAATTAACTACATAGAACATACTGAAAGGCAATTAAAATTTATTTACTATTTTATCATCAGGTGAGCTAGGTTATTTTAAAACTAAATTAATTTTTATGATCAAATGGTAGGTTACTGATCTGGTAAGTATTTTAATGCCAAATCCTCTAACAACTTTTTATAAAAGTTAAAGTCTAAAAATCTGTTTGTATAAAATATATTTGTTTTAGAAATCTATATGTAAATTCTTATAAAAAACCATCACTACAAATAGCTACTTATCTAACTTCCTAAATAAAACCTATATATTTAGGTATGTTATATAAAACATAAATTACATACATTTAAACCTGGACATTTATTGCTGAGAATTACGGGAGGAAAGGAAGTTTCAGAAAGGTAGAGGTGAACAAAGGACCTGGAGCAGACACCCATCAACAGCAAGACTCAACGGTCATTTCATGTCCAGAACTGTAGGAGCAAGGAAGCCCATGTTATTTTCAGTAATACATGACCTCTCAGGGATGTTGAAGGGTTCATTTGTTGGAAAATTCTTATATGGAATTTTACTACAACCTTCTGTTGGTCTTCCAGGTCAGACTATTTTTCCTCTTTAATTCTATGGAACAACAACATTGTGTTTCAAAGCTTCTATAACCTGCCTTTCCAATCCAGAGGAATTGGTATCTACACATAATCCTAGTCCTGGAGCAACAGACATTGTGTGAAACTTAAAATCCTGTGTCTTCATTCTAATTAGGATGAGTGGCCAGGCCATTCTTTTGACAATAAGAGCAGAGATCTGTTTTCCCCAGTAGCTGTATCCATGAGTGTTTAGGAGGAAAACCATGCTTTATCTCTGCATCAGTTTTGTGAAAATTCAATTTCTCAGGCTATTTAACTACTCGTCCCCTGTACTTAGTGGGTGGGTGGGGGGGCTTCAGAGCAGCAGGAATTTAATTTCAACCATTTTTCTTCCATCTAGAACACATTGGACATGTTGTTAGTGTTTCACTGATAACTGAAATGTAGTGAGAGACAAAAAGAAGAAAAGAATTTGCAATGAAAAGATGAATAAGTTCTGGAGATCTAATTTACAGCATGCTGATTATAATCAACAATACTATATTATATACTTGGAATTGCTAAGAGACCACATCTTAAATGCTCTCACTACAAAAAAGAGATAATTATGTGACATGATGGAGTTGTTAGCTGTATCAAATTAACACCTTAAACATACAGTTATATGTCAATTATATCTCAAAAAATTTCTCTGCATTGTTGTCTACTCATCAAAACAAAAAACTCTGCCTGAAATACAGCAAGGGTTTTAAAAGAAATGTCTTTAGCCCTGACTGATGTGGCTCAGTTGGTTGAATGTCATCCTGCAAAGTGATAGGTTGCTGGTTCAATTCCCAGTCAGGACACATGCCTGGGTTGTGCCTTTGGTCCCCAGTCCAGGCATGTATGAGAGGCAACCGATTGATGTTTGTCTCTCACATCAATGTTCCTCTCTCTCTTTTCTCCCTCCCTTTCCCTCTCTTTAAATTTTTTTAATTACTTTTTAAAAAAGAAATTCCTTTATATCAAATATTTTAGCCATTAAAAAGGGACTGGCCTCACAATGATTGTTTCCACTTCCCTCCGACATTTTTATTAAGGCATCTGGTTAGACACAAAGAATGTCATGGTAAGTGAAGCCGTGCTGAAGTCCCAGTTCTGAAGAAACTCATGGGGTATATAGAGGTTGAGAAGGACTATTGAACATTCTTAAATGTGACTATAAAAGTGCAACTCTGTTAAGAGTTGTGAAGAAGAGGAATGTGAAGGGGTTACTGTGTGTGGCTGATGTGGTAGGGGTGGGAGAGTGAGGGCTGATCTAGTTAAGAAGGTCAGGACAGGTTTTCCTGGAGAAGAGAAGCTTCAGCTGAGCTCTTCACTAGTGTGAAGAATGAAGGGAAGGATAGGGCTGGGGTAAAAGCAGAATATGCAAAGGACCTGGAGTACCAGGAAGCATGAGAGCACTTGAAGGATGGTGGGGGCTGTGCCAGCAGAGAAAGTGAGGGCAGCCTGGTATGTTAATGATAACAGAGAGCAGAGGGGAAGTAGAGTTCACTGTGAATAATAGCTCCTGTCCTCCAGGTGTAGTTTTTATTCTACAAACCATGGCAAGGCATCTACATTTACACTTTTCAATATTTTCCTGATTATAGAGAAATATTCATTCCTATTCTTTTTTTTTTTTAATCCTTACCTGAGGACATATTTTCATTGTTTCAGAGAGAAAGGAAGGGAAAGAGGAAGGGAGAGAGAAACATCGATTGGTTGCTTGTTGTACTTACCCAGACTGGGGATTGTATGTACCCTGATCAGGGATCAAACCAGCAACTAAGGCATGTGCCCTGATGGGAAATCAAACCCCAAACCTTTTAGTTATGGGATCATGCTCCAACCAAGCAAGCCACACCAGCCAGGGATTCATCCCTAGTCTTAAAGTAAACCCTTAATTTTTTCAATATTTTATGATCCATTTCTACCTTAAATAAAATTCCTTTTCCATAAGTTTGATGTTTAAGTAGAAAATATCTATATAATTACTTTAATTTTTCATCTATTACTTAGTAGAGTACCTGCTTTTACGTTATTTTTACTTCAGGTGAAAAAAATTTTCCTACTTGAAATTATTTCATAAAACCAATACACAATTATTTGTAGTGCCAGAATTTCCCAGAAAAAAATCTTTCTCATGAAAGTACTCTTTATTTTAAATATGCTGTAAAAGGATCTTATCTTCAGTCATTTTCTCTTTGCGGGTTCTCACTTCAGTGCAAAAATTCTGCGAATTAAATTCACATATATGTTATCCTTAGACAAAGGATGGAAATACCTCAAGCTATATTACATGGCAGACTGATGCTAGAAAGGCATATCTCCAAGAACCCTGTCAATAAATAATTTTAAAGAGATCATCTTTGAGTGCCATGGTAGATTATGATCATTGCAATCACTAAGATTTGTGTAAGGCACCTGCCTTCCCACCACAGTGCACATTAGCCAAACTCCCTGTCAAATGTAAGCTCGCTGCACAGTGCTGCTAAATTTAGGACAGAAATAACGGAGCAAAAATGAACAGACAGAAAAATGCCACCAGGTAAAACAGTGCTGAATAGAGCCTAGAAGGCAAAGGAAGAGGGATCTTGCACTTCACTGCAGGCACAGCATCACGTCTGGTGTGGGTTCACAGAGCAGTGTGTCTGCGTGCTGTTAAAGCCTGCTCTCCACTTTACCCTGCTCTCCACCTTCTCATCCACTCAGCTGGCCTCACCACTCCTAAGCAGATAGAGTAGATTTTATGGTGTTGAGAAGGGAAAATGCTGCATGACAATCCTTGTTCCTGGATTCTCTATCCTCCCAGGGACACCTGGGGACTGGACAGGCCCCATCAACTTGCTCTGGCTTCTCTGAGCCACAATCAGGGCCATTAAGAAAGGATGAAACCAGAGTTTTCAGCAGCATTCAGTTAAACGGTGTTTGAGCTGTAGGCACACATGGTCAAGACAAAGGTGACCTCATCCATTTAAGGATTCAGGATTCATGATGCCTGGTATGGAGAAAAGGATCACAGACATTATTTTTCCCTAATATGTGTGACCGTATTTCTCAATTTTTGATTTTTTTCATTTATAATTGAGATATAATATTATTTTAGTTTCAGGCTTACAGCATAGTGGTTAGACATTTTTGATTTTTTTCATTTATAATTGAGATATAATATTATTTTAGTTTCAGGCTTACAGCATAGTGGTTAGACATTTATATACCATAATTTAGGGGGTGATGACCCCAATAAGTCTAGTACCCATCTGGTAGCACACAGTCATTACAATATTATTGACTATATCTTCTATGCTGAATTTAATACTTTATACCCCAGTGACTGTTTTGTAACTGCCTATTTGTACCTCCTAATCCCTTCATCTTTCACCCCACTACCCCTTAGTCCCCTCCCATCTGGCAACCATCAGTCTGTTCTCTGTATCCACATATTTGTTTCTGTTTTGTTCATTTATTTGCTTGCTTTTTAGATTCCAACAGAATTGACATTATATGGTATTTGTCTTTCTCTGTCTGACTTATCTCACTTAGCTTAATACCTTCTAGGTCCACCCATGTTGTAGAAAATAGCAAGATTTCATCCTTTTTATTTTTATGTCATTGTGTATGAAATATGTATATATAAAGTCTGTCTGGAAAAAGTCCAACCATTGTTAATATTATGAGAATGGTTTGCACAACATCCATGTAACATGGCAGCCAAGGACAGTGGACTGGAATATACATGTGTGAATGATGATGACTTTACTGAACTAGTCAGTGGGGATGGTAGACACCATTAAGTGACCATGTGTACTGTCTGGCTGTCACATTCAAAATGACTGAGCTACTAGAGCAACAAATCTACATCAAACTTTGCATTAAATTTGAACATTCTCCTGTGGAAACTATTTAGTTATGGGCAACTGGTGATTGTCAGCTTCATTACCAGTGCCCCTGCTCATTCATCATGTCCTGTACAGTTTTTTGAAAAAACATCGAATCATCCAGGTGACTCAGCCCCCTACAGCCCAGATTTGGTGCCTTGTGACTTCTGGCTTTTCCCAAAACTAAAATCACCTTTGAAAGGGAAGAGATTTCAGACTGTCAATAAGATTCAGGAAAATACAATGTGGCAGCTGATGGTGAAAGGGAGAACTGTGTGAGGTCCCAAGGTGAAGGGGACTGAGGCATCACTGTCCTATGTGCAATGTTTCTTTCTTCATGTGCAATGTTTTGTCTCTTCTTCAGTAAATGTCTTTATTTTTCATATTACATTGCTGGATATACACACACATCACCACTTCTTTATCCAATAGTATATTGATGGGCACTTAGGTTGCTTCCACATCTTGGCTATTGTAAATAGTGCCGCAGTAAACATAGAGGTGCAAATGTCTTTTTGAATTAGTATTTTGAATTTCTTTGGATAAATACCCAAAGTGAAATTGCTGGGTCTATTTTTAATTTTTTTAGGACTGTCTATACTGTTTTCCATAGTGGCTATAACAATTTACAATCCCACCAATGGTGCACGAGTGTTCCCTTTTCTCCACAACCTCATCAACACTTGTTGTTTGTCTATTTATTGATGAATGCATTTCTTGTGAAGTCCCAAAGCATCCCATGTATGGATTGCAATGTTGATTATGCTAGCCTAGAGAGACTGGGCTGCACATCCCAATGTGGGTGTGCTCAGTAACATCCAGGGCCATCTTGGGGTCAGCCAGGATGCACCTGCTCTTCTGGTTATGCTGAAATGAAGTCAAAGCCTAGGGGATCCTCTTAAATGATTCTAACCAAGGACCACATAACCATTCAGAGATGTTCCAGAGCCAAACCTTAGAATGGGAAATGAATGCACAAGCATGCACACATACATGAACACACATTCACACTGGAGTGTTGACCCATATTGGAGTGAGAAGTAAAAGGAAAAATGTGTTCCTATAGATACTTATCAAGGAATGCTTTCATATTTTGAACCAAGTACAAAAGTTAATAACAAATGTACAATAAAAAATCACTATATACAATACCCACTTTGCTCAGTCTGTCCTACACAATCGTCAGCCCTCATAAACCATGCCCGCCCTGCACCCTGAAAGGTGATGATGGGATGGCAGGCCACATGGACCAGGAACAGCTGCATGTTCCCATGTACAATAATGCTGGGTTGTAAATAAACACACAATAGCCTGTTTTAATTTTAAGTTTTGGTATTTTGTTTGTTGTGGATATTTTTACATTATTTTTTACTTTTAAAAACATTGCATTAAATTATTATTTATTTGATTAATAGGGTTTTTGGTGCTTCGCTCTGGCCTTGTGACATACACACCACACACACATCCATATGCACAAACATACACACCATGTACACAAAGGTTGGACTGGACAAATCCTAAGTTTTAGGGAGTGAAAGAGACTAGACACAGAGTGCTTTCTTTATGTCCCTCAGCATCCACTTGACACTCCTGCTCATTTTGTAGCCCCCAGAAGGCATGGATCAAATGTCCAGGTACACCCCAGATTAGCAACAAGCCTCAGGCACACCAAGGTTTACTTAGACCCCTGGGGGTTTGATCTGGCTCCAGTAACTTCACAGTCCATCAGGAAGCAAAAAAATAAAGCAGCTATCACATGCAATGCTTTGTTAACAAATACATGTATACTCAGAGTGAGACTGACACAGTCCTTTATCTCCAAGAATCTTTTCAAGTAGGATGAACTTTTCACTAAAAAAGAGCCAGAATAATTTGATTTAGAAATCATGAATTGTTTTAAATGGTCAAATAAGGTCTCTGCTTTAACTTGAATACTTAGTAGTTTGTATTTGTCCATTTGGTCAGTAAACATTGTCTAAAGAGGTGACTGACTCTGTCCATACGTAGTATACCACTGAAAAGTGTCAACAAACCCCTCAAATTCATTATATGACATAGAAGTTTTCTGTTTAATTTATTGAGATTTTAATCTTTTCTAGGCAATGTTGCTAGGAACTTGGGTCAGACTCAGGACCAAATAAACAAAAGTTCCTGCATCTAAAACAATTACATTCTAGAGCAGAGGACCACACAATAACAAAAAAATCAATAGTATAATTATGTGGTATAAGTACTGGTTAAATAGTGTCCTCCCAAAATGTATGTGAATGTGACCTTATTTGGATATACAGTCTTTGCAGATGCCATCAAGTTAAAGTGAGGTCATACTGGAAGTCCAGTATGATCACCATCCTTATACAAATAGGGAAATTTGTACACAGAAATACACAGAGGAGAGATGGCCATGTGTTGACAGATATTGAAGGGATGCAGCAACAAGGCAAAGAACACCCAGGATTGCTGGTAACCACCAGAAGCTAGGAGAGTCATGGAAGTATTCTTTCCTAGAACCTTCAGTGTGAGCACTGCCCTGCTGATAACTTGATTTTGGACTTCTAGTCTCCAAAACTGTGAGAAAATACATTTCTGTTGTGTAAGCCCTTATTTGTGGTACTTGTTACAGCAGTCCATGAAAATCAGTGCAGTATGTTAAAAAGGGATAAGTACAATACCATGGGAAATACTTTGGTAAGAAATTGGGAGTGATAAATGGGAGACAGTTTTCACTGTTAAGTGAGGTCATCAAGGTAGGCTTCATTGGGAAGATGAGATGAGCAAAGATTTGAAGGAGTTGGGAGAATGAGTAATGTAGCTATCCAGGCAAGAAGTCTTTCAGGCAGAAGTGGGAGAAAGCCCAGCATCCCTCAGGAAGAGCAAGGAGGCTGGTGCCACAGGAGTGAATGAGCCCAGGTGGCAGAGGGGGAGACAGGTGGTGCAGAGGTGACTGGGGATGCCAGGTTGGCTGACTATACCTTGCAAAGGCTAAATGTACAATTTTGAGCAGAGGATTGACATCTAATCTGGGTTCTAAAGGATGAGTCTGGAAGCTTTGCTTACTTTGAGAACAAGTGTAGAGGCTACTACAGTAACCTATTCAGAGACAATGATGGCTTGGACCGGATAGGGAGAGATCTAAGTAGAAAAAAATAGTTTAATCCTGAATATATTTCAAAGGTAGAATCACCAGGATTTGCTGAAAGACTAGATGTTGCCATGTGATAAAGAGAGGAATCAGAGATGACCTCAAGACATTAAGGATTTTGGCCTGAACAACTGGAAATACGAAAATGCCAGCAACTGAGAGAGAGAGGCTGTGGATGGAGAAAGCTATTTTTTGGGGCAGGGGATAATTATGTTGGAAGTCAGAGGTTTGGCTTGGGGCCTCCTAAATTTTCAGATGTCTAATAGATGTCCAAGTGGAGGTGTCAGATGTGCAGCTGGATATGTGAGTCTATGGTTCAAGAGGAAGGATTGAACTAGAACCTGAAAATTGAGTCACCGGCACACGAATGTAAGTTAAAGCCATAAACTGGGTGGGATGAGACAGAACATGCAGACAGAGAAGGGAAGACAGCCAGCCCCTGATCGGGAGCATTCCCCTCAAAGAAGAGGGAACAAGAAAGCCCCATGCAGGAAGTATGCTGAGAAAGATGTCATCCAGCCTGACAAGTGGTACTGCTGGTCAGAGGGGTGGGCACTGAGAAGTGGCCTGAAGTTACCAATGCATAGCTCACTGGTGCTTTCAGTATCTTCTGGTAAATCCATGTAAGCAAAACTCTAATGAAAGTGGATTTGAGAGAGAACAGAAAAAGAACTGGGTACAATGAGAACAGATGCTTTTATAGAGTTTTGCTTTTAAAAAGTAAATTATTCATTGCATCTTGCAACAAAATTCTTGAATATTTCAAATTGGCCAAATTATTGTATTAGTAATTAATATATTTCTCTTGAATACCAACCTATAGTGTAATATAGGAACTGTGGCTATGTTCTAAGACCCCCTCCCCCCCGCCCCGTGGATGCCTGAAACCACAGACAGTACCAAAACCTATATAGACCGTTTCTTCCCTATGCAGTAAGTCCTCACAACATCTTGGATGGGTTCCTGGAAACTGCAAGTTTCAGTGAAACAGCGGATAATGAAACCAGTTTTACCACATCAGAGGTTAATTGATAAGACAAGAGTTAAGTTCCTACGGCATACTGCTAGTCACAAAACATCACCGAACCTCTAAATAAAGACCCCAAACACTTCTAATATTAAACACTGGCATTAATGTGAGCTCTATGTGCAGTTAAGAAAGATTAATAAAAACAAGGAAGACCATTCTTTTCCCACCTGCTTATTTCAGTTCAGGGTCACAGGTGGCTGGAGCTTCTGTTGGCAGCTCAGGGCACCAGGCAGGACCCACCCTGAACAGGATACACTTCCATCACAGGGCCACCCACACCCACACTCACTCAGACTGGGACAATGGAGGCACACCAGCCCACCTCATGTGCACACATTTGTGGGGTGGGAAGGAACTGTAGGACCCACAAAAAGCCCACAAAACGTGGGGAGAATGGGCAAAGTCCACACAGTGGCCCTGGCCCAGAGTTGACATTTTTCCCTTCAAATGTTATAATGAAATGATAATGAATGAAACATTATTTGAGGACCTGCTGTACACATGTATCTTTTCACTTACAGGAATATGTGAATTCAGATACTGTGGAGTATCTGAATTGCCAGCATCACCACTCTGGGCTTTGGGGCCATTAGTAAGTAAAATCAGGGTCACTTGAGCACAAGCACTATAATGCCTTCGTGGCTGTGAGTGACTAACAGGCAGGGAGTGGATACAGTGTAGAGACACTGGACAGAGGCATGATTCACGTCCCAAGCTGAGGGAGTGGGTTGGTGTGAGATTTCATCATGCTACTTAGAAATGTGCATAATCTAGAACTTACAAGCTGTTTGCTTCTGAAATTCTGTACTTAATATTTTCAGACCACAGTTGACTGTGGGTAACTTAAACCACAGAAAGTTAATCTATGGATAAGGGGGTACTACTGTACTATAATAATATGCTATATATAAATAACACATATTATATAATTATATAAATATATGGCATATAATTTTTAGTTAAAAAGTATATAACTTTTTATCAGCCAAGATGGAGACATAGGCAGATACACTTTGCCTCCTCACATAACCAAAAGAAGGACAACAACAACTTTAAAAACAAAAAATAACCAGAACTGCCAGAAAATCGAACTGCATAGGAGTCCAACATCCAAGGAGTTAAAGAAGAAATATTCATCCAGACCAGTAGGAGGGGCAGAGACAGGCAGCCAGGGCAGAGAGGATTCACAGCAAGGTGGCAGCTGGCAGAGTGGGCAGTTCCACATCTGTGTGCCAGTAAACTTGGAGGAACAACTGGGGAATGAGACAAATCATACAACCCATGGTTTCAGCACTGGGAAATAAAGCCTCAAAATCTCTGACTGAAAAAACCTGTGGGGGTTGAGGCTGTAGGAGAAACTCTCAGCCTCACAGGAGAGACCCACAGGGTCCCAGAACATGCACAAAATCACCCAACTGGGAATCCAGCAACAAAGGGGCCCAATTTGCTTGTGCGTGGAGGAAATGACAGAAAGCTGAACGAGAGAGCTAAGCAAGCAGCATTGTTCCCTCTCTGGCCCCTCCCCCACATACAGCATCACAATGAAGCAACCCTGGTGAATACCTAAGGCTCTGCCTCTTACTACATAACAGGTACGCCAAGACAAAACATATGGCCCAAATGAAAGAACAGATCAAAGCTCCAGAAAAAAATACAGCTAAGCAATGAGATAGACAACCTACCAGATGCAGAGTTCAAAACTCTGGTAATTAGGACAATCACAGAAATGATTGACTATGATCACAAAATAAGAAAAAAAATGAAGGCTATGAAAAGTGAAATAAAGGAAAACATACAGGGAACCAACAGTGAAGGGAAGGAAACCAGGACTCAAATCAACAGTCTGGAGCAGAAGGAAGAAATAAACATTTGACCAAAACAGAATGAAGAAACAAGAATTCAAAAAAATGAGGAGAAGCATAGGAGCCTCTGGGGAAACTTTAAATGTTCTAGCATCTAAGTCACAGGGGTGCCAGAAGGAGAAAAGGAAGGGCAAGAAATTGAAAACTTATTTGAATAAATAATGGAGAACTTCCCTAATCTGGCAAAGGAAATAGACTTCCAGGAAGTCCAGGAAGCTCAGAGAGTTCCAATAAAGTTGAACCCAAGGAAGCACACACCAAGGCACATCATAATTACATTAACCAAGACCAAAGATAAGGAGAGAACCTTAAAAGCATCAAGAGAAAAGGAGACAGTTACCTACCAAGGAGTTCCCATAACGTTATCAGCTGATTTCTCAAAAGCAAGCTTACAGGCAAGAAGGAGCTGGAAAGAAGTATTCTAAGTCATGAAAGGCAAGGACCTGTACCCAAGATTACTCTATACAGCAAAGCTATCATTTAGAATGGAAGGGCAGATAAAGTGCTTCTCAGATAAGGTCAAGTTAAAGGAGTTCATCATCACCAAGCCCTTATTATATGAAATGTTAAAGGGACTTATCTAAGAAAAAGAAGAATATCAAAAATACAAATAATAAAATGACAACAAACTCACAGCTATCAACAACTGAACCTAAAAAACAAAAGAGAAACAAAAACAAACTTAGCAAACAACTAGAACAGGAAAAGATACGCAGAAATAGAGATCACATGGAGGGTTATCAGTAGGGATGGAGAGGGGGAAAAATAGAGGGAGAGGGGTAAGGTACAGGAAATAAGAAGCATAATTGGTAGGTACCAAATAGACAGGAGGAGGTTAAGAATAGTATGGGAAATGGAGAAGCCAAAGAACTTATATGTACAATCCATGGACATGAACTAAGGTGGGGGAATGATGATGGGAGGGGCAGTAGAGGGTGGAGGGGAATAAAGGGAAGGAAAAATAGGATAAGTGTAATAGCATAATCAATAAATTATTAAAAGAAATTTTTAAAATTATATAACTTTTACAAATCAAACTTTTGAGATATTAGTAGAAATAATACAGTGAGATTCTGAATACTCCATACTCGGTTTTCCTCAATTGTAATACCTTGGTAAACTGTAGTACAATATCACAACCAGGATGTGTACTTTGATACAATCTAGTGATCTTGTTCAGATTTTCCTCATTGTATTCATACTCATGTGTGTATGTATTTTTAAGCAATTTTACCACCAACACAATCAACATACTAAACAATTACATCATCAGAAGAATCCCTCATGGGGGCTTTCTGTACCCACATCACCTGCTTTCCATCACCCCATCTCCCATCCGTAACTTTTTGAGCTGCTTACTAATCTAGTCTATGTGTGTATAATTTTGTCCTTTCAAGAAGGTTATGGATTGGCTTCCCTCACTCAACATAATCTCTGGAGGTCCACCCAGATTATGTGTATGTATATCAGTAGTATATTCTTTTTTAACAGCTGAGTAGTACTCCGTTGTACGAATACACTACAGTTGTTTAATCATTTATCTATCAGAGCACTTCTGGGTTGCTTCCAGTTTTGGGTTATTATAAATAAAGCTGCCACGAACATCCATGTCAGGTTTTTGTGTGGACATACTTCTCATTGTTGTGGGACAAATGCCCAGGGGTACAATTGCTGGGTTGCTTGAAAATCAAATGTTTAGTTTTACATGAAACTCCCAAACTGTTTTCCAAATGGCTGTGCCGTTTTACATTCCCTCTAGCAATGTATGAGTTACCCTATTTTCTGCATCATCAGCACTTAGTTGGTGCTATTATTTTTTGTTTTTTAGTCATTATGATAGGTGTGTAAAATGACATCTCATGCCCTGGCTGGTGTGGCTCAGTGGATTGAGCACTGGCCTGTGAATCAAAAGGTCGCTGGTTTGATTCCCAGTCAGGGCACATGCCTGGGTTGCAGGCCAGGTCCCCAGTTGGGGGTGTGTGAGAAGCAACCACATATTGTTGTTTAAGAAAAAAAAAATGACATCTCATTGTTGTTTTACTGTGTGCCCAGTGCCTAATGCTGTTGAACTGTTTTTTCATGTGCTTATATGTCATCTGCATTTGCTGTATTCTTCAGTGAGGTGGCTGTACCTTATGCTTTCAATGTTTGTGTTTTTTTACTGTTGAGTTTTAAAAGTTCTTTTTATATACTAGTCTTTTGTTGACTATTTGGTTTGCACATATCTTCTACCAGTCTTTAGCTTGTCTTTTCATTCTTTTAACAGGGTCTTTTGCAAAACATTTTTCATTTTGATGAGCTACAATTTATTATTTTTTCCTTTTATGGATCATGCTTTTGATAGCCAATCTAAGAATTCTTTGCTAAGTCCTAGGTCCTAAAAGTTTTTTTTAATATATTTTATTGATTATGCTATTACAGTTGTCCTGTTATCCCCACTTCATTCCCCTCTGCCCTGAACACCCTCTCCCACCCACATTCCCCCCCTTTACTTCAGTCCATGTGTCATAAGGTCTTTGCTTGTTAGTATGGGAAATGTAGAAGTAAAAGTTTTTTCTAAAAGTTTTATAGTTCTGTATTTTACATTTGAGTCTGGAGTATGTATGTGTATCTGTGTGTGTGTATATATATATATATATAGAATAGTAAAATGGCTCCAAAAATTATTATAAAACTACCCATTAATTTTTGGTATACGTCCTTCCAGTCTTGTATTTGTGTTCTAAAGTTTACATAGATTTTAGAAGTTTACATACATATACATATAAAACACAGGTATATGTCAACTTTTAAAACACAAAATTAGGATTATCTCACCTGAATTTTTCAATCACAGTCATAAACATTCTCCATGGTAATGCTCTGTAACAACATCTTCAAAGCTACCAGTATGCCATCATACAACCATTCCACTCTGTTCAAAGATCACATATTATCAGTCATAGGTTGTTTCTAAGTTGCTGCCCTGTCATAGCGAGGCCTCCACAGCTTCAGGTCTCTGCTGATTTCTGCCAGTGTCCTCTGGCTCATAAACCTTCTCTGGAGGTGGCAGCTTGCAGGACAGTGCTGGATGTGCTGAAGAACAGACCCTGGTCCCCGTCCTTCTTTGTCATATTGCCATTCTTGGACAGAGGGTTCTCAAAGCTTCTTGAAATTTAAAGAATTCAAAACCCCTTTGGTAAATAGCTAGGGAGAAAATATGGAGAACTGGGGGTATGGGCCTGGTGGCAGATTTGAGAGCCACCCACCTGAATCAGCTGCTTTTCTCTCCTCCCATAGATCATCCATTCCTGAGAGGTGAGCACAGTGTTGGCGTGAGCCAGTGGACAGAGTCAGAAGGGGCAAGCATATATGCCCTTTATTTCTTTCAGGCTCCCTGAGTGTGATAGAGCCAAGGAGGTATTTTTTTTTCCTTCTGGGCCTGTTTTGCTTGAATTGCTACAGACTTTTCTTTCCTAGCCCAGACCCCTCTCCAGTCCTGATGCTGCGGGGTTGAAGAGACAGCAGTGAGTTCAAGCTTCCCAGCCTGACTTGGGCTCAGCTCTTGCTCCTCTGTGTTCCTGTTTTCCAGTTGGCAAAAACGCAACCTAACTCATGGAATCATCCTGACGATTAAATGAGAAAATATCTGGAAAGCACTCAGTGCTTTGGCATTTAGTAGGTCCTTCAGAATGGATCATGTTTTCATCCATTCTGCAGGGGGATTCCTCCCAGGGATCAAAGTGTTCAACTTCCTGGGAGCAGGACATGTGAGGGAGTCCTGGAGGGCCAGGGGCCTTAAAGGAAACATTTCCATTGTGCCTACGTGAGGGTACTTGCTGGTCTGTAAGGCTGTGATATTAAAATCTCCCACGAGGAGGTACTCACACCATGAGTTCATGTTCAGGTGGTTGTTTTTTAAATCTGTATTATTTATTCACTTATAACCAAAAGTTTGTAACCTTTTTCCTCATTTCCATTTTAATAAAATATTTCAAGAATATAGGAAAATGTACATATAATACCAAAATTTTCATAAACCCACCACCAAGTTCTTCTTTCCCTTCCTTCTTTCTTTCTTTTCTTGTTATTTTACTTTTAAAATTTTTTTATTATCTCCATGTCCCCACTCCCTGGCCTTTGGCAATCATCATCTTGTTTGTGGTATCTATGGGTCTGTTTCTGTTTTGGTTTGTTAATTCATTTATTTTGTTAGATTCCATATATAAGTGAGATCATACAGTATTTTTATTTCTCCATCTGACTTATTTCATTTACCAAATTATCCTCCAGGTCCATCCATGATGTTGTAAAGAGCAATATTTCATTCTCTTTTATTGTTGAATAATATCATATATATATATATATCATAGCTTCTTTATTCATTTATTCATTCATCTATCAATGGACACCTAGGTTGCTTCCATATCTTAGCTAATTTATTTACTTTTTAAATTTATTTTTCAATTACGTTATGTTGACATAAAATATTAGTTTCAGGTGTATGACATAGTGATCAGGCTTCTTTCTGTTTTTATTTTGTCTCTTTGACCCGGTTTAATAAATGTTTTGAATAAATGTGATTGACATTATGTCCAACACTGATCAAAGCACCAAATGCTGGTGACTATGTGGAGCCATAAACTGATGGAGGAACTAGTGCAAGTTGTTAGAACTACTTTGAGGGCATTTTGCTATATCTAGCAAGGAAGGGTGGAGATATGCAGATATGGACATGACCCAACCATTCCACTTCTCGGCCTAGAGAAATGTTCACAGTCAAGCACAAGGAGACATGTGCAGGCACACTCATCACAGACAGTTTATAACAGCTCCACACTGGGAACAAACCTCAATGCTGTGGGCGGTGGGAGGGAATGCATACAACAGTGCTCAAAGTAATGAAGATGAATGAATCAAAGCTGTATGTAGGAACGTGAACGAAAATAGCGAACAAGTTACAGAATGCAGAGTCTTGTTATCTTTCTCTAGAACTTAAAGACACTTAAAACAATACTCTGCTTATTCATGGTTACACATTACTTCCATGGTAAAAGGTTTAGAGTATGTACAGGGTGTCCATTAATCAGCATCAGACCCAAAGGTGCCTCTGGGGATACAAAGGGGATTCTTCTCATCCATACTGCTTTCTTTATTTCAAAAGAGATGAAAAAACTTGGCAAAGACTTACATTTACTTACTATGAGTGCTTATTACATGGATTTTTAAAAGATATCAATGTGGATATTTTGCATGAACTAAATAACAATTCTTCCCATTTCAAAGTGTTTTGGAGTTGATGAGACTGTTCATGTGTAACCTCAGAGTAACCCTGCAGCAGTTAGGAGAAATGCTGCCTCCGTTTGAGGAAAGCAAGCTCAGAGAGGCCAGTGTTCACTCAAGATCACACAACCAGGAAGAAGTAAAGCCAGGATCAGACGCAAGTTCCAAATGTGGTATTCATTCTCCCCATCGTCTAAACTTTTAGACATTTTTATTTGTAATGAGCATTTCTGTGCCTTTTATTACATAACTCTGAGAGCCTTTTGTCAATGATGGGTGCACTTTTCTTTTGGCAAATTGAAAAGCAATATAGACTTTTTAAATAGAGCTATTTTATGATATACTGATATAGTCGAGTCACTTGTTTGAGATGCCACAGTAAAGTGGTGAAACCTATGTGCCACCCAGGGACTCTTGATTCATTTGTGATTCATTCTTTTTAGCCACTGTGAACCTTCCAGTTTTTACATCTGAAAATCAAGTTTATAACTGCTTATCATCCAACTCTTATAAATATATTCATGTAGTATTTTGTCACATGATAACTTAAAATGACAGCACCCTAAATTATTACCAGCAGAGCAAGTGCTAGGTAATTGTGGTTAATTCAGTAATTAATGTTTTTAGTCAGGGAGACTCTGTAGTACTAGGTAAGAACAGGGCTTAGTCAGAGAGTGTGGGTCTGGGTCAATGGCACTTTATGGCCAGTGTCCATTCTGAATAGCTACTGCCCATGCCTCATGTGTCAATATTGGTGCTATACCAGTTGTTCAATGTGTTAAAATCACCCTTCTTAAGATGCAACATTAAGTGAAAAAGCAGAAATCAAATTACATTACACCATGATTAAGTCATAGAGATATGTACACATATAAAAATGGACATACTCACATACACAAATATAGTTAGGGATTTAGAATTACTGCTTATTTTCCCTCTACATCACACATTTTCCACAATCTTAAGCCAATTTTATAATTTGAGAATTCAGCATTGGAATATTTTCCGATGCATCTATCCTGAGTCTGCTGCTGTAGAGCACTCTCCTACAGCTCCCTGCTTCCTTCTGCTCTCCTCCAGGGCACTGATCACCTGCCAGGGCAGGGAAGTGCCATGATTGCTGAAAGAGGACAGACAATAGCTCCACTGTGTTTTCAGCGGTAAGATCAAATGCACTGGACTGATTTCATGTGTTTCTATTTTGCTAAGGGCACTACAAATTATATAGAGGTACGGAAAGACCATATGTTATCTGCCCCTTCTAATGAAATTCTGATCCTCTTAAACCCCCAGTTAAGTCATGTCCTGTACTCCTGATTGAGCTGGTACAGAAACTCACATGCTCTTCAATGCTTAGTGCTGTCAGCTGAAGCACTGGTTCATCGAATACAGGCAAACCTTTCAAATCTCATAAAGCCCTGTGATGCTGTATTTTATTTTTATCAGCCTTTCTTACCATGAGAATTCTTCCTTTCAGTTCAGAGGAATGGAATTGGAACTTTAAGAACTGGCCAGGGTTTTCCATTACAAACCCATGAGTGTTCGGTATGTGCATTTGAGGCATTTTATCCCATCAACAGGCACCAGCGATGTTTAACTTCCCTTCTTTTCTATTGACCTGGTTGAAATGACTCTTTTAAGGTGACTTACATGTTTGCACCTGTAGCTACTTTTTCTTTTGAAGTGACCAGCTTTTTTAAAAAAAAATTACAGACTCAAAATATAAGGGAAAGCAATGAGGTTATGAATTGAGAAGAAGCACCAAAACAATGGAATATTCACTATAATTAACACATACAATCCAATGCAGGTCAACCATATTAAATAACTTCCAGTGCATGAACCTGTCAATTAAATATATTATGTGAGCAAGAGCTGTGCATATAGCATAATGACAGGTAATTTGAATTCTTTTCATGCACTGCTTTTCCTGCAGAAGTATCTAGTAACATCCCCAGCACTCAGCTTTTTATTTGATATTCTAGTATTAGCTGTGCAAAAATCAACTCCATTTTACACTATTATTGCAAAAGTGTATGAGTTATGAAATTGATTCCTGACACATTGTGTTGTGAGAAGGTTAATGGTTACTGATTTAGCCAGTGCTAGGATTTATGTTTAATAATGCATGAAATGATGGCCTTTTAATTTGTTTATTTTTTGAGGAAGACTAAGCTTCTGCAAAATTATAGGAAAAATACATAAAATGATTGTATGGATTAACTCCGGTTGCTTTTAAACATTTGAAAAGCATTTGCAACCTGAAGAGTAACCAAACAAATGAGTTCAGATATTTAACTTTGGTGTGGTTCGTGATGGGAAGCCATAGTTTAAAACTGAGTTTTCCTATAAGTATTAAATGTTCTGAGCTAAGCATTTATGTGCTTTTAAGTTGGTCTACAAAACACAGAACCATTTTTACCTCCTGAATTTTGCTTCTCAGCACCACTGAGCAATGTGATAGCAAAGTCAGAGCCGAGGCAACGCAGAAACAGTACACTGACCTCCAACACCTGTTTGCCCCTCTTCAACTCCTTTTGAACAGGCTAGCTTCTTTGAGGTGCCCATAGCTGTTTTTTCTTTCAGTCACCTTGATATTCTCTGTTGTCTTAAAACTTCTTGACTTAGCAACAGAGAATACAGGAGGGTATTACAGCTGCATCCTTCCATTTTTTTCCCCACCAAATAAAACCCAGGGACTTGAAAGTGGTAAAGATGCAGTATCACCTGATTCTTTTCAACCCAAGTGAAACACTTAAATAAAACCAAAAAGGAAGAAGGGGAGGAGAGAAAAAGGCAGTGGAAATAAATCACTGTGCATTTGAGGGCAGTTAGTTTAAAATGCTCAGTTAAATTTTCTCATGCAAAACTGGAAAGGGGAGTTTTTAAACTACTGAGCTGTCTTGAGGCTGTTAGTAGGTTATGATAGTGACATGGCAATTTGTCCTGTCCTGTCTAAGCAGACAGCTAGGCTTCAACTGGGACAGCACCACCCAGGGCCCCGGGTCATCCAGATCCACCAGAACTGCTGATTTGACTAAATTACACAACTTACAGAGACTTCCAGGCTATTTAAATGGAAGGCATTATGGAGTTCATCTTGTACAACTCACAGTCCGTGTACATAAACTTGAAATTCACAGAGTTAAGGGATTTTCTCAAGGTCACACAAATGATCAGTACCTTTTAAGTCCATCAAGTACTTTCCCTTCTTCACATGTTAAGCCTTCCAGATGAGAAAAATGAAAGCATCTTGGTCACACTTGTAGGAAAATCCTCCATATCTCAATGCCTCAGAAGAGATTTATTATGGTGATTTAGCACTATTCTTTAAGGAAAATTTATTGGAAACAATTAAGTGGGGTCTAGTCAACATTAGCACTATAAAATTCTCCTCTCATACACAATATGCTCAGGAATACAGGAAGTGTCTGATTTCAGACTGTGGCTCTGACAGACACTTGTGACTGCAGAAATCATAGACAATCAATTAGCTGGTGGTCTCCATGGTATCAGCTATAGGGGTTTTCCCAGGAGAACAGTTGATATGTAAATATTATAAGGTACCAATCATGAACTCAATTTGAATTATGTCACAAACTTCTTAGATGAACATTACTTCCTCTTAAATGTACTGCACTGGCAGTTAATGAGTGTGGCTTAGAATCAACTGGGTAATAGATTCAGCTTTGACCTCATAACACATGAGCTTTATCTGAATTTCTTCTGCGTACAATGGGTATTATAGCCACCTTGCTCAAGTTAATGCAGTATCTAGTTAATGCAGTATCTAGCAGTTTGCAACCACTGTTGTTACCGGCTAAGCAGTCCTCGGTTGGATAGTTCATTGGTTTTTCTATCCTGATTGAAAATTGCCAAACAAGGATTCATCAGTTTATTTGTTCATTCATTCAACTAACTTTATTACATACTTTAATATGTCCTATAGTGCACTAGGCACTCTGCATACATTATCTTTCATCCTTAAAACAATCCTGCAACAGAGAACTATCATGCTTTCCATGTTCCAGACAGGAAAGCAATGAAGTCAGGCTGCAGAGCATCAGTGCACTCAGTCTGCCTGCCCAAGAAATGTGAACGGTTCAAGCCAAGTAGCATTAATCTTCATACTGGTCTTCAGTCACATCTGCATAGGTAGCAAGTACACTTTCTCGCTGGATAATTGATTTATCTCACTTAACAACTAAACAGTTTTCTCCTGGTATGGCTACCAAACATTAATTGGAGGTCTCACGTGAGGTTCGGAAATGGCCACCACTGCATAACTCTAAAGCAGTGAGGATAGCTGCTAATGTTGGGTGCATGAGGAACTGCTTGGTCATTTTTGTTTTAAAACATCTGTGTAAAAAGCTGAAATTTTTAGATTAAGAAATGGGGGTATAAATCTATTTTACATTATGGTAACTGCTTCTCGAAGATTTCATTCTCAATTTTTTTCTTAAAATTATCTTGTGTTAAACTGAAACCCAGGTCATGTATAGGTATTGGTATGAAAAACCAATGCCTACTCTCCCCATTTCTAAAGTTCTGAGATGTCCAGAATATTTACATCTCATGCTGTGACTGTACAAAATTCCAGGGCAAAGGAGAGACTCTCCCTTTATTACAAAGGGGTTGGTATTCTTTGAGGAGGATAAAGATTTATCTGATACTTTATTTTGACACAAAATTTTATTAAAAGCTTTATGTAAGAAACTGGGAGGCATAAAAAACAGCACCAACAACAAAGTTTTACAACAAACATGTAAGCCACATTTCATATGACAGTGGGAGGGAGACACAGAGGTGAGGGCATCACCCACTCGAGTCAGGAGGGCCCAGGTTGCCACTGAGGAACATAACTCCTGCCTGGGTGTCTGAACCAGCTGAAGGCATGTTGTGTGTGTGTGTGTGTGTGCTACCATGAACTGGTTATTTGTGCTTCTGACACTATTTATGCTAATCATACTTGCTATTGTAATTATGTAACTTAACCACAATACACCATAAACTGAATACAAATGCACAAAGAGAGGTGTTTCTATGAAGAGGTTGGAGGCTTTAACAAAAATGATAGTGGCAAGTTGCATAAAAAATGTTCTGAGAAGCTTAGAGACTATGGTGGCAAGGTGGGGACAGTGGGAGGTGTGACACTGTAGAACTAGTCTTCATTTGGTCTACTTCAAACATGTCTTTAAGAGACTGCTCAGCTGAAAAAACTAAGCTGGAAATTGGAAATGGTCTTGGTCTTCTAAGGTTAACATACCCACATTTTTGAATTTTAGATAAAAATATTTTGTCCTTTTTGTCTCATAGTTTTTTAACAATAATTTAAAAATATGTAAATTATGTCCTTCTTGACCAATAATAACACTAGTAACTATTCTTATTGCTATTATAGGTGAACTTTGATAGAACTTAATAGCATAACAAAGTACAACTTAATGAAGAAACTCCTACCAGGTCCAACTATAAAGTCGCCCATTAACCTTAAAATGCCCCAAGGTTGTAACCAAAAGGATGAAGAGAAGTAGATGAGTAATGTGTCTGATAACCTTCCAAATTTGTCTCAAATGTGTTCTTTGCTAGGAAGCCTCTAGCATATTACTGAGGCAGGCAGACCCTAAGGTGTGACCTCACCCCCATATTTTCCACCTCCTATCGTTTATGCCCTGTGGAATCCCTCCACTCTGAGTACAGCTGGAACCTGTGACTGGCTCATAACCAATAGAATATGGCTCAGGAGATGGCATGTCACTCTCAAGATTAGGTCATGTCATGTGAGTCTCTACCTTAGACTGGAGCAA
Source organism: Trachops cirrhosus (assembly GCA_028533065.1). Lineage (NCBI taxonomy): Eukaryota > Metazoa > Chordata > Mammalia > Chiroptera > Phyllostomidae > Trachops > Trachops cirrhosus. The sequence goes on from CM052539.1 coordinate 90,943,982, forward strand.
GACATTCTCCTTGCTAATTTGAGGAAGCAAAAGGTCATGTTGAGCAAGCCCACATAGCAAGGAACTGCAGGTGATCACTAGGCACTGCAGGGATCTCTAGAAGCTGAAGGTGGCCTCTAGGCAACAGCAAGCAAAAAGCTGGGACCCTCAGTCACATTGCCACAACGAAGCAAATTCTGCCCACAACCTAAGTGAGTCTGGAGGTGGGTCCTTCCCCAGTTGAGCCTCCAGTGAGGATGAGGCCAACGGACACCTGGATTACATAGCCTCTGAGACGCTGAGCAGAGGAATAGGTAAGCTGTGCCCAACTCTTGACCCATGGAAACAGAGAAATAAAGTGTGTTGTAAACTATTAAGTTGTGTAACATGTTAAACAACAGTTAAAAAAAACTGATACATTTACTTTTTTTTGTAGCCCAATCTGTTTGCCTTTCTAGTTCAAAGATAGGGACTGTCTTGACTGACTTCTGTTCCTTATTCCCCTGGTGTTTAGCAGCCTTGCCTGACACACAGAAGATCGTAAGTACATACTGAATTAATAATCTGGTGAATGAATGGATGACTATGGCACTTTGGCATTCCAGGGTATATATTAACTACCATGATACATTGCTTTTCCCTCTAAGATCTCTTGGTTAATCAACATGCTGAAAAAACTGAAACTATTTCCTTTCTAAGTGAGTCATTTATCTTCATTAAAATGGAGCTGCTGCCCTATTTTTTGGTCATACTGTTTGATTGGATCCTTCTGGAATATTTTGCAGAATTCTCTGTGGTTCTTACTAGCCTACATAATTTTGTGACATCATGTACTTCAATGAGCCAGTTACCTTTCTCCGGCTGATCATTTCAAATGCTAGGCATCAATTCCTGAGGCACCCCATTAACTCCTTTCTATGAAAAGAATTAGCACAAATTTCCTTTCTCTGAACCAATTTAAATCCACATGAGCACTTGATTTTTCATTCTGTCATTAGCAACATTAATCATATTCAGAATTTGATGATGAAAGTACTTTATACAAATTATTCTATTTATCCGTGCAACACCCAGAGGTAGCTTTGCTATGTAAAATCCCCATTTCTTACATAAGAAAACAATTTTTGGAGTTAATCTGTAAGTTACTTGCTCAGTGAACAATTTATTAAGTATTCAAAATATAAGGAGCACTGCATTTAGGAAAAAATGAAAGGGACGAAGGCAGACATCTGTCTTGTCTAACTTTAAAATTATGTTCACCATAGTTTATCTGTTGTTTTTCAATGTTTTGCTACTATTTCCACACACAGAAGCTGGGCATAAGCCTTTATCACCTTCAGCCTAGAAAAGTACAACAGCCTTTGTCTTGGTCCAACTCAGGACACAGAGAACGTCTTGCTCAGCTCTGTCTCACAGATCTCAGCTTTTGAGATCCTACAGTGACTTTCTTGTGCCTGTTGTTTAAGACACAAACATTTTGGCTTTGTTAAACACCCTTTTGGACGCTTCACTCACCCTTATTTCCTAATCTAATAATACTCTCTGTTAATGATTTCATTGTTTAATAACCAGAAATTCTCTATAGCAGCCAGGATAACTAGCTATTGCCCCTTTAAGCAAAATTCCTTCTCTACTTGCTTTTTTATACACCAGGCCGTGAAGACAACATGCCCTCCTGGCTCATTTTTGACAACCCACATTTTCTCCCCTCCTTTAAAGGCTGGTAATGATATTGACCTTGTGATTCACCTCACCCTACTCTGATTATGTCTTAACACTTTGCCCCTCAAACACCTGGACTTCATTAGTTTGCCTGCATTTGTATCAGCACAGGTCAGCATCTTACACCAGCAGTAGCAGCAGGATCAAGGAACCTATAAGAAACACAAATTCCTGGGCTCCATCTCAAATACACTGAATAAGAAACACTAAGGGTGGGTCCCCGGAAATTGTTTGACAAGCCTTCCACATGATTCTGATGCCCTTTGAAGTTTGAGAACCACTGATCAATATGTGTAAATATATAAGTAAACCTATGTACATACACATATGCATACAGTTTGCTAAATAGTATATCATGATAAAAAATTAGGCCTTGGCTGCTGTGGCTTAGTTGGTTGGAGTGCCATCCCATAATCAAAGGGTTGTGGGTTCCATTCCCAGTCAGGGCACATTCCTAGGTTGCCAGTTTGATCCCCAGTTCAGGCATGCATCTGATCCCTGGTCTGGGTGTATACAAGAGGCAACTAATCAATGCTTCTCTCTCTCATCAATGTTTCTCTCTCTATCTTCCTCTTTCCCCTTCCCTCTCTCCAAAAGCAATGAAAGAAAAAACATCCTCAGGTGAAGTAAAAAAAATTAGTTAGATCCCCATTTAGATTTTAAGCTGTTTCAGATGGCAGGAGGCGTATGATAAAATATTAACTATGCTATTATTATTTTTCTAACACCCATAGCACCTAGAACAGTATTTGGAACACATGTTTGTCTAAATAGCACTTGCCTCTTGACACCATCTTGGTTCAATAACGTGCAAGCACCTTTGACCAAAAGGATACAAAAGAAAGAAAACAAATGAAGCACATTATTTTGTTAGGTATGCATTTGCAGCTCTGATTAAGACTAAGAAGATCAAAATTCAGCTACATATAAAGCTCTTCACCATGGCGCTCCTATGTATTAATACTTCTATAACTGTATCTTCCTCCCAAGCCTCCAGTCCTACATAGCTATGTGCACCTCCCTGACAGCATCTCCAGGTGGTAACTCATACCTCAAATGTCCTTCTCGTTTCTTGTCTGCCTGGGTCACTCCTCTGTGTCCTCCAAGGCCCACTTGCAGGAAGCTTCTCTGATCCCCATTCCATCAGAGTAAGACACCCTTCCCTTTGCTCCTGAATTTCCTCTATTTACCTCTATTCTGGCACTGTCCACACCGTCTTATGAAAAGCACTTTCACCTGTCTGTCTGCCCCACTACACTGCACTGTAAGCATCTGACAGCCGGTTTCTCATAGTTGTATTCCAGGCTCACAAATAACTGGTGCTCAATATTTGTTGACTGGGAAAAAATAATTGGGTAAGATTTAATACTATGTGTAATTATGCTTTCTATGCTTTAATTTCCTCAACAACGAAACATGAATATGTTTTATGCTAACAACAAATTTAGTTCAGAATTAAAGTAAAATTCATCTCGCCCTGGCTGGTGTAGTTCAGTGGATGGAGCGCCGGTTCAATTCCCAGTCAGGGAACATGCCTGGGTTGCAGGTCAGGTCCCCAGCGGGGGCCACGTGAGAAGCAACCACACATTGATGTTTCTCTCCCTCCCTTCCCCTCTCTCTAAAAATAAATAAAATATTTTTTAAAAATAAAGTAAAATTCATCTCTGCTGGATCTCGAAGGGGCCAGGGGCATGCAAGGCTGTTTCTGCTTCCCTCCTGATATCTAGTACACACTGATGCTGCTTTCTTCGGCAGGTATGCCAGCAGCCCAGAAGCACAATGACAGATGTGGGATAAGCATGAACACAGACTTCCCACAGGGAGGTCTGCACATGCTGCGTCCAGTGAGGAATGCCTCCTTTACTGTGCCCCACGCACAATCCGTGAATGGGATGCCAGTGATACGCTGTCATCCTCAGCAGAAGAAAAGGTCATGTTCTAGTTCATGCTGCCTAGTCACCTAACAGGTCATTGGGGCAGACAGGTAAAAGAAAAAATAAAAAATATTCTTGGGTGCTCTCCTTCCAAGCCAGTAAGCCCTCATCCAATTACGCAGGACAGAGAAAAATTTGTTCTGAACAGCACTAAGCACTAGATACATAGTTTCCTACAATAAGGAAGCCATTGCAAAATTAGCTTACAGTATTTGGGGCTAATTATTTTTCTCCTTCACTATCTCTGGCATGCTGTCCAACAGGACTTGGCCCTGCAGAGGCCAACGTCACAGCCAAGCCACATGTGCACTGGCCATGCATTTTTGAGCAGTGCCAGAAAACACAGAGGTGCCTAGGACAGCCCAGGATTCTTTAAGAGCTGCCATCCCCACAAGAAGATTGCCTCCCCATTACCCTGGGCATCAGTCTCTTCCAAGCTAATTCCTAGAAGTCTGAAGATTCTAAATTTAACATCTTTCCTCTTTTATTCCTGAGTGAGGATATACTCCTCCTTTAAGAAATTGCTCATTTTGATGAAATCAGGGAAGATTTTATGTGTGTATGCATAAATAGATTAAATCACTCCATTCTGATGGAGAAAAGTTAAAAGAGTAGTTAAAATGGCATCTGGTCAGCAGCCTCAGTACAGTTTCTCATCTGTGAAAACTCAGAGGACATAAAAAAATCCTCTACACTGACAATCTGCTGCAAGATAACCTAACATTTCAACTGAATGTTTGGAAAAACAGTTGCTAGTTAGAGGGCAGGTGATGCTTGATAGAAATCCCAACCTGAGAAATGCTGCTGGTGGAGTGAAGGCAGAGGGAGGGGAGGGGAGACTTCCTCTGCCCCCACCCACTCACTGTCTGGGAGACCCCAGGCCTGACACTTAAGAGCACAGGAATGAGGAAGTCCTAACACAAAGGGACTAGAGCTAAGTGTAGGAACCAACAAAAACAGACATGAGTCTAGATAACTGTTGTACATGTTTGCAAAATGGAGCGCTTTTTCCTATATGGTGTAAGAAAATGTAATGATTGCCTAAATCTGCAACCAAAAAGACCAAAAAGTGGAGTGAAAAGAACAAGAAAATAAAAGGGTGCAAAAACTTTTGTCTCAACTAGAAGTAACTAAAAAGAGTAGATTTAATAAAGATATGTGAATTTACGTTAGAATTTGGTATGACAGCAAACACTTTAAATCAGTAGAGTGGGGAATGGATCGTTTTACAAACTGTTTTAGAACCACTAGCCAATCATTTATTATAAATCAGAATTAGAGTTTTGTCTAATTGTGCTCCCAAATTAATTCCAAATACCTCAAAGATCAGAATATAGAGAATGTGATGTGCTAGAAGGAAACAGGAGCGGGATGCAGAGAAGAGCTTTCTGAGCATCATACAACACAACATCCAGGGAGGAAAGGATGTTAATGTGTGGTCAGGGGCAGAGCTCACCTCTTTGTGCTTGAGTGTTCCCATCTGCAAGCTGGGGCATAGTGAGAGCACCACTCTCCTTAGGGTTGTCTCTGTGTGAGTGCCTGTACGTACACAGCCTATATGAAACAACCATGCAAGGCACCTAACAGAAAATGGGCATGGGGAGGACTCAAATATTGGCAAGAAAAAGAGAGACAGGAAGAAATTAGCCGTGGCCTAAGGGTCCACAACTGGAATTTGGCTTCATTAATTTGGTAAATATTATGTATCTGTTAAAAATTGTGTGGAGTATATATATTTATTGACATGTTTAGGTATTTACTCCTTATCACAATTTTCCAAAGCAATTGGAAAATTGCTTTTTCAAAAAGTTAAAATGACTTGGAGACTTATTATAATACTACTTTTGTTTCTTTTAAAATAATTTTTCATACTACGTATTCCAAAATATTATTTATATACTTTTGACTCATTTCCAGCAAAATAGCCTATGCATTTGCATTTTTAAGGGATTTGTGTTGACTTTGGCTGAGTTTTTTAACAGCTTAATTGAGATATAATTTATATACTCTCAACTTCACCCATTTACAGAGTACAATTCAATTATTTTTAGTTTACTTAGAGTTGTACTACCATCACCATAACTTAATTTTAGAACATATTCATCATCCCTAAAAGAAACCTCATAGTCATTAGTCACTGCCCACAATCCTATACCAATTAATTTTGGGTGCTGTCCTTCTAAGCTTGTGCTTGAGTTATAAAGTTTATACTTATAGATGTGTATTTTAAAACTCATACATATAAAGTACATATTCTGGAGCAATTTTAATATTTGGGTTGAAACCCAGGCACACTTACTGGTAATGCAGTTTTTAAAAAAATTTTTTAAATTTTTTATTTTAGATTATTCAGTACAGTTTCTATCCTTTATTCCCAGTCCAGCCCACCCATCCATCCCTTCCCTCCTCCCTCCTATTTCCAACTCCCCTAGTTTTGTCCATGTGTCCTCTATATTTGTTCCTGTAAACCCTTCCCTTCTCCCCTGAAATTCCCTCCCCTCTCCCCTCTGGTCACTGTCAGCCTGTCCTCTATTTCAGTGTCTTTGGCTATATTTTGCTTGCTTGTTTGTTTTGTTGTTTAGGTTCCTGTTAAAGGCGAGATCATATGGTATTTGTCTTTCACTGCCTGGCTTATTTCGCTTAGCATAATGCTTTCCAGCTCCATCCATGCTGTTGCAAAGGGTATGAGCTCCTTCTTTCTTTCGGCTGCGTAGTATTCCATTATGTCAATGTACCATAGTTTGGTAATGCAGTTTTAAGAAGTCACTTACTGCCCCATGCCTCACTTTCTCATCAGTAAAATGGAGAAAATGAAGCCTACCTCTCAGGCTTGTGAGAATTTCTTCAATGAGAAAGTTCGCACGAAGTGCTTCGTGCAGCACCCAGAACACAATCGGCACTCAATAAATATTAGCTGTCAGCATTTTGTCATCATCAACATCTCTGGGTGGTAGAATTATGCATGACTTTTATTCAGTACTGAGTATACACCAGGATTGTTTTGGTGAGGAAATGAGAAAAATGAACATCGTTTCGAGCCATCCAGAGAGATGGTCAAGCAAAGTGGAAGTGAGCAGGGAGGCCCAACTCCTCTTGCTAAAGGCGCAGTCCAGGACCTCACAGGACAATTATCCCCAGGAGCTCCCAGTGAGCGTGGTTCCAGCCCTGATGCTGTGCCACAGATGTCCCCAGGTGGCCTGTGTCCCTTTAAAAGAGGAGATGCCCCCATGCCATGCTGCTGCCATGTGCATCTAAGCTCCAAGCCTGCTGTTTGAGCTCTGCCGGCAGCCCTGCCCCCTCTCTCAGGCATGCCATCCCCCGAATCCAGATGGCATATGTCACCGTCGCCAAGACCATGGGCTTTTGTGTCAGTAGGGCTTGGTTCAAACCTGTGCTCCATCACTTTCCAAACCCTACAGGCCTCAGCTCCTTTAACTCTAAAATGAGGATGACATCAGTTTCTCCACAGCTATAAAGTGATTAGCTCAATGCCTGGTATGTTGTAAGTAGCCAACATTACCACTAATGGCGATGGTTTGTTACTATTACTTAATCTAGAGAATTATAACCTGTGGCCTCAAGGACTTTGAAACATCACTTTTCAGTTCATTCAGCCCATGACACACACAAGGAACACCATTTCAGGCAGATGGGATAACTGATGGACCGAGTCCCATCGATTCCAGTCCACATCTATTTGAAGACCTGCTATATGCATGCCATGTGCTGTTTCAGGCACTTGAGGTACATCAGTGAATAAAAAGGACAAGGATCATTCCCTTCTAGAAACAGGGGTGATGGATAATAAATGAACACATACAACAATCAGGAAAGTATATGTTTACATTAAGCACATATAATGGATAAGTGTGTTCGATGAAAATGTTACAGCTAAACAAACACACAAGGTTTGGGAGTGCTCGGTAGGTCAAGGTCATCACTGATGTGGGGTGATCAGAGCAAGCCTCAATGGGAAGGGGAACGTGGGCAAAGGCTGCAAAGAGGAACCGAAGGTCTGGGGGAAGAACCCCGGAGGCTTCAAACAGGAGTGAGCCCAGTGTGCGAGCAGCAGGAGGTGGCAGGGGCTGGAGCCCAGTGATGACAGGGGAGACAGCCAGAGGACTGAGGACCAGATAACATGGGCCATGTTGGCCATTAAGAAAGGTGTTTGGCTTTACTCCGAATGAAAGAAAATTTGAAAATTTTGGTGTGGAGGAGAATCTGATCTGACTTCTTTGTGTCAAAATGATCACTTTGGGTGTTGTGTTCCTCATTCAAGAGCTTCACATCTGCTTTCCTATTGAAAAACAAACTGTCCTGTCCTCCCCAGCAGTGGTCTATAATCTGTCTGTCAACCATAGCTATTGTATGATGGCAGATCCTGGAGGAGTTAATTACATGCTCAAAACCTAGTCATGTTCCTGTGCCTGCACAGGGCTCCTGAGAAATGGCCAAATCCTCCTCTCTCCTTGGACCCCATTTTTGCAGTCCTTATGATCAGGGTGAGACTCTCACCTGTTCTCCAACAGATGGCTAAGCAAACTCGTGGTAACAGAGTACTGTAAAACCAGGAAGGGCGAAGGCTCCATGACAGCCCCAGTCAGTCAATAGGGCCATCCATAAGGGGAAAGGCCAAGGGCCCCTTCTTTTATTTTTACACTTTCGTCTAAGTGCAAAATAAAACCTGCTGCCCTGGCTGGTGTGGCTCAGTGGTTGGAGAGTTGTCCCGTAACTGAAAGGTTGCCGGTTTGATTCCTGGTCAGGGCATGTGCCTAGGTTGCAGCCCAGTTTGAATGCATAGAATCCCCAGTCTTGGTGCAGCTCCCTGGTCTGGGTGTGTACAGAGGCAACTGATTGATGCTTCTCTTGTAATGATGTTTCTCTCTCTCCCCTCTTCTCTGTCTCTAAAAAATCAATGAAAAAATGTCCCCAGGTGAGGACAAAAAAATAAAAACCTGCCTTTTTCTTACCATAATGGACCATGCATGACTTTCCCTACCCCCTACCCCTGTCCCCATTTTCTTATTTTTTAATTATATCACAGAACTTACCTTGAACTGGAAATTTGTACCTTTTGACCACCTTCACTTATTTCCCCATTCTCTATCTCCCATCTCTGGTAACTACCAACATGCTCTCTGTTTCTGAGTTCAGTTTTTTTAGATTTGACATGTAAGTGAGATTATATAGTATTTGCCTTTCTCTAATTTATTTCACTTAGCACAAGGCTCTCCAGGTTATCAATGCTGTAACAAATGGCAGACTTTCCTTCTTTTTCACGGTTGAATAATATTCCATTGTGTATATAGCCTACATTTTCTTTATTCATTCATCCATCCATGAATTGGCCCTTAGTTTGTTTCCATGTCCTGGCTACTGTAAATAATGCTGAAATGAGCAGGAAGTACAGAAGTCTCTTTGAGGTGGTGATTTCCTTTCCTTCAAATGTGTACCCCGGAGTAGATTGCTGGATCGTGTAATTGTTTTATTTTTACTTCTTTGAGGTAACTCCATACTGTTTTCCACAGCGGCTGCACTAATTTACATTCACACCAACAGTGCACAGGGCTCCCTTTTCTCCACAACCTCACCAATACTTACTAGCTCTTGTGTTTTTTGATAATAATCTTTTGATATCTCATTGTGTTGATTTGCATTTCCCTGATGATCAGCGATATTGAACATATTTTCATGTAACTACTGGTCACTTGTATGTCCTCTTTGGAAAAGTGCCCACTCAGTTCCTCTGTCTACTTTTAAATCAGATTGCTTGTTGCTTAATTCCTTAGAAATTAACCCCTTGTCAGATATATGATTTGCAAATACTTTCTACCATTTCATAAGTTGCCTTCTTATTTTGTTGATGGTTTCCTTTGCTGTGCAGAAGCTTTTTAGGTTGATGTAGTTCTACTTGTTTGTTTTGCTCATGTTGTCTTTGCTTTTGGTTTCAAATCCAAAAAAAAAATCATTGCCAATACTTCTGTCAAGGAGCTTATCCCTATTAAGGAGGTAGTGGCTTCAGGAGTTTTATGGCTTCAGGTCTTATATTCCAGCCTTTAATCCATTTTGAGTTGACTTTTGTGCGTGGCATAAGATAGGGGTCCAGTTTCATTCTTTTCTAGGTAGCTACCCAGTTCTCGCAACACTAGTCACTGAGGAAACTGTCTTTTTCCTTTTATATTCTTGCCTCCTTTGTTTTAAATTAATTGACCACTCAGAACTCTGTTATGTTCTGAAGGGAGCATGTTCTGCTTCACAAAGTCAGGACCCCACCCCACACGGAGTGGAGGCTGATGGAACCAGCATTCCCAGTGCAGCATGCCTTCCTCTGCCTGCTGTGCTCTTTTTGTCCTGCTTTCCCTCACAATCACATTCCACCAGCTACTGAAAGAACAGCCTTTCCCAAGCAGGCCAGACCTCCTCATTTAGATAATGACAATTTGGGGAAAACTAGGGACATGTATCCAAATACAAAGATCACCTGCCGTCTGTTGCATAAGGAACCGAACTGGCCTTCAGAAAAGGTTACTATTGCAACCAAAAATTTTCTGCTTTATAATTCCAATTGTGAAAGGAATATTAGAATATTATTCCACTCTATCTGGGCCCTCACCCAATGACAGAAAAATAGAACTACAGTTCTCCCAAGTAACAGAGAAAAATGACAACTAGTCCTTTCTGAATCTTAATGTCATTCCACATGAAAAACAGACTGCCAGGGAAAAAATAGTTCCATGGCAACCCCTGGATTCATAAGTAATCATGGCACTATATATTTATGAACCAGGAAAAGGATACAGTGTGTCCGTCACTCTGTGAAATTGTGTTGCAACCTTGAAGTGGTCTAAATTACTCTTCAGGGCCCATGTTTAGGGCAGTGCTTTGAATAACACCTTTGGTTTATTATTTACACTTTCCTTTCAAACTGGGATCATCTTTTGATTTCAAATATAAAAGCATTGAAGATGAAGGGTTTCCTCTTTCTCTTATTTCCCATTTGATCATTGAATACATTTAGTACCTGTTCATTTTTATATATGAGCAAAACATCAAGGCTGTAAGAGGGTCTTTTTTGATAAACACAAATAAAGGCAACCTGGCATTCTTTTACATATGTACTAACAACACAAGTATTGCCTGGCTGGCATCACAATTTTTAAATAATGGCCAGAAGAAGAAGGAAAACTAAAATTGCCCCAAATGCCACCATTCAGAGATGGTCACTTTGATTTGGGGAATCTTTGCCTACCCAGACAGTTCTCTTTTCCCCCTTTTATTGAGTACCACAAGAAAGTCTTTTTTTTTTTAAAGTCAACAGCATTGAGATTTAATTTCCATGCAATGATATTTGTTTTTATCCATATATTTTGTGGTACTCTACAATGTGGAAAGTGAGATAATGCTAAAACCTCACACACACAGCCCCTCCTCTCCATCTCGCCACTGCCCGACCATGAGCCCCTGTCACCTGTGACTGTAGCGCCTCCAGCTGGTCTCCTCCCCACGATCCACCCCACTCAGTCCCCTGTCGACACTGCCCTCGTGTGGTCTTTGTAACTCACAGGTTGGAGTCACTCCTTGCTGACCCTCCTTCCAAATCTCCACGGCTTCCATGCCTTGCCACACACCCTCTGTGACTCCACACTGCTGTTCTCTCCATCTGTCCCACCTGCTAAACTCTGCTGTTCCTTCACATGCGTCTCCTCTTCCTCCCCCACAGTCTCTGATGTCCCAAGAAAACTAAACACTTTTGCAACAGGATCACTGTCTCAGTACCCAGTCTCAGTAGAGAGTCTTACAAATGCTTGTTTCAGTGTTGGCCTCCCCTCCAGACTGCAGCTCCCAGAGAGTGGGGACAGGGTCTTGTCAGGGTGTGGCATAGAGCAGATGGTCAATAACGGCAACTGCTAAAAACACTAATTTCCCCTCAAAACTTTACTGGGGAATAATTAAATAATATAATCGTATATATTTAAAGTATACAACATGATAATGTGATGTACATACACACTGTGGAATGATTACTAAGATTAATATAATTAAAACACTCCTCATCTCAGATAGTTACTCTTTTGTGTGTAATTTTTGTGTGTTACTCTTTTTGTGCTAATCATGCTTAGAATCCACCAGAAACTTCCAAGTATATAATACCATGTTGATAATACAGTCACCACTCTATACATTAGATCCTCAGAACTTAATCTTCTTATAACGGAAAGTTTGTACCACTTGACCTACAACTCCCCACTTCCTCTTCCCCTAGCCCTTGGTAACCAGCATTCTAGTCTCTGTTTCTATGAGCATGTGTGTGTGTGTGTGTGTGTGTGTGTGTGTGTATCATGTATAAGTAATACTGTACAGTATTGGTCTTTCTCTGTTTAGCTTATTTCAGTTAGCATAATGCCCTCTAGGTTCATCCATGTTGTCACGAATGGCAGGATTTCATTCTTTTTATGACTGAATAATATTCCATTGCATATATGTACCACAACTTCTTTATCCATTAATACACTGGTAGACATTTAGGTTGCTTCCATATCTTAACTATTGTGAATAATACTGAAATGAACAGGAGCATACAGATAGCTCTTTGATATCTTGTTTTCATTTTCTTTGCCTATATACACAGAAGTGGCATTGCTGGATCACACAGCAATTCTATTTTTAATTTCTTGAGCAGCCTCCATACTGTTTTCTATAATGGGTATACCAGTTTACCTTCCCACCAACAGTATATGAGGGATCCCATTTCTCCTCATCCTCAGCAGAATTCGTTATTTCTTTATTTTTAAGAAATGTTTTATTTTTATTTATTTTTATTGTATTTTTTCCATTACCTTTTATCACCTCATACCCTCTTCTACCTACATCCACTCTGCTCCCCCACAGTCACTATTTCTTGCTTTTTTGATAATAGGCATCCTAAGGGATGAGAGATGATAGCTCATGGTTTAGATTCGCATTTCCCTGATGAGTAGTTATGTTTTATTGTTTTCAATGGTATTGCAAATGGAACTGACTTCTTAACTTCTCTTTCAGGTAGTTTGTAAGTATATAGAAAAGCAACTAATTTTTGTATGTTGATTTTGTGTCCTTCAACTTAACTGAATTATTTATTATTTCTAACAATGTTTTTGGAGGTGTCTTTATGATTTTCTATATACTGTATAAGATCATGTCATCTGCAAACATTAATTATTTACTTCTTTCTTTATGATTTGGATGGCTTTTACTTGTTGTTTTTTTAATTGTATAATTACTATAGTTTGGATTCCAGAACTATGTTAAATAGAAATAGCAAGAGTGGGAATCCTTGTCTTGTTCTTAGAGAAAAGGCTTTTAAGTTTTTACTATCAAGTGCAGTGTTAACTGTGGGCTTGTCATATATGGCCTTCATTATATTGAGTTACAACATAATAATTTGTTGAGAGTTATTTTTTATCATGAGAGGATGTTGAATTTTGTTAAATGCTTTTTCTGCATTTATTAAAATGACTTCAGGATGTTTATCCTTCATTCTGTTAATGTGATATATCACATGTATTGATTTGCATATGTTAAACCATTCTTGCATTTCAGAGACAAATCCCACTTGATCATAGTGTATGATCCTTTTGACGTGCCCTCAAATTCAGTTTGCTGGTATTTTGTTAAGGATTTTGGCATCTAAGTTCATCAGTATTATTGGCCTGCATTTTCTTTTCTTGTAGTGCCCATCTTTAAAACTACACTATGTAACAGGAGGGATGGACTTGTTCTTATTCCCATTTTATACACTGAGGTGATTCCACAACTCTTGAGTGGCGTAGTTGGTATTCACATCTGCACCATCTAACTCCAAGTCTGCATTATTTCTATGAGAGCAAAGCCAGCCTAAGCTGCTGCCTGGATAGGTAAACCCAGCTTAATATAACTGGCTCTCTCACAGGCTCTATGTGGCTTTAGAATAAGTTATTCTACTAACAGTTGATAACTAAAATGATGGAAATCACAATGTCTGTCTCGTCAACTTACATGGGGTGATTAGTGCCCAAAGCTCACATTCTAGTGGGGATAACATTGTTTAATATCCTATTCAGTTACTTAAATTCAGTTACCTAGGCCACCTCTTCATACTGAGCCTTTTTTTGCCCTCGTCTTTGTAGCTGCAACCTTTCCCCTGCTCATTCGTCCTGGACCGATGGCCCTCCAAAGCTGTAATGATCCCTGAATTTCCTTCCTGCACTCCTTTTTGGCACTGACCTCTTCTCAATTAGGGCCAGGTAGGCACAAGGACTGGACAGGATGCTCAGAGGACACAGGACACTGACCTCTACTGTCTGAGCACACTGTGGCTCCCCTGGGACCAGAAGCAGAGACACTGCTTCCCAAGAATCAGGAGAAAGAACGAACAGAGCTCCTTCCAAAAGGAAAAATGCTGACACATTTCCCTCCCTGAGAAGCTATTTTTAGTTCCTTCAAGTGTCTCTGAATCCAAACAATTCAAGGAACTGCCTGAGGTCACAGTTTCAATGTGTTCCAACTTTGAAAAAAATACATTAGGTCATGTAGGGAGAGATCCAGCCAGTCCTAACTGCTTTGTGGACCCATAACACCAGCTCAGAAATAGAATCTTTATCAGCACTGGCAGTGTCTAGAGATGATTTCTGAGTACTCGTGGCCCCCTCAGAAGTAATATCAGGAAAAAAAGCATGGTTTTTGTTTGTGCTAGACCAGATCCACAAACTAGGAGAGAGTAGAAACAATTACCAGTGCAACGCATGTCCACACTGAAAAGAAAAATCTCATACAATAACATTAAACAGAAATCTGAACTCCAGAGTAAATATGCATCACAAACCTACACCAGCATCTTTGGGAGCATATCTGGCCTCAGCCTGGGTTTCAAAACATACCTGTTGCCAGGACTGTTAAGGAATCCTACTATAGGAAGAGAAAAATTCCAGTCAAGGATAAAGTAGAGAGAAAAAAGTCACTCAACTCTCAACAGCTGTTTATAAGTAGTTCTCATCGAAATGGTGCATGTGTACAAAAATTAAAGAGCTAAGGCTCAAAATGGGTCATGTAAGTGAAAAGGATTAATCATGACCTCAAATCAATGGCTGAGTCTATCTCTGAAGCCAGTGGATGAACTGGAAGATGATGGTAATAATGGTGGCCCTTCATTGCCTAGCAAGCAGACAGGAATGAAAGAGACTCCATTATGTGGACTCTTATCTACAGGGGTGATGAGGAGTCACCCACCAAAGAGGGGGGTTATTCTCCTTTAGAGAATCATCTTTGTTATGCTCAAGGATATGGCATTATAATACATTCTGACTGACTTTCTCCAGTATTCATTCATTCAATATAAATGGAGTTGTGGGACAGGCACATGGAAAAGGTGGCTCACACCAGCACAGTCCTGTCAGAACAAAGGAGATTCAGAAAGTGAACAGGGCATAAGGCAGCATGTGCATGGTCTGACAGTCTGCTTCAGCCAGTTTCTCCAGGGAAAAAGAACCAGTAGAATATCAACAAATTTGGACCCAAGTATGTGGTCATATATATGCATTCAAAGACACACAAAGACTTATGCAATGATAGGGGCTGGCAAATCCCAAACCCACAGTGCAAGCCTACAGGGTAGAGACTCTCAGGCATGAGCCAATGTTGTCTTGAGGAAAGAAGCCTTGGTTTTGCTCTAATACCTTTGAAATGATTAAATGAGTCCCACCCAGATCATACAGGATAACCTCCCTTACTTAAAATCTACTGATCACCGATGTTAACCACATATACAAAATGCCTCCACCACAACACCAGCAATAATGTCCAAGTGAATAACTGGGTGCTACAGCCTAGCCACACTGACTCATAAAACTGCCCATCACAGAGAGAAAGGCCAGGAGCTGAGGGAGGATAGGGGGGACCTAGGGTCATGGGCAGGGTGGGCAGGAAGCATGTGCATGCCTGAATGGGATCCCAGGTATGCAGGTGGAGGGGCCCATGGCCGGCATCAGAGGCAGGGAAGTGAAGATGCTGGGATTACAGCACTGAATCTTGACCTTAGCAACTACATGCAAGGCACGTTCAAGGTGTTTTACATACATTACCTCCTTTAATCCTCACAATATCCTGTGCCATAGGTACCACTGACCACATTTTGCTGATGAGAAGCTGGCATAAAGAGAGCAACTAACTCCCTATGGTCACAGAGCTCCTAAGCATACAGGCAGAACCCTAATCCAGCCCTTGTAACTACAGAAAGGGTCCGTGGGTTGTGAAAGGAGCTAGAGTCAAAGACACATAAGGAAAAGTCACTTTAGCTTTGTACAGAAACAGGAAAAAAGTGCTAAAGGTGAATGTACAGATAGGGTGACAGTAGTTAAACAGGAATTCCAGAGAGTGCCAGGGGTTTGGAGTCCCCCCTGAGGAAAATGGGGTGAGAGAGGAGAAGATGGAAAGTACAGCACAGATTAGCATAGACAGCAAAGATTTTGGAGGCTGACTCCGTCCTGGTGTGACCTCAGGTGGGAGCTGTTAGCATGGAATTGAAGAGGCAAGGAACCAAGACTGGGTGCCAGCTGGGTCAGCCATGTGGGCTCCCAAGAAAGGGCAGAGTTAAAGTGAAGAAGTCCAAGTGGTAGGACTTCCCACCAGCCTGGCATTGGGAGAAAGTGAATGTCAAAATAACATGCTTAACTATATTTATTCCTCATTGGTCTGCTCCGGATGTAGTCAAATATCAGGAAGGTTGTGGTTGGAGTAGAGCATACGGATCTTGCTTTAGAAGGAAAAAAATCCCCTTTCTTCTGTGGGCATACTTTGGCTAATTTAGCTGAATCACTTCAATTTTGTGTATTTCCTACTGGCTCCGTTTTGTGGAGCACAGACATCAGTAAGGGGATGCCTCAAACACAAAGCTATCTCCCCTTCAATCTGTTCTGTTGATCTATGCAGAAGTGCAATAAGTTATCCAACCTTTTTTTCCGCCTAAGTTGAACCAAAAAGAAGTCTTCTGGATTAAAAAAAAATCATCATTAAAGACAAAAAGTTTGCCATTTGATGGCTTCATTTTGCTGAGTGACCTTAGATGGTCTCATACAAAGCTATTCATGCTCACACTGTAAATTGTACATTGCCTCTGGCCTCCTAAAGGACTGAGGGTGCTTTAGCAGAGAAAACAGCATGTGGGAAAGAGCTGCCTCAGGACTCATTGTTCTTGTAGAAACAGCAACAGCACTTGACATCTAAGTGTTTATATTTTTTCAGGAGAGCAGGTAGAAATGAAAACATTTAGATTAAACAGTTCTCCTATCACTTTAGGAGATACAGAATTAACATCAGATTTGCTCCTGTTGATAGCAGTCTTGTGTCACTTGGCAACCCCAAGTGTTCGAGTTGAATTGCAAACTACTAGAGCAGCTATTCATTTTTAAACCAACGAAACTGCTCAAGAAGCTGAATGTGATGCCTATCACACTCCCAGATCTCACATGTATATAGGATATTTACGTATAATGTGCACCCACTATTGGATGTTACACTGGATGCCCCATTGGCCCTACAAGCTGTCCCAAGTCATCAAAATGACATCCTGGGCCACTGGATCTAGTTTGCTATTTCCTTAATAGTTACTATGTCACTGGCTATCACCAGATTTGTTTTAACTTATTTTTAGATTGTTGTAAAACATGCATAACATAAAATGTACCATCTTAGCCATTTTTAACTCTACAGTTCCATGGCATTAAGTACACTGACACTGTTGCAGAACCATCACCACCATCCATTCACAGAATTCTTCTCATTTTGAAAAACTCTGTCCCCATTAAATACTAACTCCCCATTTCCCCTCCCCCACCTCCTGGCAACCACCATTCTACTTCCTGTGTCTATGATACTATCTACTCGAGGTACCTCATACACATGGAATCACAACATTTGTCCTTTTTTTTTCTGACTTATTTCATTTAGTGTAATATCCTCAAGGTTCATCCATGCTATAGGATATTGCAGAATTTCCCTCCTTTTTAAGGCTGAATAATTTTCCATTATATGTATATGACACATTTTGCTTATCCATTTTGGTTGCTTCCACCTTTTGGTTATTGTGAATAATGCTGCTATGCATATGGGTATAAAAATATCTCTTTAAGACCATGATTTCAATTCTTTGGGGTACATACCCAGAAGCAGACTTGCTGGAAGATATGGCAGTTATATTTTCAATTTTTTTGAGAAATAGCCATACTGTTTTCCACAGTGGCTGTACCAATTTACATTTCCACCAGTAATGCATGAGGGTTCCAAGTTTTCCACATTTTCAATTGAGTTCAGTTGTTATTTTCCTTTTTAAAAAAGAATTCCCATCCAAATGGGTGTAAAATAACCACTAGATTGTATATATGCCTTATTTTTATCATACCTCTACTGTTGTGGATATACTGTATTGTAATAATTTACACTAAATAGAATATCTGTCTCCCTTTCCACTCATCTATGACCAACTACCTTTATTTATTTATTTATTTATTTATTTATTTATTTATTTTTATTTTTATTTTTTTATTTTAGTTTATTCAGTACAGTTTCTATCCTTTATTCCCATTCCAGCCCACCCACCCATTCCTCCCCTCCTCCTTCCCCTTACCAACCCCCCTAGTTTTGTCTATGTGTCCTCTATATTTGTTCCTGTAAACCCTTCCCTTCTCCCCTGAAATTCCCTCCCCTCTCCCCTCTGGTCACTGACTACCTGTCCTCTATTTCAGTGTCTTTTGTTATATTTTACTTGTTTCTTTGTTTTGTTGTTTAGGTTCCTGTTAAAGGCAAGATCATATGGTATTTGTCTTTCACTGCCTGGCTTATTTCGCTTAGCATAATGCTTTCCAGCTCCATCCATGATGTTGCAAAGGGTATGAGTTCCTTCTTTCTTTCAGCTGCATAGAATTCCAACTACCTTAATGGCAGGAACCAAGTTTTCTTCATCCTAAATACTCCTCAGTCAAAACAGAAAGCCAGCAACATGGCTGGTCCTGAATATGTTTCCTGAGTATTTGCCCCTTCCTCATACAATGGATAACATGGCTTTGAATAATAAATTCACAGTAGATGGAGGAAAACCTGGAATACCAGGCTAAGATGTTGATTCTATCAACAAGGGAGAGCAACTACTTGATGTTTCTGCAAGAGGATGCTATAATCATCATTGTTTGGTGATGGTGTGGTGACCAAAGCACCTGAGTCATGGAGTCCAATTACCTGGCTACAGAGGCACATCTGGGGTGAGGGCAATACATGTCTGGATGAGGATGGTAGCCTAGGGAATTTAGCAGAAGGGCCCAGGGGAGGATTGTGGCTGTGCTGTAAGAACACTATGCTACTATTCTCTAAGGAAACTCCCAGCTTCACACAGAGGGTCTCAATGCAAGGTTTAGGAAAGTGTGTTTTTCAAATTTGTATGTTCTGAGTATTAATAGCAGAAATATCAATGTGTTATGTTAAAAATGACAATAAAACCTCAAAGAGGGAGAAAAAATGAATATGGAAATAAAAATTAAGAATACAATGTATCACAGAGTAGTAAAACTATCCATGAAAAGTGAAAACGTGAAATGAGTAAATCACATAAACAAGAAATAATAATTGTTAAATACAAGTACAGTGAAAGGAACCTAAAGAGATACTTACTAAAGAGGCTAAATCAATGATACTGACTGTAAACTTTAATAAATATTTCAAGTATTGATAAGAGAATATTAATATAAAATAGGAGGCTTTTAAAAAACAAACCATACAATGATAAAGAATAAAAAAAGGAGGATACTAACACTTGCTTACTGTTGTGACTTTTATATGCTTCCATTATTTATGGTTCTCTTAAATTAAACAATGAGTATCCTTCAGATATCCTCACTATCCTTAGTATAAAAGAAAAGAAGGAAGGAAGTAAAGGAGCAAGGAAAGGAAGGAAGGAAGACTGAGAACAGTCTATTGACTGAACAGACTATTCATTAATTCATCAAGATATAACTGAGTCCCCTCTATGTATACACAGTACCTCATTTTAAAAAAATTTATGGCAACCTACAAAAATATATACGATGTAACAGCACAAAAATATGAATGAGGAAGTGGGACAAAGAGAAATAAAACAGGGTACATTAGTTGACAAAAATAAAAAAGGAGAGTTCCTTAATATTGAAGATGTGGAAACCTTCATTTTCCTCAATTTCTCAAGTATGATTGCTGCAATTTCTATAGAATTCTTCTAGATTCTACCCATTTGCATTTCCTAAACAAGGAGACAGAAATTAGGAGCACACACATACTGTCACAAAAAACTTAGCCAAATATCTAATGAACTTATAGATTTGTTTTAAAAATACCTGACATACAACTCCTTTCAACCATTCACTGCCACCTATGACTGTTGTGTGTGGAGAACTATCTGTGAACTTCTACAAAAAGGAATCTTTCCCCCTCGGCCAAATATTATGAAGAGTGAAAGGATTGGAAGGAAAGGACAGGAAAGCTAAAATTTTCCTTTGTTACAATAGAAGAGGATAGCATCTAAAATCAACACACAACAAAAGAAGCATACTTGCATTACTAAGAAAGTAAAAGAATTTAAAACGGTTTCCTTTGGGGTGGCGTGGACGGGGGTGGGGGATGCCATAAGGGCACTGGTGGTTTTGTGTAAGACTTTGGCACTTTATTATTTTTTATGTATTATATGCATGTATTACTATAATAAAAACCAAATGTAGAAATAAAAAGAAAAAAGGAAGAGAAATAATTTAGAAATTATAGTAATTTTTACCATTGTCATAGTTTTTAAATCATTTCCAATTTTTAACCATTTACTTAGCACCTAGAACAGAGCAGGCACAGAACAAGGCAGGGGTCATTGCAGGGCTAGAGCCTGGGAAGCTGGCAACACCATCAGCCAGGTGTTGCCCCCAACACATGATTTATTCCTTCTCCATATGATAACTCCCTTGGACAGAGTTTAAAGGGATTGAAAGAAAGAAACAGTGATGTGTTGAGGTGTGAATTTGTTTAGATAAACACATCCTTTAGTTTATTTTCTTTGTTTCTGATGGTTAAGCAGGTGGAAATTTCAATTCCTGTAGGAGCTAATCACAGTCTCTTTTGTGGCCTGATTCTTTACTAACCTATCCATCTCCCTTCCTTAGCTAGACTTAACAGGAGTAAAAATATATGAAGCTGATTCTACACATATTGCAAAAACATGTTGTCATGTCTATTAATGGATGTCACTGAGGATGGAAGTAAAAGCAACCTGTATCTTCCCAAAGTAGCTGTGAATATGGGTGGGAAAGTATCTTGCATTAAATAGTAGGAAACACATTCTCAGCTTAGTCATCAGAAAAAGTCAGTGTGGCTAGTGAAAAGGAAATGCAGCTATAGCTATTGACAGACCCACAAGGGTGAGCACTGTTCTAGATAGCCCTCCTCATTAATTACGCATTCCTAGGGAAATGTTCCCACCATCACTTCCATCAACCCAAAGCCTATGGTCCTTTAAGACCTAATGCAGCTCAGCCTCTTCTCCCTCCAAAAAGCCTCAACTGCTAACCTGGGATGACTGCCCCACACACACTCAGGTCTTAGGGGCTCAATGCAGGCATCAACAGCGGGCAACTTTCTGCTCAGGATTCAGTTAAAAAGTAGGTATTCCTATTTATACTACATATCATATCTTTTAGCCTCAAGAAACCTCAATTACATGCTCTCATTCACTCTCTTGGTACAGTGGAGAACGAGGTTTGGAGAAATTAAACAGTGAGTGAGAAAGTTGCAGAGTGGTAACTTGAACTACAGTCTTCCTAGCCGAAGTTCTGTGCTCTTCCATGTACCTGCAATAGCCCCAAATACACCCTGGATGGAACTTAACTTTATTAATATAGTTCTTTAGAAATTCTAGAAGTAATGGGTACTTAACTTCCTGTATGACACTGCCTGTACAAAATTAATATATGGAATTCCTTGTATAAAATTAACTTTATATAGAGGTTTTTTCTAAAAATCAACATAAATATAAGCTCTCTAATGCCCAGACCCTCATCATCCATGTATATTTCCGCCTTGATACTCAAATACCCAGCACAGGGGCCAAAAAAATAATGGGCTCTTTTCAGTGTTTCTGAAGATTTTTTAAAATATCTCCGCTGCCAGAGTGATCAAAAACATTTTTGGGCATCCATGCCCGACATTTGTCAAACTTGTGCTGAGACAGCTTTCTCAAGGATAAGTGAGAGTCATTTCTTATAGAAGTCTCATAAAACATCTATATTGTTACATTTTGAAAAGCAATAAGGAATGATGGGGAATTTTATCATCACTGAAATAATACTCCCTTGAGAAACAGAGAGAGGTGGGAAAACTTCAAGTGCTCTTACACTGTTAGAAACGTGATCTGCTGTTTTGTTTCACGCATTGTCTATTCAATAATATGACATTGCTTATAACAGAGGCTTTTATCAAAGTCATTTTTTAACACAACCATAATCTGTTTTTTCTCACTACATTAGTTATTTTATACAGCATTCTTTCATTCTTTTAATTTTTGTCAGAATGTTGTAGAGATCATTTCTGCCCCACTTTAATCTCCACTGCCAGAAGTACTTGACTTCAGTAGCAAAGGGAGCTGTTATCACACTGGACCTGAGAAATTTAAGGCCAGCATTCAATCCACTGAACCACACCAACCAGGGCTCATATTTCTTATAAATGCCCATTTATGTCCTATGCCCATATTTGCTATTGAGAATTATTTGTTTTATTTTTACAGATTTATAAATGTTCTTTACATATTAGGGATAATAATCATTGTTCATAATGATTATAAGATGTCCACTTCATTGTTTGCTTTATAATTTTTAGACCTATAGAAGTATTCAGTTGCATTTTACCTAAGAAAATTGAAATAAACTCTCCAACTTTTTATACAGATTGAAGTGATGGAAATGCTCTTTTAATCTTTTCATTTACAGCTTCTGCTTTTGGTGTTATGATTGAAAAGATCCTGTCCATCTTAAGATGACATAAACATTCACCTCTATCTTCTTCCAATGTTTTATGGTTTTATTTTTGGTTTTATATTTACACTTGTAATTCATCTTGAAGTTATATGATGGATAGAGCTCTAACTTCTTTTTTCTCAATTCTACTTATTTTAAAATCTGCCTTTCCATACTAAATATGTGTATTATATATATTACATACATATTTAAAAATGTGCCCTGGCTGGTGTAGCTCAGTGGATTGAGTGTGGGCTGCAAACCAAAGGGTCAGTAGTTCAGTACCCAGCCAGGGCACATGCCTGGGTTGCAAGCCAGGTCCCCAGTAGGGGGCACGGGAGAGGCAACCACACACTGATGTTTCTCTCCCTCTCTTTCTCCCTCCCTTCTCGTCTTTCTAAAAATAAATAAATAAAATCTTTTTAAAAATGTACATAAAATATATTCTATATAAATGTAGTATATGTATTATATTTAAATGAACAGACTGATTGATTGATTGGCATTATTTCTGGATCTTCCATTCCACTGACATGACTGTTTATATATATATTTTCTATTTATTTTTTAATTATATTTTATTGATTGTGCTATTACAGTTGTCTCAAGTTTTCTCACTTTGTCCCCCTCACGCACCCTCCAACTACTTCAGGCAATCCCCACACTGTTGTCTATGTCCATGGGTCATGCATATATGTTATTTGGTTACTATATTCCCTATGCTGTACTTCATATCCCTATGACTATTCTGTAACTACCAATTTGTACTTCTTAATCACTTCACTCTTTTTCATCCATCCCCCTGAGCCCTCTCCCATCTGACAACCACCAAAACATTCTCTGTATGTATGATTCTGTTTCTGTTCTGCTTGTTTATTTTGCTTTATAGATTCAATTATTGATAGATATGCATTTATTGCCATTTTGTTTTTCATAATTTTGATCTCCTCCTCTTCCTCCTTCTTGTTCTTCAAGAAGACCCATTACCATTTCATACAATGCTGGTTTGGTGGTGATGAACACCTTTAGCTTTTTCTTGTCTGAGAAGCCCGTCATCTGTTCTTCAATTCTAAATGATAGCTTTGCTGGGTAGAGTAATCTTGATTGTAGGTCCTTGCTTTTCATCACTTTGAATATTTCCTGTCAATCCCTTCTAGCCTGCAAAGTTTCTTTTGAGAAATCAGCTGACAGTCTCATGGGAGCTCCATTATAGGTAACTAACAGATTCTATCTGTATCTTTAACCTTTGGCATTTTAATTATGATGTGTGTTGGCGTGGCCCTCTTTGGGTCCATCTTGTTCATGAGTCTCTGTGCTCCGTGGACTTATATGTCTATTTTCTTCACCAAATTAGGGAAGTTTTATTTCATTACTTTTTAAAGATTTTATTATTTATTTTTAGAGAGGGAAAGGGAGGGAGAAAGAAAGGGAAACATCAATGTGTGGCTGCCTCTTGAGCACCTCCTACTGTGGACCTGGCCTGCAACCCAGACAAGTGCCCTGACTAGGAATTAAACCAGGGACCCTTTGGTTCTCAGACCAGTACTCAATCCACTGAACCACACCAGCCAGGGCTATTTCATTATTTTTTCTTAATTGTTGTTCAAGTACAGTTTTCTGCCTTTTACCCCCATCACAGCACACTCCCCCATCCCTCCCCACCTCCCTCCCATTTCCACCCCTCCTTGTTATTGTCCATGTGTTCTTTGTACTAGTTCCTGCAAACCCTTCCCCTATTTTTTAAAATAGATTTCCAATTTCTTGCTGTTTCTCTTCTCCTTCTGGCACCCTTATGATGCAAATGTTGGTACACTTGAAGTTGTCCAAAAAATTCCTTAAACTGTACTCATTTTTTTGGATTCTTTTTTCTTCCTGCTATTCTTATTGGTTGTTTTTTGCTTCCTTGTGTTTCAAATTGCTGATTTGATTTTTGCCTTTATCCACTCTACTGTTGATTCCCGGTAATTTGTTCCTTATTCAATTAGTGTATCCTTTGTGCCTGACTGGATCTTTTTATGCTGTTGAGGTCCTCACTAAGTTCCTTGAGCATCCTTATAACCAGTGTTTTGAACTCTGCATTTAATAGATTGCTTGTCTCTATTTTGTTTAGTTCTTTTTCTGGAGTTTCATTCTATTTTTATTTTGTTTGGGCCATGTTTCTTTGTCTCCTCATTTTGGCATCCTCCCTGTGTTTGATTTTATGTATTAGGTAGAGCTACTACATGTACCAGGCTTAACAGAGTGGCTTAATATAATGGGTGGTCCTGTGTGACCCAGTGGCACAGCCTCCCTTATTACCCAGGCTGGGTACTCAAGGTGCACCTACTGTGTGGGCTGTGTCCACCCTCCTCTTCTAGTTGAACCTCGATTGTTGTTGGTAAGTCCAAGATCAGTCACTGACTGTGTTCTGTCCAGGGTCACACAGCATGAGCTACAAAATTATCTACAGATGGCTGCTACTTATGCTGGGTTTGGAGGTGCCCACAAAAGGCCAACTTGTGAACCAAGGCTGACTGCAGCTAGTGCCCAA
Organism: Trachops cirrhosus; assembly: GCA_028533065.1. NCBI lineage: Eukaryota > Metazoa > Chordata > Mammalia > Chiroptera > Phyllostomidae > Trachops > Trachops cirrhosus. Next base: position 90,969,175 of record CM052539.1, read on the forward strand.
CCTGAGGCAACTTAGTGAGTGGTACAGGGGCTCACTGAAGCTGGATGCTGCTTATTTGCGAGAATTTATGAAGGTCTGAAGACAAACTGAAGGGCCAAGACAAACTATTTATGTGGAAAAGCCACTGGAAACAGCTTGGGTGGGCCCAGAAGTTGCACTGGGGCAGGGTTTCAGGGAATCACCAAGGTGGGGCAAATAGTGTCAGCCAGGTTCATAGAGTCTCAGATATGGTGCCTACCTGGGGACTTTGTTGGGGGAGGCTCAGAGAATGAACAATGGCCTCTGTCAGAGTGTCTGTCTGGGAGAAATCTGCCCCGAGTTCTCACCCGATGCAAGACAATTTAGTTCCTCCCTTTATGTCTCCAATGCCTTTCAATCTGCTGTACCAGCACTAGAGTTCAGAGGTAGTGAATCCAAGTAAGTCTGTGTGTAGCCCTTTAAGAGGCACTGCCTGGGATTCCAGCAGTTTCTGTCTTCCACAGCTTCAGTCCCCACTGGTTTTATAGCCAGAAGTTATGGAGTTATCTTCGTGGTGCTGGAACCATGGGCTGCATGGCCTGGGGTGGAGCTGGGACCCTTGGGTCCTGAAATATCCCTCCTGATTTTTATCCATGGCACATGGCTGTGGGACCAGCACTTTCCACATCTCCGCCCCTCCTACTGCTTGTGATGTGGTTTTTTTCTTTAATTTTGTAGTTGTAAAACTTCCATTCAGCTCAATTACTGGCAGTTCTGAATGATGGATGTTTTATAGTTTAGTTTTAATTTTGATGTGGTTGTGCAAGGAGGCAAGCTCTGTTTATCTATCCACCATCTCTATATTTTAATGATTTCAAATCTTTCAATAACATTTTAAACTGAAGGGTAAGTGCCTTCTTATGACTTTTCATTTTCAAATATTTTCTTGTACATTTATTCCTAAAGATGAATGTAAACATCTCTCCTTCAATCCTACTGGGCTTCTGACTGGCCCTTTTGTAACTACAACTTTAGGTTAAGAGGGAGTGTGTTCCCACATTTCACTGTATTGAATCTTCTCACCTAGGGACAGGATAACATCTTCATTTATTCATATTTTCCTTTCTATCCCTGGGAAAATTTCTGTACCTAATATGTGAAATTCCTTCACGTGTCCTCACATGGCTTAGTTTAATTTTTCGGATTTCTGTCTCTTTATTGCCTGTGGCTCTGTTTTCCACCTTACCCATTTGGCAGTTAAAGAGAAACACTGTTACTTTTCTTATCCTGTTATTGCAACTGGCCTCCTTACTAATTGGTTCTGAAAATTTTTCAGTTTCTTTGATTTTTCCATGAACAGTATCTTATCATCACAATAATTATTTTGTCTCCTCCTTTGCAATAATTGCATCATGTGCCTTTTCCTTGATGGATTGGCTTTGGCCAGCATTTTTAAAACAATGGAAATTAATATTGGACTTTCTTACCTCATTCCTAACTTTCATAGCAATGATCTGGCCACCTTCTGACATTTGCTAATTGTGTGTTTTTATAAATTCATTTCATATCCTGGGGCTATAACTATAAATAAATTTTTGCATAAAATTTTACATGCCACATGCTCAAAAACTAGACAAGACACCACCATGGAGAGTCTGAGGGCACTTGGTGTCAGACACTGGCCCACCATTGGTCACACAGGCAAGCAAGGGTTCTGGTGAACAGAACACTGCATTAGAAATAAGAAAATCTCTTTCTGTTTTTTTCTACAGATTTTAGTTAACTTTTTACTTTAATAACATAGTTATATAATTTCTATGTATCAAACTTGTAAGTTATAAACCTTAATAAAGTTTTAGTTATAAAATATGATAAAAAGGGATATTTTACAGAATATCATATCAAAGAATTTTTTGTCATATATGCTTCTCAAATTTAAAATTTATAACAGAGTGGTAATTACTTTCCAGTATATACTTGGCCACTGAGCACTTCTTAAAATGAAGCACATATGAGATAGAGTACCAAAGAAAACCCTATGGGGTCATGAAAACCTTACCATTATTTAATTTTGAGCAACTTTTTCCTCAATTAAAATGGCTTGATGTATATTCACTTATCAAGACTCAAGATTTTTATCCTCATGGCAATATTACCAAAAGAGCTTAGATTTTCTTAAATGGTCAAATGTAACATTTGTAGTTTAGGAATACAAGGTCTGTCTGGAAAAAGTCCAGCCATTATTAATATAATGAGGATGGTTTGTGTGACATCAATGGAACCTGGAAGCCAAGGAGAGTAGACTGGAGTGTGCATGTGGGAACAGTGACAACCTCACTGTACTAGTCAGTGGGGGAGGTAGATGCTGTTGGGTGAGCATGTGTACCTTGTGGCTGTCATATTCAAAATGACTGAGTACAGTAATGAATCTGCATCAAATTTTGCATTAAGCTTGAATATTCCTCCATGCAAGCTACTCAGCTATGGGCAAGTGGTGATTGGTAGCTTCATCACTAGAACGCCCCTGCTCATACATTATGGCTTGTGCAGTTTTTTGGTGAAACATCAAATCACCCAGGTGACTCAGCCTCACTACAGCCCAGATTTGGTGTCCTTCAACTTCTGACTTTTCCCAAAACTGAAATTGGCTTTGAAATGGAAGAGATTTCAGACCATCAGTGAGATTCAGGAAAATATGATGAGGCAGCTGATGGCAACTGGAAGAACTGTGTGACATCCCAAGGTGCCTATTTTCAAGAGGACTGAAGCGTCATTGTCCTATGTACAATGTTTCTTGTATCTTCTTCAATAAATGTCTCTATTTTTCATAGCGTATGGCTGTATACTTTCTGGACAGACCTTGTTATATAGTTAAAATTATTAATTTTTATTGTCAATATCATATCTAGAAAGCATTACTTGTACACCCTACAATTGTGAGAAGAAAAATACATGGGAAATAAAAGGGATCTTTCCTTACAGTTATTGAATAAAAATGTGAGAAGTATCAAACATGTGTTAAAGGACCCCAGAACCTCCTGAGAACCTTCTGCTCTGAAGTCTTGGGACCAGGGACACAAGTTCCATAGAAAGCATTTCAGAAACCATGGTCCCACCCCTTACTTGATAGGGAGGACACTGAGTGCCCACAGGGATTATGTGATTTGTCCAGAAGTGTAGCCTAGGTCAGTATCTAGATCTGTGTTCTCCTCAATAACTAGTCACCTCCATTCTACCTCTTTGCCTCTCTTTGAGGAGCACAGGGTCCTGCCAATTTCTGTGCTCAGCACATAACACACACACCCCCTCACACAGTATCTGCACACAGCTAAAGGGCTCCTGAGTGTTTGAGGCAGCTGAACTCAGCTTTGCATGCAATATGAGCGGGGGCCAAAAAACAGGAATCATCTTATGGAGGGCGGGCCCCCTGTAGTACAGGTTTCACCCACTCAGTGAGTGTTCTAGAAACCCATCTGTATCAGCGTAGCAGCTGGCATTGTTGTAAGAGGCTGCATTCTGCTTCAGTGATTTTTTTTTCTGAAGACTCAACACATTTGCCCATTTCATGGTGGGTGATTTACCAGCTCACCTGCGCACACCACGCTGCGTGTTCAGCAGTTTTTGACCAAAAACAGCATGGCCCCCAAGCTCCACCCTCTGTATTCACCCAATTTCACCCCAAGAGACTTTTTTGTTTGTTTCTCCAGATGAAAAAAGTCCTCAAAGGGAAACATTTTGCCAATGTGAAAGAGGTGAAACAAAAAAACAGCAGAAGTACTGAAAGGCATCAAAATTGATGAGTTCAAAAATTGTTTTGAGAAGTGGAATAAAATGTATTGATGGGTGTATTGCATCAAATGGAGAGCACTTTGAAGGTGACTGAGGTTAAACGTGTAAGAATACATACACAATTTTTTATGAATAAATTCCATATTTTGGGTTGCCCCTTGTACTCAGCAAAGGAGACACCACAGGAAACTGTTAAGAGTCTAGTAGCTGCTGTTGCAGGAGCCCATCAGTGGAACTTCCTCATCCTAAGACCCAAGCTCCACATGGAACAAGTATACCTTTCTTCCCTAAATTCCAGAGGGACCTTTAGTGTCGTTCACCCTGGTGTGTGTCACAGGATGAGGAGAGCGGACCTTTGCCCCAGCCTGAGCTCATCACTAGCTTATCCTGGCATGGTGATAAAAGTCTTCTCCCCTCTTCTGACAGCCAGCTCTTCCTTCAGGGGATGATCACAATCACATCTAAGGTGCCAGCATGAATGGTTTTGGCTTTGTGATGGTGAACAGGGCTCCAGAAAGAACAGAGAACTAAGGGCACATGAAGGAAGCTGGTGCAGTGTACGAAGATGCCCAACATGAAGAAGAGTCCAAAGGGAAATTATATTTCCCGGACAAGCAAACAGTCTCTAGTCTGGGAACATCCCTTTCCTCAACTATAATAAAAACTAGGAAGACGTGAACTGTTTCTTATGCACTTTCAGAGCCACTGTTAGACAGACTAATAGCACCTGCATGAAACAACACCTGCTCTTTGACCCCCAGCTTAATTAGCATGTTTATTTAGTGAAACCATTTTAACAGGGTCTGTCCAGGCTCATTTTCCTTCATTAACAAACCTGACAGGTGTCAACAGAAGTCCCCTGTGTCAGCACCAACTTTCAAGGCACACCTTGGGGCTGACAGTGACTGCGGTGTGCTGGCATTTTTCATTTTCTAATCAAAGGGGTCAGAGTAAATGCATGTTGACAATTGACAGCTGAAGCTGTCTGTTGTGTCAACTTCCTGCCACAGAGTTCCTATTAAAGAGTGCGAGGGAACAGATTCGAGCCTCAGATTTCTGTCACAGTAGCCTTGGTGGGAGATTCTAGGTGACTGCTATTCTGTCGCACTTATTTGTGGCAAGGGCAAGAGGTAGGATGTGGGGACTTTGTGGTGGCTTTTGACAAACCTGTGGTAAGTGTGTACACCTACACACCTATGTCTGCATATAAACATACACACTCACATAAAAGAATGTGAAGAACATTCCTGCATAATCGTCACATTTTTAGTAGCCAACCAAGGAGAGTGGGGTGGGGGGTTGGTCCTAGCATCTGTGAATACTCAACCCCATGAGTCCTCAGCACAGGCCCAGGAGAGTCACTTACAGATGTGGAAGAGAAAGGCAACCCTTGACCATGGCCGCCGGGGGAGCAGCTGGTCACCTTCCATTGTCACACACTGGTGTTAAGAGTGACACAGTTCTGTGTCTGCTCAGGCTAGGGAGAGTGTGCCTAACCCGAAGTCCCCCAGAGTGGCAGCGGGAGATAAAAAAATGCTAAAGCCACAGCCAACAAAATCAGTCCATCTTTACCTCTAACCCCTATTAAGAAGTTACATAGAAAGGGATTGTAAAACATGCCATTCTTTGCCCACAGAAATCCCAGAGCACAGAGAGAGAACAAAACACTAACTTAGAAAAAACATCATGGACAGTTAAGAATGCTCTCATGCAGGAAAAAAAGAAAGCAAAGAAACTTTTCAGAATTTATTGCAAGAAGTAACCATCCTTAGCAACAACACTGCGATAACAAACTTCACTTAGGGCCAGCTTTGACTTGACATAAATGGAGCCATAGACTAAGGGTCCTGATATGAGAAATCTAAGTCCCAATGTCATAGATGAACTGGTGGAAGTTCTCACCAGTTCCTCAGGAAGGAAGAACTAGACATTTATTGCGAAACCTATCAGATGTAATATAAATTTATTCTATATATTTAGGGTAAAACTAATACATAGATGACTAGTAAATGTATCTAATTCTATGTTGTGGATTTAATTATTCTCAGTGTATCTCTGCTGTCTGCACAAGTTTAAACTGTGTGGCAAGTGGATCTGAACCAAATCCCACACGGCCCTGACACTGCAGAGGTGCTGGCCAGGGTCAGGTGTGAAGGCAAACTTAGGGCTTCATTTCTGTCTGGGTGTGCTCCAAGTTAAAGCAGAACATTATTAACAGACATCTACACACTGACAGTCAAAAGTAACAACTCTCTAATGCCTGGTTGGTCCAGTTGATATCATACTTTGTTATGGCCCCACAACCATTAACTAGAATCAACACACACATTCTGTCATTTGGCTTGAAATTATGAGACTGTTTTTAAAGAATCATTTGGAAGCAGTGTTGAATATCACCAAATCTGAAAGCCTCATTTCACAGATGAAAAACCTGAGGCCCAAACAAGTGAAGCAGAAATTGCCTGAAGCCACAGAGCTAGTCAGCAAGAGAGCTGAGGTTATAGGCCTTATTCCTGGTTACCAGTCCAGCTCTCCTTACATTTCACCTTGGTAATTTAAAGGGAATTAATAAAATGAATTTTCATATATTATTATGAAATATATTTGATACAGACATACAAAAGATATATCTTCAGTATATATAAGTAATTATTGCAGTATTTAAATTTGTAATTTTAGACAAGACTAACTACAGTAAAAGAAAATCAAAGAACAACACCTAGTTTTTAGCGACTCTGGTTATTGATTACCCTAAAGGATACAGCTGATAAACATGCGGCATGGTCAAAATCATCCTTACATAATAACATAGCCACAGAGGAACTTCCAGACCCCAGGGCCAAGTTCACAAGTGCATAGCCCAGTGCTCAATGGTATTCAAGCCCCAGTGATGAATCTATTTTACCAAAATCACCAAGCCACCCAAAATGTCTCATATACAACCTGCATGCATTCAACTGTGTAAGAATATTCAATGAAATGTCAGTTTAGCATCCAAAAGTTACCATGCTCACCAGACAGAATTTTTTATGTCTGTTGGTTGAATAGGCCCATATCAACAGCAGTTATAGCATTAATGCAATCTAGACATACTTAATCACAAAGTTTGTAATATTTCATTGCAGCTTGTGGTATTCACTAGCAGATAAAATTCTACATTTCACTTCATTGATAGTGTTTCTCTCCCACTTTGTCTTGTTTTCAATCCAGTCTGCTCTTGTTCAGGAATGTACAATACAAAACACCCAAGGTGATTTAATAAGTCTATTATCTGCAAAGCAAATTTACAGGGTAAGATTTGCAATTCACAGAAATGAAGTTTTCTTTTTACCTATAAGCACCCATTTAAAAGTTTTATCTGACTAGACTTCCAGCCAAGATGGAGGCATAGGTAGATGCACTGTGCCTCCTCGCACAACCAAGATAGGGACAATAACAATATAGAAACAAAATAACAACCAGAACTGACAGAGAATGGAAGTGTATGGAAGTCAGACACCCAAGGATTTAAAAATAGATGCATTCATCCAGACCGGTAGGAGGGGTGGAGTCGGCCGGGTGAGGGATGCAGAGCAGAGCACAGAGCAACTGGGGTGGTGCACAAGTCTGCTGCAGGCAGACCCTGGGCACACAAGTGGCTGTGGCTAGTGGGCCCCAGCCAGGGGGTGGCGACGAGCAGACCCAGCAAGGCGGCCATTGTGAAGCAACGTACTGCGTGCAGCTCAGGGTCCCAGCACTGGGAAATAGAGCTTTGGGTCACTGACTGAAAAGGAAGGTCCCACGGTGGGCACAGGCCCACCCACACTGGAATTGGTGCCGGAGGGGTCCAGTTGGCTTTCGGAAAGTGGCAGAAGGGTCTGAGGTCCTACAGAGAGCAGAGCAAGCGCCATTGTTCCTCCTTGGACCCCACCCCCATATACAGCATCACAACCCAGCGACTGGAGTGCCCCGCCCTGGTGAACACCTAAGGCTCCGCCCCTCACTATGTAACAGGTGTGACCAGACCAAAGAAAAAAAAAAAAGAGATGGCCCAAACAGAAAAACAATTGAAAGCCCCAGAACCCATCCTTTTAAGCGACCAAGAGATAGCCAACCTATCAGATGCACAGTTCAAAGCACTGGTGATCAGGATACTCACAGAATTGGTTGATTTTGGTCACAAATTAGATGAAAAAATGCATGAGGAGAGGCTTGGGAACCTCCGGAACATCTTTAAAAGCTCCAACATCCGAATTATAGGGGTACCAGAATGGAAAGAGGAAGAACAACAAATGGAAAACTTATTTGAACAAATAATAAAGGAGAACTTCTCCAATCTGGCAAAGGAAATAGAATTCCAGGAGGTCCAGGAAGCTCAGAGAGTCCCAAACAAGTAGGACCCAAGGAGGAACACAGCAAGGCACATCATAATTACATTAGCCAAGGTAAAAATGGAGAGAATCCTAGAAGTAGCAAGAGATAAGGGGATAGTAACCTACAAAGGAGTTCCCATCAGACTGTCAGCTGATTTCTCAAAGGAGACCTTACAAGCAAAAAGAGGATGGAAAGAAGTATTCCAAGTCATGAAAGACAAGGACCTACATCCCAGATTGCTCTATCCAGCAAAGCTTTCATTTAGAATGGAAGGGCAGATACAGTGCTTCTCAGATAAGGTCAAGTTAAAGGAGTTCATCATCACCAAGCCCTTACTGTATGAAATGTTAAAGGGACTTACCTAAGAAAAAGAAGATAAAAAACATGTACAGTAAAATGACAGCAAACTCACAATTATTAACAACTGCACCTGAAACAAAAACAAGAAGAAACTAAGCAAACAACTAGAACAGGAACAGAACCACAGAAATGGAGATCACATGGAGGGTTAGCAACAGGGGAATGGGAGGAGGAGAGAGGGGGGAAGATACGAAGAATAAGTAGCATGGATGGTAGAAAATAGGGGGAGGGCAAGAATAGTATGGGAAATGTAGAAGCTAAAGAACTTATGACACATGGACATGAACTAGAGGGGGGAATGTGGGTGGGAGAGGGTGTTCAGGGTGGAGGGGAATGAAGGGGGGATAATAGGACAACTGTAATAGCATAATCAATAAAATAATTTAAAAAATAAAATAAAATAAAAGTTTTATCTGACTGGCTAAATAATACGTCATCAATAGTCTGGCATTTCTCTTACTTGAAAATACAAATGTCTGCATCTCAAAAAATGACCTTGGGTTTTCACTCTAGCTCTCACTGTGCCCGCACCTGGGGTGGGTTGGGGTGGTGTTACAGCGTACAGCCAAGAGGGGGGCCCCAAATAGGGATTTGAAATGGGGCCCAGAACTCAAGGTGTCCAGGAAATATCAGGATGTCCTCACCCCTCCCCTGCACAGGTGTGGGCTGGGGGAAGCGGCACATGGAGCAGGGCCATTGAGAGCTGTTTTGCATAGCAACAGCTTTGTAGCTAACCTCTGACATGGTCATTGAACATATCTATAAATTTTAAATGGTTACATAGATATGTTAAATAGCTGTGGTCATGCTCTGAGTCAGGGGAATGGAAGTAACTTCCCCACTAAGACGTAACTGGGGGGCAGGTCCCCCAAGTTACAGCGCCTGCGTGAAAGCTTGACGATGACTGGCTCCAGGACATGGGGCCACATAGCAAGTGTAGCTGATTGTGGGAGAAGTCGGAAATGGGGCTGCAGAGGAAGACTGGCGCGAGGATTTAAACCAAGACTCGGCAGCCATTGCAAAGGGAGAACCATGTGGCTTTGCCAGAGTGGGGACCCCCGCAGCTTTAGAAGGGGGAATCACCACCTGGCTTTAGCAGAGATCCCAGTGACACAGCTGATGGTGCTGGGAACCAAGGGAGGCCTACCAGCAGAGATGGATTGCTGAGAAGAACTGGGGGCTGCATGATCCACAGACTTCTATTTCTTTTCCTGAGATATGGTACCCCAAACTGGGCAAAGGGGGAAGGAAGGACTGTGTGTGTTTGTGGGTGTTTTTTAAGGGACTTTGAGATTTTGATAAAGATATTAGATCACTACTTTAAGTCTGTATAGCATTAAATAAACATTTCCTTTCCTTTTCACAAATCTCTGGCATTGAAAGATGTCTTTCCTATAAGGCAGTGGACATAATGAACCTGGGGGGTTCCTTTCGGAGATAGTATATTGCCTTTCGGCCCCCCCATTTGGCCCCCCCTTGTGTTCTGTAACACAAGTGGGAGTGGAGGGTTGCTCAGGGCAGGAGAGCTGCTGAACCAGAAGGAAGTCCATGGGGCACCGTGGCTCCCTAACCCCTTCTGGGTTATTTCCCACAACAGACACATTGCCACCCGCACCTTGCTCCCCTTGCTCTCCTTCCTTACCCCTCCTCCATCTTTCCTTGGACTTCATATATTTCTCTCATCCCCACCTTTTCCTTCTAGTTCCGATATTGTCCAACTTTGTCTAGATAGAATGGAACTGAGTTACTATATTTATACTCCACAAAGATATCTTAAACAAAATGTTAAATGACACACCCTCTGCTGTTCTTGTACATGAAGAAAACACTCTCTGTGAAGGATTTATTCTATCTCCTATGACCTATTTTGATGGCCAATGGTATGAACTTAGTAAACAACCGGTCAGGATCAGAGGCAGCATCTATGGCTTAAGAAAGTCTCCCCTGCACTAACCCTATAAAGACTTTAAATGGATCAAACATGAGATCTTTATTAGTCCTGAGTCTAAACCAAGAAGCCTAAAGCTCCAGTCTTCAGGGATTCATGGGGGATGCCTCACCTGAATGAAGAAATAAATGCCTGCCATATAAATCTTAAAGAGTTATGGTCAGAAGCATTATTATATCCTTTAAAAAATCTAAACTACCTGGCTGGTGTAGCTCAGTGGATTGAGCGTGGGCCTGCGAACCAAAAGATCACGGTTCAATTCCCAGTCAGGGCACATGCCTGGGTTGCAAGGCCAGTTCCCAGTAGGGGACCCACAAGAGGCAACCACACATTGATGTTTCTCTCCCTCTCTCCTTCCCTTCTCCTCTAAAGATAAATAAATAAAATCTTTAAAAAAATAAAAAATCTAAACTAATAATACAATGTAGAATTGTGTTGTCCAATGGGGTAGCCATTAGTTATTGTGGCTATTGTAGCTACTTAAGTTTAGTCATTAAAACTAACCAGTTTAAATTCAGTTTCTCAGTTAGACTGCCCATACTGAAATGGTTAAATGACCCCAATGACTACCAAGAACACAAATGTGGAGTGCTTCATCATGATAGAAAGTTCTGTTCGACAGAGACATTTGTAGATATGCAAGGGATCTTGTTGAAGATATCCGTATTCAACAAGCAATCAAGAAAATGCCTTTTTTGGGCAATGACAAGTAGGAATTTAAATTTTAGAATAGAATTTTATTTTTTTGACCACAGTAGTGAATTCTGTCTCCAAGTCTTGAGTCAACTAGATATACTTGCTACAAAACAAATGATTTCCTAACGTGCTTCCTGAAATTCCATAGGGATTGGTATAGCAGGGCAGGGAAGAGGAAAGGCAGTGAAGGATCACGTCCCCACATCCCTGCCACCCAGCACCTCTGCTTGTATGGGACTGTCTTTAAATGTCTGTTGATTCAAAGATCCTAAGAAACATTGTATATTCACTCTTGGATTTGGAATGCTCTAATTTACAGTACAATAGAGACTATAAGTGAAAGAAGGTGAATTACCACAATCACTAGAGACAGTCCTAAAGTTTGGTAGTTTGTGTCCGGTATGAAATCATGCTCTCCAACTTCCAGGTGTACACAACTCTTCAATTCTCCCTTTACCTTTCATTGACTCATATTGTATCACTCCAGATAAGCATAAAATGCTTTTTACTTAACAAAATCCCAACTCCATTATGATGGCTGTGTCCAAACCCTACTTTTCAATTACCTGGGACAAATGAAGTTAGTTGTTAACTAAGGTGATCTCCTTGTAGCTCTTTTCCTTTTGTTCAACATTTCTCTAGACTCATCATTTACCACCTTCTTTCTGTCTTCATGGCTACCCTCCTCACCTGTGCATTTCATATCATTCCCTCTGCATACTCTAGGAACAACCCCATCTGCTATCCTCACTGCTTTCAACTCCTCTTCAATACCTACTACTTACCCTTCTCCTCTACTGAGCTACAGTTCTTGTCTTTCTTCCACCAAAGTTCTGAACATCCATCAGTATTCTCTACCTTCACCTTCCTTATGCCCTTGTAGCCTGATTCATGCCTTCAGACATTTTTTGAAGCCAATTTCAGAGCTACCAGTGACCTCCTATCACTAAATTTGCAGGCCCGTTATTCTCAATATTGGACCCTCTCAGCTTCTGCAGGAAAAGGAGCATGGACTGACCATCTCCTTTCCTGCAATCACACCCCTCCCTGGGTATTCCAGATGCTCTGCCTTCCTTGCTGACCACACCTTCTCTGGTTGCATGGTCTCCACTCCAGACCTAGGTAGACATGCCCTGCAGAATCTGTGGACATCACTCTTCCAGTCTCATCCTATCTACACTTCCCTAGTTTTCAGTCATGGTTCCAAACATCATTTATTTTTCCATGGCTACTCTAGTTAATTTCAGTCCAGTGTTTCTATAAATCTGCTGGATGTATGTCTATGGATGCTTTTCTGCAAACAATATGACCAGAACCTTTCAAATGCACCCTTCCTCCTGAACCCACAGTTTTGCAAGTGACACCCTTACCCTTCCAGTCATCCACCCTCTTATGTGCTCTTGACCTGTCAGTTCTGACTCATTCACATTTGTCCTTTCTTCCCACCCCTACTGCCACTCCCTATTTAAGGTTCCCACTAATCCTCTTTTCCCAATGGCTGTCTGTTATAGGAGAAAAAGAACCCTTTGACATCACCATGAAATGTATTCTCTTTCTCATCAGAAGCAAAAGGGATTGTCAATGTGTTACCCCTGCCTTCCACCATAAGGAAGGCACTGAGAGGAACTTTACCAAACTTTCCACAAGACAGCTTGTGTGTGTCACAGAGACAAGCAAGCATGTCCTGTTGTCAAAAAGTCAATGTGAGTCTAGAAGTTATGCTTGCTTCCTTTTTACATTTTTCCTCTGTTGTCCAAAGTGATGTGAAAGTTGTTCCAGGATGTTTTCTGCTAAGCCAAAAGTAACAAAAAGTATAAAAACATTCTTCCCTCCTCCTTTCCTATTTGCACCTCCAATCTCTGCTCTGGTCCTAGACCAGGAAGCCAAGATGCTCAGCATTAGGCAGGTGCAGAGAAAGAAGGTGATTTCTAAGAATCTCCTACCTCTGAAATTTATGAGAAAAAGCAGGGCAATAAAATATTTGAGCTGCTTTCTGTCTGTTAGTATTCTAAAATTGCCATCTCCTATGACAGGGAATTAGTAACAAAAATAAGATCTAGCTAGAAGGGAAGCATTTCCTAAATTTGGCAGAACTAGGATCTCTCACCATCAGTCTCTCTTCTCCAAATGACTTTGGTCACCACTACCACATTAATGTTTTTCAAATATACTTATAATTATTCACTTAAGAACCATAATAGTTCCAAATTTTTTATAGAATAAAATTACAGGATCTCAGCTCTTGAAAACCCAAGGTGGTCATTTAGTTCAATCCCTCCCAACTTTATAACAAAAATCTGAATCCAATGAGGTTAACCAATTTCCCCTAAATTATTCTATTACCATAAATGCTGATTTTGATACATAGCATGCATGCATGTATGGCATATTTCTTGTCTTAATCACTTTCCCATAGTTTGAAGGATCCTTTCTTAATTAACTACCTTAAGTGAGCTAGAACATGCTAGAAACTGACACTTATAAAACTTTTAAGGGGATACTGTAGTTTTTTTAAATCTTCATCCAAGAATATGTTTTTATTGATTTTAGAGAGAGAGGAAAGAGCAAAAGAGAGAGAATGGTGTGAGAGAGAAACATTGATCAGTTGCCTCCTATAAGCACCCCAACTGGGAATTGAAGCTGCACTCTAGGTGTGTGCCCTGACCAGGAATCAAACTGCAACCTTTTAGAATCAATGCTCCAACCAACTGAGCCATCTGGCCAGGGCGAGGGACACTGTAATTTTTAACAGTTTTACCCACATATTTGAGTAAAGGTGGATAAGCTAGGTGTTACTTAAGCAATAAAAACAACGTTTTCACTTACAGGCAATGACTAGTACTCAGAAGGAGCATATTCTCTTTTGTAAATGTGTGTGAAGGAAGTAAAAGAGAGGAGTAAAAGCAAGAACTAAATGTGTGGAAATAACTAGAAAAATTCACAGCATGATTTAGTGAAAATGGTTCTATTTTTTCCTTATAAAGAATAATTTAAATTACATAATTACAGATTCCAGGGAAATAGATATTTAAGTTCATCAATGATGTGTGTTTGACTTCCTCATTTCCAGAGAGAATCAGAGCTTATTTTGGTTTCTGTCCGCATTATTCTCTTTGCCCTACCCACCCAAGTAGGATTGAGATAGTTGACAAAGCAAAACCCTAGTACAATGATATTAGACTAACAGAACAGGAAGCTATGTGAAGCCCTTTATGTACTACAAAATCAAATGTTCCCATTTTTTCCTACAGGCATTAGAAAGGTACAGAAATAAAGTCATATTCAACTCTCAGTTTCTATTTTGAGCAGAGGTTTGAAATGCCATCAGCTTAGATTAATGTGGTATGTATTAGTGACCTTGTATAAATATCTTTTATTTAAAGGGAACGCAACTGAATATATTTTCTTAAATGATAACATGCTAATGACATGGCAAAACCCTTTAGATAAAGTCAAAATACAATTTTCCTTGCCTACATTTTATAAATATCTAAACAACTACAAGCTTATGGCTCAAAAGCAAGAGACTCCCACAAAAATCAACTGATCAACTTCCAGAACTGCCTACCTTAAAATTTAATAAATGATACGTGTTTTCCTCTAACCTTCAGAAAGGTCTTTACCATACATGAGAGAGATGATTATAAAAATTTAGGAATGGAATGGCTGTCATCTCCTTGACTTAGATGTGAATTATCACTATCACTTTCCTTACCCCATGCCAGACACAGTCAATCCCTCACAGCCATTTTTCCAACTGAGTTTTTAAGTCTTTCTCAACATAGAACTTTACGAATATGGCCCATCAATGGAAACGGCCATGGAAACATCATGATTACTATTGTGCAAGGCTCTGTTTTAAGCACTTTGCATTTATTAATTCCACTTAATATTCTCATTAATCCTATTGTGGTTTTCACACTTTATTATTATTTATATTATTATTTTACAATAAGAAAACAGAGGCACAGAGAGATTGATAACCAGCCCAGAGTCACAGAGCTAAGAAAGAGCAGAGGCAGGATGCAAATCCAAGCAGTCTATTGCCAGAGATCATGCCCTTCATCACTATGCTATGTCTTATCTTAAGAAATGAAAACCAATACAGAGAGAAAATGGAATTTTTAACTGCCTTTTTTATAAATTTGTAAACATACAAAAGAAGTGAAGGAAAAAGTGTAATAAACTCTTACAGTTCCATCAACCAGTTTCAAGGATTATCTAAAACTTACCCATCTTTAATCATGTTTTATTCATTGTTGTTTTTGTTTTGTTATTAGTTTTTTTTATTTTGTTTTGTTTTGTTTCTTGGCTGGATCATTTTACAGCAAATCCAGAACACTGTTATTACCTAAAACCAATGGAGAATAATTAGACCCAAAGGTATACTGTATTTTTTGGACTATAAGACACACTTTTTTCCTCCAAATTTGGGAGGAAAGGGGGGTGTGTCTTAGTCCAAATGTAGCTTACCTGGCTCGCTGTTGGGAGGGGGGCAGCCTATGTTATTTATGTTATTAAATGTTTTACTACAGTTTTTGCTTCAAAAATTTTTTTCCCTATATTCCTCCTCTAACACCTAGGTGCATCTTATGGTCTGATGCATCTTATAGTCCAAAAAATTCAGTAATGCAGTTGCACTGAGAGAGCCAGAAGAGGACCAGAGGGTCACATGGTCTTTCCTCACCCCCACTCAGGAAGATTAGCCAATTTCTCCTTCACATACCTCCTCTCCCACCCACCCACCAAATGCTGTGCAGTCTTTAACCATAGTCACACTAACAGCTTCCTGCACACTTGCATACTCCAACCTCCCCATTAGATTCTAACTTCACAAGGGTGAGGATCACCATGTCCTAGTCACAACAGCTGTCAACACTGAGCTCCGTTCTTACCCAACAATAGATGCTGAAGTGTCTAGGACAGGGAAAGGCAAAATGGGCATCTAATCTTCAAAAAACAAGATAGCCAAGAAAAATGAGGTAGTTCAACTAAATATTATTTTTACTTTAAATAAAAATATTATCCCAAAATTATAGTTGATCTTACTTAAAACCATAAATGGCCAACTTTCTTAAAAATAAAACAAAATATGCTTATATTCTAATCTCATTTCTGGATTGACCTGATCATAAGAAAATGTACAAAGATGTCAATAAGACTTTATCTCAAATAAACAATAGGTTCTCTGAATTCTAACCTCACAGGTCCCTTCCAGCTCCTTTTTTCCATGAATAAAAAATGACTCCCTTGTTGCCAATGGAACATGAGATAGGCTAATGACTGTTTCAGTAGGAGTTATTAATAATGCCTCTTGTCAACTCTGATCTTATTTAGAATGCATGTCCAATACAGAAAACCAAATGTGTTATGTGCGTAAATGTATTTTATAATATTTATGAACATAAATGCAAAGTTAACATTGCAAAAGGCTTTCATGTTAACCCTAATCTTCACTGATTAACCTTCCAAAAAGGCTAGTGATTTTTCAGTTCAGATTATATTCCCAGAACCTAAATCCTATCCAAAACTTTTAAAAAATATCTACTTATTTGTTATTAAAACAAAAAATAAAAACTCTAGAATTTAATGAGAATATCTAATCTCTCCAAGTTGAGATATATGTTTTTAGAAACTTAGAAATAGTCTTATGAAAAGCCTCAACAGTAGGGTTTTAGCCTAATCTTTTAAAATGGCTAATTATAAGCATTGCAAGGAAATATATAGGTCATTAGCCATTTGTGAGACTATGAAGTCAGGCTTCATGATAATTGATCTCTGAACATAATTACCCTTTAAATGACCTATTATTTTTCTACTCTTTGAGTTGTATAAATTATCTATAAGTACACCACAGTCAATGGAAACAACATTTTAGAGGCTCTAGAAAATTGTGAAAACCACAATGATAAACTCAACCAACTATTAAGACTTGCAAAAGTCTTGATAAAGGGAAAATGTGTTCCCACTACAAAATACTTCCAAAAGCTGACCAAGTTACTCTCAAAGGTCTCCCTTGTTTCATCCTCACTTAGAAGAAAATGTTGCTATTGGGAGAGAATGTCTGCTACCATAAAGGCAATGCAAGGTAGCATGATAGTGAAATTGAGACATAACCCCTATCTTCAAGAGCTTACAATCCATAAGGGAGACAGGACATAAGAAAAAATAACTACAATGAAATGGTATGTGAGAATTCACAAAAGTGCTAAAAGCAAGAGGCTATAAGTTCCTAGGAGAAAAGATCATTCCAGGTTCACAAATAAAGGAAGGCTTTTTGAAGGAAGTGGTATTAAAATTGCACTTGAAAATGGCATGATCTACAAAGAGATTTTTGGGTCAGGTAGAGCATTGCAGAGATGAATGATTCACACCAAGATCCAAAGGTAGGGAAACATAAATCTTTCAGAGAAAGATGTGAATAATTCTGGTCGGCTGGTTAAGGGTATATGTCAGGAGCTGGTGTATAAGGAAGGTGAGAAGAGGGCTGGGCAGGTCATGGAGAACCTGGAACACCTAGCAAGGAGCAGAAGCAATGACAAGGACAGCTTGGAGCAGTCAAACAGGGTCAAAGGGAAAACTGTCTAGGATCAAGAGTCCTATGGATTACAGAGTGAAGATGTATTGAGAATAGTTTAGGTGAGAGGTACTAAGATGGTGAGGAGAGAGAGAAGGAACTGGTCAGATTCAATCACTGAACACAAAAGAGAGCAAAGGAAGATAACAGATAATACTGATTATAAAATATCCAGCCTCAGTAGCCAGGAGATCATAGATATCACTAAAAGATAGAGCAATTTGGAGAGCAGGCACTGGTTTGTAACAGATTCATTTAGGGCAGGGCTGTCAAACTCATTTTCACCGGGGGCCACAGTTGCCTTCAAAGGGCTGAATGGAATTTTAGGACTGTGTAAATGTGACTATTTCTTAACAGTTAAGCAAGAGCTCAGCGCTGCCACTGGGTAGAAACAAGGTGCTGGGCCGGATAAAACAAGGTGGAGGGCTGGATTCAGCCCACAGACCTTGTGTTTGCCACCTGTGACTTAGGGAGGAAATGTTCAGTTTGAGGTACATTGAGTCACCCAGATATTTGGAAGGTCATTTGAAAGATAGGTGAGTAGGAGGCTGGGGCTAGAAATATGGATTCAACATCACATCCTAAATCCTAAGAGCTGACACTGTAGATGAGATGACCAAAGGGGAGACCAAAGGATTGAAATAGATGCATTCTAAGAACAAACCTGGGGAGCTCAAACACATGGCACAGGAGCCAGGGGACAGACAAGGCTTTGATGAACCAGAGATGTGAACCCCTTAGATTTAGGAGGTTTTCTGGATACAGCAGTCTCCCCAAAAATATCTCCTAGAGCCCATCTCCATCTCCCAAAATACTGCCCAGCTTACAAGCCCTCTGAGAAACTTCCTGATCATCCTAATTAGAAACCAACCCTCCACCCAGGTCATGAACTTCTGTCCAACTTGGCATCATTTTTTAGGCTATCAGCACATATATCCTTGTGTCATGGTTCATTATACAAATATCAGTCTCCCTGTTTAACTCCTCAGCTATATCCCTACTTTCCCAAACATTCTACTACTTCCTTCATCAAAAAAAGAAACAAGAAAAAAATTATTTTGGGGAGGTACAAATTTATCTTTTCAAATTCTTTTTTAAATATTTATATATTTTTATTTCATCATCAGAGGAACTGGGCTGCTAGTTGGAGCTACAGAAAGGCAGCCGGAATGCACACAGTGAATGGTCCCTTTCCAAGATGGACTGCTCCCCAGAGCTCACGCACTTAGGGCTCCCTGGCTGATGTCACTGGAAGTGGTAGGTAAGGGTTTGGCCTGAAGCACTTCTTGAGGTAGCTCCAACTCTAAGAGGTGCTTCAGTAGTAGAACAGAAAGGCTTTAAATCATGGGTGTGTCTTCACCCTGTATGGCAGCTTTAAGAACTGAATAGAGGAAGAACACTGGCCTAGGACCCAAGCAAGTCATCTTAATTTCAGTTTGCTCAACTATAAAATGAGTGCTAAGATATCTTGGGGTTCAGAGGACCTACAGATATAATCCCTCTCCTTGTGTCTGCTCCATTTGTCAAAACCTTGTAAAAAGAGATGGAGGAACATGTGACATAGGAAGGTCTGCCCAGTGCCTGAGCTCTGGTGGAGGGTAGATTCCACACAGAACAGCTGAGACCCACATCCAGGGCTCATGGGCCTCCCTCTCCACACTCATCATCACTTGCCCCAGAACCCAGGAATACAACACAGAAGAGGTGCAGCTAAGTCAAGGTAGCCCAGGAAACACTAAGGACTTCACAATGAATCACTTAACAGTGCCCTAATTATGTCATTCCACAGTCACTGTAGACACTGTTCCAATTGTTTATAGGTACAGGAATGTCTACAAATGTGAGTTGCACATTTACAAATAGTTTCTTTTTATAGTCATGTTTCAGATTTGGGGAGATCTACTGTGCCATGAGGTAATCTCTAAGTACAGTGGTACTCCTAAAATAAATACAATGGGAAAGTAATGTCTGAAGAAAGAACAACATTCCACGAAGAAAAAAGGAACCAACTCTGACATCATGTTCACTGTTTCTATGAGCTAAACCAATCAAGCACTGCTCCTAGCATATGACTGAAGCATTTCTGGTCTTTCAAGAGCTTCATACTTTACTTAATCCTTGTCATGAAAGCATCATTTCTCCACTCAAGAAGAGAAGCAAAATTTTTCTTGACATTAAATCTAATAACAACTATAAGAATAATGCTGAATGGTACTAAGATATCAAATAAATCACATGCGAAGTGTTCTGTGATTTACTGATGAAGTACAAATTTAGGTAGCAAATAATTAAAAATAAATTCTAACATACTATTTTTTAAAAATAGAAAATGCTGAATAGCAATATAGGTATTATGGTTAATATAAAACCTTTACACTAGGAGCTACTTTCTCTGGCACATAACCCCTGGGTGCTGAGGGGTGTCTTTCTAGTATCCTTTGAAGCAGAGGTGATTAGAAATGCTCTAAGCACATCTGGAATTATTCTGTCCACACCTGTCAGCTCTCCTTTAGCAAAAGCTCTACCATGGGGACACAACTCCATTCATCTTGAAGTTAATTTTTTTAAGGAATCAAAACCTTCACTTTTCCTTTAGAAAGATACAGACCATATGAGATATTTTTTCTTCATGCTCCCTCTAAAAGAGTAATATGCCACTGGAAATTTTACTACTAAAAATAATGACAAAAAGTTTCTTCTGTATTTTAAAATCTTCAGACCATATGGGCATTCATATCTAAAAGTATGAGTTACACATTTTAATATAGTTCCTTATTATATCATGTTTCAGATTTTTGAGACACCTACTGTGCCATGATGTAATCCCTAATTACAATGGCATTTCTAAAATAAATCTGATAGGAAAGCTAGTCTGAGCCACAGCACCTTTAAGAAACCAGGTGAGCAAAGAATCTCTTAGAGACTGCTTACAAATACATCAAGATAAAGGAAAAGTAATGCATTACTCATAGGAATAACTAGGTAGACCAAAACTTAGAACTGTACGTGTACAAATGTTCAATGCATCACCTCTGTAAACCCCAAACAGAGAAGGAACAAGTTCGCAGATAGGAAATTGAAAAAATATTATAAAATCAATCTCATTCTCAATCACTTCTTCCCCGGCTTAATATCCCTCTCCCTCCTTTTCTCTCCTCCAACTTGATTCAACTACTATAATCCCTTCAAAACAGCTCTCCACATAAAAACTTCTAAAACTTTCCTGGCCCTGGGGCAGATTCTTGCTAACCAACATCTGAGCTGTCCTGGCTTCAGATGTAATGGCTTCAGATGTAATAACAATAACTTTGAAGTTGATGAGGCTGAGGTGGGGTTTGGTCATCAAAGCCTTAGCCAAATAGGGCAGCCTCTGGATCTTCTTTAGGGACAATGGCTATTGTGACTTGTTCAGAAGCTATTAATTCACACTATAAAATATAGCTGACAACAGAAGTCTCAGCAGCCAGGCAATCTTATCAGCTAATGGTGACCTTCCTGGGCACAGACTTGAAGAAGTTCAGCTTAATACAACTAGAGAATCACAGGTGACTAAAACAATTTTCCACTAATATTTAATATCTAATATGTATCATGATGGCACAGCATGGTAACACCTTTTATGAATCTTGAACTTCTTACCTAGAATCCACAAAGCAAAGGGTTCCTGAATTCCTGGAATCAGTCCCTGGATAATTTCCTAGATTTAAGAGTAACCTTAAAGTCTTTTTTTCACATTAATCCCCCATAACTGAGAAAATGATAGTGTGAAGTAGGCTACTTTTTCTTCATTAGATTATTTTTTAAATCCCAGTAATGGTAGATGAAAGCTGTCAACCCAAATTTTCAGCTTATTACATAAAGAAAGTGAAACGCTGTTACACCCACGTGCTTGTTCACCTGCTCCTATCTGGAGTGACGCAGTGTTTGTGCAGAGCGCGCAGGCCACCCGGCTGGGCCACGCCCACTACACCCTGGCTGCCCCACTTACGGTTGGCCAGCCGGTTCTGCTCAGTTTGTGCGCTGTCCACGGACTGGGTGCTGGAGACCGAAGACACGCTGGAGCTCCGCATGAAGCCAAACGCCGCCAGTTTGGCTGCGGGAAGACGTGAGTACCCAGGAGGCCGAAGTCCAGATTTCTGTAGACCGGATTTGGCAGCATTTGAACTGGAGGCTTTCTTTAAATCTGTTAAAATGAACCCAAAACAACAAAAAAAAAACTTAGTTGACAGTGAGATAGAGAACACACAGCGTGAATACTAGTCCAGTTCTAGCATAAACAGACCATGAGTAATCTTGAGGGCCCAATTCAGCACATTAACAAACACATCTCTCCAAGAAAGCCCCCTCACTCTGATGCCAGGTGTTTCAGGGAACTCAAAGAGCAGGAGAGGAGAGGTGGATAAGATCAGAAACACTAGCCCTATTGTAGGGTCATATAGAAAGATACAAAGGGCTTTAGGAAGTGAATAGAATGATTATACTGTTGCAAGTTATGCAAGAATTATGAAATTGAGATACACCTTAAAATCTGACATATGATGGGCAAAGGACCCTCCTGGAAATTATTCATTAGCAATTATAACCAGTATATAGTAAGGCATGGAAACAGGTTCAGAGAATCATTTTACTAAGCTTTTGCTGGTTGACAGGAATGAGGGGAAAGGGCACAAACTGAGCAGCTGGCCAGATTGGAATCTGCACTATAACAATTACTAGTAATTTTGGGCCCCTGACCTAACACTTAGAATCACAGTTTCCTCCCCGAGAAGGAACTGGGGATCATAAAAGTGGCCTTGCAGATTTAGTGTAAGTATTCCCACTTATAATACAGAACTTAATAGGTGCTCAAATTGATGGTAGGTTTCTTTTCCCTTTTTTCTATTACTTATTTTTATGTTAATGCATACTTCAAAATTAGTTTCCAGATATATGCAAATCCAGCTATCAAAATAACAAAACATCATGCTATAAATCCATCATCTTAGTACCACTATGTCTGAACCCATGATCAATCATCACAACACTATAAGAAATCTCTCAATACCAGATAGAAGCAGAATGTTTTCAAGACATATGCTCTACAATACAAAATTTAAAAGAAAAAAAGGTCGAGCACTCTAGTATTCTGTATAACTGTCCTAGCCAAGCCATTTAACAACTTTCTCCTGCAGCTATCTTTATCCCAAGTACTTATGTCCCTATCCCTTGGTCCACTTGTCATTATCCAGTGGAAGATCACTCAGGATGCAGATTAAACACAATTTTTTTTTAACTAGCCCATTTGTAAAAAAAAAAATCAATGTCTAAAAATCAATGAAGAGTCTATATATTAAAAAACTTCTATGGGTGGAAATATAGAAAGAACCAGCAGATGCCAGGATGCCTCTTGGGATGCCAGGGTTAATGTGCCTCTTCCTCTACCAGAAGCTCCCCATAAGAGTGAGGCGAGGACAGTTTCACATCCAGTGAAGGCACAATCTGCACATCTGTAGTTTCCTGATCCTGGGTCAGGACTAGGATGGGGAGGAATCCGGTGAGTGCAGGAACTGGGAGCTGGGGCTGCAAATATTCCTAAATCAGGTCTGTCCTGATGTTTGGAAAAAATGCTGAAATATAATGATGAAGAAATAAACACTTTACTAAGTAGTAGTGGTCCTTTGCATCAGCAATTAAATGCCATTTCCAATGTTTGTAAATTGTTTTCACATCATTTTGCTTAATTTTAGATGATATCCCCAGAACAATGAAAGTGTCCCCATGTATCAGACACCATTTTTGTATTAAGTTTATACCAAATTAATTTTGGATGATGCCTGTAAAACAGTAAAAGAGTTGCTAAAAATCAGATGTAATTTTAACAATAAGTATGCACTAAACCCATCATATTTTAATACTATTTTCAGTTATAGAAAATCTCCTTCCTAACCCAGTTAAACAGTAATTGGCTTGAGATTATACAAGCTCAAGTGAGAAAAATACAAGTAAAATATTTTTGGAGGGAAAACAAATCCATCTTTGGAAATGAAAGAGAAGTCAGAATTCCCAGCAGAGCACTTTGGCATGTGGTAAATACTTGTTTAATATTTATTTCAGAATGAAAACCAAGTATTAAGTCATAACATAAAGCGATTAAGCCACTGAAAATTTTCAAAAACAAATCTATCTTAGCTACCCTTACCTATATTCAATCATTGTTCATTTCATTAGTAGAAAAGCAGCAGTGATATATGTTGAGAGAGGAGGAGAACTTTACAACACAGGATTCCAAGTACACAGGATGGGGGTCTCTAAATGACTTTCTAGTTTTCACATTCTCCTAGTTCAGCTCTTCCTTTTAATAAAGGTACATATGGGGTGGTGGGAGCTATTTGTGGATGTATGCCTTGTCCCAACTCTCTGTATATATAGTTTTCTCTAAATTTAATATAACTTACAGTATACATCAAGTCACTGTACAATAATCTCTCCTTACTAACAGTACAATTCAGGGACTAGAGGAGAAAGTAAGACCTATACAACTTAGTTTTGACAAGTTATTAATCAATAAATTTTACCTGAAGTTTTCATTAGCCAAGCTTGTACTACATTAATTTAGCACACAGCATGAGTTGAATACCTCCACTAGTCTCTCTGCAAGTGTACTAGTCTGAAGTGAAGTTCAAAAGCCTGCTTTTTAAACAAGCACCTCAGTGATTCTCATTCAGGTAGTTCCCTGGATGACACTTGGAAAACTTCAACAGAAGATGCCAAATCATCCTGTGAAATAATCACATTCAAATATACTAATTGAATATGCCTTGATTTAATCTTAGTTTCTCACAAAAATAGACTTAATTATTAAAAAATATGCAGTCCTTACTCTTTTTCAAACCAGTCTAGCATGTCAGAGAAACATACTTTTTCAAGTATTTTTTATCCTTGGACTGTTCAAAAATATAGACTTTGACAGAAATAGTATATCAAGGTTCATTGTAAGCCTTCAATAAACTAATGATAGTGATTAATATAATAAAGCTGAGGAGCACAGTAAGAGAGACAACTTCCACAATGGTGGCATGAGAAGCCCCATGGATACTTTCTCCAGTGAAACTGATGGGGGACTCAAGAGTTAGAAAATGTTAGTTTAAGGTAATAGTTAATAAGCCTAGTAGATAATGCATGTAAGAAGCTATTGTTTCAAGAACTGCAGGTCAGCCCACCCTGGCTCCAGGAGGCCACAAGCAATTGACCTTTGTGTTCCATAAGAGACCATGAGCAATCAAGGTGGTATCTGACCCATTATGTGAGGCCCAGGACACAAATAAAGAAAATCACTGGTCAGCCGATGAGAGGATGCTAGGGAAATTGCCGGACTGCAGCTTTGATCTGATTAACCTCTCTCCTGAGTTCCAAATTCCTTACCTACACTTTTTTCTTTTGAAGTTCCAGATCCCTTAGGTACACTTTTTCCCCTCACAAAAAAGGCTGGCTTGAAAGGAAATGTAAGATGGTCCATTAGGTTACAAACCCACCATCTTCTCAGATCACCAGCCATCTGAATAAAGTGCTCATAAAGATTCAATCCTTGTCTCTGCTTATTGGGTCTGGTAGGTGACAGGCAGCACGAATGTCAGTTTCAAGACAAATAAAATTGGTGAAAACTATTTTTAAAAAAATAACAAAAATTTAAAGTCTCTGGAAATTGTTCTAAGAACATAGAGCAAATAAAGAAACACTCTATAAGAAAATCTGTCAAATCTCAGTAAGAACAGTGATAGTGGATCGCACTTGAGCCAGGACCCACTCTCTTCCTCCCGTGTACTCTGTCCATCTCAGCATGATGAAAAGTCTACCCTGGGTAGGTACGGCCAAGATGACAAGTTTCCTCAGCCTGTTAGAGCATGGTATATAGTAGGAGAGGTAGGCCACCACCATTTCACATTCACATCTAAGAGAAACACATCACAATTGCCACCTCTTAGTAGAATCATGACTAAGGGATTTTGCCCAAGCATAGAGATAGGCCATAAGAACAAAAATGGTTGAAGCAATGTGAAAAGAAATTGTCTTTATTTGGAAGAGTGTGGGAGAATTTCAAGCCTAAAGGCACTCTTGAAAACGCTGCAGATTTTTATGTTAAGTAATGAGGTAAAGGCTAGTAGGTCTATGTGAGCAAGAAGATAAACTATAGGTAGGCCAGTTTACTGAAGAGAACTAGGAAAAAAAGCTAAGAAGAGCCTTCAAAAACTATCCTTGAAAATTGTCCTAAATTTAATTGGATCAGACTGTGTAGTAATTTATGCCTCGCGGCACTGTAATTAGCAGAACCTAATAGCTAGGTATGTTATCAAAGGGAGGAAGACAGCTTAATAGAGAAATCAGGGAGAGAGACAAAGAAAGCTCTGCTAAAATACTGTCAGAGTGCTACAAGAAGCAAAAATAAATAAATAAATAAATAAATAAATAAGTAATAAAATACTGACAGATTGACTGCATGTTCCCAAGACTGTGTCCCCTATGGAATGACATCAGTGCTTTCACACCTCAGGGGAAATAGGCTTCAATAAAAGAGACCAACCATGTCACCAAACAAATAAATAAACAAACAACAACAATGCCCAGACAGGAACTTAGGTAACCAGTATCCACAGACGTAACAACATATTATTTAAAAGTCCAGTGAAAAACAAAAAAATGTGAGACATGCCAAAAATCAGAAAACTGATTCATAAATAGGGGAAAATAAGCAAGCAAAGAAAGTGCTCATGAGAGAGGTCAAATGTATGTCTTAGCAAAGACTTCAAAATAGCTGTTATAAATAAATTCAGAGAACTAAAGAAAACTCATGGTAAATGAGATATGATGAAAAGGTCTCATTAAGTGGGAAATAACAATGAAAAGATAAAAATTATTTTTAAAAGAATAAGGAACAAAAAAGAACCCAATAGAAATTCTGGTGTTGACAACATTGAAGAAAGAAATTAAGGAAGACAAAAACAAATGGAAGCATGTACCATGCTCATGGATTGGAAGAATTAATTTCATCAAAATGTCCATACTACCCAAAGCAATTTATAGATTCAATGCAATCCCTATTAAAGTGCTGATGACATATGTCACAGATATAGAACAAACATTTCAAAAATTTATATGAAACCATAAATGATGCTGAATAGCTGCTGCAATTTTGGGAAAGAAGAACAAAGTAGGGGGGATAACAGTACCTGATATCAAACTCTATTACAAGGCCACTGTAATCAAAACAGCCTGGTACTGGCATAAGAACAGACACATAGATCAACGGATCAGATCACAGAATAGCCGAGAAATAAACCCATGACTCTAAGGTCAATTAATATTTGACAAAGTGTGAAGAGCATAAAATAGAGTAAAAACAGCCTCTTCAACAAATGGTGTTGGGAGATCTGGACAGCTACATGTAAAAAAATGAAACTCAAGCGCCAGCTTACACCATACACAAAACTAAATTCAAGGTGGATA
>CM052539.1:90996835-91033285 GCA_028533065.1 Trachops cirrhosus
TCTTCCTTCTGGTTTACTCCATTGATGTGAGACCCAGGTTTCTTTCCATCACTATTGGTTCCCTGTGTATTTTTCTTCATTTCACTTATTGTAGCCTTCATTTTTTCATCTAGTTTGTGACCAAAATCAACCAATTCTGTGAGCTTCCTGATCACCAGTGTTTTGAACTGTGCATCTGATAGGTTGGGTATCTCTTGGTCACTTAAAAGGATGAGTTCTGGGGCTTTCAATTGATCTTCTGTTTGAGCCATCTCTTTGGTTTTGTTTTTTTTTTTTTTTGTTTTTTTTTTTTGTTGTTGTTCTGAGCTTGTTGGTATGAGAGGCAGAGCCTTAGGTGTTCACCAGGGCAGGGCAATCCAGTGGCTGGGTTGTGACGCTGTATGTGGGGCAGGGGTCCGAGAGGGAATAATGGTGCTTGCTCCGCTCTCTGTGGGACCTCCATCTCTTTATCTACTTTCCCCGAGCAAACTGGGCCCCTCTGGTGCCAATCCCCATGTGGGTGGCCCTGCGCACCCTGCGGGATCCTCCTCCTCAATCAGTACCTCAAGGCTCTGTTTCCCGGTGCTGGGACCCTGAGCTGCGCACAGTGCCTTGCTTCACAATCACCGCCTCCCTGGGGGCCCCAGCCAGCCGCCGCTTATGCGCTCAGGGTCTGCCTGCTGCAGTCATGCGCACCACCCTGTTTGCCTTGCACATCCCAGTTGCCCTTCGAGCATCCTGTCCCAATGCTCTCTGCTCTCTGCTCTGCGACCCAGGCCTGGCTGCCCCACTCCACTCCTCCTACTGGTCTGGATGTGTCCAATTCAACTCCTTGGGTGCCCGACCTCCATGTAGATCAATTTTCTGCCAGTTCTGATTGTTATTTTGTTTCTAAATTGTTGCTGTCCCTATCTTGGTTATGAGAGGAGGTACAGTGTGCATCCACCTATGCCTCCATCTTGGCCAGAAGTCCTGATTATTGTAATTTTAAGCCAGTAAGTTTTGGGGTGATTTGTTATTCAACAGGTATAACTGATACAGATATGGGAATCTGGAAGAGGGGTGCTACCATAATAACAATATAATTATGCAGTAGTGGCTTTAGAACCAGGCAGAGAGTGGAAGCAGTAAGGAACTCGAACACATTAGGGAAATCCTAATGAGCTTCCAAGAAACTCTCAGTGTTAAGCCTAAAGAAGTTGTCAGTGAAGCCTTAAAGGAAAGTGAGAAAAGCAATGGGAATCGAATCCCCGTTAATCAGTTGCAGAAAGTTTAGCAAGTAACTCATTGCATTATGAGATGTAGAAATCATATCAAATGAATTTAGTAATCTAGTTACTGAGATTTCCAGGTAGAGTGCTAAACGTGCTAACCAGCATCTTCTTACTCTTCATAAAACAGAAGAGTAGAGGGATATGTTAAAGATGTAAACACAGAGGTTTTGTTAAATCTAAAGGAGCCAGGATTTACTGAGAATTCCCAGCCTCTCTAAGTGGTAAACAATGCCAAACTAAGAAATGGCTTCTGGGCAAAAATCATCTCTAGGCTACTGTCACAAAACCATAGTCTAGTGAGGAAGCCAAAGATAGAACTGTGAAATACTTTGATGATACTTCAGAAAGATCTAAGGAAGTGCCTTAAATAATTGTTAAATAATAAGGCCTCAAAGAAGCTTAAGGTTATTGTCCCTCGGTAGTCTCAAAAGAAGCATAGTGTAGAAAAAGGCTTGTTTTCAAGTGAATTTTGTGTGTGGCTTTTGTCAAATGAAGTGAACACAGTAATATTCACAAAAGACTTATTAGAAATTTAAGAGAATGATATTAACAGAAACACTGCCAGCTTACACTGAAATAGTCAAGAGAATACTAAATGAAAGGATGTCTTTAGACATCCAAATTTCCACATGCAGGAAGCAAGCTGAGAAAGCCCCTAAAATGCAAACCTTTTATTGAAAAGGAAGGCAAAGAGAGAGCCAAGATCCCAGAGGATGAGGCCAAAAGCCATGTAAAACCATTACCAGACAGCAGTACAATTTAGTCATGGTCCAAGAGCCACCAGCATGCACCATGCTGCACTTTAGAACTGCTATGGGCCAGTGACTCCTGTCACTGTGTGTCCCACATTACGCCCCTTTTTACTTGGAAGAGTCTATTGAAGTTATCCTATGTTTGTCCCACCACTGTCACTGGGTGGCTAGAGGGGGAAATTTTTCTCTTTAGATCACAGGTTTTTAGTTCAAGAAGAACGGTCCTCAAAAGCTGTACTCAACTATACCTAAGCATTTTCATTCATTCCTGGGACTGATTCAGCTTATGACATTCTGGATGTTAAGCTGATGTTATAAAGGATTAGAGTTTGAGGGCCATTGGTCGGGTGTTTCCTGCATGTGGGAGGGGCACTAATCACTGCAAGCCAGAGAGCAGACCCTGATAACCAGCCTCCAGGATGCCTTCCCCTGACAATGATCTTCAGCTCCTAGTATTCATACCCTTGTGTAGTTCCCTCTCACCACAAGGCAGGGATGACTTCTGTGACTAGTGGAATACTGAGGTTGTGAAACTTCTTAGGTTACATTGTAAAAGACATTGCAGCGTACTCTATGGTCTCTTGGATTGTTCATTTTGGGGAAAGCCAACCACCATGTTATAACAGCTTTGTGTAAAGAGAGACAGACCCACATGGAGGAAACTGAGGCTTCCAGCCAACAGCTAGGACCAACTCATTAGCAGTGAGAGTGAGCTACCTGGGGAATGGGTCCTCTGGCCACCAGCTTTCACATGACTGAGGACAAGGCTCAATTCAACGGGCTTTCTCTCCATCAGAACAGTGATGTTTCAGCTTTACACAGTGACTATCCTAGCTTAAGCTCTAAAAGTCCCATATCTTGGGAAACCCCTCTGCACCAAACCAGAAAGAGTTATAGCTCCCAGGCTTAACTAGCCACTTCAACAATATATAGTAGAATTACTGTAAATCTGGATATGGGTGGAAAAGTCCCTCAGCATGAAGAGTGATGAAAATGAGAGATATGCCTAAAGTAATAATACGGAATGAGCTCCCAAAAAGAGAGTAGGGTAAGTTCTCTAAACACTGGTGATGATTTCAACATCTCAGCAAAACCAAATTATTAACATTTAAAAGAGAAGCTCCAGTTCTGGGATAAATGAATAGCCACATACAAAAAATGTAGTTGGACCCCTAGCTCACATCATATGTGATACTTAACTCAAAATGGATGACATATCTACATTTAAGAAATAAAATTATAAAACCCTTAAAGAACCACAGATATAAATGTTCATGAGCTTGAGTTAGGGTAAGGTTCTTAGATATGATAGCAAAGGCATAGGCTACAAAAGGAAAAAATTCAATAAATTAAACATTATCAAAATGAAAACCTTCTTATTTCAAAGGTCTCAATGAAGAAAGTAAAAAGGCAGCCACAAAATAGTAAAAGAAAAAATTGTAAATCATATATATGATAAGAGATTTGTATTAAAAAATATACAAAAACTCTTGTAACTCAGCAATAAAAAGGCAACTCAGTTTAAACATGGGCAAAGGATCTGAATATACGCTTCTCCAAAGAACACACGGAAATTTCCAACAAGCACATGAATTTTCCAATAAGTACATGAACACATGCTCAACATTATTATTCATTAGGAAAAGTAAATCAAAACCACAATGAGATGCCATTTTCACATCAAGAGGATGACTAGAATCAAAAACCAGATAATAAATGTTGGAGAGGTTGTAAAGAAATTAGAACACTCAAGCAGTAATGGTGGGGATATAAAAGGGTATGACTACTTTGGAAAAGAATCAGGCAGTTCTTTAAAAGATTAAATATAAAATTATCACCCTGAGCAGTGTGGCTCAGTTGGTTGGGCATCATCCTGCAGAGCAAAGGGTCACTGGTTTGAGTCCCGGTCAGGGCAAATTCAAGAGGCAACTGACTGATGTCTCTCTCCCTCTCATATCATTGTGTCTCTCCCTCTCTTCCCCTCTCTCTACAGATAAATAAAATATTTAAAAAAATAAAGTAAATATAGAATTATCTACCATGTGACCCAGCGATCCAACTCTTAGGGATATATCCAAAAGAAAAAAAACAAATATGTACACAAAAATACTCATACACAAATGTTCATAGTGACATAATTAATAATATCCAAAAAGTGACTAAGTAACCCAAATGTCCATGAACTAATGAAAGTATAAATAATGATATAGTGACACAATGGTATATTATTCAGCAATAAAAAAGGAATTGTTATGGAATGAATTGTGCTCCCCAAAAGGCATATGTTGAATCCCTAACCCTCAATATGACTGTATTTGGAGATAGAACTTTAAGGAAGTAATTAAGGCTAAATGAAGTCATAAGGTGAAGACCTTAATCCAACAGGACTGGTGTCCTTGTGAGAAGAGGAAGAGAAACCAGAGATCTTTCTCTCTCTCCACATGCAAAGAAAAGACCATGTGAGGAGGCAGCAAGAAGGTGGCTGTCTACAAACCAAGGAGAAAGGCCTCACCAGATACCAATCCTACTGGCATCTTTCCTTGGACTTCCAGCCTGCAAAACTTAGAGAAAATAAATTTATGTTGTTCAAGCCTTCAGTCTGTGGTGTTCTACTATGATGGCCTGAGCTGACTAATACAACAATGAAGTACAGACATGTGCTACAAATTGGATGACCTTTAAAAACAGTAAGGTAAGTGAGAAGAGCTAAAGACAACATATTACATAACTCCATTATATGAAATGTCCAGAATAGGCAAATCTATAAAGACAAATAGCAGATTAATGGTTGCTAGAAGCTGAGCTTTGAGAAAAATGAGGAGTGCCTGATAATGAGTACAGGGTTTCTTTCTTTTTAAAGTCATGAAAATGTTCTAAAATCAACTGTGGTAATAGTTGCACAACTCTGTGAACAGGCTTAAAAACCACTGAACTTAAACTTTAAATGGGTGAACTGTATGGTATATGAATTGTATCACAGTAAAGCTATTATTTGAGAGACACAGACAGAAAGCACAGGAGTTAGCTAGCTAGTTAACTAGCTCACAGAAAGAAAGAATACAGAGACAAGATGGAAGATACAAAAAATTAGACAGAAGATTAGATCAGCCCTTCTGGACAAAAAAGACATGATTAAAATAGAGACCTTTGTAGTGTCAGCAAGTAGCACAGCCACTTGAGACTAGCATGAGGGTCAGAGAGTGAAAAGTACCTCCAGGAGAGTAAAAATGAAGGAGGAGGAAGTAGAGGAGATTAGAACAGCAGATCCTCTAGTTTGACTCAATTCAGCTAAGTTCAAGAAACATCAAATGAGCATACACTGGATGTCTAGCTCTTGCAAAATAAAAATAAATGGGCCCCAGTCCCTGCTAACACCAGTATCAGGTGCACATGCAGAAAATCACAATTAAGTGTGCTCAGTGACATGACAGAGGCAAGAACCAGAGCTGTGGAAGCTGAAGCGGCAGAGCCCTAACCCAGCCTGGGCTGACCAAGGAACAGGCTGTTAGAAGGGGTACACTGAGCTGAGTCACAGAGAAGAAACAGAATAAGAAGAGCTAGGAATAGAGAAGGGAGGAGGGTGTTTCAGGGAGGGAGCTACTGGAGGAAGGCAGGAGGAACCAGGTCTGAAGGTAGGCAGGTGAGCTGGAAGAACTTGACCAACATTAAGGTGCTTGGTCTTCTCTCCTGACAGCCCTGTAGAGCCACCAACAAATGTTAAGGGCAGGAAACTAGGGGTTGATTGCTGTGTGGAGGACAGGTCTAAGGAAGGTGAGACTGGAGGCATGGAAATCAGCTGGGCTCCAGCAGGGAAGGAGAGAAGTCCAGGTCTGAGAGCAGGATGGAGTGGAGCCAATGGATTCAAGTTACAAAGTCAGCAGTTCTTGCTGACTGACTAGGGTGGGGCGGGGCAGTGGCGGGGAGAGGGGCTCTGAGTAAAGAATAATCCTCTTTGCTTCCAACACTTGGCTATTGTAAACTGTGCTGCTATGAACATTGGGGTGCAGAGGTTCTTTTAGATTGGTGTTTCAGGGTTCTTAGGATATAATCCTAGCAGTGGAATTGCTGGGTCAAAAGGAAGATCTATTTTTAGTTTTCTGAGAAAATTTCATACTGTTTTCCATAGTGGTTGTACCAGGCTGCAATCCCACCAGCAGTGCACTAGGGTCCCCTTTTCTCCACAACCTCTCCAGCACTTGTTTGTTGCTTTGTTTATGATGGCCATTCTGACTGGTGTGAAGTGGTATCTCGTTGTGGATAAAGCAACCTAGGTGCCCATCAGTAAATGAATGGATCAAAAAACTATGGTACATTTACACAATGGAATTCTATGCAGCAGAAAGAAAGAAGGAGCTCCTACCCTTTGGGACATCATCGATGGAACTGGAAAGCATTATGCTAAGCGAAATAAGCCAAGCGGTGAAAGACAAATACCATATGATCTCACCTTTAACAGGAATTCTAAACAACAAAACAAACAATCAAGCAAAATATAGCCAAAGACACTGAAGTAGAGAACAGGCTGACAGTGACCAGAGGGGAAAGGGGAGGGAATTTCAGGGGAAAAGAGGAAAGGTTTGCAGGAACAAGTATAAAGTACACATGGACAAAAACAAGGCAGAAGGATGGAAATGGGAGGTTGGAAACAGGAGGGATGTAGGGAGGGTTGGGGGACTGGCCTGGGATAGGAGTAAAAGGCAGAAAACTGTACTTGAACAATTAAAATTTTAAAAAGCAAACAAGTAATCCTCTTTGTTACTGGAGCAAGAAAAGGCCTACACACCTGAAAAATCTCGGAGGAAACCACTCCAGTTAAACCATGTCCACTGAGACCATGCACACCTGAAAATACATCAACTTGTAGGAACTTTAGGAAAACCCTTCTCACTTCACAGAGAATAACCAGAAGCTTTGGTCAGAGAGCCCATCCAAGGCTGTCCCACACAGCAGCTGAACAGCCTGTGTGGGTCACACCCTGCTATCCTGCTATCAGCAAAGCAAACCCCAGAAAGGTGCCAAAGGAAAAAGAACAGAGTCAAACCATGATGCCTGAATAGAACATAGTGTGAATGGATGGAGGGGAGGCTTAGACCCCATGCTTTTGATAAAAACTCAATAGCCAGAGGTAGAGGGCAAAAGCATACCCAAAAAAGTTATTGCTAACCTCATTACAGATGTCATAATCTAGGAATGATGTGCAGAAGAAAAATTTACCAAGAGTGGCAACTCATTGGCATTATTTAATATCCATTCTAGATAGGAAAACTAGTGAAGGTTGCTTTGTTTTGTTTTTAAATTTTTTGAGTTATAAAGAGATTGGTCCAAGGTAAATACAGAACCGTGTACTAAAAGAGCAACACATAATCTGCAAAATGAAATAAACCTATTTATGCAGTGTCTTTAATTGAGGCCCAAATCTTGAGTTTTACTTTCTTATAAGAAACTAAAGAAGTGAGATCAGAACTAGATTATTAGAATAACCAGGATCTGAGGATCTTCATTGCATTTCTGTTTAGATCTTCTTTATCACCTACAGTGACTACATTTAATTCAGAGATTCACTAATAAGCAGTGACTTGTTTTCCATGGTATCAGAATAAAACAACCACTAGGGAGAGCTGACCTAGTGTAAGTATTTGGTAGGTCAGTGTATCAGTGAATCAAAGCCTGTGCAAGGGAGGTGAATGGGAGACAGGAGGAGAGGGAGGAGCGCTACAAAGAGAAGGAAATGAGCAGAAAGTACAATAATGTAAGTACTGCCTGTGTCATACTTTTGTTACTTGACAGGTCTACTTATAAATAAAAGTTGTTTAAAAAGATACGTCAAGTCCAGGTAACCTTGACCTAGCACATCTGACAGAATTAAAAGAGTTGGTCAACTGATCATATCTACTGATGCTGCTAATCTGCTGTGTTATCAATGTGAATTGATAAAAACTAAGATCCTGTTTACATTAGCAACTCTCAGGGAAATCATCAGAGGCTCAAAATTAATCAAAAGGAACATTTTTATGAGCCAATGCAGTTAAATCATCTGTTTTCTGATGAACGGTTTTAGCATGTCAAAATAGAAGGAATAGTAACAGACTTGCTCTATTTGCTAAGAAAGCAACCAGAAAATTATATGATGATATAACATGTCTTTCCTGTGCTTTTCCAATACTAAACAGCTGTGAGAGGTGCTGACAAGCAACACTGACTCTATGTAAGGAGGCTGCAGCTCCAGGAGGAAGACAGAACACATCCCTAATCAAAGATGCCTTAAAATGAGAATAATTCAATGTTAAGAGATACAATTAATAATAATAATAATAGTTAAGCATTTATTGAATACTCTCTGTTAAACACTTCACATATTTGAACCTAGAACAACAGAGAGAACAGAGACAGGTACACACTGAGCCAGCTATTCCAGCAGTTTCTAGAACACAGAACACAGATGGTGGCCGACCAGTGACAGGCAGAGGAGGAGTGCAGCCCACAGCAGGTGTGAGAGCAATGGTGCAGGACAGCAAGCAGCCTGCTGACCTCTTGGCCTGGACAGCCAGGGTGTGGGGTGCAGACCCGAGGGAAGGAGAAGGGAAAGTAGGCTGAGAAATGAAATGTCCAGTACCAAGGTATTTACCTCCCACTCCCCACCTCCTGCCAAGCACTAGGGGAGAGGAAATAGACTTTTAAAGACTTTGAGTGAGCCCTGGCTGGTGTGGCTTAGTGGATTGAGTGTGGGCCCAGGCTGGGAATCTAACCAGTCAGGGCACATGCCTGGGTTGCAGGCCAGTTCCCCAGTAGGGGGCATGCAAGAGGCAACAGCACATTGACGTTTCTCCCCCTCTCTTTCTCCCTCCCTTCCCCTCTCTAATAAAAATTTATTTACTTATTTTTTTATAAATAAAAAAAAGACTTTGAGTGAAATACTCCGCCATTCAACAACAGAGAGGGACCCTTAGAATATCACGCTGAGTGAAGTCAGACAGAAAAAAGTTAAGAACCATATGATTTCACTCATATGTGGGCTATAAAACAGAAAGCAACAAAATGAACAAAGAAGAAAAACATAAACTCATAGACATTGATAACAGTATGGTGGTCATCAGAGGGAAGCGGGGTGGGGAGATAGTAAAGGTAAAGGGGGTCAAATATATGGTGACAGAAGATTTGACTTTGAGTGGTGGGTACACAATGCAATATACAGACTATGTATCACAGAATTGTACACTTGAAATCAATGTCACCCCAATAAATTTAATTTAAAAGAGAATTTCAACATATGCACTCCAAGTTCATCCAGCTCAATAATAAAAGTGAATGATCACAAAGAATTTGAGAAAATCTTCCAGCATAAAATAAACAACAAAAAAATTTTAAAACACAAAGAGAAAAACTGCCCCTGAGGATATAGAGAGAATTCAAGTAACAAATTAGATATTTTAAAAATCTACTTAGTATCCTCAGAGAAATTTAGGGAGAAATTGCAACAATAAAATAAAGAACAATATGCTATGAAAAAAGCAGCCAGAAATTATGAAAACATTCTTGAAATTAAAAATAGGAAAACAGTAATTCAACAGAAGTGCCACAAAATAAGTCACTTTGGGAAGTCCAATAACCAAACAGTAGAAATTCTGGAAGAAAGAGAAAACAGAGAAGTAGAAATTGACAAGTAAGAAGATAAGATGATTTATTGCCCAAAACTGAGAGAAGACACAAGTCTTTAAGCTGAGTTTCACAACTGCTTAGCAAAATCAATCAATCCCTTCCCCCTGAGTCTCTATTTCTGTCTCCCACCCACTCTCTTGCTCTGTCATCTCTCTGTCTCTTTCTTTCTTTTCCTTTCTTTCCTGACATACACATGCATACAAAAACCACACATACCAACACACATGGGAATTTTTATTTTTTGACTTTTTTGGAGAAAAAGAGAGGAAAGGAGAGAGGGAGGAGGGGAGAGAGGGGTGCATGTGCATGCATGAGTTTAAACAATATAAATATAAATATTAAAAATATAAATATAGATATGTATATATAGAGAGAGACAGACAGACATTGATTTGTTGTTCCACTTATGCATTCATTGGTTGCTTCTCCCATGTGTCTTGACCTGGGATCCAACTCACAACCAACTGAAATAAATGGCCAGGGCCACACCTGGGACTTTCTAAAACACCAAGGACAAGAGAAGATTCTAAATCTTTCAGAGAGGAAAGAAATCTGATCTCCTACAAAAAAATTTATACACACACACACACACACATATATATATATTTATATATATTTCTCAAACTGGCATTGGGTTTCTTTTGAGCAACACTGGAAATCTTTGTTTCGAGAGAAACTCACTTTCAACCTAGAAAATAGATTATATTTAATCTAGTAAATGTAGACTAAAGACAGTTTCAAAAATGCCAAAGTTGCTAGTTTGCATTACTCAAACTCTCTTTTGGGAAATTACTGGGGCTGTACCAGCAAAACGAACAAGGAAACCAAAGTGCCAGAACATATGGATCCACCCCAGGAGGAAAATGAAGGGAGTTTGGGAAGAACAACATGTAGTCGAGAAGGCCCACAGAAGGCCTCTTGAAATAGAAAGTCTATCACACAGGTAAACAGAAAATATTTATTGCATGATTTCTTTCCTCCAGTTTGAGTCTCTACCTACCCAAACCACTCTGACTTCTGAACCTGTGCTTTGAAGTTATGTTTCTAAACAGTTTTGGATTAAGGAAGGAGAAGAATGCATAAAGATAAGGATACAGCCCCTTTCCCTACTACAGAAATCCAGGAAGACAAGCTTTGTCCCAGCTACTCACACACAATGGTAAATCAGATGGATGTCTTGAGATTCCACAACAACCAAAGTGAATGATTAACAGGTCAAAAATATCTAGATTACTCATCCTCATCTTTACTATTATTTTAAAAAGCAAACACATGAATCAGAAAATTACAAGGGCCATACTCTTCAGCTGAATCTCATTGGAATTAGCAGTGGATTTTTGCCGGTAGGGTTGAGCTAGGGCCGACATTACTGTTCCTTGCCTTTTATTCTTTAATTGTTTTCCCTTTGAATCTATTCTGGAGCTGGTCAAATCCGCCTTTTAAAACTATCTACTTCTCCCCAAACTACCCCCTGCAACACACACTCACACTACTACCACCACTTCAGATGGGCTATCATTTCTGGTTTACGGCAATAGCCTCCTAAAAGGTCTCTATCTCCAATCCTTTTAACCACCCCCACCTCACTCTTGTCCCTCAGTCCATTCTCTAAACTTTAATCCAACTGATATTTTTAAAAATGAAATATGATCATATCAATCCCTTGCTTAATACCCTTTAATGGCACAATCTTCCGATTCTTTAACACATCTTCCATATCATCACAATCTGCTGTCTTTTCTCATCCTTTCCTGATACTCTGCATTCCAGTCACACTAATATTCAGCTGTACCTTTGTCTCTGCCTGGAATATCCTTTCTTCCATTCCCACCATTTCCTCATCCCTTACCCCACAGCTTAAATTTTTAGCCCTTCATATCATACTACATCGGAGAAATTATCCTGGACCCCAACTTGGGGTGAGGTTCCCCTCCTATGTTCTCCTGAGCTCAGAAGCCTTTGCCATCACAGCATCCAATCACAATGTATCATAATTGCCATTGGGGTCTCTTCTGTCTTGTTCATGGTTGTGTTCTTGGTGCCTAGAACAACTTGATCCATTGTAGGTACTCAATAAATATTTATTAATATACAGTCTTTGTTCAAATAAAGAAAAGAATAGTTGTTCTGCCTCTACTCCACCCCAGAGCCACTGAAGATGACTCTCTGGGTCTGGGCTGAGGAAGCTTGAATTTTTTAATTTCTCCAGGGCATTACTAGGCATGCTCCGTTGCAATGAAAGGAAGTCAAAGATAGAACAGCTTTGTTTGCTAAATGCACAGTGAAAATACAGGCATTGTCAATGTCCATTTCAACAGTATGTAGAACAAATTTAACAGTACCTCTGTAGCCTCCAAGATAGGTCCCAAGGTCATCCAGTGTCATTTATGAACCACAGTTCCCTCTTGCCACATTCCCTCTTACCATTTCAATAATTCACCTTATTGTTTGTCTTACAGGGATGTTTTCCATCCCCTTTAAATCTTCTTGGTAGATGCTATGGTTCTCACAAAAATGAGTAAAATAGTGATGAAAA
Organism: Trachops cirrhosus; assembly: GCA_028533065.1. NCBI lineage: Eukaryota > Metazoa > Chordata > Mammalia > Chiroptera > Phyllostomidae > Trachops > Trachops cirrhosus. Next base: position 91,009,033 of record CM052539.1, read on the forward strand.
TAGTGAAATGACATTTAGGTACTGTCAATAAACTGTTCTCATTCTTAACCTAGGAATCAACACTTTTCCCACCCTGTTTTCTATCTATACCTCTCCTGGGTCTTAGAAGAATCAGTGTTCAAATTCTATTCCAAGTTCACCCTTCCACGTGTGATCTCAATGTCATTACTTACCACCCTCCTGGGGATCTTGTTCTAACAGTTACCATCACTCAACTTCTCTTCATAGGACACTCTCCCTCTCACATTTCCAACTAGTTCCAATCTCTCCCACCACACTCTCAAAAACAAAGCAGAACTCAACCCTGCCTCCCCTCCAGCTGGCACCAATGGCTGCTTTCTCCATCTGTACATTTTTAGAAACAGCCATCTATTCTCATTGCTTCCACTTCCACACTTTTCATTCACTTCTCAACCTACTAATATGTGACTTCCACCCCCACATTTTACTAAAATTGTTCTTTCAAAACTAGGTCACCAACTGCTTCCTAATTTCCAATCCCAATGGTCTCTGAATTTTTTACTTGTCCTTTCTTCTGTGCGGCAGTTTTGACCATATTCTAATTTGGAAACTCCCTCTCTATTATACTCAAAACACTACATTTTCCTGGGGCCCCCCTCTTGCCCACTTTACAGTGCTCTGTCTCCTACAGGGTCCTTTCTTCAGTTACTCCTTAAATGTGGATATAAAGTTCCCCCTATTGACCTTTTCCTTCCTCCATCCCCTTCTATTTCTGAAACTGCTATTCCATCCTAGATGGGTTCACCTCCCATCTAGGGGGTAATGATACTTTATCTTTGGCTCAGAATTATCTCCAGCCTCAAATCCTGCCTTTTGAAAATTTCTACCTAAATGTCCCCTAGGAATCCCAAACTCAGCATGTGTCAAATAACTGTCCACCACCACCCAATCCTACAAAACACCCTCCCAGTACTCAGCACAAAATAACCCCCAGTGCTCCCTACTGAGTCATCAGTCCCTATAAGAGATTTAAATAACCTGAACTGATGACCTCTCTCTCTGGCAGGTAGATGAGGTCTGTCCAGAAGGTATCCAGCCATATGAAAAATAGAGACATTTATTGAAGAAGATACAAGATACAAGAAACATTGTACATATGACAATGACACCTCAGTCCCCTTTGAAGTAGGCACCTTGGGACCTCACAGAGTTCTCCCAATCACCATCAGCTGCCCTGTCATATTTTCCTAAATCTCACTGATGGTCTCTTCCATTTCAAAGGTGATTTTAGTTTTGGGAAAAGCCAGGAGTTGTAGAGCACCAAATCTGGGCTGTAGGAGGGCTGAGTCACCTGGGTGATTTGTTGTTTCACAAAAAAACTGCATGAGATGTGATGCGTGAGTGAACACATTGTCATAATGAAGCTGCCAATCACCAGTTGCCCATACTTGTGGACTTCTGAATCATCCAAATAGTTTCTGTGGAGGAATGTTCAAGTCTAATGTAAAATTGGATGCAGACTCATTGTTCTGCTCACTCAGTCATTTTGAATGTGACAGCCACACAGTACACATGCTCACTCAACATGCATCTACTGCCCCCACTGACTAGCACAGTGAAGTCATCATTGTTCATGCAGGCACATGCCAGTCCACTCTCCCCAGCTGCCAGGTTACACAATGTTGTACAAACTGTTCCCATTATATTAATAATGGCTAGTATTTTCTGGACAGGCCTCATATATTCAAAGTTTATACCTTCTCATCCTGGAAAACTCCTATTAATCTTTCCAAGATCAAAGATGGCAGTGGGATAGATGGAAGCTACACTCACCTCCTCCCAGGACCAAACTAGAATTAAAACTAAAATATAGAAGAATTAACCTAAATAACCAACTAAAGACTAGCTGAACAGAAGTGTTATAACCAAGAATTTATAGAAGCCACAGCCAGACTGGTAGGAAAACCAGAGATATGAAAAGGGCTGGCCCCACTCCCTGGGCAGCAGCTGAGAGAATCTGGACAGATATCTCAGCTGTAAAGGTTTACCCTGAGGAACACAGGGTCTCACCCCACATTGTACTCCCTAGCCTAGAGCACCAGGGCTAAGAAGAGGTACCCACATAATATCTGGCTGTGAAAAACAACAGGGTTTCTGTCTGCCAGTGAGAGACAGGAGTATGGTAGAGACATAGGCATCCTCTTAAAGATCCAATGCACAAAATGTCATTTGCAGCCACTCACCCTGGACTCCAGTGGGTGGAGAGTAGAGTGGACTCAAGTAGCGTGAGGAGAGACTGGTGTTTGTAGGGAGATTGCTGAAGGAACAGTTGTCAGGATCCCAGTGCAGAGTCCCTCTCCCACATTGCAGATACCATCTTTCTTGGATGGAGTACTCCCTTCCCTACAATATCAGTCTAGGGGAAGCAATAGCCCCACCTTCTAGATTCCCATCATCTCACCCTGTGGAGCTCACACCCTGCTGAGGAGTCAGCTGCTCAGGCAAGGGTATAGAGAAGCAGAGGTTTAGAGGTCCACAGAAACTCGGAAGGTGTTAGTGACAAAATTTTGTGGCTCTCGGGTGAGGGCCACTCCTCCCTCCTTCCCTCAAAACTGAATGCCTCTCCCACTCACCAGGTAACCACTAGCCCCACCCGTGTGACTCCAGGAGGCCCCATCCTGCTGAGTTGGGACTCCAGAAAGAATCCAGGACAGACTAAGTTGTATGACTCTAGGACAGGAGCCATTTTACCCTTGCATGTCAGACCCATGCAGAGTCCTCTCTTTACACGGCCGAATCTTGGTCTTTTTGGGCCTGATAAACTCACTGGCCTCACCCTGATGAATTCCTGAGACCCTGTCCCACCCTAAAGTGTTGAGGGCACCTAGCAGGAGGCACTAGACTTTTTTTTTTCTTTTTAAAAAATATATTGTATTGATTATGCTATTATAGTTGTCCTATTATCCCCCCTTCATTCCCCTCCACCCTGAACACCCTCTCCCACCCACGTTCCCCCCTTTAGTTCATGTCCATGTGTCATAAGTTCTTTAGCTTCTACATTTCCCATACTATTCTTGCCCTCCCCCTGTCTATTTTCTACCTACCATCCATGCTACTTATTCTTCATATCTGTCCCCCCTCTCTCCTCCTCCCACTCCCCTGTTGCTAACCCTCCATGTGATCTCTATTTCTGTGGTTCTGTTCATGTTCTAGTTGTTTGCTTAGTTTCTTCTTGTTTTTGTTCCAGGTGTGGTTGTTAATAATTGTGAGTAGACTTGATATACACTAGTTCTTGGCATATACTAGAACTTTTGCTGAATGGCCTCAGACCAAACCCTGGCACCAAGATTGAACCTGTATCAATCTGGTGAAAACCACTCACCCTAACCTAGTGACTCACTGAGAACCTTCTACATGCAACTTTGATTACCAGCAGAGGTTCTTTCAGTAACTGAGACTAACAAGCAGCTGGTAGGCAGAGGCAGGTGGAAGCAAATCTAGAGGTATCTTGGAATTTTTTGCTGATCTGCCCCTGGACTTGATGCTGGGGAAAGCTGGCCTTGGTGCATAGCTTGGTCCTTCCCACACACACACCCAGGCCCAGCAGAGGTGGACACGAACTGTGGATCACTTTGTAGCTCTAAATAGGTTTCCTAGGGCCAGTGATGGGAAGCGTCTGACAATGACCAGCACCACTGCACTCATGTCCTTCCCAAGGGGCCCCAAAACAGACAAACCCAGTGGCCAGCTTCAGACAACATCAGAGCAAGATCTAAGTAGGTTCACAGGTAGCATATCCAAAAGGAGATCTCAGCAGGCACCAGACCCTGCTGAGGCAAATTCCTTTTCAGGTGATCAGTACCAGCAGAGCAGCTTGTATACTGAAGTATGGGTTGAGTCTTACAGTCATCCAACCTGAGGGCTGACCCCACACACTAACAGGCCAATATAAATCAAGACTCAGTTATGACAGGAGGGTGCACATAACCCACATAAGAGACATTCCTGGACCACCCAGCTCAGGTAATCAAGAAGACTGTGCCACTGGATCCTTATAGCACACCTACAAGATAAGACCACCCTACCAAGACTGGGAGACATAGCAGATCTACCTATTACATAGGAACAAATAAAAAAAAGAGGGAGCCAAATGGAGAGACAAACAAACATGCCTCAAATGAAAGAACAGGTGAACTCTCTAGAACAAGGGCTAAATATCAGATTAGGCAAAAAGTCTATATGGTTTTTTCCCATAAAATAAAAGACACATTTTTCATTTTCACCAATAACTTTATTGACTTCAATATTTTGAGTATGTCTACTATCTCCCATGTGGTACAATATTGATTGTTCTCAAGTAATGTCTTGATTTGATCACTATCAACTTCAAGTGGTCTATACAACCACAGAGCATCGTTCAGCAAGAAATCTCCAGGATGGAACCTTGCAAACTACTTTTAGCATGTTCGATCACTCACAGCACATTTTCATACACTGCACAAATCTTTTTTGGTGTTTCAGCTGTTTTTCTACCTTTCTTGAAATAAAGCATAATATACCGAAAATGTTGCATATTTCTTCCACCTTCAATATTAAAATGCACACTGACAGACATTCTGAGGAGGGATCCAAGATGGCAGAGAAGTAAGTGGAAGCTACACACCAACCTCCTCCCAGAACCAATCTGGAATTACAACTAAATTGTAGAGAAATCATCCAGAATAACCAGCTGAACACTAGGTGGAGAGAAACCTTATACCAAGGACAGACAGAAGAAACCACTTCACCACAACAAGACTGGGCTGGCTGGTCTCCCATGGGTGGCAACTGAACTACTGGAAGGAAATTTCAGCAGCCAGGGACTCTCCCTGAGAAATGCAGGGTCTAAACCCCAAGCTGGGCTCCCCAGCCTAGAGCACAGGGGCCAGAAGGAACCCAGATAACATCCAGCTGTGAAAAACAACAGGGTTTCTGTCTGTCATGAAAAGACAGCTGGAGACAAGGAGAGCCTCTTAAGAGCCAACACACAAAATTTCATGTGTGCTCTGTCTGGCAGAGGGAGAGCAGAGTGGATTAGAGATGCTTGAGGAGAGCCTGGGGTTGTTGGCTCTGGGGAGGGAACTCAAGGAGCAGCCACCAGGATCCCTGTGCTGATTCATTCCCTATACTGCAGGAGCCATTTTCACAGGCAGAGCACTCCTTCCAAGTGACATCAGCGGGAGGGAAAACAATAGCCCACCTGCAGGAATTACCGCCCCATCCTATGGAGCTTAAGCCAGGCTGCTGATTACAGCCTGATTAGTTTAACAACTGATCCGATCCGCTTAACAGCTGATTAGTTTAACACCTAAGGTGAAAATACAAAGCAGCAGCCAAAATGAGAAGGCAAAGAAATAAACCCTAAATGAAAAAACTAGAAAATTCTCCAGAAGAACTAGATGAAATAAGGGCAAGGAATTTATCAGTTAGAGAGTTGATAGTAATGATGATAAGGATACTCATTGGCATGAAAAAAGTCATAGAAACCATAAAAAGGACCAGTCAGAAATAAAGAATGCAATATCTGAAATAAATAATACACTGGAAGGAATAAACAGTAGGTTAGAAAAAGCAGATTTGGAAGTGATTTGGAAGTCATGGTAGAAAAAACACCCAGGCAGAGGAGCAAAAAGAAAAAAAGAATTAAAAAAAAATGAACAGGGCTTAAGAAACATTTTGGACATCATGAAGCATAACAACGTCCACATCATGGGAATATCAGAAGGAGAAAAGAGAAGCAATGGATTGAGAGTCTATTTGAAGAAATAATGACTGAAAACTTCACCAATCTGCTGAAGGAAAAAGACACACAAGTCAAGGAAGCCCAGTAGTCCCAAACAAGTTGGATCCAAAGAGGCCTACACCAAGAGACATCATAATTAAAATGACAAAGCTTAAAGACAAGGAGAGAATCCTAAAGTCACACACACATAAAAAAAAAAAAAAAAAAACAAGTATATACATACCAGGGAGCACCAATTACACTGGCATCTGATTACTCAACAGAAACATTTCAAGGCCAAAAGGGAGTGGCATGAAATATTCAAGGTGATGAAAAGCAAGGATCTACAACCAAGGCTACTTTACCCAGCAAGGCTATCATTTTCATCTGAAGGAGAAACAAGGAGCTTCCCAGATAAGAAAAAGCTAAAGGAGTTTGTTAACACCAAACAAGCTATGCAACAAAAGTTAAAGGGTTTGCTTTAAAGAAGAAGAAAAAGAGAAAGAAGAAGAAAACAATCTAACAATAAAATAACACCAAATACGTATGTATCAATAATCACCTTAAATGTAAATGGCTTAAGTGCTTTGACCAAAAGACAGAGAGTAGCTGAATAGATAAGAAAACAAGACCCATATATATGCTGCCTCCAAGAGACCCATCTCAGATCAAAAGAAACATGCAGCCTAAAAGTAAAGGGATGGAAAGAGATATTTCATGCTAATGGAAAAGGAAAAAAGTTGAGGTAACAGTACTGACATCCCACAAAATAGACTTTAAATCCAAGGCTATAGTAAGAAACAAGGGCACTATATAATGATAAAGGGAACAATCCAACAAGAGGATATAACCCAAGTAATCTTTTACACACCCAACATAGTAGAACCTAAATATGTGAAGCAAATCTTGATGGACATAAAGGGAGATATTGACAGAAATACAGGCATATTCAGGGATTTTAACACCACATTGGCATCAATAGATAGATCTTCCAGACAGAATATCAACAAAGAAACATCATCCTTAATGAAAACATTAGACAGGATGGATTTATCTGATATCTTCAGAGCATTTCACCCTAAAGCAGCAGAATATACAAACTTTTCAATTATACAAGGAATATTATCTAGGATAGACCACATGCTAGGCCACAAAAGAAGTCTTGGTAAATTGAAGAAGATTGAAATAATACCAAGCTCCTTCTCTGACCACAATGTCCTGAAACTAGAAATCAATCACACAAGAAAAACTGAAAAACTCAGACATGGAAGCTACATAGTAACATGTTACTAAACAATGAATGGGTTAACAATGAACTCAAGGAACAAATCAAAAGATACCTTGAAACAAATGAAAATGAGAATGTAACAACCTCAAATCTAGGGGACACAGCAAGAGCAATACTAAAAGGGCAATTCATAGCATTACAGGCCTATCTCAAGAAACAAGAAAAATGCCAAATAAATAATCTAACTTTACACTTAAAGAAAATTTAAAAAAAGAACGAAAAAAGCCCAAATTGAGTAGAAGGAGGAAAAAATAAAGACCAGAGCAGAAATAAATGAAATAGAGTATAAAAAAATGCATCAATGAAACAAAGAACTGGATCTTTGAGAAGATAAGCAAGACTGACAAACCTTTAACCACACTTATCAAGAAAAAAAATGGAGGACCCAAATAAATAAAATCAGAAATGAGAAAGAAGTAACAAGTGACACCACAGAAATACAAAGGATTATAAGAAATATTATGAACAACTATATGCCAATAAACTGGGCAATTTAAATGAATAGATAAATTCTCAGAAACATACAATCTTCCAAACCCGAGTTAAGAAGAATCAGAAAAACTGAATAGACAAGTTACAATGAATGAAATTGAAGCAGTAACAAAAAACTCCCAATCAACAAAAGTCCTGTATTGGATGGCTTCACAGGTGAATTTTGCCAAACATTCTAAGAAGAAATAACACCTATCCTTTTCAAGCTATTCCAAAAAATTCATGAGGAAGGAAGTCTCCCTATCTTATTTTATGAAGTCAGCATTATCTTAATTTCAAAACCAGATGAAGGCACTACAAGAAAAGAAAATTATACTCAGAAAACTGCACTTGAACAACAATAAAAAAAAAGAAAATTATAAGCCAATATTCCTAATAAATATAGATGCTAGAAACCTCAACAAAATATTAGTAAACCAGATCCAGCAACAGATTAAAAAGATCATATACCATGCTCACATGGGACTTATTCTAGGAATGCAAGGTTGGTGCAATATCCACAAATCGATAAATGTGATACATAAACAAAATGAAGGTTAAAAATACATGATGATATCAATAGATACAGAAAAAGCATTTGATAATATCCAGCACCCATTTATGATAAATACTCAGCAAACTGAGAATAAAAGGAACATACCTCAGTGTAATGAAGGCCATATATGACAAACCCACAGCCAACATCATACTCAATGAGCAAAAACTACAATAGTTTCCCTTAGAATAGGAACAAGACAGTGATGTCCGCTTTCACTTCTCTTATTCAACATAGTAATAGAAATTCTAGCCACTGCAATCAGACAAGAAGAAGAAATAAAATTCATCTAAGTCAGAAAGAAGGAAGTAAAAACAGTCATTATTTGCAGATGACATAACACTGTACACAGAGAACCCTAAAGATTCCACCATAAAAAACTACTAGAAGTAATAAATGAATTCAATAAAGTAGAAGGATACAAAATAAATATACAGAAATCAGCTGCATTTTATATACCAATAATGAACTATCAGAAAGGGAAACTATCCCATTTATAATTGCTTTAAAAAAGTAAAATACCTTGGAATAAATTTAATCAAGAATGTAAAAGACCTGTACTCACAAAATTATGACTCTGAAGAGAGAAATTAAAAAAAATACAAATAAGTAGAAGCATTTACTGTGACCACAGATAGAAATAAGTAATGTCATTAAAATATCCATACTACCCTCAACAATCTATAGATTCAGTGCAATTCCTATCAACTTACTAATGGCATACTTCACAGAACTAGAACAAATATTCCAAATATTTATATGGAGCCACAAAAGACCCCAAATAACCACAGTGATCTTGAGAAAGAAGAACAAAGTTGGAGGAATTGCACTACATGACATCAAACTATACTATAAAGCCTTAGTAATCAAAATAGTATGATACTGGCATAAAAACAGACATATAAATCAATGGAAGAGAATAGAGAGCCCATAAATAAACACATGCCTTATGGTCAATTAATATTTGACAAAAGAAGCAAGAACATACAATGGGTAAAGATAGTCTACTCAATAAGTGGTGTTGAGAAAATTGGACAGATATGTGCAAAAAGAAGTAGATAAAACTAGACCACCTTCTTATACCACACACAGAAATAAACTTAAAATGGATTAAAGACTTAAATGTTAGACTCAAAACCAAAAAAATCTTAGAAGAAAACATAGGTAATAAAATCTTGGACATTTCCCATAGGATTTTTTTTCTGATATTTAGCCCTGGGCAAGGGAAACAAAATAAAAAATAAAAAATGGGACTACATCAAACAAAAATGTTTTGCTCAGCAAAGGAAACCATCAACAAAATGAAAAGACAATCCACTGAATGGGAGAACATATTTCTTGATGATACATCTGATAAGGAGTTAATATCCAAAATGCATAAAGAATTTATAAACCTCAACACCAAAAGGACAAACAATCCAATTAAAAAACATGCAAAGGACCTGATAAACACTGCTCCAAAGAGGACATACAGATGGCCCATAGATATATGAAAAGATGCTCAACATCACTAATCATCAGAGAAATGCAAATAAAACCACAATGAGATATCATCTCACACTTTTCAGAATTATTATCATCAATGAACCAACGAACAAGTGTCAGCGAGGATGTGGAATAAAGGGAATCCTCATGCACTGCTAGGGGGAATGCAGACTGGTGCAGCCACTCTAAAGAACAGTATGAAGTTTCTTCAAAAAATTAAAAATGGAGCTGTTTTATGACCCAACAATCCCTCTTCTAGGAACACATCCAGAATATACCTGAAACACTAATTCAAAAGAATATATGCATCCCTATGTTCATAGCAGTGTTGTTTACAAAAGCCAAAATTTGGAAGCAGCCCAAGTGCCCATCAGTAGATGAGTGGATAAAAAAACAGTGCTACATTTATTCAATGGAATATTACTTGCCATAAAAAAAGAAGGAAATCTTACCTTTTGCAACAGCATGGATGGACCTAAAGAGCTATGTTAAGTGGAAGAAGACAGTCAGAGAAAGAAAAATACCATATAATTTCACTTAAATGTGGAATCTAATGAACAAAATAAACTAACAAAATAGAAACAAACTCATAGATACAGAAAACAGACTGAAAGCTATCAAAGGTCAAGGGGTTGGGTGGCTGGGTCAAAAGCTTAAAGGGATTAAACAACAAAAAAAAACGCTTTCATTGATACATGTATGTACAGATAACAGTATGAGGATTATTAGAGGGAAGGGGGTTGGGAGAAGGTAGAAGAGGGTAAATAGGGGATACATGCTGATGGAAAAAGACCTGACTTCAGATAGTGAACACACAATACAATATACAGATGATGTATTAAGAATTGTACACCTGAAACCTATATGATTTTATTAACCAATATCACCCCAATAAATTCAGTAAAAATTACTTAGAGAAACTTTCTAGAGCCCCTGTCTGCCTCAGCTGAGTTGAATACCCCTCCTCATCTGTCTATCACATACTTCTCTTTGCCTGTTGTAAGTACTGATTTATCTCTGTGTCCCCACAGAGATGCACAGACCAACAACTGACCCATAATGGGTTTTCAGAAAGTCTTTGTTGAATAGCTTAATGAATATTGAATAAAGAAGTAAAGGAATGGATCTGATCATCTCAAAGACTGGTGGTTCTCTAAAATAGCAGTACGTCGTTCAGCAACTATGGCCCACAAACTTGCCACTTACTTTTCTAAAAAGAGTTTTATTGGAACACAGCTAGGCTTCATTCACTGACTATTTTCTGTGGTTGCTTCTGTATTATAACAGTAGAGCTGAGTAGTTGTAACTTGCCACAAAAACAGACTGTTTGGCCTACAAAGCTAAAATATTTGCTCTCTGGCATTTAATTTGCCCACCTCAGTTCAAAACACCTTGGGACCCTATCAACTTTCCATATGGATGAAAAAACAACTACTATTACTAACATTTATTTGATAGATATTGTGTAATAAATCCCTCTGTTTTTATATACTATATATTATCATATAATTTGACATATTATAATAAATAAATAAAAGAAAAATAAGATAACTATAGACTGATAAAGATAGTGAAGGAAACAAACTGGATAATGTGTTAGGAAGTATCTTGTTGGAAAGGTGTCACTGTAGAGGGGAGGGTCAGGGTAGCCTTTCTGTTTGGGGCAGTGGCATTTATGCTAAGAAGGAGACAGAGTCAGTCTTGGAGAGTGCTGGGGAAAGTATGTTTTAGAAGGCATGGTGAGTACAGAGGCCCTTAGGTCAGGAGGAGGTTGGCATGCCTCAGGAACTGAATGGAGGCCACTGTGGGTAACGTGAAGTGAGAAGAAAGGAAAGGACACAAAGAGGCTTGAGGAAGGAGGCAGGAGGAGTCCTGGCCTTGGAAGCCAGGGGAGGTGTTCTGATGGGCTGACCACATTTGGAATGCCAGGTGCTATTCTAAAAGTCTCCATTCAATCCTCTCAACAATCTTATTGCTTCAGGTTCTGTTATTATTTTCATTTTATAGAAGAAACTGAGGCTCAGAGAGGTGTGGACTGAGTAACTAAAAACTAAATAATCTGGGATGAGGACTTGGTCTGTCTGATACAGAACACAGAGACTGCCCAGCAGACTACACAACCTCCCACCTGCTCCTCCTGAAGTTGACAATGTAGTCCCTCAACTTAACAATGATCAGGATCACACATCTGACCTCAACCTACCCATCTGACTTTGCATCCAATGACTATCTTTGACCGGGTCCCTCTTTGCTAAAGAAGCCCCATACTTCCATATCTCTGCCATGTTCTTCCTGCATGGACCTCACTCAACTGTGTCTCTCTATCCATTCCATGAACTCTTCTAGGCGCAGCTGCCATGTTACCCCTTCACTTGCTGCCTAACCTTCTTCTCCCTGTGTTAACACCCTCCAGCAACACTTCATAGTGCTTTCCATGAAGCCAGTACTGGAATGTGTTTGTTGAGTAAATGAATGCTGCACGAAGACTCATTCTTTCTATCATGAGCTCGGCTAGAATGGGAAGAGGTGAAGGTCCTAGTGCTATCTGAGGTTATCCAAAAAATTTCTCACAGACACAAGTCTTCTAATACAAATCAGAGGATTAAGAATTATTACATGCTTTGGTACTAAAAAGGCAAAAACCTTGGAGGAAAAATAATACTGTCACCTTCAAATTCTAACTTTAGAAATATTGAGCATATGCTGACATTTTGCTAAATTTCTGACATTATCATGACCAGTCAGACTTTTCAACAAATACTAACTCTGCTTGTGTTTTAAATTGTTCCAATAGACTTTACTTGCTCTTTAAGACATATTTCATTACTTCAATTGTCTACATTTTAAAATCTGGCAGAATTCATTCTGTTGTTTAAAAAAAAATAGCCAAAGAGGAAAGCTCACATGGTATGTTGAACTCTAAAATAAAATTTATCTTAATAAGCAGAATTCAAAACAAAACTGGATGTAAGTTGAGAAAAATTGTACAAACTTCTCTTATCTGATTAAAATTCTCTGGTTATTTGTATATTGGAATATTCTTATCTAGTCTTTAAAAAGTTTCTATTCTAACATTTTTAACTACTCCTCTCAAAAAATATTATAGTTCTTTCAAATAGCATTGGCTGACACAAAAATGCCATGCCTTCAGCAACTGGATATATTTATCTCCATGAGTACAAATTACATTCTGACATACTGTACACTATAGAGGTTAGCATTTTTTATATAATATTTTAGGCTATGAGAGATATTTTCCTGAAGAAATAACAAAAATATGCAGATCTACTAAAAATGCAGTACAAAAAGGTACTGCAAAACTGAGGAATCTAACAGCAAATTGTTTATATACATGATCTTAGGTTTTACTAATACAGATTTTACATTCACCCAAAGCAAGGTAACAGTCCTGCTCTGCTCTGATCATTTAAACAGCTCCTGAGTGTAATACTCAGGCCTAATGACAGTAAAACTTCACAGTTTTAGGCATGACTGTGGAGTCAGAAAACACTGTACACAAAACACAGAAATGATGTAAGAGGTAAGGAAGTGCTTAGGTTCATTTATTCTTCAGCAGACATAGTCCCATCAAGATCTGTAAGACTTAAACGTCTTAGTGATAGCATTAATTTATCAGACAGAAACCCTGGGACAGACTAATTGGTGGAGTAGCATGCATTTACTGCATATCCAGTTCTCATAGGCTGCTCCAAAGCCATAATGCATTTAATGGTATTCATAAAGCCAACACAGGAGTGGAATCATCAGGAATATTCCCCAAGATCTAAGTCACAGTCTTACTCACCTATTAGACAACTAATAATTTTCCTACCTTAGAATTGAAAAAATGCAACACATGCAATTTACACATCAAATCAGGTCTTAGAATTTAGAATAAGGGAAACCACTTGAGGCTGGAAATGCATAAACACTGAAGTACAGGATAGAGCATTAAGGGTTGTTCCTGTCTCCAGTTCCATGTGCTGGTGTGATGGTGTGCAAAGCCTTGAGTGACTATGAAACGTAAAGACAGGAGAACAATCAAAGTAAGTGTGACAGAGAATCCTGACCTCTTGAGTATGCAATGCCAGTTAAACACAAAATGCAACCCTATACAAGCACATTTTTACAGTATTCTTTAAAAATAACAAAGTCCCCCAAAACAACCACTACATAAATAGTCTGGAACTAAAAGAATAAACACAAGAGGAAAGAAAGTTTTTATTAGATACAACAAACACCAACTGATATTAATAACCTTTGATGAATATGTAAAAGAAATGTCACCCATGAAGATTTAATTGATATGAAAACTGCCATAAACAACTAGAAAACAAAACAAAATATAGGCAACTAATGTTTTCAGAAATCGTACAACAACCAGCACAGGAATGTGATCCCTCAGAAAAAATGAATGAGGTGAGCCCTCTGGCCACCCAGTCTCACTGCCTGCAGGCACTACCCAGGCCATAGAAATAAAAATGATTTCAAAAAGAGACATTCATAACAAAATTAAATGCAAGCTGAAAAAATGATTAGTATGTTGGGTTTCTAAAAGCTGACTTTGAATATTAAAATATAAGTATACTTAAAGTGAAATAATGAGAAAAGATTTACCAGGTAGATATAATCAAAAGAAAGCTACAGTGTCCATATTAATATCAAACAAAATGGACTTTAGAACAAGGAACATTATTGGGGATAAAGATGTATAATTCATAATGCAAAGGGGTGAATTCAATGAATCAAAATCCTAAATGAGTTATACACCTTATAAGAGTTTTAAAATATGAAGCAAAAAATGGTATAACTGAAACCAGGTTATAAATCCACAACTGTACTTACTGATTTCATCATTTCTCTTGAAGTAATTGACAGAACAAATTAAAAAACATAGTAAATATATAGAGAATTTCAACAACACTATGAACCAATTAGACCTAATAAACATTTACAGAGCTATACACCAAATATATGCAAATTTTTGGTCAGTTATTTTGGTCAAATTAGCCTCAAAAAGCTTATAAGGACTCAAGTCTAATGAAAGATGTTTCCTGAGCACAATGGAATTAAAGCAAAGTCCACACAAGGGTATCTGAAAAATCCCCAAATTTGGGGGTTTTAGCAACGCAAACTAAATAACCTATAAAACAAAAAAGTCACAAGAGAATTAGAAAAACTTCTTAACTGAATGATAACAAAATCAATAATGCAAATCCTTAAGATATAGCTACATTGAAATTTTAAAAAATGGCACTATTATAAAACAACATAAAACATGACAAAATTTACCCTCTGAGACATTTTAAGTGTACAATTCATAGTGTTAAGTATATTCACATTGTCAAACCAATCTCCAGAACTTTTTCATCTTGCAAAACGAAAGCTCTATACTCACTAAACAACTCCCCATCTCTCCCTCCTCTTTGCCCCTGGCAACCTCCATTCTACTTCCTGTTTCTATGAATTTGACTGCCCTAGATACCTCATATAAGTGGAACCATAGTATTTGTTTTGTCATTGGCTTATTTTGCTTAGCATAATGGTTTCAAGTTTCATCCATGTTGTAGCATGTGTCAAAACTTCTTCCTTTTTTAAGGCTGAATAATATTTCATCGTGGGTGTGTGTATTCCACGTTTGTTTATCCATTCATACATCAGTGGACACTTGAGCTGCTTCTACTTCTTGGTTATTGTGAATAATGCTGCTATGAATACATAAAAATTTTAATATATAAAATTTCTACATTAAACTAGAAAATCCAGCTAAAAAATGAAAGAAGATCCAAATAAATAGAGAGATAGGCTATGTATACATATTGGAAATCTTTTTTTTTAACATGGAAATATATAATTTTATTTTTTTAATATTTTTTCTCTTTTTCAATTGTTGTTCAAGTACAGTTGTCTCCATTTTCCCTGGACCACTATCTTAACATTGTTAAAATCTCAATTAGTTCCAAATTTATCTGTAGGTTCAACATAATCTCAATCAAAGTTACAGCAATGAAATGTGTGTGTGTGTATATATATGAAATTGACAAGCTGATTCTAAAATATGTATGGAAATTCAGATAACCTAGAATAATCAAATAATTTTGAAAAAGAAGAATAAGTTGTGAGATTTATACTACCCTGTGAATGTTAATCACCCTGAGCCTTATCTGTAAAACAATTTCCTACCTGTGAAACAGAAAAAGAGAAGAAAAGAAAATCTACCTAGTACATTTGTTTACAGGTTAAATAAGATATTTTTGTAATAATCTCTCTGCAGTTACAATTATCATCTTTATCACCACTATTCTGTGGTCATCAAAATAATTTTGTATACAAGCTCAGCCTTAAAAAAAATCATTACTCTTACTAAAGAAGGACAATCACTTTTCTTCCCACAGCCTTGCAAAGAACATCTTTTGTCATGTGGGACAACAGCTTCCTGAACTACTCACTATTCACCTTATGAAATTTTGTGGCAGGAAGTCCTTACCCAGGCCTTCCCTTTTCAGCTGTTTTGATTTTCTAAAAGCTGAGCAAATGGACCTGGAACAATGACCCCAGATAATATTTTACATATTGACAGCAATAAGGTAAAACTACCAATTACTACCTGGAAAGTCAATCAATTTTTGAAATCCATAATATGTTTGAGGGGAGCTGCAGTGATGTATCTATTTGGATCATATTTGTTACATATGCAGTTGTCAGGAAAATCCTGCATATTGTTGTACTCATTACAAATTATCACAAGTATTTTCTAGAAACCCTTAACCTAACAAAATCACTCTCATTCCCCAGATCATGAAATAACTGCAAGTCTTTTCTGGCATTCCTGCTATTTGCCTTTGACATCCTGTAAGTTTGAGCTGGTGACCCTTGAATGTCAGCTTCCTTTTGTCTATCTGGCTAATCAGGCTTCTGTCCCCATCACTCCATTGAAATTGCCAAAGACTTCCCTGTTGTCACATTCACTGATCCTATTTGTCCTCAAACTACCTAGTTCCTCAGGAACATTCAAAACAGCTGACCACTCCTTGCTTCTCTGAGGTCCTTTCTTCTCTCTCTCTGCTTTTTGGATTCCAGATTCCCTGTCTCTACTCTCCACCCTAGCTGCTGCTTCCCATTTTCTCTGCTACAGCATGAATATTAGAACACAGGCACCCATCCTGGGATGTCTTCTGCTCTTTACATGAACTCCCTGAACTTGTTTTTCTTTTTTAATTGAGGTATAATTGACATAACACATTAGTTTCATGTGTACGATGTAATGATTCAATGTTTGTGCATATTGCAAAATGATTGCCACACTAAGTCTAATTAATATCCGTCACCACACATATTTACAAAATGTTTTTTTCTTGGGATAAAAACTTTCAAGATCCACTCACCTAGCTACTTTCAAATATGCACTTGACCCCTTGACTTTAGTAGCATCTGATGAACCCCCAATTTCAATCTCCAGCCCTGACCTCTCATTAAGCCTCTGGCTCATATATCTAATTGACTCTGTGATGGTGCCACCAGAACTTTTAAAACAGAATTCTCTGTACTTCCTCCCAGGCCTATTCTCCTACCCACCACCATGGCTAGTCAACCTACCGACTAGCCTGTTGATGAGACTGTTGGGAGGCAGAGAGTGTTGAGAAGAGTCTAATGGTGGTGACTGGGTAGGCATCAAGGGGAGATGGGGAGCATTATTGGAAGGTATTGGAGAACTGGAGGGAGGAGTGGGGGCTCCAAAAAACTGTAGGATATGAGAGTCTCAGAGAGAAGAGGAAGTGAGATTTTTAGAGTGGTTAGAGACTGGATCACTTGCTTTATAAGAAGCAGGTATAGACTGGAATCCTTAATATGCTCTTGGTAGTTGAAATGAACTTTTGAAAATGACTGTGCTGAAACTAGTCCTTCTGGAGCCCAGGGCTGCTTAAGGGAGAGACCTAGTCTCTACACATCACCTTAGATGAGAACAGGTGGAAATAGTACCATAAAATTTTATGATAATATGAAAAATAAAAAGTATAACTGCAATGATGATAATACAAGAAGGGAGATAAACAGAAAAAAATAAGTTTGTTTCCTAGGGGCCCAGCTCCTGCAGCTGGGGCCTAGTGTGTGTTGGTGAGGAGAGGAGGGAGTATGGGAGGTGGGGATTTTGATTCTCACTCATCTTCTCATAAGGTGAGTTTTCCCTGTCTAGCTATTTGCACGAGGTCATAGCAGAAAAGAGCCAGAGCTGGGTTCAAAGCAGGCAGGCATTCTCTGCTCCACAGCAAGGTGCCTCGACCCTGAGGTTATGTGTTGAGCATAGGCTCTTGTTTTAACCTGTTTCTCTCCAGACAAATAAAGCTGGCAGCTATAGGGCTGCTTGTATCTTAGAGTCTGTTGACACTCAATCTCACAGAATGATTACCGTAAAGATGTCTGTTTGCCATTCAGCCCTGTCTCCATCTATTGTCTGGTGAAAAACAGGGCCATGGATACTCCAGACTCCTGCCCATGACTCCACTCCACAGCTCCAAGCAGATTCCCCAGGGTAAGCCCCCTGTACTGCAGGCGCCACTGACCTGTCCCCACCTGCAGCTAGAGACATCCTCTATAGGTGTCATTTAATGGACCTTGTGAAATAATAAGCTGATAGTTTTTGAGGAGAAATGGGATATCTCTGAGGAAAACACTAAGAAAAATTGGAAAGCTGTCTGCAAAAAGAAAAGAAGTGAATGAGTGAGGAATATTGCCAGAGCAGGTCCTGGAAGCTTGGGGACCTCTAGCATCATAGCCCAAGAAGGGAGAGGCCTGATTCCTGGGATAAGTTGAGTGAATAAGCCAAGTCAAGGGCCACTGGTGTGGTGCCAGTGTCCAGGAGTCATTCAGAACTAAGTCATTGTCACCTTCGAGAGTTTCCCAATGTCTGGAGTGAGAACTTTTCATTGTCCATCCCAGAACCTATGCCAGGTGATCCTGTCCAACACCACCAAGAACATCTTGTGTCCTATATGAGTGACACCCATCATTGTCACAAGGCTTTCCTGGGTCCCCATTGATTACCCATGTAAACATGCACCTTTCTCTAAATGAAGATACGAGAAGCCCAAGAAAAAGGGTTGGGGTCCTGATGGGTTAGGGTTGGGGGAGTCCCTACTGTGTACTAGTGATAGCTGAACTGAACTTTGATGTGTCAGCCTCATCACAAATGTGAGAGCATGAATAAGCAAACTTCAGAAGGAGCTGCTACCTCCATGGGGGTATGCAAGGGGTATGGCCTAAGAGATCTTGCTTTATTTGAAACTTAGCTTTTGCAAGGTGAATCTCAACTAAGTTTATTTTTAGGAATTTTAAGATTTTCCAAATTTGTACATAAATAAAACTATTAACATTTGTTATATCATGCTATTTTAAAGGTGCACAATCCAGTTTTATATCAAATTTATAACCAACTGCTGAAGGTGAAAGTGAAATGGAGTTGGATAACAATGGCCACCCAGTGGAAGGACATTGTCACTTTGAATACAGTTAATCTACTGATGACCAACACTTTCCTATCTCCACCTGGGTCTTGTGTTCTCAACTCTAGTCACCTAGGTCCAGGGCTTTATTCCACAGGATGACTGGACACTTTTCAACATTAATTTGGCCTAAATTATCCCCTACCTTCCCTTGTACACCAACTTCTCCCCTCTCTGAATGGCAGCTCCATCCTCCTAGTTGCTCAGGCCCAAAGCCCTGCTCACTGTCCATTGTTCTTTTTCTCTCCCAGCCCATGTCCAGTGGATCAGGACCCCCTGTGTACTTGACCTTCTCACTATCTCTCATCACTGCCCGGGTCACCGAAATACCTGTTCTCCCTACTTTGGTCTTTGTTTCCTTAGAGTGTGCTGTCACCATGGACTCAGAGAGATCCCGTTTACACAAAAGTCAGATCACACCGCCTGGTTCCAAACTCTGTGCTCAGAGTAAGAGTCAAATCTTTACAATGGGGCTTAGGCCTTATGCAACTCCCCCAGTGCCAGTCACCTCTCTGTTCACATCCCCTACTGTTCTCTTGCAACTCACTCTGCTCCAGTATCCCTAGCCTTCCTGGGACCTTGGGGCCTTTACACTGGCTACTCCCTCTGCCTGGAACTCTCCACCAGAATATACACATGGTTCCCTTCTTCACTCCTTTGGAGTCATTTTGTCAGGGAGGCCTTTTCCAACTACTGTATTTAAAATTATAATCCTCTTCCTTCATGTCCCAAAACCTCATTTCCCCCTTCTCTAATGTTTCATTTTCTTCAATATTATTTATTTCTCCAAATAGGCAATGTAATTTGTTAATTTACTGAACAAAAATATCACACACACACCCCCCATTTTACAATCTAAGCTCCACAGGAACAAGAATTTTTGTCTGTTGTCACTGCTTTGTGACAACAAAGTGTCCCTCCCATACAGAACACTGCTGACATGCCAAAGTCTCTCAGCAAAACTGTTAAATGAGTGACTGGACACATAATTAACTTGTAGCAGCTCTGTTAATCACACATTGGTCCATCACAATATACATATATTGTGGGGTTCATGAAAAAAAATTGTCATGTTATAGAAGTGCTTGTCAAAAAAACCAATCATTAAGACCATCAATAATTACCATGGTAAATGACAATTCACACAGTATTATAATGGCAAACAGATGAACAAATTTTCCTTCCACTAATAATAAGAGAAATGCTATAATGACAGTAGTAGTAATAAAGCTAACATTTAACACTGGCAACAGTATGGCAAGAAGAAGCACATTGACGAAACACTAGTATGAAAATAAGTGTTAAAAGTTTTCTAAAATAATTAGTCAGCCTGATGAAGAAACAAAGGGATCCAAGATGGTGGAGGAGTTAAGTAGAAGCTACAGAAACCCCCTCCAAGGACCAAACAGGAATCACACTAAATGGTAGAAATATCATCCTTGATAACCAATTGAACACTACCTGGAGGGAAGCCTTATAACCACAGACAGACAAAAGAAACCACTTTACCACAACATGATAGGTATGGAGTGCAGAGGAGATACAAGAGGGCTGCTGGGCTCCCACAGGGTGGCCTCTGAAGTTCCAGGGGGATATTTCAGCAGCCAGGGGTTACTCACTGAGAAATGTGAGGTCTAAACCACAAGCTGGGCTCCCCAGCCTACAGCTTCAGAACCAGAAAGGAACCCAGATAACATCCAGCTATGAAAAACATGTGTGTTTCTATGTGCCAGGGAGAGATGGCTGGAGATGCAGAGAACCTCTTAAAGGGCAATGCACAAAATTTCATTTGAAGCCACTTACCCTGGGCTCTGGCAGAGGGAGGGCGGAGTGGACTAGAGATGCTTGAGGAGAGCCTGGGGTTCGTGGCTCTTGAGAGAGAACTGAGGGAGCTGCCACCAGGATCCCCATGTTGAGTCATTCCCCATACTGCAGGAACCATCTTTCGCAGGCAGAGCACTCCTTCTAAGTGGCATCAGCCTGAGGGGAAGCAACAGCCTCACCTGCAGGAATTATTTTGCTCCACCCTGTGGCATTTAGGTCAGGCAGCAGATTACAGCTTGATTAGTTAACAGCTAAGGTGGAAAATACAAAGCAGCAGCCAAAATGAGAAGGAAAAAAAGATAGAGAGACCTCAAATGATAGAACAAGAGAATTCTCCAAAGAAGAAATAGAGGGAATGGAGGCAAGCAATTTACCAGATAGAGTAATGATTATAAGTATACTCAACAGCAAGAAAAAAGAGAGAGACCATAAGAAAGAACCAGTCAGAAATTAAAAATGCAGTATCTGAAATAAAAAATACACTGGGAGTGGTAAACAGTAGGTTAGATGAAGCAGAGGATCAAATCAGTGATTTAGAAGCCACAGTAGAAAAAAACACCCAGGCAGACGAGCAAAAAGAAAAAAAAAGAATTAAAAAAATGAACAGGGCTTAAGAAACATTTTGGAAAAGATGAAGCATAACAACATCCACATCTTGGGCATACTAGAAGGGGAAGAGAGCAAGCAAGCAATCTAGAACCTATTTGAAGAAATAATGACAGAAAACTTTACTAATCTGCTGAAGGAAAAAGACAGACACATAAGCCCAAGAAGCTCAGATAGTCTCAAACAAGTTGAATCCAAAGAGGCCTACATAAAGAGACATCCTAATTAAAATGACAATGCTTAAAGACAAGGAGAGAATTATAAAAGCCACAAGAAAAAAAAACAGGTATATACATGCCAGGGAGCACCAATTACACTGGCATCTGATTACTCAACAGAAACATTTCAAGGCCAGAAGGGAGTGGCATGAAATATTCAAGGTGATGAAAAGCAAGGGCTTACAACCAAGGCTACTTTATTCAGCAAGGCTAGCATTCAAAATCAAAGGAGAAATAAGGAGCTTCCCAGACAAGAAAAAGCTAAAGGAGTTTGTTAACACCAAACCAATACTACAACAAATGTTAAAGTGCTTGCTTGAAGAAGAAGAAGAAGAGGAAGAGGGGGAGGGGGCAGAGGGGGAAGAAAGGAAAGAAAACAAACAGAGCAATACAGTCTAACAGTAAAATGGCACTAAATACATATGTATCAATAGTCACCTTAAATGAAAATGGTTTAAATGCTTTGACCAAAAGACATAAGGTATCTGAATGGATAAGAAAACAAGACCCATATATATGCTGCCTCCAAGAGAACCATCTCAGCTTGAAAGATACACACAGACTAAAAGTAAAGAATAGAAACAGATATTTCAAGCAAATGGAAAGGGAAAAAAGTTGGGGTTGCAGTACTTACATCCCACAAAATAGACTTTAAATCCAAGGCTACAGTAAGAGACAAAGAAGGGCATTACATAATGATAAATGGAACAATCCGACAAGAGGATATAACCCTAGTAATCTTTTACACACCCAATATAGTAGAACCTAAATATGTGAAGCAAATCTTGATGAACATAAAGGGAGAGACTGACAGAAATACAGGCACCACGGATTTTAACACCTCTGTTGAATTTAGTGGATAGATCTTCCAAACAGAAAATCAACAAGAAGACAGTAGCCTTAAACAACACACTTGTTCGAATATATCTAATTGACATATTCAGAGCATTTTTACCTCAAAGCAGCAGAAGATACATACTTTTCGAGTGCACGTGGCATGTTGTCTAGAATAGACCACATGCTAGGACACAAAACAAGCCTCAGTAAATTTCACACAATTGAAATCATATTCAAGCATCTTCTCTGACCACAATGCTATAAAACTAGAAATCAATCATAAAATGAACACTGAAAAAGACACAATGACATGAAAAGTAAATAACATGGTATCAAACAATGAGTGGGTCAACAATGAGATCAAGGAAGAAATCAAAAGATACATTGAAACAAATGAAAAATGAGAACACAACAATCCAAAATAAGTAGGGCACTGGGAAAGCAATCCTAAGAGGGAAATTCACAGCAATACAGGCCTATCTAAAAAATAAATAAATACGAGGAGTCTCACTTCTCAGGGGAAACTCCCACTGACTGGCTGCCCCATTGGCATTCCTGCCCTTCCTACTGGTCTCTAGCTGGTTTCTGCCTCTCCTTGCTTAAAAGTATCCTTTTAAGGAACAAGCCAGTAAATGTGGATATTTATTTGTTTTTATAAAAAAAAATATCTACGTGGGTGGGCTCACACATGTGCAGACTATAGCCAAAGGGACTTCCGGGAGCAGGTAACTCACAGTGTTCTCAGCATTGGGAATACAGCAGTGAACAAAACAGAGTAGGTGGAAGCTGTGAACAGCAGGATACCGCTGGAAGAGGAAGCCCAACAAAAAAGGAACCACCAACAGAGAACAACACAAGAAGGTGAAGGAGGGAGTGGAAGCCACACTAACCTCAATCCAGGACCCATCTGGAAATACAACTAAATAGTGAAGAAATCACCAAGAACAAACACCTGAGCAAGAGCAAGAGAGAATCCTTGAAACCTTGTACACACAGAAGAACCAGCTTCAACACAACCTGCCCACACCAGCACAACAAAATACAAGAGGTGGTAGACAGAGTGACCCTCATTTAACCACCCGGAGGGAAGTACCCACCAAAAAAGACCCAACAACAATCAAAACCCAAAGACAAACACAGAGCCAACTTAAATAACAGTCCAAGACCAGTGAGCTCAGGAGATCAAGGAGACTGCACCACTGAATCTCACAGGTCTTCTACCACAGAAGTTCACACCATAAACCCAGGGAACCAGAACAGATCAATTTAAGAAGCAGAGGATAACAAGAAGAGTCTCACAAACAATAAGAAGACAAAGAAACAAACCCCAAATGAAAGGAAAGGAGGAAACCTCAGAAAGAATGGTAATGAAATACAGGCAACTCATCTATCAGATATTGAGTTCAAAGCAATTGTTATCAGGAAGCTCAATGAGCTCACAATGAATTACCAGAAACAACAGGGAAGCTACAATGAACTCACTGAAAACTATATCAACATGAAAAAGGAAACAGAAACTATCAAAAAGGGTCAAGAGGAAATGAAGAATACAATTTCTGAACTGAAGGACACAGTAGAAGGAATGAAAAGCAGGATCAATGAAGCAGAAGATCGGATCAGCCACTGGAGGACAAAGTAGAAAACAACACCCAGAAAGAGCAAGAAAAGGAAAAGAGGTTCAGAAAGAATGAAGAGGGATTAAGAGAAATGCAAGACAATGTGAAATGTAGTAATATCCATATAATA
>CM052539.1:91033385-91111882 GCA_028533065.1 Trachops cirrhosus
AAAAAGTTATGATGGAAAATTTTCCTAATCTGATGAGAGAAAAAGTCACACAAATCCAGGAAACACAGAGAGTCCCAATCAAGAGGAACCCAAAGAGGCCCACTTCAAGACACA
The DNA here is from genome assembly GCA_028533065.1 of Trachops cirrhosus. Classification (NCBI taxonomy): domain Eukaryota; kingdom Metazoa; phylum Chordata; class Mammalia; order Chiroptera; family Phyllostomidae; genus Trachops; species Trachops cirrhosus. The sequence goes on from CM052539.1 coordinate 91,033,500, forward strand.
TCATAATTAAAATGGCAAAATTTCAAGACAAAGAGAGAATCTTAAAGGCAGAAAGGGAGAAACAGGAAGTAATATACAAGGGAGCCGCAATAAGGCTAGCAGCTGACTTCTCAACAGAAACGCTCCAAGCCAGAAGAGAATGGCAAAGAATATTCCAAGTAATGAGAACCAGAGGTCTGCAACCAAGGCTACTTTACCCAGCAAGGCTCTCAATCAAGATAGAAGGCCAAATAAGGAGCTTCCCAGACAAAAGAAGTCTAAAAGAATACACCTCCACCAAACCAGTTCTGCATGAGATGCTAAAGGGACTGCTTTAAGGAAAGGAAGGAAAAAAGAGAGAGAGAGAGGAACGCAGGTACAAAAATGGCAATGAATAAGAACCTATCAATAGTAACCTTAAACGTAAATGGATTAAATGCTCCAATCAAAACACATAGAATAGCTGAATGGATAAGAAAGCATGATCCACACATATGCTGCCTACAGGAGACCCACCTCAGTACAAAAGACCTACAGAGACTGAAAGTGAAGTCCTAGAAACAAATTTTCCAAGCAAAGGGACAGGAAGAAAAAGTTGGGGTAGCGATACTCATATCAGACAAAATAGACTTCCAAAAAAGGGCCATAAAGAGAGATCCAGAAGGTCACTGCATAATACTCAAGGGAAGAATCCACCAAGAAGACATAAACATTGTAAATATATAGGCACCCAACATAGGAGCACCTAAATACATAAAGAAAATCTTAGAGGACTTCAAGAAAGATATTGACAGCAACACAGTTATAGTAGGGGACTTTAACACCCCACTGTCAAAAATGGTCAGATCTTCCAAGCAAAATATCAACAAAGATATTGTGGCACTGAACAATTCCCTAAATGGAATGTACTTAACTGACATATATAGAGCCCTTCATCCCAAAGAAGCTGAATATACATTCTTTTCAAATGCACATGGAACATTTCCAAAAATAGATCACATGATGGGATATGAAACAAGCCTCAACAAATTCCAGAAAATTGAAATCATACTAAGCATTTTCTCCAACGATAAGGGACTGAAACTGGAAACCAAACCCAAGGAAAAAAAAAAACAAAACACTCAAAATCATGGAGATTGAATAGTACACTATTAAACAATGAATGGGTCAAGAATGAAATTAGGGAAGAAATCAAAAAGTTTCTGGAAACAAATGAAAATGAACTCACAACAACCCAAAACTTATGGGACACAGCAAAGGCAGTTCTGAGATGGAAGTTCATAGCAATACAGGCCTACCTAAAAAAGATAGACACATTTGAAACAAACAACCTAACCCTATGCCTAAAAGAACTCAAGGAACAACAACAAAGACAGCCCAGAGCAAGTAGAAGGAAGGAAATAACCAAGATAGAGAAAAATTAAATGACATAGAGACTTAAACCACAATTATAAGGATCAATGAATCCAGGAGCTGGTTCTTTGAAAAAATAAACAAAATCGACGAGCCTTTAAGCAGGTTCATCAAGAAAAAAGAGAGAGGAACCAAATAAACACAATCAGAAATGAAACAGGAGAGATTACAACTGGCACCACAGGAATACAAAAGAAATTACTGCAAAGAACTGTATGCCAAGAAATTTGAAAACCTAGGTGAAATGGACACATTAATAGAAAAATATAATCTTCCAAAACTCAATGAGGAAGAAGCAGAAAGCCTCAACAGACCAATAACAGCAGATGAAATTGAAGCAGTAATCAAAAAACTCCCAATACAGAAAAGCCCTGGTTCAGATGGTTTCACAGGAGAATTCTACAAAGCATTTAAAGAAGAGGTAACCCCTATCCTTCACAGACTATTCCAAAAAATCCAGAATGACAGAAGACTCCCAAACTCTTTTTATGAAGCCAGCATCATCCTAATCCCAATACCAGATAAAGACACAACAAAGAAAGAAAACTTCAGGCCAATATCACTGATGAACATAGATGCTAAAATCCTCAACAAAATATTGGCAAACTGCATCCAAACAATACATTAAAAAGATCATACACCATGACCAAGTGGGATTCATCCCAGGGATGCAAGGAAGGTACAATATTCACAAATCAGTAAGTGCAATACTTCACAAACAAAACCAAAGACAAAAATCACATGATCATACCAATAGATGCAGAAAAAGCATTTGATAAGGTACAACACCCATTTATGATGAAAACACTCAGCAAAGTGGGAATAGACGGAGCATTCCTCAACTTAATAAAGGCCATATATGAGAGACCTACAGCCAACAACATACTCAATGGGCAAAAACTAAAATCTCTTCCACTAAGATCAGGAACAAGACAAGGTTTCCACTTTCACCACTTCTATTCAATATAGTATTGGAAGTTTTAGCCACAGTGGTCAGACAAGAAAAGGAAATAAAAGGCATCTAAATTGGAAAGGAAGAAACAAAACTGTCATTGTTTGCAGATGACATGATAGTGTACATAGGAAATCCTATAGACTCAGCCAAAAAACTGCTTGACCTAATAAATGAACTTGGCAAAACAGCAGAATACAAAATCAATATCCAGAAATCAAAGGCATTTTTGTATACCAACAATGAAACAGCAGAAGCAGAAATTTTAAAAAATCCTATTTAATATAGCAAAAAGAAAAATAAAATATCTAGGAATGAACCTAACCAAGGAGGTAAAACACCTGTATTCAGAAAACTACATAACACTGAAGTAAGAAATCAAGGAAGACACAAACAAATGGAAACATATACTGTGTTCATGGATCAGAAGAATCAACATCATCAAAATGTTCATACTACCCAAAGTAATTTACAGATTCAATGCAATACCTATTAAATTACCAATGGCATATTTCACTGACATAGAACAAACACTTCAAAAATTTATATGGAATGATAAACGACCCCAAATAGCTGCTGCAATTTTGAGGAAAAAGAGTAAAGTAGGAGGGATCACAATACCTGATACCAAACTGTATTACAAGGCCACTGTAATCAAAACAGCCTGGTACCGGCATAAAAACAGGCACACGGACCAATGAAACAGAACAGAGAGCCCAGAAATAAACCCAAATCTCTATGGTCAATTAATATTCAAAAAAGAGGGCAGCAGCATAAAATGGAGTAAAAATAGCCTCTTCAAAAAATGGTGTTGGGAGATCTGGACAGCTACATGTAAAAAAATGAAACTCAAGCATGAACTTACACCATACACAAAAATAAATTCAAGGTGGATAAAAGATTTAATCATAAACGGTGACATCATAAAAGTTCTAGAGGAGAACATAGGCAGGAAAATCTCAGATATTTCATGCAGCAACATTTTTACTGATATGTCCCCCAGAGCAAGGGACATAAAGGAAAGAAAAAACAAATGGAATCTCATCAAAAGAAAAAGCTTCTACACAGCTAAAGAGAACAGTATTAAAATAAAAAGAGAACCAACTGCATGGGAAAACATATTTGCCAGTGATACCTCAGACAAGGTTTTAATCTGCAAAATATGTAATGAACTTACACGACTCCACTCTAAGACAAGCAACCTGATTAAAAAATGGGCTAAAGCCCTGGCTGGTGTAGCTCAGTGGATTGAGTGCAGGCCTGTGAACCAAAGGATCGAGGTTCAATTCCCAGTCAGGGCAGATGCCTGGGTTGTGGGCAAGTTCCCAGCAGGGGATGCATGAGAAGTAACCACACATTGATATTTCTCTCCCTCTCTCCTTCCCTTCGCCTCTAGAGATAAATAAATAAGACTTTAAAAAATGGGCAAAAGACTTCAACAGGTACTTCTCCAAGGAGGACATACAGAGACACATGAAAAGATGCTCAGTATCACTAGCATCAGAAGGAGAGGATCCAGAGACACATGAAAAGATGCTCAGTATAACTAGCATCAGAGGGAGAGGATCCAGAGACACATGAAAAGATGCTCAGTATAACTAGCTATGAGAGAGATGCAGATTAAAACCTCAATGAGCTACCACTTCACACCAGTCAGAATGGCCATTATAAACAAAACAACAAACAACAAGTGTTGGAGAGGTTGTAGAGAAAAGGGGACCCTAGTGCACTGTTGGTGGGATTGCAGACTGGTACAACCACTATGGAAAACAGTATGGAATTTTCTCAGAAAACTAAAAATGGATCTGCCTTTTGACCCAGCAATTCTACTGCTAGGATTATATCCTAAGAACCCCATAACACCAATCCAAAAGAACTTATGCACCCCAATGTTCATAGCAGTACAATTTACAATAGCCAAGTGTTGGAAACAACCTAGGTGCCCATCCCTAAAGGAATGGATGAAAAAACTATGGTACATTTATACAGTGGAATTCTAGGCAGCAGAAAAAAGGAGCTTCTACCCTTTGCAACAGCATGGATGGAACTGGAAAGCATTATACTAAGCAAAATAAGTCAGGCGGTGAAAGACAAATACCATATGATCTCACCTTTAACAGAACCTAAACACCAAAACAAACAAACAAGCAAAATATAACCAATGACACTGAAATAGAACAGGCTGACCAGAGCAGAGAGGGGAGGGAATTTCAGGGGAATAGGGGAAGGGTTTACAGGAACAAGTATAAAGGACCCATGGACAAAAATTTGGCGGGGGTGGTGGAAATGGGAGGGAGGTGGGGAGGGCTGGGGGTGTTAACTGGGATGGGAGTAAAAGAAAACTGTACTTGAACAACAATTAAATTTTTAAAAATCTATAAAAAATAATAAATCAATAAATAAAAACAAGAAAAAGCGTAAAGATTTTGCTTGTTTGTTTTGTTGATTAGGTTTCACTTATAGGTGAGATCCTATGGTATTTGTCTTTCACCACCTGGCTGGCTTATTTCACTTAGCACAATGCTCTCCAGATCCGTCCAAACTGTTGCAAAGGGTAGGAGCTAATTATTTCTTTCTGCTGCATAGTATTCCATCATGTAAATATAACCAGAGACATTGAAATTAAGAACAAACTGGCAGTAACAACAGGGGATGTGGGAAAGGATAATGAGGGGAAAGGGGGAAGGGGTTTTAGGAATATCTATAAAGGACACATAAACAAAACCAATGGGGGTAGGATCAAAGGTGGGGAATAGGGATGACTGGGGTGGGGTGGGGGCATTGGGGGGGGAAATGGAGACAACTGTACTTAAACAACAATAAAAAAAGTTTAAAAAAAAGAATAAGTGTTGGCAATGATGAGGAAAAAAGGATAGAACCCTTTTGTACTATTGTGGGAATATAGACTTGTAAAACCACTGTGGAAAGTAGTATGGTAATACCTCAAAAAATGAAAAATGGATCTGCTTTTTGAGCCTGCAATCCCACTTTTGGGAATATATACAAAAGAGCCCAAAACAATAATTTGAAAGAATGTAAGTGGCCCTATACTCATTGAAGCATTATTTACAATCACCAAGACATGGAAGCTGCCCAAGTGCCCATCAGTAAATGACTGGATAAAACAACTATGGGACTTTACCCAATGGAATACTACTCAGCCATTAAAAAGGAAAAATTACCCTTTGTGACAGCATGGATGGACATGGAGAACATTAGGCTAAGTGAAATAAGCCAGTCACAGAAAAACAAATACCATATGATTTCACTCATATGTGGAAACTAATGAACAAATTGAACTAACAAGGATAATGGGGACAGACTCACAGATGAAGAACAGGATGACAGCTAAGGGGGTGGGGAGGGTTAGTGGATGGAGGGATTGAGCAAAAAGGAAAAAGGACTCAGAGACACCACACAACAGTGTGGTGATTACTGGGGGAGGTGGGTATAAGGGGACTAAATGGTAATGGCAAAAATGCAATAAAGATTTTTAAAATTAATATATTTTATTGATTATGCTATTACAGTTGTCCCATTACCCCCCTTCATTCCCCTCCACCCTGTACACCCTCTCCCACCCACATTCCCCCCTTTAGTTCATGTCCATGGGTCATAAGTTCTTTAGCTTCTACATTTTCCATATTATTCTTGCCCTCCCTCTGTCTATTTTCTATCTACCATCTATGCTACTTATTCTCTGTACCTTTTCCCCCTCTCTCCTCCTCCCACTCCCCTGTTGCTAACCCTCCATGTGATCTCTATTTCTGTGGTTCTGTTTCTGTTCTAGTTGTTTGCTTAGTTTGTTTTTGTCTGTTTTAGGCGTGGTTGTTAATAATTGTGAGTTTGCTCTCATTTTACTACACGTTTTTTATCTTCTTTTTCTTAGATTAAGTCCCTTTAACATTTCATAAAATAAGATCTTGGTGATGATGAACTCCTTTAACTCGACCTTATCTGAGAAGTACTTCATCTGCCCTTCCATTCTAAATGAAAGCTTTGCTGGATAGAGCAATCTTGGATGTAGGTCCTTGCCTTTCATGACTTGGAATACTTCTTTCCAACCCCTTCTTGCCTGCAAGGTCTCTTTTGAGAAATCAACTGACAGTCTCATGGGAACTCCTTTGTAGGTGACTTTCTCCTTATCTCTTGCTGCTTCTAGGATTCTCTCCTTCATTTTTACCTTGGCTAATGTAATTATGATGTGCCTTGGTGTGTTCCTCCTTGGGTCCAACTTCTTTGGGACTCTCTGAGCTTCCTGGACTTCCTGGAGGTCTATTTCCTTTGCCAGATTGGAGAAGTTCTCCTTTATTATTTGATCAAATATCTTTTCCACTTGTTGTTTTTCCGCTTCTCCTTCTGGTACCCCTATGATTTGGATGTTGGAACATTTAAAGATGTTCTGGAGGTTCCTAAGCCTCTCCTCATTTTTTTGAATTCTTAGTTCTTCATTCTTTTCTGGTTGTATATTTTTTTCTTCCTTCTGGTCCGTTCCATTGACGTGAGACCCAGCTTTCATTCCATCACTATTGGTTCCTTGTGCATTTTTCTTCATTTCACTTATTGTAGCCTTCATTTTTTCATCTAGTTTGTGACCAAAATCAACCAATTCTGTGAGCTTCCTGATCACCAGTGTTTTGAACTGTGCATCTGATAGGTTGGGTATCTCTTGGTCACTTAAAAGGATGAGTTCTGGGGCTTTCAATTGATCTTCTGTTTGAGCCATCTCTTTGGGTTTTTTTTTTTTTTTTTTGTCTTGTCTAGCCTGTTACGTTTGAGGGTCACATCCTTAAGTGTTCACCAGGGTGAGGCACCCCAGTCACCAGTTGTGATGCTGTATGTGGGGGTGGGGTCCGAGAAGGAACAATGGCGCTTGCTCAGCTCTCCGTTGGACCTCAGTCCCTTTAGCCATTTTCCCTGAGCAAACTGGGCCCCTCTGATGTCAGTTCCCATGTGGGTGGGCCTGTGCACCCTTCGGGACCTTCCTTTTCTTTTATTTTTAATTTTTTAATTTTAGTTTATTCAGTACAGTTTCTATCCTTTATTCCCATTCCAGCCCACCCACCCATTCCTCCCATTTCCAACCCCCCTAGTTTTGTCCATGTGTCCTCTATATTTGTTCCTGTAAACCCTTCCCTTCTCCCCTGAAATTCCCTCCCCTCTCCCCTCTGGTCACTGACAACCTGTCCTCTATTTCAGTGTCTTTTGTTATATTTTACTTATTTGTTTTGTTGTTTAGGTTCCTGTTAAAGGTGATATCAGGGACCCTGAGTTGTGAGCAGTGCCTTGTTTCACAATCACCACCTCGCTGGGTCCGCCGGTCGCCACCCCCCGGCTGGGCCCGCCAGCCGTTGCTTGTGTGCCCAGAGTCTGCCCACTGCAGTCTTGCCTGCCTCCCTGGTTGCCTTGTGCACACTGGTTGCCTTATGAGCATCCAGTCCCAACACCTTCTGCTCTCTGCTCTTCAACCCATGCCTGGCTGCCAGACTCCACCCCTCCTACCAGTCTGGATGAACGTGTCTAATTTAACTCCTTCGGTGTCCAACTTCCATACAATTCAATTTTCTATCAATTCTGATTGTTATTTTGTTTCTATATTGTTGTTGTCCCTATCTTGGTTGTACAAGGAGGCACAGTGCATCCACCTATGCCTCCATCTTGGCCAGAAGTCTCGCAATAAAGATTTTTAAATAAAAAAATTAGTTAGCCTGTAAAAAGTTTGGATATGCTTTATACACTAATTACATTTGAAATCATCTATCCTAAGAAAACAATATGAAAGAAGGCAAATAAGTATACATGAAGATTCAAATTTCAACATTATTAACAATAGTACAGAGGGCCCTGACTGGTGTGGTTCAGTTTGTTGGGTATTGTTCTGCAAAGCAGAAAGTAGCCAGTTTGATTCCCCTTCAGAACACATGCCTGAGTTATGGGTTCAGTCCCCAGTTGGAACATGCCTGAGAGGCAACCAATTGATGTTTCTCTCTCATGTCAATGTTTCTCTCCCTTTCTCCCTACCTTATCCTTTCTCTAAAAATAATAAGTCTTTTTAAAAATAGTACAGAGGAAATGGAACCCAAATGCCGGTAGCTGGGCATTGGTTACATCAATTCTGCTATTATTCTCACAATCACCCATCTTTCCCACTTCAGAGACACTGCCCCTGAAGCATCTGTCCCATCCACATAACTCTTCAGGTTATAGTTCCGCAAGTACCATGTCCCTTGCTTTGGTAATATTTATCACAATTTATAATTGTATACTTATTCTCATTCTTTTTAAGTATATTTTTATTATGACTCAAACCTTTACCTCTTTACTTTTATTCATCCATGTAGCTATGTCATTCAGCCCCTTTGAGCCTAAGTTTCTTTCATAACATTTAGATCATAGAATAGCTACTTGGCAGTGTGGTTGAGAGGTTTAGAGGCATAGTATACTTTAATTACCAAACACCTTGCATGGAATGTAAGTAAGTGTTCAATAAGTGATGCTTATTTTTGTGATTATGTTGTGCTTCTCTAAAACTGTATTACCTAAAGTCAACAATGACCTAATTATGAAATTCTATGGGTCCTTCTCTTCCTTTACTTCAGCTTCTATTACATTTGATACTACTCAACATCTTGAAATTCCTTTTTTTCTCCTTTTCTAGTGTTCTTCCTACTCCCTTGATTATTCCTTTTCAGACTTTTTTGCTTACTCTCTTCCTTTGCCTACTTCTTAAATATTGATGTTTCCCAATTTCCATAGGTTGTTAAATTTTTCTGTTAAATCATTGTTTTTAGTTTTCAATTACAGTTGACATACATTATTACATTAGTTTCAGGTATACACATCAGTGATATTTTTGTGCTTATTTTTATTTTCAATTTCATCTATGAGACCAGCAGTCCTCAACCTTTTTGGCACCAGGAACTGGGGTTGGGGGGGATGGCTTCAAGATGCTTCAAGTGCATTATGTTCAAGCTCACCTCCTGCTATGTGGCCTGGTTCCTAACAGGCCTGGACCAGTATTGGTCCATGGCCCAGAGGTTGGGGACTCCTGCATTAGACTATAAGCTCCATGAAGGTAAGAGTCTGTTTTGTTCACTGCTGCAGTGCTCAATTTACAACTTCTGGCACAAAGTAAATACCAAAATTTGTTGAATAAATGAACAAACAATATTATACTGCCATTAAATATTTATGAAACACTGATGATATATAAAATGCCTACAATATGATATTCATAGAAAAAAACAAAATCCACATTAGTGTTATTTCAGCTACTGAAAAGTGCATTAAAAAACATTGTAAGGAAAAAATCTATAATATTAACTCTGGCTGCATTCTAAAATATACATATTATTACTTTCTTCTTACTATTTTTCTATATTCAAATTTTTAATAGGTAACTACTATTTCTACAATAAAAAAAAACACCAAACCTAGAGGAAACACATAGCAAAAGAATGGAGAGGAAAACAAAGAGGTGCAGAAAAGAATGGAGAGGAAAACAAAGAGGTGCAGAAAACATCAGGAGGTGAGGCTGGCCAGCCACTGCAGAGCACAGTAACAGGGCTAGGAGAGGTGGCAGGGAACTTTGTGTCCAAGATTTGTGAACAGATAAAAAAAAAGAGTGATATGGTCAGTGCTGTGCCATAGGAGGAGCTCTCTGATAAACTGCAGCCTGCAGACCACATCCAGCCCACTGTCTTTGTACATAAAGCTATATTGCCATACAGCTGCACCATTCACTCACATCTTGCCTGTGGCTGCTTCCATGCTAAGTAGTTACAACATAGACCATCATGGCCCAGAAAGCCTAAAATATTGACTATCTGGACCTTTAAGATAAATGTCTCTGAGTCCTGATCTCCAGTATGTACTAGACAAAGGGGAGAAACTATAAGAAGTGAGGAGATGGTTACATGTGCCATCACTTTGTTAGTGGGGGTGGTCAACTAGATGTTAATAAAGAGAGCAAAGGGAATTAGACATTGAGCTTAATAAACCAGGGAGCATAAGCCTGTTTGCTTCACCAGGAAGCTACAGCTTCACACTCCACAGGATTTCATCATTTCCCCACCAAGGGGATTAATATCCCTCCCTTCCCCACTCCAATACCAGGTTATTGGGGGCTGCAGGAGGGGGTACTTGACCATAGAGGCCTGTCAGTCTAACTAGGGGGTGGAGATACCAAAAAGCCCACAAAAGCTCAGAAAATTGATTGGCTATTTTGAAAATGCACTTGATTCATCCCAAACCCAAGCTAATACAATCCCAGCAGAAGAAAGCGCTCTCTCTCTCCCCATCCCCACTCTCTCTTTCTCTCTTGCTCATGACCAGCACTCATCCCATATACCAATAAATCCTCTCCCCAAGCCATGTGGCCTTAGCAGCTGCATGGCCAATGGCCTCATGGACTCTACACATGAGGTCCAGGCAGAAGCCTGAATACCTCAGCACAGCAATGAACTGCAGCCAGGAATGCAAGCTAAGCTAGTTGATGATGAGAAAGACTGGACTGAACTAGCCTTGGCATGACACAGGATCTCTGGACATTGACCCCATTTCTGGCTCTGATTTTCCACAGTAGGACTGACAGAGGTGGGACATTGAAGGGGCATCCTTTTGATTTTGCTTCCCAAATAAATTTTACCACCATGCCACAACCTTCCTTGTGGGCCCCCCAAAATGCTTTTCTTCATAACACTGCAAGAACCCCACTTCCACCAGCAACAGTTTTAAAGTGACATGAAGGGTGACCATTGCAGATAGATGAGTCTTGGTAAATGTTGCATGGAATAAAAGGAAAAGATTCTGAAGGGATGAGAGGCATTCATATTTCAGACAGTTACCACACTTTATATGGTTACTATTTAAAAGTGCAGCAGGAAAAAGCAGCCATTGTTGGACCGGTTACCTGCAGGATCGGAATTGTAGAGACTGGCAGCTGTTGCTATGGGTCCTGGCGTGTGGATGGCACTTGCTGAAGACCTCTGACTTGCGATTAGGATCCTGCTCTTTGCAGATGGTAAACGGGACATCGCGCCCAGTCCCAGCTGGGGCTTAAGGAGCATGGCAGAGCGGTAGAAAGTGGGAGGAACTTCATAGTGTGCATAGGGAGGAGGACAAAATTCTTCTTTTCCAGGGCATTCGGTGACCTATAATAAATTAGCAGAAGTTCAGTCAGTGAACCTCACATCCCAGGATGAGGCACCAGCAATGACCCCTCTGGCCACTCTGAGCTGCTCCATCCCTGATCACTTACCTTCTAGGGGGCCCTTGTGTTTTCATCTCCAACTTGACAGTGCCCTCTAGTTCTAATACTACACAAATCTACATTTCACTGGGAGGAAAATAAACTCACTCTGTAAGATTTTATAATTTATTGCTATAAAATCACTGGGATTTGTGCAAGTAGCCAACCTATAAATAAATAATGTTAATGAAACAAGGAAAGAATTTACAACTATTCATAGAATTATGGAAGTTTCACTATTCCTAAGGAGAAAGGGCACATTTTTTATGGTAACAGTCATATAATAAGTAAATGAACTTTATCAATTTATGGTAAGTCTTTTCTTCTAGGCTACTTAGGAAATAAAAGATGCACTGTTAATGAGGGAGAGGAGGCTGTCTGAAAGAATAGAGAAATTAGTGGAAAAAAATATGTTTTCAGTCCCCTGTAATCTATTTACATCATTAACAACATGAGACCAATATGCCTCCTCTAACTGTCTTCCCTACTAAGGTGGTGCTGCCAGGAATGTCTGAGTAAGTTTCACCAGAATGGGAGTGCTGGGGCAGAGCCCCACTGTCTGCTGAATTCACAGTACCAAGAAGAGTATCTACACATGGCTGAAGTCAGAGAGTATTTAATAAGTAAGAAAAACCATGTTTCCACACTTTTCTAAATTTAGTAATGTAACATTCCTGCTACTTTTCCCCATAGCTAACAATTTAGATGAGAATACAGCTATGGTTACCTTTCGTACATGAGGTTCTGGATTCCCAAAGCCTGTTCAAATTATTAGTCTTTCTTCATATTAAAAATGAAAAAATAAGACAATTCAATAATGTATTTCCTCTCAGTTTAAAAAAATAGTACCAGAGGCTATGCATTCAAAATACATCTGTTAATTAATTCTGCTCTAAAGCACCATATATTTTATGTGTTGTACATATTTAGGAATCACAGCATTTAACAATATTTTTTTATAAGGGCTACGATACTTGGATCTAAGATGTTGGGAGAGATGAATCCTTAAATTTGATACTCTTTTAATGTTGAAATAGATACAAAGTCTTTCTTAAACTGACATTATTGAAACAAAAGATTAGGCCTTTAACATTTTATCATAATCACTCTGTAAATTAGGCATGATTACCGTTGTACACAGACTTGATTCAGGCCACAACAAATTATCTTCCCGTAAAAGAACATTCTACATTTGTTCTCTGAGAAACAATTCTACCATTCTCTACTTAGTCTCTAAGTACCAATCTTTGGCTTTTATATTGTATTCATATTTCCACTATTTTTTATTTCTGTTTGTAAATTTTTGGTGCCATTGCACATTGTTTTTAGCAGATGTTCACATGAATAAAATTGTAATCATATCTAACCTACATCTATTAAGATTTTAGGCTTGCAATATGCTGAGCTTGGTAATTACTCATTCTTTGGAACTGGATATTTTTCAGGGGTACAAACCCACCATGTCCTCACTGGAAAACAATCATCACAATTTCAGTAATTTCAATGCCTGTCATTTTGTTGGGCAATTTGCCTCTGGTAAAATAACAAATTCTTTATGAAGGTGAAAAGTACTACTTGGATGCCTGATCTGTGCATTTTTAATACAACAAGGGAACCTACAAACAGCTTCACACTCTTTTCTTTCATCTTTATTGACAGGGCACAACAGGACTCTGCACAGCCGTGGACAAAGAGATCCGCCACACATGGTAGTTTTCTTCTTTCTTTAATGGAGCATTTTTAGAGAAATAATTTTGAAAGCATATTAAATAACACTTGTCATTTCAAACAAACCCCTAACATCAGCCACAACACACAGACAGATCAGTTTTTACTGGATTGTCCTTCTTTGTATGTGCCTTGTCCTGTTTTCATGGGATCCTGGGCTGGGAAGATGTGGGGTAAATGTGGAGGCTTCAGTTAGAAGCCATTGGAATGGCTACAGGGAGGGGGCTTGTGGTGGCTAATTGTGTCAACTTGGCTGGGCCACCAGACCCAGATACTTGGTCAAAGATTATTATAGATAATACTGTGAAGGTATTTTTTTTAGATGAGATCAACATTTAAAGCAAGAGGTCTTGAAAAAAGAAAACAGTCCTCCGTAATGTGAGTGGGCCTCATATAATCAGCTGAAGGCCTTTGAAAAAAGTTGAACCTCCCTTAGAGACTCTGCCAGCAGACAGTTTTTGGACTTGAACTGCAGAACCATCTCTTCCCTAGGTCTCCAGCCTGGTGGCCCAACCTGCAGACTGTGAACTTGCCCATCTCTACAATTGTGTGAGCCAGTCCCTTAAAGTTCTGGTAGAAAGACAGACAGACAGATATATGTATGCATGCATACATACACACACCTTTGTGCACGCTGTGTTTCTCTGGAGAACCCTGAGAACAGTGTTCTTCAGAGGTGAGGTGGTACTAAGGAGCAAGAAGGAAGAACGATCCAAATCACACATCTGCATATGGCAGGCACACTATCTAACCTCTGTCCTCTCACCTCTGCTCACTTCTTTACACCAAAATGTAAAGAATTCCCATAAGGGAGTAGCATCCCTGAAACTTCAGGAGAGCTGAAAACAGGAAGTAGCAGAACAAGTTGGAGGATTTTATCTTCCTGGCATGACTGGGCCCAAGATTATCTTCCAGGCCACTTCTCGAAGCTCTAACCTTTGTGCTCTGGCCCTCTGTCCAAGGAGCACCCACTCTTGACTCCCCATCTCTACTCACGCTGTCAAACAGGCAGTGAGCTGGCAACAACAATGACAGAGTCTGAGGTTGCTTTGGGTTTTTATTGTAAGATATTCCTGTTTTATTAAAATGATATATAACTTCTACAACTGAAAACTATTTCTGTGGCAACCAGTCAGAAATATGTTCCTTTCCTGGGGACTAGCTGAAGGCACAATGTGAGGAACCAGGGAACAACACAGGGAGGCCACTCCCCTACGGCCCGCACCAAGCCTGACCGAGGGACGGGGACTTGCTGATCTGCAGCAGGTCACAGAGATGGGAGCAGGGGCCAAGGGCCAGCCTATTCCCCACTTAAGATTCTCACAGAAATCACCCCATCACAACACCCGGGGCAGCTCTGCTCTATCTTGTAGCCTGAGAATAGGGCCTGGGCCTCACAGGCTCTGGTCATGGCAGAAAATGGTCCCTAGATAGAGTGGCTGGTACAGGACAGTGCTGCTGTCCCCATGCCAACAGGGTCTCTCCAAGGCCCCCTGAACTGCTAAAGTCACACAAATGTCCCTACTACCCTATCTCCTTGACATGTGGTGTGGTTTCTACAGGATTAAGTACAGAAAATATTTTGGGGGAGGAAAGTGTATATATAATATAGAAATTACTCTATATTTTATGAAAAGAGCTAAAGCAATACAGAAAAGAAATACACAAAAGAAAAAATAGGAAGGATTGCAGACAAAGAATTGCAGTCAATAAGTTTTGGCCAACATCTCCAAGTAAAGTTTCTCTCATGGACTTTTTTCTTTTTTTTTTGCAGAGAATAATCTAGTATTATCTTTTCACTGGGGGGAGGAAAAGGTATCAAGTGAGTTTAGTAACAATGTATAGTAAAGGGCAGGGTCACCCCAATCTGTGCACACTGCCTTGGTGACCAGAGAAGTTCCCAGGGGGTACAAAGAAGGCTGCCTAATGCTGAGCTCTCAGTATCGCTACCTTCCAGGATGTGCTTGTCCAAGAGACACTCTGTTATGTCAGATCTGAAGGCTCTATCTTGCATGACTTGGTTACTTCTGGGGTGATACTTTGAGAAGAAAAACATTCATTCATTTAACGAGCTCTGGTACCCACAGCACAGGGGAGGGTCATGTGGCTGCCTCCCAGGGACCTTAGACCAGAGCCCAGGTCAGAGCCTGACTGCCTGACCCTGAGCCTCAGAGGCCCAGGGAGATACATTTTTGGAAATTTGAGAAAGACTCACATTAACAAAGCTAAGAGACTGACCTATAAACCAGGGTGGCAAATTGTCCATGTTAGTCAGATGGCATTGCCTTCAGACAGACTCTAAATTCCTCTGGCCAGGGCACACTCTCGCTGCACTTAAGACAGGACACCATGCAGCCCAGCACAGGGAGGTGAGTCCCTACAAAGATAATGGATCCCTCTTAGGCCAGTAGCCTCTCTCTAGAGGTATGAGGGGGAAGCCGCTCCAGCAGGTGCAGAGTCGGAAGACAGGAGCCAGCAGTGTGATTCAGTGCTGACAGCTGGCACCACAGCAGGCCACATGGTCAACTGGTGGGGCAACTGATCAGTGCTGGCCTCAGTCAAGATCTGCTGCTGAGAATGGATTGACCGCTTGCTCTGTGCCAGAGATGACAAGATGACACCTTCTGCTGTGATCCATACAGTCTGTAAAAATATTGATGCAGTCATTCAAGCTAGAGTCCAACTTTAGACTCGATCATTCTATCTCTAGGGAGCTTTGGTTGACTTCTGTCTCGATTCAGCATATGTGAGTTTATAATGCAGTTACCATTCAACATTTTTTGAGTACACATTTATGCCAAGCACTGTTATGAACTCTGGGGTCACAGTGGAGAACAAAAGACAGAAAAAGTCCCTACTCTCATGAATTTCACATTCTAGTTAATGCAGAGAAAAAAACAACTACATATGTCACGGGAGATAAGTGCTAAGAAGAAAAGAACTAGAGAAAGAGGTCTCACAGAAAAGATGGCTTCTTAAATGAAGTGACATTTGGAAAGAGACCTAAAGAAAGTGAAGGAGACAGTCAATCAGATATCTGGGGGAAGAGCATTCCAAGTAGAGGGAGGTGCAAAGGGCTAAAACAGCAGGAGGAGAGAGGAAGAGCGAAGCAGCGGCAGCCCAGAGGTCATGAGCCACCCTGCAGGCTCCAGCCTGTGTCTTAGTGACCTGGGCAGACCTGAGGGGTGTTAGGGACAGGAGACACCTGAGCCAGCTTTCCTTTTAATCCATCACGCTGCCTGCCAGGAGACTGCTCAGGAGACCCGTCTTCTTCATGAGCTCTGGAGGATGACTCGCCATAGCACCCAGGTACTGAAAGGGGAGAATTATGAGGAAAGAGCGAGGCCCAGGAGAGCGTTTCAGGGCCGTCCTTGTTCTGTGGCCGTAGGTGAGGTACTGAGGCCTCTCCACATCTGTTTCTTCGTCTATACAATGATAAAAACTGCAGTCCTAACCACCAGGAAATTACAGTAAGGACTGTTAAAGACTGACAAAGATTAAATATGTTACATGGCCCAAGGCATAGTAGGTGCTCAACTCAATGCTAGTTGTAATTATTATTTTGACTTGAAGAGCCCAAGCTTGACACATTATTTGCTACTCACTGTGTTCTTCACATGTGCAAATATGAGATTGTCCCATAAAGGAAATATACCCCTCAGAGGATGAAGTTTGACTAATTTGAACAACGTATTTATTTCTGATTTCTTTGTCCACTGACCTGGCTGATAGAAGAATTATGCTCACTTACTTAAACATGGAAACCAATTTAAACACATGCTTATCTAACTTCATGTGTATTATATCACATGGAATTTAAATGAGTGTCCTCAGATGGTAGATCCAACTCATTATGATCATCAAACTTTTCCAGTCAAAATGTCCATTTGTCTACATTTTCCTCCATTAAAAACATTAATTTTTGTACAAGTATATCCATCAAAATCAGCAAAGGAGAATATTCTGTTTGCACAATTAATTGAAAATACATGGCAAAGTTTAGGGTGTTCAACTTATAGATAGTATCAGATTGATATTCTCTTACCTCCTGCAAAAACTTTTCACTGATTTGACTGAAGTGGTGTCCTGGGGGTTTGATCCCAGATACCATCAGCCCAGGATTGAAGACCCGTGGCTTCTGCAAGTCTGGCCTGAACTTCTCATAGAGGCTGGCAGCTGGTTTCAGGTCACCTCCTGCTGCCTTCTCCTCTTTGGGAAGAGGCGTGTTACATGTAGGCGGAGCATAAGGAAGCCCCACTGGGACCAGCGAAGTGTCCACCTGGCCAAGGGCCTGTGGAGTCCTCCTGATGTAGGTGATGATCTTGGGTCTCACATGTTTGGGCTTGGGCAAAATGATGGGCTTGGGTTCTGTCCTTTCTTCTGTTTTTTCAACCTGGTGGTTCTCCAGTCCATTCTGTGCAGAAGGTGAATCCTCAGAATGTGTGGAGACAGACTTGGGAATCACACTGTGGCAGGTGTTCTTATCAGGCACTTTTGGGGAGGTGTTCAACAAGCACAAGCTGTCAGTGGGAGGTGGGGCAGCCGAGGGTGACCCCACATCTGCACCCAACATACTTAAGTCTTGAAAACTGGTACTGGATAGTGATGGCTGGTGGGTCACATTCAGAGTTGTCTCTGGTTGTACAGGGGTTGGGATACTGGGAAGACAATCTGTTCTTGCTGGGGAACTTTCAGTCTTAACTGAATTTTCTGAAAGGTTCCTATTTTCAGCAACACATGTAGTGACCTCTTTGCTTTTCCCTGCTTCTGAGCTGCTGCTTTGAGGGTTAAGGGGCTTAGGGACCCCAGTTTTGCTCTTCCTAACAGAAGGATCTGAAGTAAAATCTGTAGCCCTGTCCCTGCTCCCACTGCTCAGCACCCCTTTCTCCTCACTAACATCTGGGGGCCTGCTGTCAGGTGGGGCATAAGGAATAAAAACTACATGATCATCACCTGGTGAAATGCTGCTGGGTGAAGTTTCACCCAGTTTCCTAGTTGTGCTTGGTGAAATTCTGCCAGAGGGCTGATTAGCAGCAGCTCGCAAGGAAGCAGGGCTAGGTCTGGGGGTGCTCTGAAGAGAACCCTGCTCACCCATGTGGATGACACTCATGTCCTGCACACTCCTGCCTCCTGCCCCACCGAGTAGGTGGACACCGCTCTGGGGCAGACTGCTGGCTGTCCTGGTGGTGGCTTCATGCTGTGCTTCCTCACCTGGTTCCTTTATCTCTTGGAGTAACACACCATCTTCTGTGGGACATCTCAGACACTCAACCTGGGCTGACATTAATTCCTGTGTGGCCCAGGGTGGGACAGATTCCAGCTCCAGTCTAGGCTCCTGTTTTTCCTGACCTAAGTGTGCTTCTGGCTTACTTGGGACTTCATTGGATGTTGAAGTCAGAGCACACTGTGGATGGGCAGAACATGGGGTGCTCTCATCGCTAACTCCTGGTACATGTCCCCGCTCCAGCTGCAGTGCTAAGCAGGTGGTCCTCTTGGTTTCTGAGGTAGATGGTTTAGGATGACACACAATCTTTCCCTCTGAGATGATTACCACTGGAGGAAAAGCTGTCTCTGGGAGGTGGGCTGTCGCTGTCTTCTGTGGCCCCTCACCACCCTTGGGCACATGACACAGGGCTTCAGGGGAGTCCAGCAAGGCAGTCTCTGAAGGTGGTGGAGCCAGGCTCCCAGAACGCTCCTTTGTGAGTGTACCCACTGCAACAGCAGAGCTGCTCGCCCTTTCCAAAGCATGTCTTCTCAGTTCCTCATTGTCAAGGGTCTTTGCCAATTTATCCTTGGGAGTGTGTCGGAGAATTTCAGTGTCCCTTGGAGTCAAAACATCTGGACTGGCCTCACCCACAGCATTCCTCCAGCCTGCCAGATTTGGTCCCTGGATACTCCACGAGGTCTGCAAGAGAGCTGTGCCTCTCTGCACTGTGTGCTCATCATTTAATTCCCCACGAACAGTTGAAGAGAATTTAAAATCTTTCAGGCTGCTGGAGCCAGCCTGCAACACCTTCCCAATGCCCTGAAGTTGGTGAAATTCCTTATGGAGATGGGTACTATCTTCTGGTGCACGTGAATTTGCATTTCCAGTCCCATCTGTCAGGTCACATGTCTGAGACTCATCATGAGAAGGACTGACTTCCACCATGATTTGATTGGCATTTGTATCGCCCAGAGGTAGGAGACTCTCATTATTATTTTTTGCCCCCTTTCTGTTGTCCTGCAATTGAGTGTAACATGATTTCTTAGGAGCCAATGGGACACTCATCTTCCACTGTCAGTGGGGGCTTCTTGCCACGCAGTCCTCCTGGATGGAAGGGTGGGAGGCTTGGGTGGGGGCTTCCTCCAAGCTGCTATGGGATGAACAGGAAATTCTTACACAACGTGTCGCCCCCTGATTCTGTCACACTGAGATGCTGCTTTTAATCATTTTCAAGGCAGTTTTAAAACCAAACCTTGTTATATAGCAGGATGATTTCTCTGGTAGAGGCCTTCTGAAAAAGAGCCAATTAGTCCATGAGACCTAGAGAGAAATAGAAATAAAATCATGTTAGATCAACAAATAGAGATTCTTAGGAGAAAAGGACATGGTCAACACAAATTTATTCATCACTTTCATACTATTATTTCACTAACTTAATCCATAAATTTCTCAAAAACCTTTTAGAAAGGGGCTCCTGCTGGCCAAGTAGGGGGAATTTGAAAGTTCAAGATGATTAATGTTAGAAATGGGTGATTAACATACAAAATCTTAAATTCAAATTTAAAAAATCCACAAGTCCATACTAATACTAATTTAAAAGAGTAGAGGAGAAAAGAAGCTCTTCTTTACAGAAGACTACCAACTCATACAGGAAAAAAAACATATAATTAGAAAAATTCCCATTTTGACCAGAGTCATAATTAATTATCTTGGGTGGGGGACACCAACAGCCACTAAAAACTCTGACTGTGAAAGATGTTGAGGAACAGAATATTTACACAACCTCAGATTACTTTATTTCTTACAAAAGAAAAATGTTATTTTTACAATGGAGAAAACTGGTGGCCCCCTCCTTTATTAAATGATCAAATTTAACATCATCAATAATGGAAACTGACATCAGTGTTCCAAGGTTAGGTAGTTCTCTGTGCCTCGTAGCACCCGGTATTATTCTTGCTATAAATATTCAACCTGAATTTCATCATGAGGAAATAATCAGGCAAATTCAAAACATATATATGTTTTACAAAATACTTGGCCTAACCTTGGCCCAAAATGCCAACAGATATCTCAGTGCAGTGCATAATCCTTGTCTGGACCTTGAATTTTTTTTTTAAGTTAGCAAAGTACATTATTGGGACAATTAGAGATTTAAATATAGACTGCATATTAGGTAAAGGGGTTTTATCAGTGTTAACGTTCTTGGATATATAATAGTATTGGGATCATCACAGAGATAATCTTTGATTTTGGAAGATACATGTTTTTGAACATGATATGCTTCTTAACATGACAAGTTGTCTGTCACTTACTCTCAAATGATTCAGCAAAGAGAAAATGTGTGTGTGAGCATATTTGTGTGAGAGAGTGTGCAGCTATAGCAAAATTAACTTGTCTAGGTGATCCATTCTACCGTGTCCACAGCTTTTGGATAGGTTTGACATTTTTTGAAATAAAAAGTTGGAGGATTCTATTCCAACCTGCAAGGCCTGCATGATCCAGTCCTACACCCATTTCTGGCCTCCTCCTCACTAGTCACCCTCTCACTCTTGGCTACAGCCACAGTGTCATCATTCTTTACAGTACCATCTTCCTTCCTTCCAGTCTCAGGACCTTTGCACAGATGCTTCCATCCAAATAGAAAGTGGACTCTTCCCCAGCTTCACCCAAGTAAATCCTCTGTATTCTTCACTTTGCAGTAAAAAAAAAAAAATACCACTTTCTCCAGAAAGCCTTCCATATCCACTAGGATAGATTAGGCCCTTCTATGATGAACTTTCATATTATCCTATAGTTTTACTTTAAAAGGAAACTTCAGATGTGCAAGACACTGAATAAAATATTTTAATACTTAGCATATGTATCAGACCCTTAATAGGGACGAACAAATGATTAAATGAGTTATGATGATCAATGTTATTTCTGTCCTTATAAAGTTTAATATCCAACACAGTATTTAAATTTCCATCAAAGTGGACTCACAGATCATCTGTAAAGCATTTGATTCAACACTAACACTGTTTAATCACACTATCAACACATTCCACTCAGCCATGGATGAGAGAGTTAAAAGTAACAAGGTTCTGCCTCATCCCTAACTGCCCAAATAGGGATTCAAAGTCGATAGCCTTCCACACCTTCCTCCTCATTTCTGCAAACATATGTGAGTTCAGCCATGTGCACATGTGTATATGTACACTACATATATTATTATATATATATGTGTGTGTTATAAAACAAAATAAGAAAATGAACAAAAAACACAAAGGACAGAAAAGTCACCAATACCTTGCAGCTACCTCCATGCTCCTCTCCTCCCTCCTCCTCCTTCCCAACTTAATTTTTCGCTTGACAACCTTCCACAGACATCCCTAAATGCTCAGCTGATAGAGCTCTCTTTTCATTTTTTTGCATATAAACATAAGAATGTACTTTTCACATAAATGAGATCATTTCCTATAAGCAGGTTTCTTGTCAGAAATCAAAAAAGGAGAGAAAGCTCACACAAAACTGGAAAAGCAAATTTAAATTCAATTTCTTTTTATTTGACCCTTCTCCCCCTCTGCCCAAGACACATTAACATCCTGATCTAGATTATTCCCAAGTTCACATAACCCTGTCCACATACACACAGCTGCACATGTGTGCACGCATTTTGCTGCCACAGTGCTCTTCTGCTCTTCCCATGTTGCACTCACAACCCTCATCCTCTGGAGGCCCTTCATCCCTGCCACCCTTATTTTCTTCCCCTTCTATGTCTCCTTCCAGGCCTGACTTCAGCAAGCCAGTGGTACCCCAGGCCCAGGCCTGACCCCAATATCAAGCCTAACTGAGGTGCTGTTATTCTGATCCCAGCCTTGGTTCCTCGACCACAGAGCAGATTCTCAAGGAACCCCCTTTCAGTATTCAGATTCTTTCTTTATTCAATTTAAAAATGTTCTTCTTGAAGATACACATTCCCTTTAGGCACAAACACAAAAAGGCAAATCAATAAGCAGTGGTTTAAAAATCACTGTGCAACCTGGATCGGAAAACAGGTATCCCAGAAAGTCAGGGACAACAAGCAATTCCACAGACATGGGCCATTTACAGAAAGGGGCATCTCTAACTCTCTGGGGGCAGAATCAGAAGCATGAAACTAAAAGCCCTCTTTGGTTGGAATTGTCAAGGCTGGGAGAAAGAACAAATGAATTCTTCTCAGTAGGCATGAGCAAAACTACATGCACCACACGATCTAAGAGACTGACCTCTACATGGGCATATAAATCACCCTGTTAATGCCATATCATCAAATAAAATGCCAAGTACTATATGAGTTATTCCTAAAGTACACTAACTCAACCCTAGAAATTCATAATGGGATTTTAGCATCAATGGGTAGGAGCATAACAAATATACTCCTTGAACTTCCTTTTGCTGGTCTAGGCCCATTTTTCTATCTTATTCATTTTTCATTTGAAATATATGCAGCCCATTATGTTTTCATATTATCTTCACAGAGGTAAGTGCACCCTCCATATTATCATTCATGTCGCTAATACCAAAGTCATCAGCAAAGGACAGTGGAAGAAGTGGCCACATCTGGTGGCAGGGAGAAGTAATTCCATGATGCTCCTCATTTGCTTATCAGCATCCTTTGGGCAAGTTCACACAGGCACTCCTCCATCCACCAGGCCCTGCAGCCACTGCACAAGTCCCATCTTGTCCACAGGAATGTCATAAGAAAAGAAACTTTGAGTAATAGCTGAGATATGGAAGCAAGCTAGATATGCATTCATAGATGAATGAATACTGAAGATGTGGAATATTATGTACATATGTATTATTCATTCATCTATTGATTACATCTAGGTTGCTTCCATATCTTGGCTACTACTCAAAGTTTCTTTTATAATACAGATAGCTAGCTAGCTAGCTAGCTAGATAGATAGATAAAAATGAATATTCTTCAACAATAAAAAGAATGAAATCTTGCCATTTGCAACAACATGGAAGGACCTAGAGGGTATTATGTGAAGTGAAATAAGTCAGACAGAGAAAGACAAATACCATATGATATTTTCATATGTGGAATCTGAAAATAAACAAACAAATAAAACAGAAACAGACCCTTAGATTTAGAGAACAAGATGATAATTGTCAAAGGGGAAGGTGTGGAGGGATAGGAATAAAAATTTAAAATGTAAAAATAATTTAAAATTGGGGAAAAAAACTTTATCAAACATGTTGCTGAAAAAATTATATCACCTCTCATCCAAAATAGAAAGAGAGAAAATGAAAATGAAGAAGGAAAAGAAAATGAGGCTGATCTACTATGACATGTGCTAATATACTACCCACCATTCTCTGAAGAGAATGTTTATTTTCAGGACTCATAACTCACCAATCACAAATGCTTTTTAAAATCCAGTGTGTGCCCCACATCAGGCTCACTGGCATGTAGTTAGAGTGCTGCCCCCTCTCCTTGCTAATAAACAAAATGGTCTTTGCCCACCTTCAACCATCATGCATGTCTTTAGCTCTCCCCAGTTCACAATCTCTGGTGATGGTTTGACCATATCATCTAGAACTTTTTGGTTGAATGCATAAATATTTCTGAACCATTAAGTGGACCGATAGCATCTACATGCTCAGATACAATCTCTTCATCTATCTTGCACTTCAGTTTCCTGTTACCATGTCTGTTCTGTCCAGTACAGCAGGAAAGGCATTCTCGGATAAAGAGAAACTCAGCAGGTCTACCACCCTCACACCATCCACTAACGTGATGGTGAGTGACCCAGGCTGAGTGACAGGTGAAAACCCAACTTCTCAGTTTGACATTCAAGGTCCAATGAACACTGGGCCCATATATGTTTCCAGACTTAATCCCCTTGATTCTTCTACTTAAAATACGTCTCCCTACCCAACAGGGAGTTCTACCTTCTGAACTCAAAAGCCAACTCCTCCATGAAGACTTTCCTAAATTTTCTCCTCCCTATCTGCCCTGATGTAGAAGGAGCTGGATATTGCCTCTTCATATCCGGAATCCCCAAGTCTTTTCTTTGGCACTGTCATACTATGTTTTTTAATTATAGTGATGCACATATTTTATTATAGTTAAGAGTTTCTTTTTATTACAGATACATGTGTCCTACTTTTATTATAGCTACATGTGTCTTATTTCCTTTGTTAAACCATGTGCTCACTAGGCTGGAGGGTAATAGATCAGATATTTCTGTTTCCTACACGGTGTCTGGCACAGCAGTCTGCACATAGTAGGCACTCAGGAGGAAGCCATCTCCTCCCAACCAGAGCTCAAAATGGCAAATGTAGATGTCATTTCAATACAGCACAAGCCATATTTATTTTTCAGTCTCAGATGCAGATTATTAAGCCACCCTTCCCAACTGCATAACTAGTGAGGCACCCTCTCCCCTTACCCCAGGACAGCTGCCCCAGAATGTCCAGGGAAAATGACATGGAAAAATACATTCTGATCATCATTGTTTGATTTACATTTGTCATGACATTTATTTAATTTATTTAGAAAATGAACAAACAAAGGAAAGGGGATGAATTTTGGGGGGATGAATGTTTGGGGGATGAATTTTTATGTTAACAAAGGGGGGCACAGGTTTCAAAAATTGAAAAATACTGTTGTACAGCCTTCTGCCAGGTTCACTAGGTAATGCTTTAGCATTTGGGGGTTTTTATATAAATATTCCAGCCCTGTGCCCTTTAATGAAAATGCAATCCCATCCAATTTAACAAAATTTATTTATCAAAGAAGCTCCAATGCCAGCTCCTACCATGCAACAAATTATCCCTTAGAAGAACTTTGGATACAGAAAAATGCATAGAATATGAGCCCAATGTTTAATAATAAATACACTGTAAAGAAAGTCAAAATCCCAACTTTCAAATTTTAGTTGATGCTTTTTTTTCTAGGCATATATTTGGGGTCTATAATGTTCTGCCACATTTAATAGGATAATTTTATATTAAATTACTCGCAAATATTTACATACAAATCAATGCATTCACATGCTTTGGAAAGTTTCATGGCAATCATTCCTGTTTTCTGCTGTTGTAATTACTTGGGAATAGCCAGGTTATTGGTCCTATTTCACAAAGTTGTATAAGTTTATTCTCAGAAGGTGCAATTATAGATACCATAAAATGTTGTGCACTGCAGTTTTAATGAACCTCATGAGTTCAGCTTCACCACAACATGAGTGAAAATTACTTGTAGTTGGGGGATAGTATATACATGTCCCCGGGGCACGGTAGCTATCTATGGTGCTGAACTCTGTGAAAGTACACCAAATAATGTAAAAATGTAACAGCTCTCTGGGTCTTGCCTTACCTTCCTCACCCATGCACAGACATGGGTATGTCACATTTTACTCTATTATATAAAACAGTGCTGTGTTCAGAAAGAAGGCTGGGAGCAGGTGTAGCAGAGGCTATTTTACCTTGAAGAGTGAAGAGTATGGACATAAATGAAATGCTGCTATTTCCCCATTATAGAGGGCCAGGAAAAAAGGTAACTTAATTTTTCATAGGATAGATCTATCTGACATTTAAGCAAAATACTACATTACTTAATATTTAAAATCTCACCAATAAAAAAAGTGTTGTATGTTTCTCCAAAAGAAGCCTCATTCACATTTGCCAACAAAAAGCATTTGTTTTCTCCTTTAAAGAACAAATCCTTCCTTTCAGGATGAAATTTCACACTGAAAATACAGGGTATTAATTGCTTGCTTTTATACTTAATATTGATTTTGTTTTGTTTCTTTCTTCAATTTTTTTCAAATTGACAATATAAAAGAAGTGGATCCTCACTGCATAAAAAAAGTAAAAATATCAAAGTCTCCTACTCCTACCCCAAGAAATAGAGTTTGATGTGTAATATCTCACATTCTTTTACAATCAGGGGATGGCTTTCAATAACACCAAGTTCTCAGTTTGCATGTCATTGACACCTCCCCACATAAATACATGTAATAAATAATTTATAATTTTTAATGGTCACTTTTACCATAATTTACCCATCAGTCCCTTTACTGCCAGAGAATTGCTGGGTGCATAGCTTTATTGCACTCCATATTTCCTTAAGGTATGTTCCTAAAGCTAGACTCACTGTTGAAACAGGTATGCATATCTGCAGTTTTACACAGAATGCTGAGCTCCCTGAGGGGTATGTTTTGTTGCTGTTTATAGGTGCATCTCCTCTGCCTGGACTATCTGTCAGGGCCTGGCATCTGATGGATGTCCCATAATCATTTGTTGAATAAAAATGTACTGCCTTCAAGAACAAAAGTATCACTCTTCATTTTATCTTTCTGCTCCCCTATTTCTTGCTCCATCTCCTTCCTCTCAAAACTCTTCCAAACTAGAAGAACCAGGTCATTCACCATTCAAATAGGGACATATTTTTCTTGTGCTGAAATTTTTTCCAATTTTTTATTAAGGTATAATTTATATGTGGTAAAATTCACCATTTTTGCCATACAGTTTTATGAGTTTAGGCAAACATATATAGTCTTGTGACCACTACCACCACACACAAGACACACAACAGTTCCATGAGCTCCAGAAATTCCCTGGGTCCTTCTGTAGTCAACCCTTTCCCAATCCCCAGCTCCTGACAACCAAAGATCTGATGTCTGTGGCTACAATTTTGCCTTTTCCAGAATGTCATTTAAGTGTAAGTGTACAGTTTACAGCTTTGGTGTTTATCTTCTTTCCTCTAGCACAGTGATTTTCAACCAGTGTGCTGTGACAACTTTTAAAACATGCAACACCTGACCATTTAGTCAGGGACACTGACCTCTTTTCCCTCAGATTGTCAAATTAAAAAAATGACAAGAGCCAACACAACAAGAGCCATTGCTATGAATGATGAAAATTATACCTATTTTTTTTGTCAGATTGGCAAAAATATATTTCTCGGTGTGCCACAGAATTTGAGTAACTACTTTATGTGTGCCATGAGATGAAAAAGGTTGAAAATTGGCTCTCTGCTCCTCCTGTTTGACAGACAGCTGTGTCTTCCTGCACAGTGCCAGCCTCAACCATGAGACATGATAGTGAAGATCAGAGTGAATGGATTTGGCCATATTGAAGGCACCTGGTCACCAGGATCGCTCTTTACTCTGGCAAAGTAGACATTGCCACCACAAATGATCCTTTCATTGACCACAACTACATGTTCTACATGTTCCAGTATGATACTACTCATGGCAAGTTCAAAGGCACAGTCAACGGGAATGGGAAGCTTCTTATCAATGGACAGTCCATCTCCATCTTCCAGGAGCGAGATCCCACCAATGTCAAATGGGGTGATGCTGGTGCTGAATATGTTGTGGAGTCCACTGGTGTCTTCACCACCATGGAGAAGGCTGGAGCTCACTTGAAGGGTGGAGCCAAGAGGGCCATCATCTCTGTCCCTTCTGCAAATTCCCCCAAGTTTGTGATGGGTGTGAACCATGACAGGTACGACAGCTTCATGGAGATTGTCAGCAATGCCTCCTGCACCACCAACTGCTTGCCCATCCCCCGCCAAGGTCATCCATGACAACTTTGGCATCATGGAGGGTCAGGACCACAGTCCACACCATCATCACTGCCACCCTGAAGACCGTGGATGGGCCCTCTGGAAAGCTGTGGTGTGATGGCTGAGGAGCAGCTCAGAAAATCATCCCTGCTTCTACTGGTGCTGCCAAAGCTGCAGGCAAGGTCATCCCTGAGCTGAATGGGAAGCTCACTGGCATGGCTTTCTGCATCCCCTACCCCCGAATGTTTCAGTTGTGGATCTGACCTGCCACCTGGAGAAAGCTGCCAAATATGATGATACCAAGAATGTAGTGAAGCAGGCATCAGAGGGCCCCCTCAAGGGCATCCTGGGCTATACTGAGGACCAGGTTGTCTCCTGTGACTTTAATAGTGATACCCACTCCTCCACCTTTGATGCTGTGGCTGGCATTTTCCTCAATGACTACTTTGTCAAGCTCATTTCCTGGTATGACAACGAATTTGGCTATAGGAACAGCATGGTGGACCTTGTGGTTCACATGGCCGCCAAGGAGTAAGAGCTCCCTGGATCACCAGCCCCAGTGACAGGAAGAGAGACCCTCAGCTGCTGGGGAGACCTTGCCCCAAATTGATCTCCCAACACACAGAGAATCTCCTGACCTCCAGTTTCCATCCTAGATCCCCTGAAGAGGGGAGAGGCTTAGGGAGCCCTGTCTTGTCATGCAGCATCAATAAAGTTCACTGTACCCAGCTAAAAAAAAAAAAAAGGAAAGGAAAGAAAAAGGAAAGAAAGAAAGAAAAAGGTTGAAAATTGCTGCCCTAGCAGAGTGCATATGAAATCCATATATCAGTAGTCAGCTCCTGTCTATGGCTAAACAGGACTGAATGCTACATACCACAGGTTCTTTATCCAGGCCCCAGGTGAGGGACACTTGGGTTCTTTCCAGGTTTGGGCAATTATAAATAAAGCTACTATAACAAGTTTTTTTATGAAACTGGAAAACTTTTGAGAGTTCAAAAATGCTAAACCAGACAGAATGCCATGACACCAGGTATCAAATAGACATATGGTCACCCTGTTGAGTGCACACTTACCTTCTCACCACCTCAGGTTATCTGATGATTGTGCTTACTGACCTGTTTATTATCCATCTCCCTTCTTCCTATCTCCTCCAGGAATGCAAGAACCTCTCCCTCTGTTCATCACTCTGTTCTTAAGCCTAAATAGCAGCTGGCACATAAGTATTTTTTTAATTGGATGAAGTTCAATCAACACTAAGAAGTTTTTTTCAACACCTGAATAGCACTTACCATTACTGGGAGTTTTCCAGTGCTTTACTGCATTAATCCATAGAACAATCCGATGGCTAAGTACTATTACTGTCCCATCTTAACAATGAAGGAACTAAGGCAGAGAAAAGTTCAATAACTTCTAGTAGCAGGTGGAAGAGCTAGAATTTGAACCCACAGTCCATGCTCTGAAGCCATCATTTGAGCTTCCACTAAATCAGTCATTTTTAGTTGATGGGGTTAACATTTTTGTTTTATTTTGCTTTTTATTTTAGCTCTAGTGATGTTATATGTCATTTTATACAATGTTTGGTTATTAGTGATTCTTCTTTCATACTGCATATCCCAGACCTGAGATTTTTTTAATGATTATTTTTAATGGCAAACATTGAAAACAAGCTACGTTCAGAATTCAGGTTTTGTCAAGAGAAAACAAGATGTTAGAATTTGAAGGACTTGTTCCAGGAAGTTACAGCAGGATAAAAGATCTCTTGCCTACTGCCCACCTCACACCACCAGGCCCTAGCCCTCCCAAGTTTCCTCTACCTGGTGTGTGGGTGCCATCATCCACCTTATCACCAAAGCCAGAAATCTTGAAAGCTTCCTGGATCCTTTCTCCTTTAACTCACACCCAATCCATTAAGGGTGATCAGATGAACTTCCAAAGTCCATTCCTAGCCCCTCCACTTTTGTCCATCTCTGTAGCCACCACCACCTCCCATGTAAGCCACATACAAATCTACCAGGTCTACTGGCTTCCATTCTCACTTCTGTAAACAGTCATTCTCCCTTTACTCGGTAGTCAGAGTAATATCTGGACACATTAATCAGATAGGGTCATTTCCCTACCATGAACCCGCCCAGGGCTTCCTTGCTCTGATCTGCATGGCTGTGAAACCTCTTTCCCCTCCCGCTCTGCTCTCACCCAGCAGCCTCTCCTGGAGCTGTATGCTGGCTCTGTACCTCTCTCACCACTGCTCTGCACACTCTGACCTGGCGTCTCATAGGGCTGGACCCTTCTTACACTTCAGGCTTCAGCTTCAATGTGCGCTCGTCAGGCAGGCTTCCCTGAAGGCCATCCTCTCTCCCCAGTCACAGCCACTTGTCTCCTGCATAGCCTTCCCCAGTTTGTCTCCCTCCAGAACATCAGCTCCAGGAAGATATGGACCATATCTGCCCTGCTCACCACAAATCCCCAATGACAAGAGTGTCCAATACATTGCAGGCACTCAATAGATATTGGTTAAATTAATTAATATGGTGGCATAATTGAACTTTCCTCATTTATTTAGCTCTCTGGGTGATGTCTTGCTGAACATATGTTAATCACAGAATCACTGAGTGTTATAGGTAGAAAGGAGGTGAGATATTAATTAGTTCAACCTCTTCTTTTATATGTGAAACTACAGCTTAGAGAGGCTTTGTGACTCAAAGTGCCACTGCTAAGACCTGTCACAGCAGGGCAGGGCCAGGCTCCTGGTGACCTTGTCTGGTGCTCATCACCCTTCACACACTGCAGCCTCCCCAGAACAAGCCTCCTGAATTAGGAAGGTAAGAGAAACGAGGTGATGTGATGACAGAACTCAACAGGGCTCTGAAATGGATTCAATTTACTGAGCATCAACTGATTTTAAAAACACAGTACAAAGAACAACAGGAAATAAAAGGTCCTACCCCTCATAAAAATTAAAATCTCCTGAGGGGAAAGGGATATACTGTACATAAGGCTAATAACTGGTAACAAAAACAAGGCAGGGTGGAATAAAATATGCTGTTAAACAGAAGTACTAATTACCACACGAAGAAGGAGCCAGTAATTCCAACTGAAGGGCTGGGGAAAATGAGATCTTTACCCCTTCTGGTAATTTATGGATATGCACACGTGTGTGTGCTTGTGTAGACAGTTCTACATAGACTCCAGCTGGCTCCCCAATACTCAGGTACACCCATGTGTGTCATCGTTAAAAGCTCGCAGGGTATTGAATATTTAGGTGATGCTTCCCCAGCTACCCACTTCCTTATGATCTCTTTAGTGGGGAAATACTAACGAAAAGAAGCCAGTATAAAACTCAAGTCTGTCAAGTACTGGTTGCTCTAAAAAGCATTTCCTGAGGAAATAGGGCAAAATAATAGCTAAAATGAGGCATGGCAATTATCCATGGATTTCATTTATCTTCGCAAACCCTATGTACTTCCCAGAAAAACTGAGAGTTATCTGTTCCAGACAACAAAGAAAATGTCAGCATGTAGTTTAAAAAATTGGCATGTTCAAAAGGCAGCAAGGATACTGACTTTGATCCTCCAGAGTTGGTAATAAATTCTCTGAAGAAATTCATGAGACAGGTGGGAAAAGCTGACATATTGATGACTAATACTATCTCTACAGAATACCAGAAAGATCCTTGTTCTCCCAATAACATTTTATACACCAGTGTTTATGAACAGGAGACTAAAAAGATAAGGACTTTAAATCTAGATAAGAGCAAACTTTTTGACTTACAGAAAAGGAAACATTTCAGCATAGACATTTCAACTGGCCTCCTAAGGACTGAATCAGACAAGGTTTTGTTATAGTCTCATTGGAAGAGAGGGCAGCACTTTTCAAAAGTTGAATTCACATGCATGTTTGCAAACATGAGCTTTCTCCTTCTCCAGTGGCTATCTGGCCTCTACCCTCATACCTGGCTATTCACAGACTGTGCCACCTGCCTGGCCCCTGAAGGCAATGGAAGACCCACTCTTAGATTAAGAGCCTATCCTCTTACTCATTCACCTGCCCAAGTGTTAATATAATACTGTAACATTTCATTAATATATTGCCTTCCTCACTTCTAACTACAAATGCTTTATATAAATATTCCCAACAAACCCACCCCCTCCTGCCATTCCCACCACTAGTCTCATGGCCCAGTCAGCTTCTGTAATGTGGATGGGGAAAAGGATCTGCAAATCTACTAGAACAGGTGGGGAAAAGAGTCTGGTTCCTGGCAAAGATGGGTTCCTGGCTTAGTGAAAGTTGAGGGGTAGCTCATCCTAGCTTCCCAAAGTGGGTTTACTTTGAACTGTACCTTTCTGACCCTTTTCTGTGTGCATGAGACCCTGGAAGGGGATGAGGTGGCACAGGACTGCCGTTTATCTGCAGGACTGTCTGCTATCTGAAAGGAAGAAAGAAATCCTTCTAATACCACCAGGGATAAAGTCAGAATCACCTCCAGCTCAAAAGCCTGCCCAGGTCACTCTAAATGGGCTCTTTCAAAAAAATTTTGGAAGACCAATTTCTTTTATTTTCCCTCAGAAGCACAAAACCGTTATTCTGCCAAATGAACTAGGTACCTAGAAAGATGAAGCTAAATATTTAACACTGTGCTACATACAGTCCAAGCACAGAAGTCTGTAACAACCAGAAAGCAGGTGCATAAAGTACACAGGTGACTGCCAAAACCTCCAACTAAGTGGAAAGGCATATGTTTTCATGGCCCCAGGCCTTTTGTGAAGAGTCTCTATTTTCATTAGTTGTTAGCACCATGTAATGAAAAAGGTATTTTGGATCACCATGCTTGGAATGTCTTTATCTTTAAGGAAGAGATAAAGAAATAAAGATAAATAGGGAAGGAAAAAGATACATTACTTAGTTAGGAACCTACTTGGCCTAGAAATATGCAATAAAAATAAATCATATATGCTGGGAACAATTATTGGTTTTTCAAATAACCTCAGATAAACTTGCTACAGTTAACTTGTAGGAATCCTCCTACATTTCACCAAAAGTTGAAACAAATACATTCCCAACAAAATTCAAGAATGTTTTCTTAAAAAGCAATGTGTTGATATGTATTTGAATAAAACTCAACCTATAATCCCAGAGTGTAAAATTGACTTGATAGCACTTCTGAGATAGGCCATGGGATTTGTACATCCTAAATACTAAAATACACAACTTCTGTAAGCAACAAAAATCAAACATTCCAAGACAGCACAAATCTGAATATGTACACATTTTAATGAGTATGTTTTAAATATTTAAAATCAGTTTAGAAATTCACTGAAAATAACATAAGATACTCAAACATCTATTTTAATCAAAGACTCTAAAAAAAATACCATCTTATGCTTCTTATCTTTTAAACAAAACAGCCAAAAAGCTAGTTAGTGGATTTCATTTAGTGACTCACAATCCCATCCTTCTATGTGTGATATGTGTCCATGTTTTAGGTATGGGCACAGGACCAATGACTCAAATATCCTCTGTAATGTGTTGTCCCAACAGTCTCTGGGAGGGTTCTGTCCACTTGTCCCTGGGAGCCACTCCCCTGAAGCAGCAGCTGTCCAAGTCTGCAGCCCAGACTGTCCTCTATCCGATTTCTGGAACCAGCATATTCACACACTGACTACCCTCCTCCAACCAGAGAAATCCCTTCCAGGTGTACTGTTAGAGGCTCTTTCTAATTAACATTTGAGAACAGCTCTGAGAGGAGCAAACAAAAAGTCCAGGTGACACAGCTCTCGGTGGGAGTACTTTCTGGTGTCAACAGGAGTAAATCAGAGGAATTCCTCTCCCCAGCAGTGGGCAGAGCTTCCTCACCAGGCAGACAGGCTGAGCACAGGGTCCTGACAGTGGCGGCCATGGCGGTGGCCCAAAGAGGCCCAAGCACAGCTGAGAACCTGTCATGAAAAAGGGGAGGAAAGTGGTAGCCCATGCCCTCTACCACATGTCCTCTAATTGGCGTGAAAAGAATAAAAGAATGCTGAGAAGTTATGCAAATTCTCTCACCAAAAGCTAGAAAGCTAGAGGAGAAAAGGAAGGGGAAAAAATAGGAAAACTCAAGGACACTAAAGCAGGAAAAGATAATGTATTTTGGAAAGAGGAAAATGGTCAGCAGGGATTTACCACTTTTTTGCTTGTCGTTCCATATGTGAGTATGTGTACAGAATGTGTGCATGTGAGTGTGTGCACATGAGTGTGTTTAAGTGTATGAGGGTGTATGTCCATGCATGTAAGTGCATGTGCATATGTGAGTGTGCACGTGAGTGCAGGAATCTGCATACATGAGTATGTATCAATGTACATACGAGGGTGTGGGTGCGGGTGTGTGTGTTTGTGTGCATGTGCATGTGTGAGTGTGTGTGAGTGCATGTTTATAAACATTTAATAGCTTTTCATCACCCATACTCTCAACACCTCAAAATAGCAAAGGTGTACAACACATACTGCACAGCTCCAGATTCCAATCTCACTCTTAAATATGAATAGCTAAGAATTACCAAAAATGTAAACAGACCTTCAAATGAAAATAAGACAAGGCATTAAAAAATAAAGAAAATGGGAGATAACTTGTTTAATTTATAGTTTCTTCTTTTAAGTATATTTTACTGATTATGTTACTATAGTTGTCCCATTTTTTCTTTCCTTTATTCCCCTCTGCCCTGCACCTGCCATCCCACCAGCATCTTCCTCCTTTTTTCTTGTCCATGGGTCATACATAAAAGTGCTCTGGCATCTCAATTTCCTATACTATTCTTAACCTCCACCTGTCTACTTCTTACCTACCAATTATACTTATTCCCTGTACCTTTTCCCTCATTCTCCCTTCACATTCTCCCCACTAATAACCCTCCATGTGATCTCTATTTCTGTGATTCTGTTCCTGTTCTAGTTGTTTGCTTCATATGTTTTTCAGGTTCAGTTGTTGATAGTTGTGTTTGTTAACATTTTACTATTCATAGTTTTGATCATCTTCTTTTTCTTAGATAAGTCCCTCTAATATTTCATATAATAAGGGTTTGGTGATGATAAACTCCTTTCACTTTACCTTATCTGGGAAGCACTTTATCAGACCTTCCATTCTAAATGAAAGCTTTGCTGGATAGAGTAATCTTGGATGCAGGTCCTTTCCTTTCATGACTTGGAATACATTTTTCCAGCCCCTTCTTCCCTGCAAAGCTTCTTTTGAGAAATCAGTGGGAACTCCTTGGTAGGTAACTGTCTCTTTTCGTCTTGCTGCTTTTAAGATTCTCTCCTTATCTTTAACCTTGGCTAATGTAACTATGATGTGCCTTGGTGTGTGCTTCCTTCGGTCCAACTTCTTTGGGACTCTCTGAGCTTCCTGGACTTCCTGGAAGCCTATCTCCTTTACCAGATTAGGGAAGTTCTCCATTATTTGTTCAAGTAAGTTTTCAATTTGTTGCTCTTCCACTTCTCCCTCTGGCACCCATATGATTTGGATGTTGGAATGTTAAAGTTGTCCCGGAGGTTCCTAAGGCCTCTCCTCATTTTTTTTAAATTCTTTTTTCTTCATTCTGTCCAGTTGAATGTTTATTTCTTTCTTCATTCCAAATCATTGACTTGAGTCCTGGT
Source organism: Trachops cirrhosus (assembly GCA_028533065.1). NCBI lineage: Eukaryota > Metazoa > Chordata > Mammalia > Chiroptera > Phyllostomidae > Trachops > Trachops cirrhosus. Next base: position 91,069,195 of record CM052539.1, read on the forward strand.
TTTCTTCCTTTCACTGTTGGCTCCCTGTATATTTTTTTTATTTCAATTTGAATAGCTTTCACATCTTTCTCTATTTTGTGACCATACTCAACCATTTCTGTGTGCATCCCGATTACCAGTGTTTTGAACTCTGCATCTGATAGACTGGCTATCTCTTCATTGCTTGGTTCTATTTTTGGAGTTTTGATCTGTTCTTTCATTAGGGCCATATTTCTTTGTCTCCATGCAGGTGTTACCTTGTAAGGGGCAGAGCCTCAGTTATTCACCAGGGCAAGGCATCTCACATCATTGCCTTGTGGTGCTGTATGTAGGGGAGGGATCTGAGAGGAAATAATGCCCCTTATTCGGCTCTCGCAGGCTGTCAGTCACTTCCCCTACTACCTGCAAGCAAATTGGGCCCTTCTGGTGCTGATTCCCAGGTGGGTGGGTTTGTGTACATTCTAGAACATTGTGGGTCTCTCCAACAATTCTCCTGTGAGGCTGGAAGTTTCTCCCACCACTACAACCCCCACAGATTTTTATAGCCAGAGGTTTTGAGTCTTTCTTTTCCCACACTGGAACCCTGGGTTGGGAGGTCTGTGTCGCTCCTGAGTTGTTCCTCCCAGTTTACCCACATGCAAATGTGGGACTGCCAGCTGCTGTCTTGCCATGTGTCCTCTCTGCCCCAGCTGTCTGTCTTTGCCCTTCATATCAGTCTGAATGAATATTTCTTCTTTAACTCCTTGATTGTTGGACTTCTATACAGTTTGATTTTCTAGCAGTTTTGTTTATTTTTTGTTTTTAAATTTGTTGTTGTCCTTTTGGTTGTGTGAGGAGGCAAAGTGTATCTACCTACACCTCCATCTTGGCTGGAAGTTCTATATTTTCTTTTACATACAATAAAATTCACTCTGTTGGGAGTAGAGGTCTATGAGTTTTGAAAAATGCATAGAATAATCACTAACACACTCAATATACAAAACAGTTGTTCCACCCCAAAAGCTACTCTCACATCAGCCCTTTGTAATTAACCCCTCCTCCAACCACCAGCAAATCCCCTCTCCAGACCACCAGCAAATATTGATCTACTCTCCATTCCTGTGGTTGGCCTTTTCCAAAATGGTATATAAATACAATCATATGAATATGGCCTTTCAAATCTGGCTTCTTTGACTTCTTTCACTGTATGAAACTAGACAATACCATTGTGGTATTATTTTATTAATATCAAGTCAGTTATTAATATTAACATAGAATGCACATTGCTCCTGGATTCACCCATACTATTGCAGGTATTAATAGTTTATTCCTTTTTTATTGCTGACTAGCATTCCATTGTATTTCTGCACCACAGTTTGTTTATCCATTCACCAGCTGAAGAACAGAAAGCACTTTAAAAATTCTAATTAATTCCCTCATAAATAGAAGAGTGTCTATGAAGCAAGAATATGGTTCTATAGAAAGAACAGTCAGAGATAAATAAGAGTTCAAAGAAATTAAAAATATGACAAAATATAAAAAGCAAAGAAGGCTTTAGGGATAAAAATCTAAGAAACTTCTCAACAGAACCCCAAACTAGAACCTCTCAAAAAAGAAAAATTAACAAAGATAGGATAATCAGTGTGTCAATGCAGGAGTTCTAAATTCTAATAGAAATGCAGGGGTGGAAGAGTAAAGAAAACAAGAGGAGAAAATTACCAAAGAAACAAAACAAGAAAATTCTTAGCACTGACAAACATAAGTGTCCAGAATAGAAGGACCACCAAGAGTCCAGAAAATACAACTTGCCACAGCATCATGTAATTGCAGGGTCCCAGGAATAAAGAGAAGCTCCAGGGAGATAAAAGAGATCATGATGAAAGGAATCACTTACAACAAATTTCTGAACAGTGGTAACAAATATTCAAAGTCAGGATAGCAATGGTAAACTCCAAAACATAAAGATTTCATCTAGAATTCTACATTTTGCTAAACTATAAAATCAAATGTGATTACAGAATGAATTCATTTCAAACACTCAAATACATATACATATATTTCAAATATATATATTTCCCAAATCTCTAAAAATATGCTTCTGCAAATGACATGTAAATTAATAAAATAGGGGATCCTGGACAGGGCTATCAAAAGAAAACCCCCAAGGAAACAAGAGTGCTCAGGCCCCGAGATGCATCATCTCAGACTGAGCAGAAGAACAGAAAGTGGTGCAAGGCAGATCCAGTGAGAAAGTGCAATGGATGACCCTGTTGTGTTGGATATTTGTTCAGTGAGTGTTCTGCGGGTTCCTGGAACTCTTTTCTCCAAGTGACAGGGGAGGCGGTTCCTTCCTTGTTTGTCTAAGAACAAAGAGCCCTTCCCCAGACACAGCTTCTACAGGCTGCCCCTCAGGGCAGGGGAATGTGGTAAGTCAAGTGGCAAAGAGATGGACATCAGAGTGAAACTGGCAATGCCCCATGTAGCAACCACTGACTTAGGGGGAAAACTGGGAAAACAGTCGCATTCCAAAAGAAATGAATGATCACTGTCCACTATGGGATCATCAGTAAATTACATGCAATGTAATAATGTAACTAGTAACTGCTGATTCACCAACATTTTGGGTATGTGGGAAAGGGAAATGTGGGAGCATGTGCTGAGAGAAGTGAGTTCCCCACTGCTGTAATGATGTTCCAAAAACAAGCAGGAGCAGAGCACGTTGTTAGAATGTGGGAGCTAGACAACGAAAGGAATGGCAGAATGATCTGAAATATACTGCCTCTGAGGAGCGGGACTGGGGACGAGGAAGGTGGGCAGAGGACTGCAGTTTCTTGTCACAACTTTCATCACTATAATAAAAGTCAACACTAATGACCAAAATAAACTGATGAACAAAAGAAAAAGAGGTATGGATACATGGAACAGACTGATAGCTGTCAGAGGGGAAGGGGAAGGGGCGCTGGATGAAAGGAGGTGAAGGGATTCACCAAAAACCATGTAATCATAATACACAGAGGCAGACAATAGTGTGGTGAGGGCCAGATAGTGGGGAGAGTGGGGAGGGGGAGTGGGGCCGAGGGAAGGAAAATAGGGATGGAAAGGGGCTTTGCTTGGGGCAATGGGTGCATGATGCAGTGTGCAGATGAAGTTTTATTGATTTGTACACTTGAGTATGGTTTTGCAAACCAATGTCACCCTAATAAATTCAATTTAAAAAGTCAACCTTTTTACGTCACTGTTTTCTTCTAGAACATTTTTAAAAAGCTGAAGCAAAGTGTGAAGATTTAGATCATTTTAATGAAAATCTGAAGGTACACTCTCATTAAAAAGGTCTACAAAGTGACTTTTCAGTTTAAATTTAAAACTTAAGAGATCTGAGGTGATCACTGGGCTGCATGCCTGGAGACTTGACAAACTGGCTGTTCTTACTGAAATGATGGTGCCTCTTGATGGAGTTCAGAGGAAGAACACACTAGTGTTTCTGGCTCCTTCAGAGAAGAGCAGACACAAGATGCACTGGTGGCCTGTACAGGTGACTCAAGAAGACACTCCTTTGGTTATATTTTTGGGTGGGTGGGCTGAGATGGGAGTAAAAGATAGAAAATTGTACTTGAACAACAATTAAAATAAAATTTAAAAAATAAAAATAAAATAAAATAAATAAATAAAAAAAGAAGACAGTCCTGTCCTGAGCTCAACAGGAAGGGCATTCTGAAGGAATGCTGAGCTTGTTTAACGAAAACCAAGTCAAAATCTGAGAAAGGTGTCATCAATTTTGATACACATAGAGCAAATTCTAAGGTTTTTCCTGACATGTTTCTGAATTATCCAGTGGGTTCTGTCAGAAGCATGCACCTAGAAGACACAGTCCCCTGAGTCACTGCTTGGAGGGAGAAGTTGCTGCCCATTGTGAGGTCCCTCAGAATGTTATGTGACCACCATAAATATAAAGCAGGTCCCCTGAAATAAGTGAAGGGAGTGTGGTATCCTCTGCTCTGAATCCTGGTTCAGTCAGCCTTGGCTATGTAGTTACTGCCTGATCACATCCTGTGTCCTCTCTGCATTTTAATACAGCTAAAAACAGCAGCTTGTAGGGTGGTTGTAAGGACTAGATGTATGTGATACATATCATGGGTTTGCATTAAATAAATGATAATATTACTGTACTGCATTAAAAAAATAGACACAGACTCATTGCGACATGGTCAACTGGGCCATGGAGCGGTGATGTCCACAGCTGTGAGAATGAGTTGTTGTTGGATTATTGCTTGTTCCCATCAGCACCCTGGACAGAGAGTCTTTGCAGGAGCCTTGAGCATCCTCCACTTTCACCTTGCTCTTCACTCTGTAGGCAATCTCAGCTCCAGAGCTGCTTCCAGTCCAAACTACCTGTCAGCTATGTTGTCACCCTTCTCTCCATTCTAGAATTTGCACAGCCCACCAACACATAATAAATATAAGCCTTTTCTCCAAAGTCTGACTCCTTGTGTAGTAAGAGTCTGGTGAAAGCATCCTTCAGGCAGAACTTCATCTTCAATTGCCTATAATCAGATTAGAATAGTTACTATGGGCCATCTGCCAGAACACAGAAATAGTTTCATTTTGAAAGAGCAGATGACATAATGCTATTCCTTTTCAACATTATTTCCATAGTGATTATTCCTAGAGAGCAGATTCTGGGCTTCACAGAGTCTCAAGAGTACACAAAAGTACTTCAATGTGTACTAGGTACTAATTAACAGTACTAGGTGAATTTTGCTTAGGAAGAAGCAGGATTAGAAGACACTAGAGATCTGTAACATATAGACCATAACATACCTTGTTCATTGCTACCAAAGTCGAGTTTCCTATTTGGCTGTGGCCAGAGGCCACTGGCCTCCACTTTCTCTGCCTATGCCTCACTCTCTCACTTATCCATTCTGGCCTACTGGTTATAGTTATTTCTATGAATGCCCCAGCCCCCATCCGTGACATGTTCACAAGCCTGGCTATTCCTTAGGGCAGCCAGACCTTTGCATAACAAGCACTCAATAACACTTTAAGGAACCACAGACAAAACCTGTGACTGCAGACTGAGGAGTGGGAAAGCATTGCCACAAGCCACGTTTGTGAACTTCAGCCCATTCTGGCTGCTGGGCTTGGCATACCCGCCCTCAGATCTCTGACACCCTTTCATGCCCCATGGAGGGCTGTAAGGGGCCCTTCTGCCAGTGTGTTGGTGGGTGAGCTCTCACCACAGCCCTCAAGAGCACCACTGTCAAAGCTAGGGTAGTTCATTCACCACAAATGTATGGAGCACCTGTGTTGTGCCAAAGGTGGCACAGTGCTTGGGACAGAGGAATTGAGATGGGAATCCTTGCTGCAGCAGTGCCCTGTGGCCTGCAAGCCTGTGCCCATGCCAATGGCCTCACCAGCTGCACCAGGATGGACCCCAGATGATGGGCAAATCCCTCTTTACTCTTGGAGGTCTTCCCCATTCCACAGAACCTGCTCATCAAGAACTGGGCACCAACCACATGCTCTGAATTATTGTGCACTTCTGTATTCCTTTCTCAGGATCCTCTGTCAACTTGTACCTGGTTCAACTATTTTCTACCTCCTATCTTTTCTTCTCTACTAGACTTTCATCTACTTGAGACTAGGATCCCAGCCCAGCTTACCTGTGTGTCTTTCAGCACACCCAGGGCAGGTTCTCAGTTCATTGTTGTTGGAAGAAATGTGCCTGTTAAAAAAATACCTGTTGCTTTCTTGTAACTATTATTGATTTAAATTTTCCTGGAAAGCTATATAAGCAAACACATTGAACTATTATATTAGGTACTTTCTAGTGATGCAATTGGGTATTCTATTTGGAAATTACAAAGTTGTTTTTCATTACACAACAGTTTCATATTTTCTTCTTCTTTTTTGCCTGCTTTATTGTCAAGATAATAAGTGCCATTCTTCAAGGACCTACTTTGCAAACATTAATATAAAGACCAGAATTGAAAAAAATACCTGGTATAAAAATGTCTATAAATAAGCATTTTGTGCATTAAAACCACGCACTGGAAGTGCTGGGAATGTGCTGCACAGGGACTGCTGCAGAGTGAGGCTTCCAAATGGAAAGCAATTGAGTGATTCATGACCTGCAGTTTTTAAAATGAGACTAGAAAAGATCAGTTTATCACATTCCCATGGATGAGTAGTGTTTCCTGAAATCTTTTTTAGTTAAAGGATTGTATGTGTGCACATATGTGCACACATGTGCGTGTGCATGCATGCATATCCTTCCTGATGCATGCATATCCTTCCTGGTATGCAGACAAAAATTTTTGGGTACCACTGTTGCAGGGGTGCCTGTCATTGATTTTGGCTACCAGGACACAAACCTACTTCCTAATTTGGGTATTTTCAATGCTGTCTTAGGGGAGGTAGGTATTCTCCATTCTGGTAAAGAAGCAAAAAGGAGGGAACTCCTGTCTTCCCTTCCCCTAGGGAAGTGAGCTGGGCTTGGTCAAGTGGATGCTTTCACTTGCAACTTTGAATCTCTAGCACCTGATATGGACTGAGATGGGGAGATGAGATAATGATGTCTTGAGATGTGGGACAGACCCTGTGAGAAGCAGCTGTAGCCAGTAACAAAGGCTGTGCCTAGGGCCACTAGGGGCCACTGGGGGCCCCTCCCTCCCTGTTCCTGCTGCCAGTGCTCCCAGCTCTTGTCCATTGCTCAGGCATCTGCACAAAGTCACCAGAGTAAGTTTCTCTTGCTCATATTTAAGAATAATAAATGATACAAATGTCATGATAAGGAAGGAGTTTGGTCTCTGTTCTGTGGGAAATGGGAAGCCTTGCACAATGTTAAACAAAGGGAATGACATCAGGTTAGGCAGTCCTATACAAAAAAATGGATTGGGATGCTTTAGAAGATGAAGGAAAAAGTGGAAGCTACACTAACGTCCTCCCAGGACCAATCAGGAATTACAACTGCACTGTAGAGAAATCATCCAGAATAACCAAATGAATAGCTGGAGAGAAGTCTTATAACCTGGACAGACAGAAGAAACCACTTCACCACAACATGACTGGTACAGGGTGCAGAAGAAAAGCAAGAGGACTGGCTGGGTTCCCATGGGCAGCAGCTGAAGTGCCAGAGGGAAATTTCAGTGGCTGGGGGGCTCTGCCTGAGAAGCATGGGGTCTAAACTCCAAGTGGGATCCCCAGCCTATAGTACCAGAGGTGGAAAGGAACCTAGATAACATACAGATGTGGAAAGCCGCAGAGTTTCTGTCTGCCAGGAAGAGATGGCTGTATACACAGAGAGCCTCTTAAAGGGCCAGTATACACAGTTTCACTTGCAACCACTTACCCAGGGCTCTGGCAGAGGGAGGGCAGAGTGGACTAGAGATGCTTGAGGAGAGATTGGGGATGGTGACTTTAGGGAGAGAACTGAGGGAACAACTGCCAGGATCCCAGTGCTGAGTCATTCCCTATACTGCAGGAGCCTTCTTGCTCAGGCAAAGTACTCCCCTCCACGTGTCATCAGCCTGAGGGGAGCAATAGCTCCACGCACAAGTATTATTCTGCCCCACCCTGTGGTTAAGCCAGACTGCTGATTACACAGTGACTAAATTAACAACTGAAGGAGACAGCCACAAATTGTGGATCATTGGTAGCCTCCAACCGGCTGCCTAGAGGCAGACTGGGATACCTCCTGATATCACCAGGGGCAGATCCAGAAAGAGAAGACAGCAGGGAACACTAGATTCTACCAAGATGAATTCCACTGCAGTCTTCTTCATGATTTGCATTATTTTCTCTCCTCCATAGCTTTTAACATTCATTTCTTGTCCTTCAAATTTGTGCCTATTAAGTCACTAGTTTTTATATTATAGTTTATTTCAATCTCATATTTTGCCTCTCCCTTCTCTTACTCCATTTTACCTTCTACTTTCCTCTTCTCATTTTCGTTTTAAACTTTATTTTCTCTTGCTTTGATTTGTTTCCTTTCTGTACTCTTACTATTTCTCCTCCTCTTCTAGCCTCCCAAAACCATTTTTCTTGTCATTAGTCATCTCACATTCATTTTCCCTTTGTTAAAATACCCAATTCTCTCTCCACATTTATCAATCTTTGCTCATTAGTTTTGGATATGGTGGTTGTTATATTTCTTCAAATTTATCTCTAGATCTTCACTATTTGGGTATTTCAAATCTCAAATTTTACTGTTCCCCACTACTACTCCGTTTTTCCTTCTTTCTGACCTTTCTTTTTTGTTTGTTTTAAATTTTATTTTTTCCCAGTCTTAGCTTGGTATTCATTCTTCACTCTTAGTAGTCCTTCTCCCTCTATCCTCTCAAAATCACTTCTCTTCCCTCTAGACATCCCATAAGTTTTTCTTTCTTTCTTTTTTGCCCTCTTATTCCCAATCCACCTATATTAATTTTTGTTTATTTGTTGTTGATAGTGCTGTGGTAGATCTTTTTCTCCAATTTGGTACCTATATTTTTCTCTCTCACACTATATATTTTAAAATTTCTGTTTAAACCTAGTACTATATGCTTCCCTTCTCTTACTCCATTCTGCCTTCTTTCCTCCCTCCCCTTTTTTATTTATGATGTAAATTTTACTTTCTTTCCCTCTTTGCTTTGTCTCTATTCCATATTCCTATTATTGCTCATCCCTCTACCCTCTGAAAATCATTTTTCTTTCAATTAGTCATCTCATATTCATTTTTCCTTTCTTATAATAGTCTTAATCTCTTTATACCTTTAATATTGGCTCATTGGCTGTTGATAATGTGATTATGTGTGGGGGTTATTTTTGTGGGTGTGGATTTGTTTCCTGGGCTGTTTGGTTTTGTTCTGGCAGCACCTGTACAACAGTACCCAAGATGTGGTAGGTGGAGTGACTCTCAGCCAGTCAGATGGAAGGAAGGACCCACCAAAGAATGATGCAACAACCAAAACCCAATTATAACCAGAGAGTCCACATAAATGGCATAAAGGGCATCCCAAGAGCATCATGATCAGAAGGTCTAGGAGACTGCACTACTGAATCTCACAGTTCTCCTACCATAGAAGTTCACAACACAAAGACTGGGAGTCACAGCAGATCAATCTAAGAAGCAGAAACAAACAAGAAGAGTCTCCCCTAAAATGGCAAGACAAAGAAAAAAAAACAATCAAAGGAAAGAGGGAATCCCCAGAAAGAGCACTAAATGAAATAGAGGCAAGCAAACTATCAGATGACTGAGTTCAAAATAATACTTATAAGGATAATCAAAGAGCTCTGTGAGAACTACAAAGAACTCCAGGGGAGCTACAGGGAACTTATTGAGAACTACACCAGCATGAAAAAAGACTTAGAAATTATCAATAAAAACCAGAAGGAAATAAAAAATACAATATCTGAGATGAAGAACATAGTAGAAGAAATTAAAAGCAGACTAGATGAGGCAGAGGGTCGAATCAGCAAGCTGGAGGACAAGGTAGAAATAAACTCTGAGAAAGAGCAAGAAAAGGAAAAAAGACTAAAAAAATGAATAATGTTTAAGGGAACTGCAGGACAACATGAAACATAATAATATCTGTATCATAGGGATGCCAGAAGCAAAAGAAGAGGGGCAAGGGATAGAAAACTTGTTTGAAAAAGTCATAACAGGAAACTTCCTTAACTTGATGAGAGAGAAAAAAACATGCAAGTTCAGGAAGCATAGAGGGTCTCAATCAAGAAGAGCCCAAAGAGGCCCACTGCAAGACACATCATAATTAAAATGGCAAAATTTAAAGACAAAGAGAGAATTCTTAAGACAGCAAGAGAGAAACAGCTAGTAACATACAAGGGAGCTCCAATAAGGCTATCAGCCAATTACTCAACAGAATCACTACGACCCAGAAGGGAATGGCAAGAAATATTCCAAGTCATGAAAAGCAAAGAGTTGCAACCAAGACTACTCTACCCAGCAAGGCTCTCATTTAAAATGGAAGGCAAAATAAGGAGTTTCTTAGAGAAAAAAAAAAGGCTAAAAGAATACATCTTCACCAAACTGGCATTGAAAGGGATTGTAAAAGGACTGTTTTAAGAAGATGAAGAAAAAGAGAGAGAGCAAGAGGAACACAGGTACAAAGGGAAAAAATAAGTATCTATCTATAATAACATTAAATATAAATGGATTAAATACTCCAATCAAAGAACATAGGGTATCTGAATGGACAAAAAAACATGACTTGCACATATGCTTCCTACAAGAGACCCACCTGAAAATAAAAGATCTATACAGACTGAAAGTGAAGGGATACAAAACAATATTCCAGGCAAAGGTTCATAAAATAAAAGGTGGGTACCAATACTTATATCAGACCAAATAGATTTCAAAACAAAAGTCATAAAAAGAGACAAAGAGGGACACTACATAATACTTAAGGCAATAATCCACTAAAAAGATATAACCCTTATAAACATATATGCACCTAACATAGAGGCACCCAAATATATAAGGAAAATCTTGGAGGACTTCAAGAAAGATATTGACTGCAACATGCTCATAGTAGGGGAATTTAACACCCCATTGTCAACAATGGATAGATCTTCCAAGCAAAGAATCAACAAGGATATTGTGGCATTGAACAACACTCTAGATCAAATGGACTTAATTAATTGATGTATACAGAAACTTTCACCCCAAAGAAGCAAAATATACATTCTTTTCAAATGCACATAGAACATTTTCAAAGATAGGTGACATATAGGACACAAAACAAGCCTCAACAAACTCAAGAAATATGAAATCATATCAACCGTCTTCTCAGATCACAATGGCTTAAAACTAAAACCAACCTCAAGGAAAAAACTCAAAAACATTCAAATTCATGGAGACTGAATAACATGCAATTAATAAATGAATAGATTAACAATGAGATCAAGGAAGAAATCCAAAAGTTTCTGGACACAAATGAAAATGAACAAACAACAGCTTAAAACCTATGGAACACAGCAAAGACAGTCCTAAGAGAGAAGTTCATAGCAATACAGGCCTACCTACAAAATACAGAAACATTTCAAATAAACAACCTAACCCTACATCTAAAAGACCTAGAGGAACAGACAACATCAAACAAAGCCCAGGGCAAACAGAAGAAAATAATAAAGAGCAAAGCAGAATTAAATGACATAGAGACTAAAAGAACAATTCAAAGGATCAAAAAATCTGGGAGCAAATTATTTGAAAAGATGAACAAAATTGCCAAACCTTTAACCAGATTCATTAAGGAAAAAAAAATAACTTCCAGCCAAGATGGAAATGTAGGTAGACACAATGTACCTCCTCACACGACCAAAAGGACAACAATTTAAAAACAAAAAACAACCAGAAATGACAGAAAATCTAACTGTATGAAAGTCTGACAACCAAGGAGTTAAAGAAGAAACATTCATCCAGACTGGTAGGAGGGGCAGAGACACACAGGTGGGCAGAGAAGACTCACAACAAGGTGGCAGCTGGTGGCTGGAGGACCGGGGCGCACAAGGCCGCAGCCAGCCAGCAAGGCAGCAGCTAGTGGAGCTGGCAGTCCCATATTCGTGCTCAGATACACCCAGAGAAACTATTGGGGAGTGAGGCAGACCACTGGCCCAAAGCTCCAGCATGGGGAAATAAAGCCTCAAACCACTCATTGAAAACACCTGTGGGAGTCAAGGTGGCAGTGGGAGAAACTCCCAACCCCACAGGAGAGTTCTTTGGAGAGACTCACAGGGTTCTAGAATGTACACAAACTCACCAATTGGGAATCAGCACCGGAAGGGCCCACTTTGCTTGCAGGTAGTGAGGGAGGTGACTGAGGGCCAGCAGAGAGTAGAGCAAGTGCCATTGTTCCCTCTTGTACCCCACCCCTCCACATACAGCATCACAAGGCAGCAACAAGGGATACCCGGCCCTGGTGAGTACCTAAGGCTCCACCGTTAACTATGTAGCAGGCTCGATGAAAAAAAAAAAAAATGGCCCAAATGAAAGAACAGATCAAAGCTCCAGAAAAAATACAACTAAGTGATAAAGAGATAGCCAAAGTATCAGATACACAGTTCAAAACACTGGTAATCAGGATGCTCACAGAATTGGTTGAAACTGGTTGCAAATAGATAAAAAAATGAAAGATATGCTAAGTGAAATAAAGGAAAATGTACAGGGAACCAATAGTTATGGGAAGGAAACTGGGACTCAAATCAACGGGGTGGACCAGAAAGAAGAAAGAAACATTCAACCAGAAAAGAATGAAGAAAGAATTCAAAAAAATGAGGAGAGGCTTAGGAACCTCCAGAACATCTTTAAACGTTCCAACATCTGAATTATAGGGGTACCAGAAAGAGAAGAGGAAGAGCAACTTATTTGAACAAATGGAAAAGTTATTTGAACAAATAATAAAGGAGAACTTCCCCAATCTGGCAAAGGAAATAGACTTCCAGGAAGTCCAGGGAGCTCAGAGAGTCCCAAAGAAGTTGGACCCAAGGCACATCATAATTACATTAGCCAAGATTAAAGAGAAGGAGAGAATCCTAGAAGCAGCAAGAGATAAGGAGGCAGTTACAAAGGGGTTTCCATCAGACTGTCAGCTGATTTCTCAAAAGAGACCTTACAGGCAAGAAGGAGCTGGAAAGAAGTATTCCAAGTCATGAAAGGCAAGGACCTACGTCCCAGATTGTTCTATTCAGCAAAGATTTCATTTAGAATGGAAGGGCAGATACAGTGCTTCAGATAAGGTCAAGTTAAAGGAGTTCATCATCACCAAGCCCTTACTGTATGAAATGTTAAAGGGACTTATCTAAGAAAAAGAAGGTAACAAACATGTACAGTAAAATGAGAGCAAACTCACAGTTATTAACAACCACACCTAAAACAAAAACAAAAATGAACTAAGCAAACAACTAGAACAGGAATAGAACCACAGAAATAGAGATCACATGGAGGGTTATCAACAGGGGAGTGGGAGGGGGAGGGAGAGGGAAAAGGTACAGAGAATAAGTAGCATAAATGGTAGAAAATAGACAGGGGGAGGTTAAGAATAGTATAGGAAAAGCAGAAGCCAAAGAACTTATATGTATGTCCCATTGACATGAAGTAAAGTGGGGGGATGTCGAAATGGGAGTGGGCAGGGTGGAGAGGAATAAAGTGGGGGAAATGGGACAACTGTAAAAGCATAATCAATAAAATATATTTTTTAAAAAAGAAAAGAAAAACAGAAAGAACCCAGATAAATTAAATCAGAAATGAAAGAGGAGAAATTACAGCTGATACCAGAGAAATAAAAAGGACTGTAAGAAATTACTATGAACAACCATATGCCAAGAAATTTGACAACCTGGGCAAAATAGACAAATTTCTAGAAACATATAATCTACCACAACTTCATCAAAAAGACACGGAAAGCCTGAATAGACTGATAACAACTAGTGAAATTGAAGCAGTAATCAAAAATCTCCTGGCATACAAAAGCCCTGGACAGGATGGCTTCTCAGAAGAATTTTACCAAACATTTAGGTAAGAGCTAATTCCTTACCTTCTCAAACCATTCCAAAAAAATTCAAGAAGTGGTAATACTTCCAAACTCTTTTTATGAAGCCAGCATCATCCTAATCCCAAAAGCAGATAAAGATACAACAAAGAGAGAAAACTATAAGGCCAATATCACTGATGAACATAGAAGCTGAAATCCTCAACAAAATATTGGTAAACCGGATCCAGCAATACATTAAAAAGATCATACACCATGAGCAAGTGAGATTCATCTCAGGGATGCAAGGATGGTATAAATTCACAAATCAACAAATGTAATACACCACATAAATAAAAAGAAAGACAAAAATGACATGATCGTATCAATAGATTCTGAAAAAGCATTTGATAAAGCACAGCACCCATTTATTATAAAAATTCTCAGCAAAGTGGGAGTAGAGGCAGCATACCTCAATATAATAAAGACCATAGATGAGAAACTCACAGCCAACATCATACACAACAGGTGAAAACTAAACACTTTTCCCCTAAAATCAGGAACAAGACAAAAGTGTCTGCTTTCACCACTTTCATTCAACATAGTATTGGAAGTTCTAGCCACAGCAATCAGACAAGAAAGAGAAATAAAAGGCATCCAAATTGGAAAGGAGGAAGTAAAGCTGTCTCTGTTTGCAGATGACATGATAGTGTACATAGAAAACCTTATAGACTCCACCTAAAAACTACCTCAACTAATAAGTGAATTTAGCAAAACAGGATACAAAGTCAACAATATTCAGAAATCAAGGGCATTTTTATAAACCAACAATGAAGTATCAGAATCAGAAATTAGGGCAATAAACTCATTTACCATTTACCATAGCAACAAGAAAAATAAAATACTTAGGAATAAACTTAAACAAGGAGGTAAAAGACTTGTACTCAGAAAACTACACAACACTGAAGAAAGAAATTAAAGAAGACACAAATAAATGAAAGCATATACCGTGTTCATGGACTGGAAGAATTAATATCATTAGAATGTCCATAATACCCAAAGCAATCTACACATTCAATGCAATACCTATTAAAGTACCAATGACATATTTCAGAGATACAGAAAAAAGATTTCAAAAATTTATATGGAAACATAAATGACCTCAAATAGCCACAACAATTTTGAGAAAGAAGTACAAAGTAGGAGGGATCACAATACTTGATATCAAATGATATTATAAGGCCACTGTAATCAAAACAATCTGGTACTGGCATAAGAACAGACACATGGACCAATAGAATAGAATAAAGAGCCTGGAAATGAACCTATGTCAATATGGTCAGTTAATATTTGACAAAGAGAGCAGAAACATAAAGTGGAATAAAAATAGCCTCTTCAATAAATGGTGGTGGGATATCTGGACAAGTACATGCAAAAAATGAAACTAGACCACCAACTTACACCATACACCAAAATAAACTCAAGATGGATAAAAGATTTAAATATAAGTCGTGACACCATAAAAGTCCTACAGGAAAATAAAGGCAGGAAAATCTTAGATATCCCATGCAACAATATTTTCACCAATACATCCTCTAGGGCAAGGGATATAAAGGAAAAGATAAACAAATGAGACTACATCAAACTAAAAAGCTTCTGCAAAGCCAAAGAAAACATCAACAAAATGGAAAGGGAACCAACCATATGGGAAAATATATTTGCCAATGATACCTCAGAGGGTTTGATCTCCAAAATATATAAAGCACTCACATGACTCCACACCAGGAAGACAAGCAATCCAGTTAAAAAATGGGCAAAGGACCTGAACAGACACTTCTCCAAGGAGGACATACAGAGGGTCTATAGGTGTAGAACAGGGTGTTCAATATCACTAGCCATTAGTGAGATGCAAATTAAAACCACAACAAGATACCACTTCACACCGGTCAGAATGGCCATCATAAACAAATCAACAAACAACAAGTGCTTGTGAAGTTGTGGAGGAAAGTGAACCCTAGTACATTGTTGGTGGGAATGCAGACTGGTGCAGTCACTGTGCAAAATAGCATGGAATTTCCTCAAAAAACTAAAAACAGAACTGGCTGTTGACCCAGCAATTCCACTGCTAAGATTATACCCTAAGAATTCTGAAATACCAATTCAAAAGAATCTATGCACCCCAATGTTCACAGCATCACAATTTACAATAGCCAAGTGCTGGAAACAGCCTAAGTGCCCATCAGTAAATGAGTGGATCAAAAAAAAAACAAACAAACTGTGGTACATTCACACAATGGAATACTATGCAGCAGAAAGAAAGAAGGAGCTCCTACATTTTGTGACAGCATGGATGTAACTGGGGAGCATTATGCTAAGTGAAATGAGCCAGGTAGCAAAAGACAAATACCATATGACCTCACCTATAAGAGGAACCTAATGAACAAAACAAATGACCAAAATAAAACTAGAGGTATGGGAACTAGGAACAGCCTGATAGCGACCAGAGGGGACACGGATAAGGGGGGAAGAAGGGTAAGGGACTAGTCAAGGAACAGGTATAAATGACCCACAGACATGGACAACAGGGTGGGGATTGGCTGTGGGAGCTGGGGGTGGGCATGACAGGGGAGGGCAATGGGGGGAAATTTGGACAACTATAACAGAATAACAATAAAAAATGGATTGGACGTCAGAAACAATGGGGCAGAATAACAGTTGGCCGAGAGCAGGCAAAAGATATTATATTAAGACAAAAACTGTTAAAGAGAATCCCATTAGCACCTTCTGCATAAACTCCATTGGAGAGGGCAGAGTGAATGGGAGGCCATCCAAAAGCAGAGCTGGAAAGATTGTGAGGTCACAGCAGAGCACTGTTAGGAGTGTGGACTCCAGAGCCAGATTCCCTGAATTTGGATTTGACCAGCTTGGTGAACTTGAGTTAGTTACTTAACCTCTATGTGCCTCAGTTCTGCCATCTGTAAAATAGGAACAATGATAGTACCTAACTCACAGAATTATGGCTATGGGACTTAAACTTGTTAATATATATGAAGGGTTTAGAAGAGTACCACACACCCAGTAAGCAGAGTGTGGCTGTTTGTTAAAGAAATTTAAAGGATAAAAACTCTCAATTGCCATAGCACAGCTGTTGCTTTGATTTTGGGGAGGAAACTTCCACTGCATTCCTCTTCCTGGGCTACTTTTAATTATTTACAGTTTCATAGGGAAAGGCTCACAACAGGGTCTATGCCCATTAAAGCCTGATCTTTAAATAGCTCACTGATTCACATACAGTTTACGGATTTATCCACAGCTAAAATTCAGTGGCACATATCATCTGGTCTCTCTGGGGAACTAAGTGTTCCACATAAGTTAATTTTCTAGCACCCAAAGCACATCTAAGAGCCACTGCAATAAAAGTTTGAATTATGTTAACAGACAGCTTGCAAAATATGTCATATAATAATTTCCAATTTTCTTAAACAGTTCAGCATAAATAATTTAATACAGTATTTCCCTGTTGAGTTAGGTAGATCATTTTAAATAAACATTAGTCATTGACCTCATGCTATACTATAGTTGTGGTCTTAAGGATTAATTAGTAGCATTTACAGATCTGTTAGCTAAACTATTTGCTCAAATATGACTGTACTGGAGTCCTAGTATCTCCCTTTTACTTTAATTTTCCTGCATCTTTCCCTGCTGTTAGTTAAATGTTAAATTTTGCAGCTATCACTATTTCTGCTTTAAAATATAACTTTTAGTTTTGTTATCTGAAAGCAAGCATGCAAGTAAATGGGTGCACGGCCTATCAGTTGTGGTATGGGCATGAGACTCCAACAAAGGGCAGGAAACTTACACAGTGCCGGCTGAGGAGTCTATGGAGCCTACTCTCTAGAAACTGCTCCCGGATTTGCACTGTTAGGGACAGTCGAGGATGCCAAGAGCATTGTCAGTTTGACAAGAGATTTGTGACAGTAAGGGCAGTACATGTCTTTAGGCAGCTCCACGTCTCTACTGCATTTGTTTCATTTTGCTTGTGTAACAAAGTATCAATACCACAACTTAATGGCTTAAAGCAATACAAGTTTATTGTCTTCCAGTTCTGGAGGTCAGAAGTCCAACTGGTCTTTATGGGCTAAAATCAAAGTGTCAGCAGAACCACTTTCCTTCTGGGGACGCTACAGGAGAGTATATTCACTTGCCTTTTTCAGTGAGAAGCTGGAACAGATTTCAGAAAATGTACTGAGGCCACCTGTCCTGGGGGGGTGGCCCATCCTCCATCTTCAAAGCACATCATGCTGACTGCTGCTCACAGCCTCCTCTGGCTTTGATGTGCCTGCCTCCCTCTTGGAGGGACCCTCATGAGTGAGTACACTGGCCCCACCTGGATAATGCAGAACCATCTCCCCATGTCCAGAGCCTTAACTTCATCGCATCTGCAAAGTCCCTTTTGCCATGTGAGGTAACCTATTCACAGGTTCTTGGGATTAGGAAATGGACATCGTTGGGACCATTATTCTGCCTACCCCACCCATAGAGATGTTGGGCAGATCTCAAATTTAATAGGCACAAAACTGAGCCACTGGTCTCCCCACCCAGTCCCTCCACCTCTGTCCAAACTGGTTCTTCCACCCACAGTCCACCTGCGTTCCAGCCGACGGCAAGTCCATCTTTCCAGTCACTCAGGGTGAGTAACATGCAGTCATCTCTGTCGTCAAACTCTGTCAGGTATCCTTTTAAAAACAAATCCAGCACCTGACAACCTCTCCCCACTGCCACAGCTGCCACCAGTCCAAGCCACCCTCTCTCTCAGTGGGATCCTCGGATGCTTGCATGGTCCCCCAGATCCCACCCTACCATCTATTCTCAACCCTGCAGCCAGGGGGAGACTTAAAATATAAGTTAGCTCACATCACCCCCGTCTTTAAACCCCTCCATTGGCTCTCCATGTCACTCAGCATAAAAACCAAGGTCTTTAGGACCAGTATCCCAAGAAGGAAGAAAAAGCTTAGGCAAAGCTCAGAAGTGAGAAAGTGCAGTTTTCCAGAATTGGAAGTCATTCCATGTGCCTTGGGTGAAGACTACAAAAGGGAGTGAGGGCAAAGACCTGGTCTCCATGGTGAGTGGCCTGACCATCCTAAGGGCCATGGGAAGCTGTTGGTGGATATTCTGCAGAGCCATGCACACAGGTCTGCCCTTTGGGAAGGCAGTCTGGCAGCAGCCTGCAATGGCACAATGGAACGGAGCAGAGAGGAGGGAAGCTATTGAAAGAGCACAGTGGGGAGAGGGCAGTAGTAGCAGAGAAAATGGGGAGTGGGCAGATTTATGGCCATTTAGGAGGTCAGGTAGAGCCTGGGGCTGGGGTCTGGGCAGGACTCCCTGCTGAACAGGTTCTTGGTGCAGAAGAGAGTGTGGATGGCTAAGAGACTCTGTGGCATCTTGGGGGCATGTCCTTCCTGTCCAGGTGCTGCCTCCAACCCCAGAACCTTTGCACAAAGGATAAAGAGGGAAGAGCTATAAAAAAAAAATAGCCAAGATTGAATCTCCTGCCAACCCAGAAGAGGAAAAGGGCTCAGAATCACAATTAAACGAAGCTATAGAAAATGAAGAGGCATACCTGGATTTCATAACTGCTTCACCACCTCAACAAAAACAGAGACAAAAAAGCTTGTTAAAAAAGTGAAGCATGTGTCCAGCTCGACCAGACAGCACAGGCAACCATGACTCACACACGTGGCTCCACAGTGTTGTATGCGTCTCCTCCCACGTGACCAACAGCAGCACAGAACCTCACTGCACAAGTTAGCATAGTTCAGGTCTTAAATGAACCAAACACTAATTTTTCAAAATCAAGCTCCTTAAATCAAACATGCACCAGCCCACCTGCTCCTCTGCCCACCAGCAGCCAGAATCGCCCTTTAAAACATACAAATGTGATCATGTCACTTCTCTGCTAAGGGCTCCTCTTTGCCCACACAGCACTCAGGAGTAACCTTAAAGCCCTTTGCCAGCCAGGTTTCACTGGCCAGGATCACACCACTCCCATTCTCCCAGATGGACCCTCTCTATCCCATTCCACACATATGCCAGCTCCTTTCAAAGTCCTAGGCCTCTGACATCCACCCTGCTTGGAATTCCCCATGCCCCCAGCCCCACTCACGCCTGGCACACAGTGGTTAGTCAACACATGCCAAGTGAATGAATAAGTGTTCAGTGAAGCCTCAAACCACCAGACACCTCCCAGTGAGTTCACCATACCTCCCAGGCAGAAGGGTCTGGTGTTCTCCTTCCACACGAGCCTAAGACAGAGGGTTGGGGCAGAGGACACAGATGCATGGGCCAGTTCTGTCCTGACCAGGTGTTTTATTCGACCCTTACAATATAATGACTTACTTCATTATCAACATGTGTAAGTCAGGACATTCTTCTTCCATTATTCAGACTCCTGACTAAAGTGGGAAAATGAGGCGACCTGGCATCAGTGGCCTGGCAGTCATTTTTTAGAACAGTACTCACTCCCCAGTTTGCCCCATCCTCACTCTCACACTGCCACCCCAAGAGAAAGTGAGCTGAAGTTGCTTCATGCCTCTGATCTTAAACATCACCTGCACACCCCCTCCCTTTGTCCTCTAGAGGCTTCCCTACACCTGGTCCTTATGTTCTTCCTTCTGGCGTCTGCAGGGTCTTTATCCTCCAAGTGTTTCACCCCCTATGCCAGAGGCTCTCAACACTGGTCATGTGCTGGAATCACCTGTGCATTCCAAACCATATTGATGGCTGGGTCCCCCCGGGACATTCTAACTTCATGTTTTGGGACACAGTCTGGCCTTTAGGATTCTTCTGTCCGAGACAGAGATCTATCCCCACAGCCTATCACAAACTCCCAAACTCACAGCCTGTGTGCCAAAGCGGCCCAGGCATATGTGTGTGCACACATGTGTGTGTGTTGGTGGATGGAGGTTAAAATATGTAGAACATAAAATTTACCATTTTTAAGTGACATAATTTTTCTGCAATGGAATACATGTTTTTATGGAAAGAGTACTTACATTGTATTAAAAGCATTTATAATCAGGGACATTTCACATAAAAGTCCAGATGTCTGGAATCTGGCAACAGGTAGTTAACACAGCCTGCCAGCAACAGTCAGCCAGGTAGCATGGCTGCTGCCCCTTTAGACACGTGTGTCAGGGCTGCCAGCGTCCCTACTGCTCCCTGCAAGTTACTCCCAGCCTAGTTCCCACAGACAGGCTACCCCCTCTATCTCTCTCCCTTCCCTCCCTCGTCTCCCATTCACTCGTCAAAGCCCTGATATCCATCTGTTTTCCTTCCCACTGCATTGAGTCTTCCTGACAAAGATCAACAACCTCAGCCCACCAAATCCCAGGAGCACCATGCAACTGACCCTAACTCCTTGGGCTGCATTGATTAGTCTCAGATACTGCTGGAACTCCCTATGTCCCCTGCCTCACTCTGTCCTCCTCTCTTCATTGTCGCCCAGGGTTCCATCCTTGGCCCACAATGAGGCAAGGCTCCCTTGGTGTCATGTCACAACCACCTGTAGGCTAACAAGTCCAAACAGAGGGTGACTCAGGGTCTCTAGGAGAGGCTGAGGGACTGGTTTTGAGTTCCCAGCTCTGTCCCTTAGTGAGCTATGATCTGAGGCCAGTTATTTAGCCTAAGCCCCAATATTTTCATCTAGAAGATGGGGATAGTATTTCCCACTCCAAAACACACTACCTGAGAGAGTGCAGGCAAAGCTCTAGATTAGAGCATTGTTGTCCAGGAGGACTTTGTGCGATGATGGAATGTTCTGTATTTGCACTGCCCAATATGGAAGCCCCTTGCTACATGTGGCTGCTAAGCAGTTGAAATGTGGTTAGTGTGACTAAAGAATTAAATTATAAATTTTATTTAATATTAAATAAATGGGGGGGCAATCTTTTACTCTATCCAGGATTCAATTGATTCAATTGAGGCCTACTCACATAAGAGAGGGCAATTTGCCTCACTCAAAGTCCATGCATTTCACTGTTAATCTCAACCAAAAATACCCTCACAGAAACATCCAAAATAATGCTTGGCCAAGTATTGGGCACCATGGCCCAATCAAGTTGACACAAAAAATTAATTACCACAGAAGGTAAGTGACTTTCCCATGACCACTGAACTAAGGGGTGGAAAAAATCAATGACAAGCTTTAAAAATAGGATATAATTTCTTCCACTGCTAAAAGTATTTTAACACATAAGGGGCAAATTTTGATAAAAGCCTTTTATCTGGCATGAGAATAGGCAGTGCTTTCTATTATTAGCATCTGTAATTTAACAATATAATACAAAGTTAACATTTATTGAGTTATTAAGGATCACACTCTGTGCTCTCTGTTTTGCATACAGTATCATGTTCAATTCCCAAAACCTATGACATTACTGTGTTTTCACAGAAATAAAACTTTGCATATCATACACATATAGCCAGACTCAAGGATGTATTTGGATTGGGATTTTTGTTTTCTGTTTGAAAATCAAAACAACAACAGTAGGCACCAATACCAGGAATGTCTGTATATCATTCTGACACTAAAGCATGGTACTCTGAGGTTATTGGCATCGATATCAACTACAAAAGGTACACACAGGCGTCAGCTCTTTGGAATCTTCTCCCAGTCCAGGGCACTCCTCAGCCATTCCAAAATAAACCAAAGCTGCATATTTTCTAATCTGAGTTTATTCCATTATTTTAGACAACATGGTCACTACCAAAGTCCACAAGCCCTTATCCACAATTCTGATACCAAAAGGTCTGAAAGCTGAAAGGTTGTTTTTACAATTCATTTAACACAAAAAGTTACCTAAACTGATATAAAGTTAAATATAGTCTTTTTTTTAACCCCACTTAGTGAAAAGGTCCATATTTTTAATCTCAGAAATATTAATGTATTTGATTGCAGGATGCTGCCCCAGACCTACTAGGAATGCTATAGGGTATAAACATGATCCAGAAATCTGAAAAATGTAAATTCCTGCACATATGTGGCCCCAAGGGTTTTATAGAAAGTATTAAGGACCAACATTATCCCCACTTTACAAATGAGGTCACCAAGGTTCAAAAAGAACCCAAATAAAGCTCATAAGATGTCAAAGCCAGAACAGGGGTTCCTATCCACAGTGCCCTATCTGTTGAGCACTCCCACATGCAGTCACAGAAAATGAGCTGCAAACCCCACATAGCACCAGAAACCGCCATGTCTGCTTTGTGGACCAGGAGTTGGCAGCTCTGTGAAGTTAGCACCACTTTGCACCGTGAGGACAAATGATTTGCTCAAATACATGTGGTCTCACCAAAAACAGATGCAGAACTTTGATAAAGACTCATCTGTTGATACTAGAAAAAAAAAATTCCCTCAAAAGAAATGAAGGGAGGGAGGGAGGAATATAACTGGAGTCTCATTTTCTCGCAAGAACTTCTAAATACAAGACATTTCAAACCCCACTGCAAATTTCAGCACCCTTCCCCTGACATATTCTTCTGAAGGTCTTTCTCTCTTGTCCATCTGACCAGCAGGAAGATGCCATTCAGAATGCAGCAAAGTGCACATGATTACTTGGCAGTTGTCATGAACTCAAGCATGTCCAGGAGCAGAAAGAGCCCAGGTGACTGCAAGTCTTTGTCCCATGGATCAGCAAAAAGGAAAGCCCAACCCTGCATTCAGGTCCACTGAATACGGGACTTGACACAGGGAAAGACAAGTGAGTCAGAAGGTGGGCAGACAATAGAGTGGATAGAGAGAGGATAAGAACCCAGAGCAAAGCCAGAGACTCCAACAACTGCTGACATTTTAGGGAGCCTGCCATGCAATTAGCAGTGATTCTAGAGCAACGTGTTGAGCGGCACCGAGAAAGCAGTCTTTCAGTCATGGTGGTTGTTACACTGCTACCATAGCATCACCCACGGGTCCCAGGAGGCTCTTCCCTACTTACTTGTTTCCTCTCATTATAAATGCTTCCCATAAAGTAACCTGTGACAGAAACTGACTGAGTTGGAGGTTCCAGAGCCCTCAGTGGTCAAACTTCAGCAGGCACCAGAATCACCTGCAGGCTTGTTAAAACACAGATTACTGGGCCCACCCCCGGGGGTTTAAGATTCGCGGTTCCTGGGCTGGGGCTAGCGTCTGCATTTCTAACAACCTGCTCTAGAAAAATGCTGACCGACAGAATTATATGAGTTATACCTGCACTTGGAGATTTTCTAGTAGCTACTTTTTCAATAGGTAAAATCCAACAAGGGAAAATAATTTTAATAATGTATTTTATTTTACCAATATATCCAAAATGTTATTACACCACATCAATATAAAATAATGAGGTTTTCTACAAGTTTTTCATACTTAGTCTTCAAAATTTGGCATGCTTTTTACATTTAGAGCAAACCTCAATATGGATGAGCCATGCGTAAAGTTCTTAATAGTCAGTCACATGGTTTGTGACTACTGTGCTGGAGAGCATAGTCACAGAAGATGGCCACTGGATGGGAGTAACAATGTATGTGGCAGAGGGGTTATTTGGAGCCCAGTGACAGCCACCCAATAATGAGCAAAGTTAGGCATCTGGGGAGGGCTGGAGTCATGGACCTGCCAGGGGCCTGTGTGTGAGAGATCACAGGATCTCCTCAGAAAACACATCCCAAAGGACAAGAGAGTGGAGACCCTCACACTCATTCCACATGAGACAGGAGGGGATCCCTGGGTCTTCATGAAGTCTAAAACTCAGAGTGCTGTCTAGCCCTTGGCCTCTGCCCAGGTTCTTGGTACAGGAATATCATGCGATCAAGGAAGTGAACTCTAAAACAGGGATTTTGTTAAACACAGCACCAGGAGCTCAAGGAAGCTCCACTAGGTAACCTGTGTAGCCAAGAGAGCCCCAACCCACTAGCTGCCTCCTCCCCAGGTCCCAGTGCAGAGAAAATTAAGAGGGACATCCTGTGCTGGATGTTTGCAGGCTGTGCCCCGGACTCCTCACCAGCAGTCCTAGCCTCAGACCAGACTCAGTGCCTTGGTGTCAGCACTCATCACTGCAGCCACCAGCACCACGACCCACACAGGGGCAGGAAAGGCCCCAGAACTATCTGCAGGGCCTGAGACCCTCCCTGTGAAGGAGGCAGGGTGAAGAGGGTTTGAGGAGGACCAGGTGCCAGCTGTGGCACTCCAGAGAATGGAGAACAGTCTACCAGCAGACACTGTTTGCTGCGTCCATTCTCAGGCCCCATGTCTCCCACACATACTCTAATCAATGAAAGGAGGCAAACCTGCATATCTGCCACTCCCAGGAAAGCACACAGAGCTACAGCACATTCACCATTGGTGACCGTGGCTCTGCGCAAACAAGAAGAAAAAGATGATGTGCAGAGAGGTGGGCCCTGTCCTGGCTGCTGCAGCGGTGCCCTCCTCATACCACCTGAGGGAGACGGTGCGTCACCCTGCCCAGGCTTTGCTGGTGAAGCCTGCTTGCTTCAGCCTACTGCCCTTAGAGGATTGTTTTTAAGACTGCTATTTTTAAATGATAAAATGTGCATAACATAAAATCCTTTTAACAATTTTAAGTAGACAGCTCTGCAGCATCAAGTATACTCACACTGCAACCATCACCACCATCCATCTTCATAACTTTTCATCTCCTCAGACTGAAACTCTGTCCTCATTCAACAGTAACTTTCCATTCCCCTCCCCTGCACTCTTGCCCCTGGCACCCACCATTCCATTTTCAGTGTCTACGAATAGCACTCTTCCAGGTACCTCATGTAAGTGGAATCATACACTGTTGGGTTTTTGTGGCTGGTTTATTTTACTTCAGTGTAATATCCTCAAGGTTTATCCATATTGTAGCATGTGACAGGATTTCCTTCAAGGCTGAATAATGTTCCAGTGTATGTATAGACCACATTTGGCTTATTCACTCATGCACCAGTGGACACTTGGGTTGCTTCCATCTTTTGACTGTTCTGAATAATGATGCTATGAACATGGGTGTACAAATATCTGTATGAGTCCCTATTTCCAGTTCTTTGAGGTATATACCCAGAAATGGGATTGCTGGATCATATGGTAGTTCTATTTTTAATTTTTTGGAAAACTTCTATTCTGTTTTCCATAGCAGTTGCACCATTTGATATTCCCCCCTACAATGCATAAGGTTCCAATTTCTCTATATCCTTGTCTACACTTATTTTGTTTGTTTGTTTGTTTTATAATCACCATCCTAATGGGTGTGGAGTGATACCTCATTGTGATGTGACTCATATTCCCCTAATGGTTAGCATGCTGAGCATTCCTATTTTTTACTCCCAGCTGCTTCTGACTTTAGCATCTGCTCTCTAGCCTGGGCCCATGGGATCTACCTTTCTCCATCTGTCTTTCCTGCTTCCATGACCCTGGACTTGACTAACCTATGGGACCTTTTTTCTTGCCCATCTAAATGTTCCAATTACTTAGTCCAGATGCAGCAAATATTCACCTTGGCCATCAACTGGCACCCTCTGTCACAGCCAAGATTGATTCACTGCCTAAGCCTTCTTTCCCTATGCCAAGAAGAAAGGAGATTGAGTCCTCAGGATGTGCAGAGAAGGGCTGAGCACTAGGAAGCAGTGATGACCCCTTCACAGCCACCGAGGGAGACTGCCTAGCTGTGCTGGAAGCCCAGGAAGTAGATGGCTTTCTTAGTCCTCCAGGCAGGACAAAGAACCAGAACTATGAGTCCTTACTCAAGCCTTGCGGTGACACACCGGTGAGTCAGACTAGCCCTAGACCCTGATGCCGGCATCTGCAAGAGCCTAAGGCAGGCTGGACAAACCTCACAGTACCTGTTTCTTGAGGCTGGCCTAGGAAAATGCAAGTAACACAAGTGGTCATGGGCAGGAGGCCCACTGGCAAGGGCCACGAGGTCACGTGCACGTGCCCAGGAAGGAGTGTCAGATCAGGAATGGCATCATTCCCAAAGCTCGGGGGAGACAATGCTGCATGAATTTACTTTTTCCCTTATTTCCTTTATGTTTAATTAAGGTTCATTTACATACAGGAAAATGCACCCCTTTAGTGTACAGTTCTGTCAGTTTTGACAAACACATATATGTAACTACTACCACAGTCAGTATTGAGAATATCCCATCACCCTCCAAGATCTCCCCTGCTCCTTTCTAGTCAGCCCTCCCTACAGCCCCAGCTCCTGGAAACCACTCCTCTAGTTTCTGTTTCTATATTTTCACCTTTTCCAGAATATCTTATCGATAAAATGGCATCATATGTGGCCTCTTCAGACTTTCTTCTTTCATTCTGCATAATTTGAGATTCATCTATGTGGTTCCATGTACCAACAGTTTGTTTTTTTCTTTCTTTTTTTGACTGTGGTAAAATACACATAGCATCAAAGTTACCATTTTACCCAGGTTTATGTATACAGTTTAGTGGCATTAGTAATGTTCACATTGTTGTACAACCATCATTGGTAACTTTGCTTTTAAAGGCTGGCCTCATTAAATGATTATTTTTGAATCTTAATTCCATTCAAGGTCCCTTGAGAAAAATGTGAAAGTTTGACAGCACATTCTGTTGGCAAGACTATGAGTAAGTCAAGATATGTCCCAGAAGGCCAGCAAAGTCCTGGCTCATGTCTCTTGCCTCAGTATGATTATTAATAGAGTCACTTTTGTTTCTAAAAAGTGTCCTGGTTTGAACTAGAAACTACTTGGCCAGAGGCAAATAGTTTCTCAGACATTCCTAGTGGGACACCAAAACTTTTTAAAAAAAATTCCTATGGTCTATCAAATTTCAAATGTCTGTCAAAATTACAAACATACTTACCTTAGACCCAACAATCCCATTTCTGAGATTTTTATCTTACATATATATCTACATGTGACAGTATAATGTTACAGCAATGATTATAAAAGAAAAAATTAGTTTGTAAAAATTAGGTACCAGTCCATGGCCCATGGGTTAGAGACCCCTGTGTAAGATGCCCTAACTTAACATGTGGTTCTGTTTCCATAATAAACAACCAGCAGCAATAAGGATGTCCTAAAGCACATCCTAGAGCATGTTTTCCTCACTTAAGGATGTCCTCACCTTAAGGGAGGAAAACAAAGATGAATGCATGAGTGTGCTGCCTTTTGTGTAAGAAGGGGTAGGGGGCAATGTGAATTTGCATTTTTTGTATTTGCATAAAGAAGCCCTCCCACAGATGCTGGGGGTACAAGGAAACTAAGGTGCCTATCTATGGGGTGAACAGGGTGGGACGGTTATGGGAGGGGGCAGGAAGGCTTCTAATGACATTTTAAGTTTTTCAACAGTGTAAATGTATGA
Organism: Trachops cirrhosus; assembly: GCA_028533065.1. Lineage (NCBI taxonomy): Eukaryota > Metazoa > Chordata > Mammalia > Chiroptera > Phyllostomidae > Trachops > Trachops cirrhosus. The sequence continues at coordinate 91,096,975 of CM052539.1, forward strand.
CTTGTTAAAAAATAATTAAATTTTAAAAAGAAATCAGGAGAAATGTTTCTTGGGAAAAGAACTGCTAAGTTTCATGGCATGGACTCTTCATTACAACAACCTTATTTCCAGTATTCACAAAAAAATCAATAAGTTTACCTTTCAAACACTAAATATACCCAAAAGCCCTCAAATATCTAGTAAGTGACTTCCTTTTAGGAATTCGTTAAGTGGTTAGACTAGGTATCAGAAAGTTCCTCCTGATAATGTGCTTTAAATTTAAGCATGTCAGCACAAAATAAAAGGCATGCCTTCCTCTCTAATTCTCTTCTAGACACCATGTTCATTTCTTTTGAGGGAACAATGTCTCTTGAAAAATTGATTCATTGTAAAGCTCCCCAAAAATGTTGCTCCAAATTTAAAATGTTTTCTTAATTTGTTTCAATTTGTGTATTAAATATTAGCATGAAAATAATCAATAATCATGAATGTTCTATGAAGTGATGAACAGACCCCTTAATATTTGATAAGATATAAACAAATTTTAAGTATGTTTGCATGCAAAAGATAAGTGCATTAATTTTCTATGGTTACAGTTATAAGAACCCACAAACAGTAACTTAAGTACACACACATTTATTATCTCACAGGTCCACAGGACTGTGTTGTGTGCTGGCTGCAGTTCTAGCACAGTGTGGCCCTGCTGAGTCCTCTGTCTGGACAATCCCATGGCCTTTAGAGGGCCAAGTTCCTTGCTAGAAGCCCTGGAGAAAAATCAGCTTCCAGGTTCACAGGCTGGATTACTGGCCAAAATCAATTCCTTGCAGTTGTAGGACTGTGGTGTCCTTTTCTCACTGGCTATCAGCAGGAGTGACCTCTGCTCCCAGAGGCTGCCAGACTCCTCTCCATTCTGGGGCCCCTCAGCCCTTCTCGTGCTTTAAACCTCTCTGACTTGTCCTGCCGCTGCACTTCCGACTCCACCAGAGAAAGTTCTCGGTGTTTAAGGATTTATGTGATTACATTGGACCCACCTGAATAAGCTCCCTAATTGAAGGTCCATAAACTTAGGTACAGGATATCTTGGGAAACTGGATGTGTTCTGAGGGACTAAACTCAGAGCCTTGTCCAAGCCTCCTACTTTCCAGATTCCTTTTCCATTATGAATCTTGAAACCACATTGGACATAAAAGTATGAACCCTAAGAGAGCCATTTTAAAAAACCTAAATTGATGGTGACTCCATGTTTTACCATTAACTTTTCTATTAACTTCCAACTTTTTATTTCTAAACCTTGTCCTCAAGAGAACTAAATTTCATTAAAAAATAGAAAGGATTGCTTTCAGCTTAGAAAAAATACATATCTTTAAAAAATCCAGTATATTCTTCGATTTTCATAATTTGCTCTTTAAAACAGAAAGGGCCCACATAATGGCTTCCAGGATGAAAAGACAATATTAATTTTCTATAAGTCTTATTTATAACAATGATTTTATAAAAGGAAAGGGCAGCTCTAATTAGGCAGAAGTTGGTTGAATTTATAAATATAAATATACATATAAATAAATAAGCTATATATATATGTGTCTATATATCTCTATCATATGTCTATATATATGCCAACTTGACCAAGTCTCACCTCTCAATTCAGAGTACTTAAACAAAGGTTTTATTTAAGTCCTCAACTATAGTTGGTTGTGTTACCTACCTCAAAAAAAGTCTCTCTCAACTAGGATTTCTTCTAACCTCCCATTCCTGGGATCTGGAGTCATCTAAATGCCCACAGGAGCTCCTGGCAATGTCTGAGTCCAGGGTCTACAGAAGCTCCAGGGAGTGGGGGAAGGAGGGATTTGCCACCATCTCAATGACTCATGGACGGATGAGGGAGTTGCTTTCCACAGTCTGAGGAAAAGTGGTCATTTTGGAAAGGTCATATTAAGCAGAGTAAAATGAAGTCATAGACCCCAGGAATGGTACTACTCTAGATGGCTGTCCTCCAGTGATCTCAGCTGTCAGAGCCTGCGGGCCGTGGCTAGTGTCCCTGGAAAACTTCTGGGCAGATGGTGCGGGTTCACATGGCCCATCATGAGAGGGGCAGTAACAGGCTAGAGAGCCAGGAACGCGGCCCATGCAGTCACTGGGGTCAAAGGAAGTGCTGCTATCTTACAACAGCAGAATATGATCATGAGCAATTACACTCCACAGGACACACATTCCTGTCGTAAATCTGAGTCCCTGTTTTAAAATAGGCTATAAACACGACTTTCATATCACAGTCATTTCTAAAAGACAAGAGGATAACTCTCCATTGAGTTCCAAAATAGAGAGACGTGCCTCTCTCTACATGGACAAGAATGCCAAAAGAATTCACACAAGCCAGTGCAGTATTTCTGTATCTTAAGGAGGAAACAGCCGTGTAAATTTATGTCCCCCATCCCATCTTCCTGCAAATGATGTAATTTAAACTCTTCATTTTGTTGCTAAATCTAATAGTCAAAATTTATATTGCTGAGTCTACTTCCTCAGATATTCTATTCTGTTATTGATCAAAACTGTGTCTATGAGAGGGGTCAGGGCTCAGTCCAGTTTACTCTCACCTGAACTGTCTTGTAGAACCAGGAAAGTTCTTCTGATGTAAGATCTTTAAACCTTGGGAAAAGTTTTCACCAGTAGGTAGCTAAGACATTTGACTATTTCACTAAACTTTCTATGTTCTTAATAAACCTTAATGAATGTCAAGTGCAATAAGAAGGCTTAAAGAAAGGAAAAGCACACATGACAAGAGAAATATAGGAGTGAAAACACAGCTCTTGGATTTGTCAGAGAGATTCTTTCTCAAGGAGCAATGTCACCACACTCTGCCAGGCTGATACAAAGGGCCCCTTCCTGACCATTGTCTGGCTATGAATCTCTTTCAAGAAGCGGGCTGTGGTGGGATAAAAAGAGAGAACAAATGTACTATAACCAACACCTAAGTGAGACACTGAGAGAGGTTTGGTTTGTAAATTAGTATTTTTAAACTGAAAACAGTACACAAGCAAAAATGATAGCTTTCTAATTGTAGAATGTTTGAATTTCCCATTATAAAATAAATAAATCCTGAACTCCACCAGCTCAAAAAATAAATTAATACAGTACTGTTTTGCTTAATTATCCTTTTCTCTGCCTGCATCCCAGGGAAGGGAAATGAAAATTTATTTATCATTTTGATATAACAAAGGCTTTCACCTCCACCTGATAATATAGCAAAATAAACATTATGATGACCAGAAACTGTACTTGAAAAATGATTAAAAAATAAATTTAAAAAAAACATTATGGTGACCAATGTGAAGCTACTAACAGTCTATAAATGTCTGTTATTCAAAAAATCCTGTTCTACCAAGTAACTACTTCAGAGAGAGTAAGTAAAGATAGTTTTCTTCTAACCAAATAGGTTATTTTCTAAATATTTAGGCATAAGTGAGTTGTTAGGAACTAAGAAAACATTCTTGCATAAAAAGTATAATGATATTTAACAAATTTTAAATTAAAATAGTGTTTAAATGATAATAGTGTATGGTTTTAAATTTTAATTTAAAAATATAATAGTGTTCAAGTTTATAGGCTAATATCCCAGAGTCAATACAACTCATTAATGGCTGATTATAATAACTGCTTGATTTCTGGTCATTAAGAATAAGTTCCTTTTTTCTCCAAAGGAGATCATTAGCCTTGGACAAATTTTTAGAAATGTATGGTTCCTTTGCTTTCCTCTCAGCACACTTTAAGCCTGTCTCTCAGCTCTCCACTCCTGCAGCTACTCTGCACCAGCCACCATAGCCCACCGACCAGGCCTGTTCACTTTCCTCAAGGTGCTCCGTATCCCTAGTGACCCATCCCTGGAACTTCTTAATCCCAATGCCAGGAACCTGAGTCACAGAACTGGGACCTAGAGATCCTCTGACCCAATCCACCTTAATCTTACTCCACTGAAAGTATTCCATACCAATTATCAATACCTAATCAATTCATAATCTACTCAAAGGTATTTGCATTGGTTAAAGTTGACCAGTAACACATAGGATCATGTCACTTGTAGAATTCCAGGAAGTGTAAGCAATACAAACAAAAAAATTCTAAGCCATCCACATGAAAATTTTTAAGCCCAGGACCTCCATGACAGCAGGCTACTGCCTCTTAGTTCCACCCCCAGGACCAACCCTTCTAAGCTAGCACAGCTTTCCACAGCTTCTACCCTCCTCCACTTGTGAACTTACAGAGCAGCTATGAGTTTTCAGAAGCTTCACAACAGCCTTCCCAGACCCTCTGGAAGGATAAACCAGAGCAGACAGGAGGAGGGCAAGGCAGCCTCCTGCATTCTGGAGCTTAAGAGGGGCCCAGGGGTAGGGTTTGCTGGTTCTGTTACTGCAGCTAAAAGAGCAGGTCTAGTAGCTGTCTTCTGTCCTGCAGAGAAAGGAATCTCACTAACCTAAAATCCCTACTCTCTTCAAAGTGGTCTAAATAAAGGCCAACTGGGTTGAAATATCTTAAAACACTTAGGGCAATTTTAAATAAAAAAGAGACATTAATGAGATTTCTCAATCATAATTTCTTTCTTTTCTTTTTCCTATCCTCACCCAAGGACATTTTTCCATTGTTTTTTGCAGAGAAAGGAAGGGAAAGAGAGAAACATTGAAGTAAGAGGGAAGCATCAGTGGGTTACCTCCTATACATAGCCAGTCCAGGCATCATTGGTGCCTGGACCTGGGGACCAAACCCACAACCCAGGCATGGGCCCTGGCCAGGAGTCAAACCTGAGGTTTTTGGTTTCAGGGTGATGTGCCAACCAACTGAGCCACATTGGCCAGGTCTCTATCATATTTTTTAAAACCTACTATGAGAAAAATATATACACCTTACTCATCATCCCCCTTCCCTCTTCCACCCACAATACCATCTGATAAAACTGCTTCCCTACCTGCAGTCATGAACCTCCTCTCCCTCACCCCTCAGACCCAATTCATAACCAGAGCTTTGTCAAGAATGGGTAATCTTTACCCATGGCACAAAGTTCAAAAGATGGAAGGACCCATCTGGCATCCACAAAATCCAAGCAGCCTCACAGAAGCAACCATACTTCCTTCTAGAGTAGTCTATGTACACACTTTTTTTACAATCAGGATTAGTACAGCATGCAAATAGTTTCTACACCTTTTTCCTTCCAGCCTTGGAAGCTGGTCATGCCAATCCACATAAAGCTGCTTTTTTTGGTAACAGCTGATCACATGCTACTGTACATATGTAACACAACTTAATCATTCCTTCATCTATAGCCATTCAGATTACTTCCAATCTTTTGCCTTTATTAAAATGCCTGGCTTATTTTAACTTCTAAATATTTCTCCTATCCACTCTCTCATGTATGTTCCAACCTATGTACTTCTGCTGACTTTATTTATGCCTTATCATCCCTAACCTGTACTATCATAGTAGCCATGTAATTGATCCCCATTGATTCTTACTCTCCCCCCACTGTTCATCCTCCAAAATCCATGACAATCTACTGAATTAGAATTCTGTCCATATCTTACCCAAGCCAAAATTCTTCAATAGCTACAAAAGTAGTCAATGAAGGCCAAGCTCATCAGCATATTACAAAAGCCTCCTCCAATGTCCTACCCATTGTAGTCATGTCGTCTTAGTACTATCAGACTGCTGTGGTACTCTGAGAACAACAGGGTGCTTGGTACCTATCTTTGTCCATGCTGTGCCCTTAGGGTGGAACACCCTCCCACCTTATCTCATAAGCCTTTAAGACAGATCTATCACCACCTCCCCAGGAAGAGAGGTCTAAACCCTCAGAAGGGAACTTCCACAGCCACCTGTGCCTGCTTCAGTCTTCCCTTGTGCAACATCACAGTGAAACCATTACCTAGTTCTCTTCCCTTCCACTGTACACCACAGGAGGGAAGGACCCTGCACCTTTATAATGACATACAGTAGGCCCTGAAATGTTCATTTCGATGAATTGATATGGAAGAAAGGGAGCAGGTGAGTTTCAAAATGAAGAAGGTGATCGAGATGTGCCTTAGTTTTCTCATCACAAAAATTGAAGAAAACAGTATTTCCCCATATAGTTGTGGTAAAAATTAAATGAGATAATATGTATCAAACACATGGAACAGTGCCTGGCAATTGGAAAGTACTCAACAGATGTTGTTATGGTGTCAGGAAGCAATGTAAGAATTGAGGACTGACAGATCTCAGAGGGGTGGGGGACGGGAGAACTGGATAAAATAAGGTGAAGAGATCAGCCAAAGAACATACACACATAGGCTGTGGACACAGACAACAGTGTGGTGAATGCCAGGGGAAGGGCAGGTGGAGGCTGGGAGGAGGTGGGCATGGGCAAGGAAACAGGGGACATCTGTAATAGCGTCAACAACAAAAAAGACTCTCCCTCATTAAATTTTTTAAATTATGTATTTAAAAAAATAATTAGGGGAAGATCACTACATGGATTGACCCAGCTGTCACCATGGTCTTCTCAAGTTTTCCTACAGTGTAAAGACAGCTGGAAGGAATGGAGGCCATGACCCTGGACATGGGGCTGGGAACCCCCACCAAGAAAACTGCCTAGAGAAGCCATTGTGCTGTGTTGGAGGAGAAACCAGGAGAGGACACAAAGGACTGTGGGCCACAACAAGGGCCCTCCTGGCCATGTGTGAGCTCTTGTGCCCCAGTCCAGGAGGGACACAAGTCAACAGGGAGTGGTCAGAGACTGCCCACCTGAGCAGGGTCAGGGCCTCAGGTCAGGAGCTAGGGGAGAACTGGGGAGGAATGAGAACCAAGGAGGGCTTTGCATTACTTCTTAGAATCAAAACACTTCACATAAACATTTTGAGAGCTCTAACCACTGACCACTGACCACGAGGGTTGGAAAGGGGTGGGGCTAAAATTCTAACTCATTCAAAACCGGCAACCCCAGTAATGTCCTGCTGCTGCCAACCCAACAGGGCTTCCTACTGAGTCAAATGCAGAATTTCCTCAGCACTGCAATTTCCTGGGCTTCAGCAGATGCCATACATGGAACTTCAATTTCTTCTTTTATGACTGGAAAATTATCACTCAGTCCTCTCATTCCCCCTAGGAAAGCAAGAGTTCCAGATGGGCCAATCCCTGTTACATGATTTTCTAAGAGCTGTACATATTTCCTATATACACAGCTCTGCCATTTATTATTCATTCTCCTGACTACCTAATCTATTAATGTGCTCCATTTATTATTCATTCTCCTGACTATCTAATCTATTAATGCACTGAGTGGTCTTTATAAATCATGAATTAGCTGTGGCTTTTGGTGAACAGTAACTGTCTGGATGTGGCATGTGGGGAGTCTTGTGCAGCAGAATTTTCCTTCTGCTATTAGTCCTAAGAAAACACAAACTGAACAAATAGCAACTACATTTCTAACTTTAAGGCTGTCAGTTCTAAAGAAATATAGGAGCTGTATGTTTTCATCGTTCATGTATTCATTCATTCAACAAACATTTACTATGAACCTACTATATTATATAAGCACTATGTTAGCTGCTAAGAAACAGAGAAAATGAATGTAATTCAGTGTTTCACAGCCCCTCCAACACCCATTTATATGCTTAGAAAGAAACAAGTAAAATGACAAATTAAGTCACAAGGAATCAGCCTTAGCCTCATGACTTTTAAAATTTAAGCCATCACAACAATTCTGTTCTCCTAATACAAAAATTACAAGTGTCCCACAGACTAAATTAGGATATGTTTTGTTTCACCAAAACTGTATTTTTTAAAATGTGGGTCTCCATTTTAAAACCAAAATCAAGAGATTTCACAAAATTAAACTAATTTTCAAAAGACAAATACCATATGATCTCACCTGTAAGTGGAACCTAATCAACAAAACAGACAAGCAAGCAAAATATAACCAGAGATATGAAAATTAAGAACTAACAGTAATTAGAAGGAAGGTGGGAGGGGACATCGGAGGTTTTAGGGGGAAGGTTTGTCAAGGAACATGTATAAAGGACACATGGACAAAGCCAAATGGGGTAGAATCGAGGGTGGGAGGTGGGGATGGCTGCAGTTGGGGGAAGTGGTGGGGGCGGGGGAAATGGAGACAACTGTACTTGAACAACAATTTAAAAAAAAAGAAAAAAAGTATTTTCACTTTCTTTTGTAAAACACATGAAAGTATCTACCAACTTGGGATTCACATTCCCACAAAACAAAAATCCCCAGGGCAGAGTCACAACTGTCCCTTTAAGTCAGCCACACCCTCTCCAGGACTCAGCACTGCCCCTCACCTCTCAGTCTGGACCCCCATTATCTGCAGCACTTAACCAGTCCCATTAGTTCTTTGCATCCTCACAGGTCTCAAAGGAGGAAATAAAAGACAAAGGGAGCAGTTGACTCTAGAAAACTGGGAGGGAGAATGAATCTCTGCATGAGAAAAAAAATGCCCTACATGTTAAATGTACAAATACATTACACCCAGCATACCATACTCACTTATATAAAACTACAGGCTGCTATCTTCACCCTCTGCCAGAGTGTGACCACTGGTTCCACTTACCAATATTACTCCCATCACAGGAGAGACAACAGAGAGCAAAATTCCAGTCCCTCCTGAGACTAAAGTCCTTACCATAAGATACGAAAATACTAGATACTTCTTCCTTCCTTCTTCCCTATCAAACTAGTAAAGACCCTAGTTCTACTTTTCATTTGCCTGGACTGGGCGGAGAAGGGCAAAGGCAGAACAAATGGGGCAACTGTAATATAACAATAAAATATTTAAAAATAAAAAAATGTTTAAAAAATGTAAACCTTCCCATTCATTTCCAACACTTAGAAATGACTTGTTCTTCATCTTGCCAGGAATTGGGAAAAGCAAACTTAGATTACAATTAGAAACTCTTGTCTTAAAAGCCCAGGGCTAGAATGTGGTAAAATAGGAAAGAACACTGCAGATAAGATACAGTAACTTTCAAGAGCAAACACCCAGTGACCCAACAGCAGGACAAGCCTTAGAGTGGTGGCTTTCAAACTTACTTTACTATGGTCCTCAGCAGGAAACACATTTGACATTATAACCCAGTGCACCTACATTTGTACACATCTATCTAAAAGAAAATGTTAACAAAACCTACCCTTATAATGTGCAATACATTTTGATAGCATTTATATAATATAATTTATAATTAACCTTTACTATTATTTTAATGTGGTTGCAATACAGTAAATTAATATCATGACCCATTAATGTATGACAGAGAGATGTAAAAATTGTGGCCTCCAGGATCTCCCCATGGATCCATGGAGTTATCCATCAGGAATCTTGTGGTATCACTTTTACTAAGAGTGAAAAATTTTAAGTAATCTTGTGTCCATCAAAGAAGACAGGAAAATAAAATTTCATATTCATATCATGTTCACATCATAAAATGGTAAAAATGATTAAAGTAAATTCGTATATTTGCTAAAGCTTGAAATTAGGTTTTCTTCTTTTAAAAAAGCAAGTTGCATGTGCAGAATGTATCTCAACTTTAAACACAAGAACTAGAACTAGATATTTCTTGCATGCATACATGTGCAGACAAAGGATAAAACCATGTAGGAAAGATTCACACCCACTTCTGAAGGGCAGTTTTCTTGGGAAAGGGACACAGGGAAGGAATTAAGATAGGATTTTGAGGCTGTAACAATATCTGAAATGTTTTCTTAAAAAAAAAAACCTTCAGCAAATGCAGGAAAAAGGCAGCATCTCAAATGTGGATGTGCATGCAAGATTAATTATATTCTTCATTTTATGTTTTTTTAATCTACAAAATTAAATTTTAAATAATTTTTAAAGAATTACCTTCTCAAAGTACACATTTCTCCCATGAGACAGGCAGCAAACCTCAAAGGATGCAAAGGTCATCATTCTCTAACACCCTGCTGCTTGCTTTCAGGATGTGGGTGTCAGCAGGCAGCTTGGACTTTAGGGCAGAGGTCTGTCTGACTGCACTGTGGCCCAGCAGGCAAACCAACCTAAGTGCTTGTGCTTTTCAAATTATTTACCAACTGAACCCTTTGAAAAAAACAAGCTCATTTGGGATTTTTGAACATTAAAATGTTCTACTCCCAAATGCTTACTGCTTATTCTAAAGCTTTGGTGGTTGAAATGCTGCCTGGTGCTGAATAGGCATGATTTTAGCTGACTCCTCACAAGGCCACCTGCTAAAATAATGTAGAAGGACTTGGCAAAACCAATTACTTTGTAGATTAATATTGCTGACTATTTTCTGTGGTGGAGGATTCTGGGAGCACAGGAGAGTCGGTGGGTCAGAGAAGCCATTCGTTACCGCACCTGGGGCTGCGGGGGGCCCCAGGTGCAGCGATCATCCCTGTACACCTCGGCTTGCTCACAACACTCTCACCCCCTCTGGAGACGGCTTCGTTTGCACAGATCTAAGATGCTCAGCACTATTCAAGATGGGTTTGATTTAAGCAAATATTTTTTCCCCTACTAGTCAGTCTGTATGTCTACTTTTAACATCCCCAGCCTCAATCCTGTCCGTATCTTGTGAAATATGGAAGTCCTCATTAATATTAATGTCATGATGCATATGTTGAAATTCACTCTTGGCTATTAACATGTGGCATCCATGAACTGTCCAGCACAGTTATTTGTATGAAAGACATAAATTTCATCAATTACTACTTACGAAGGAAGTTTTGGTATCAAAGAAAGAACATGAAAAATGGGATGAAAACACCAAAATGTGAGTCCCATTTTGGACACATGAAGGCATCCTGACTTTGGCCGAACTCCTTCACTGTTTAGGACCTCAGTCACTTTGTCCACCTTCCTCACATGTTTAAATGAGAACTAAATAAGCCCAGCCATGCAGGAAGTTCTGTGTAAATAGAAGGCTTTATGAAAACACAAGGGGATGCTGTTATTAGTGGGAACAGCAATAACTGTAATATCATACTCCCTTTCATACACAAATAAGCAAAGGAGATTGTTATTTCCACATGTGTGCATTGTGGCTGTCAGTTTTTTATTATCTTTTGGCTAAAGTCCTAATGGATTCAACATTTCTTTCTACCATTAATTTGAACTGTTTATTATAATTTCTTTTTCAGCTTAAGAGGATAGTCACTCATTTTATTTCTTAAAAGGAAAACCTGGGGACTCCTTTGGAACTTTCCCAAGTCCCTGGTAAACCAGAGATGGTGCATGCAGTTCCAGGCCAAAACCACAGGACTTAAATTCCTCATGAATTAGCTTATTTTGGTGTCTTTCAGTGACCCTTAACCAAGTGTCTTACCTCAATTCACCATTATTAAAGGTAAAATAGTACTGATAATGCATCAGTATAGTGTTCCTACTTTTAAAGTTATACTCTAAATATAAATATCTTTAAAATAGTTTAAATGGTTGAAATAATGTTTCCCATAGCATTTTAAAAATTCTAAATTCAACACGAATTTCTACTTTCTGACATTGTTTCTGTGTCTGTGTGTGTGCACACACAAGACCAGATTAGAACACAAAGGATTTAACAACTAAATCAATATCAAGTACTGCTGTTATACCCTAGTCCCTGGTCACTACCACTCTACTCTTCATTTCTATGAGTTTGGCTTTTTTAAAGATTTTAATTATTTATTTTTAGAAAGAATGGATGGGAGAGAGAGAAAGAAGGAAAGAAACATCAGTGTGAGGGAGAAATATTGATTGGTTGCCTCTCATATGCATCTCACCCAGGGACCAAACCCACAACCTAGGCACGTGCCCCAACCAGGAGTCAAACTGGTGGATTTTCTCTTTGCGAGACAATGCCCAATGAGCAGAGCCACACCAACCAAGGCTAAGTTTACCTTTTTGAGATTCTACATATCAGTGGGGTCATATGATATTTGTCTTGCTGTGTCTGACTTATTTCACTTAGCACAATGTCATCAAGACCCATCCATGTTGTTACAAATGACAGGATTCCTTCTTTCTCATGGCTGAATAACATTCTGTTATTAAAGAAAGAGACAGAAACAGAGATGTAGAGAGATATCACACTTTCTTGACCCATTCATCCATTGATGAAAATTTACATTGTTCCACGTCTTAACTACAGTGAATAATGCTTCAACAAACATAAGGGTGCAGATACCTCTTTCAGATACTAATTTAATTTCTTTCAGATATACAAGGCCTGTCCAGAAGGTATCCAGCCATGTAATATGAAAAAGAGACATTTACTGAAGAAGATACAAGAAACATTTTACATATGACAATAACACCTCAGTTCCCTTCAAATCAGGTACCTTGGGACCTCACACAGTTCTCCCAGTCTCCATCAGCTGCCCCATTGTATTTTTCTGAATTTCACTGACAGCCTGAAATCTCTTCCCTTTCAAAGGTGATTTAAGTTTTCAGAAAAATGCAGAAGTCACAGGGCATCAAATCTGGGCTATAGTGGGGCTGAGTCACTTGGGTGATTTGACGTTTCACAAAAAAAAACTCTGCATGAGATGTGATGCACGAATGGCAGCATCGTGTTATTGTGAAGAAGCTGCCAGTCACCAGTTGCCCATAGCTGCAGCCATTTTTGTCACAATCCATCTCTCAACCAATGAAGAACATCGAGGTAGTGCTCCTTATTAAATGTTTGGCCTGGAGGGTGTACTTGTGATAGACAACATCTTCCCAATCAAAAACAGTTTTTTGACTTGCTGTGAGTTTGTCAATCCTTCTTCAGGAATGGACAACCAGGCAACTTCCAGAGGGACGACTGGGCCTTTGTTTCAGGGATCATAGCCATAGACTCATGAATCTCTGGTTATGATCTTCTTGAGAAGTCTAGCTCATTGGTACCAGTTTGAGTCAAGTCATTAGCATCTGCAGCATGATGTTCCTTCTTTTCTGGTAGCAGAAGCCACAGAATGAATTTTGCCATGACACATTTCATGCCAAGATCCTTCATCAAAATCTCATGCACTGTAGTTTTTGGAATCCCCAACAGCTTCTAGTTCTCAGACTGTCAGTCACCAACCTTCGTTGATTGCAGCCCATACCCATTCAACATTCTCAGGTGCTCTGCTTGTGGCAGGCCTTCCAGAACATGAATCACTTGCAACAGATTCTCCACCATCTTTGAAATGTTTTTGCCACGCTTTTATTTGCACTACACTCATTGCATTGTCCCTGAAAGCCTTCTGAATCATCTGAATAGCTTCTGTAGAGGAATGTTCAAGCTTAACACAAAATTGTATGCAGATTCATTGCTCTACTCACTCAATCATTTTGAATGTGATGGTCACATAGTACACATGCTCACTCACTGACGTCTACCACCCCCACAGACTAATACAGAGAAGTCATCATCGTTCACCCATGTGCAATCCAGTCCACTCTCTTTGGCTGCCAGATTACATCAATGTCATACAAACCATCCTCATTAAATTAACAGTGGCTGGACTTCTCTGGACAGACCTCATATGTCTAATATTGTACTGTCATTAACACCCATATTAAATGTTTTGCTGTTTCAAATCCTCCCTGTTGTTTTGGTTGGAAGACATCTTAAGTTTGAGAAGTAGGAACAGGAAAAATTTCAAAGTGTGTGGTGGAGGAGTATAAATTTAAAGAGGCTAAAAATCTCATATACAATGAAAGTAAAACCCAGGAAAAGAAAAAAATTGAAAATCTTCAAAGAAGCAATCTACTTAAAAATTTTAAATGTTAAAACTGAAAGAGAGAAATCTTCCAGAGAGCATAACTGACATAAAATTCATGAAAAGAACATTATAAATTCTTTATTTAATGAAGATCCAGTTACTGATCAAAACACTAAAATGAGCAAGAAAAGCATCCATATCAAGTCCAAGTTCTGAACTGGTAAGTTGAAATCCCAGGAATTTCATATTCTTTAGTAAATTGAGATTTAATTATATCACTGATCCATTATTCTGTATGTAATAATAATGATATAAAATAATAAATAAGTTCAACCAAATTTGATATTTTTCTCATACTCAGTCACATAAAAATCACATTACACATTTTTATTTTACCAGTGCAACAATGTATTTGTCAAGGTGAGACAATAGATTATATTTTATTTAATGGGTTGTTACCTCAAATTATGACCTTTAAATATGTAAGCATATGCTATGAGGCTTCCCTTTGTACTCTGCCCCAACCTCATGATGTAAAATACACTTTGGTTTATCCAAATAATAAAAAATATGCAAACATTAAACATTAATTTTTATATACCATTTTTGTTGAGAAACATTCAAGATGCGATATTAGCTTTAAAAAATAAGAATTACTACTGCAAATACTTTTTTACAAAACCTTACCAAGGACATTTTTTCATTGCTTTTTAGAGGGAGAGGAAAGGAGAGAGAGAAACATAGATTTGAGAAAGAAGCATTGATTTGATTGGTTGCCTCCTGTGTGCACCCAGACTGGGGACAGAACCCACAATCTAGGTATGTGCCCTGACTAGGAATCGAACCCGTAACCTTTCAGCACCAACCAGAGAGCTACACCAGCCAGGGCTGTAATACTTGATATATAACTATGCAGCTAAGAACTTTGAGGCGACTTGAAGGTATTAAAATGTAACTGGGGAATAGTTACATGAGTGTCACGGATCATTTTTATTTACAGCATTTTCCATTTGTGCAGATAATAGGCCATTCTTTAGATAATAAAAAGGCAATAAATGTTACTAAAAAACAGTGTGAAGTACAGTTCTCTCCTGGTCTCCAAAGTTTTCATGTTCATGGGTTTTTTTTTGTTTTAATCATTATTCAAGTACAGTTTCTATCCTTTACTCCCATTCCAGCCCACCCACCCATCCCTCCCCTCCTCCCTCCCATTTCCAACCCCCCCTAGTTTTTGTCCATGTGTCCT
>CM052539.1:91111982-91126236 GCA_028533065.1 Trachops cirrhosus
AGGTTGCTTCCAGCACTTGGCTATTATAAATTGTGCTGCTATGAACATTGGGGTGCATAGGTTCTTTTGGATTGGCATTTCAGGGTTCTTAGGATATAGTCCCAGCAGTGGAATTGCTGGGTCAAAAGGCAGATCCATTTTTAGTTTTCTGAGGAAGTTCCATACTGTTTTCCACAGTGGTCGTACCAGTCTGCAATCCCACCAACAGTGCACTAGGGTTCCCTTTTTCTTCACAACCTCTCCAACACTTGTTGTTTGTTGCTTTGTTTATGATGGCCATTCTGACCCATGTAAAGTGGTATCTCATTGTGGTTTTAATTTGCATCTCTGTGATAGCTAGCGATATTGAGCATCTTTTCATGTGTTTCTGGATCCTCTGTGTGTCCTCCTTGGATAAATGTCTATTCAAGTCCTTTGCCCATTTTTTAATTGGGTTGCTTGTCTTCTTAAAGTGGAGTCATGTAAGTTCTTCATATATCTTGGAGTCATATGTGTTTTTTAGTATGATATGTATAACACATGGAACCATGCTACATGCTTCTTTTGGAACAAACTGCTCTCTCCACATGTCCATATATCATGATCCTTGGAACCTCTGCTGGACTACTTTTCCAGTGATGATTAAAGTTTTGTGCAGATCCTGTCATCAGGTGGCAAGAGCAAATGTGAGTGAAGTGGGCAGCTTGAAAAAGGGAAATGGGAATAGCCACTGGGCTCCAACTCAAGATCCTACCTTTATTCACATCAATGTCTAATGTCATGAGCCAACAATGCATGGCAGCGTTTTTGGTGAAGAACTTATAGACTGTCACTCAAGACACAAGAGAGACTTTTTGATGATGATGATGATGATGATGATGATGATGATGATAAGGATGACATAGACAGTGATGCTCTACTCCTCCCAGCATGTCTTCATTGGGTGAATCAAGAGTTTCTTAATAGACTAGAATTTTTCCTTTCCTTCTTACAGACTGAATATAAAAGGGAAGTAGAATATACATTGTGGTTTACTCAATAAACCGTAATTACACATTGTTATTTTAAACCTTCTTGGAAAGTTCCTTATTGAAAAGGAGACAATACCAACAAGTGCCTCTCTTTCTCTTACAAACAGGAGCATGGTGAACAGGCTCAAGGTGCACTATTTGCAGCAAGTAAGAGAAGATAAACTTAGTTTGTGTAATACTCATCTTCGTAACCAATGGTGCTCCTGACTCCTGCCAGTGATGGGATTATGGCTGTAACAACTTATTTGAACTACATTATCCACACATTGTAAGATTAGTGCCTGGAATGCAGAGTTTCATGACATAGTTCATGATGTCTAATAGGATTGCTACTGCAGTAGTATTACTACCAGACCACCATAATGGTGTTCAGGATTTACCACACTTACCACACTTCATCAAGGGGGATTTTGCTACTATTCTCAATACATTCAGCTTGTATAAACTTTTTCTAAGGTTATTTCCCAAATCAAGAAACACTGTACACTTTGTAAACTTTCTAAATATTTCAGAATTAATAATTTTCCCCTGGGGTGTAAGCCCATGTTTGTGATGCAAAGCATTAAACAACTTCCAAGTTTGAGAAATATTCGAAAAAGGATGATCAACTCTTGAATTAAAAGTTAGTCACAATATTATTAACTATATTCGCTATGCTTTCACTACATCTCCACAACTTATTTATCTTACAACAGAAGTTTGTACCTCTTAATCCTCTTCTCTTGTTTTACCTAATCCCAACCCCTCTGGTAACTACCATACTGTTTGTTATATTTATGAGTCTGTTCCTGTTCTGTTGTTGTTGTTGTTGTTGTTGTTCATTTTGTTTTTCAGAGTCTACATATAAGTAAAATCATATGGTATTTGTCTTTCTCTGTCTGATTTATTTCACTTAGCATAATATCCTCAAGGTCCAAACACATTGTTGCAAATGGCAAGATTTCATTCTTTTTAAGGCTGAGTAATATCCCATTGTATATCTGTACCAAATCTTTATCCATTCATCTATCCATAGGCACTTAGGTTGCATCCATATGTTGGCTATTATAAATAATGCGGAAGTTAACATAGGAGTGTATAAAACTCTTCAAATTAGTTTTTTTTAAATTTTCTTCAGATAAATACCCAGAAGTAGAATAGCTGGACTATATGATAGTTCCACTGTTAACTTTTTGAAGACCCTCCATATGTTTCCCACAGTGCCTATACCACTTTACATCCCCACCAACAGGGTACAAGGGTTTCCTTTGCTCCCCAGCCTCACTAACATGTTATTTTTAGTTCAACTTTTTAAAAACATTGTAACTCCAATTATATTTTTAAGCAAATGTGTAAGTAACTACTGTTTAAATGTGCACAATATTAATTTTCAAAGTTTTAAAATTAAACATAAGTATTTTTAAAAGAGTTAATTAAAACACCAAAATCAAATTTCCTAAGAACTTTTTAAAAAACCTAATAATTTCCAAATCAAAGATGGGCATATGAAGTGAATGTCTTTCAGAAAATCCCTAAAATAAAAGGTTGTGATCATTAAATTCATTCTTCTAAGTGGCTACAGGGTTTCCTAGGAATTATTATTATTATTTTTTTTTTTTTTTTGCTATTTTGGTGCTGACACAAAAAAGAATGAGGACATCTCTTCAATTTACTACGTACTATTTGTAGGGCATCATTAAAATAACTATTTCATTAAAGGCTCTTGCCTCTAATTATTAATTTAGTTCTTTCTTTTTATTATTTGGTTAACAATTCTAGAGTAAATATAAACATTTTGCTTTTAGCAAACATACTAGAATTCTCTTTGTAACAACAGTTGCAATTTCAGGCACTGTCTAGTTGGTCAACTAACATGTGTCAGTGTGGCTGGGCTATGCTGACTACTTTTTGTTCAAACACTAGTCTACATGTTGTTATGAAAGTATTTTGTATATGTGATTAACATTTAAATCAGTAGACTCTGAGTAAAGCAGATTACACTTCATAATGTGGGTGGTCCTCATCTAATCAGTTGACAGCCTTAAGAGAAAAGATTGAGGAAATTCTGTGGGAATTCTGCCTCCAGTCAACTTTCAGACTCAAGCTGCAACATTAGGTCTTTTCTGGGTCTTCAGCGTATCAGCAGGTGGACAGGAGTGAAAAAAAATGTGCCAGAAAACCCACTGAGTACAAATGATAGAACTTGAGCCAATGACTGCACTGCCACACTGCAGTTGGCCTGTGCACTGAATGGGCCCCTGCTAACTCTGGAAGCTCTAAAGAATACTGGGTTTACAGAAAAAACTCTGTAAACTCTAAGAAAATGAAACACTGACAAGAAGGGCTAGAGGAGTGCAGACAGTAAATCACAACCACTTGCTGATCTTCATCATGACGACATGGTCATTGCAAGAGTCTCTTCCCACTTTGTTACTAAACTGAAAAGTGACACACATGTGCCACAGGGTGACAGCAATCACTGTGCTGCTCATCAGCTAAAAAGAGCTATTGCACACAACCTTCATGTTTCTTAAATTGGAGCCACATCAAAACTAAGAGAACATATAGAACTATCAGATACACATGCACAGCATGGGGCTGAAGCTCAGCATGCAGTGATTCTGTTCAGGAATGTACAATCAAGAAAGGCCAGCCATTAGTAAGTGGTAGGGGACCTTAGGCATTTCAATTCTTTTAACCCCAAACCAGGTGTTAAAAACACAGAAAAGCTTCCAGCACGTGACTGAGGCTCAGACAGACGGGCATATGGACCCTGTTCACTTGAGGCTCCCACAGCAGTGAGCAGAAAGTGTCATCAAGAATTGTTTATCTCCAACAGCAATTGTAAGTCTGTAGACATGCCTGCTATTACTGTCCTTTGACATCTATTCACAAACTCTTTAGGTATTCCCTAGGTGCTGGGTACTGCCTTAGGTATTGTGGCAACAGCAGTGACCAAGACAAGACTGGCAGGTTCGAAAAACATTTCTCCAAAAAAGACATACAAAAGAGCAACAGGTACATGAAAAGATCCTCAAGATTACTAATCATCAGAGAAATGTACACCCAGAACAATCTACTAATTTCTTTGTTTTCTCTCTGTTGTTCAGATTAAATAAATTCTATTATTCTATCTTAATAATTCCTCTTCACTAATTCAGTTAATTTTTTTGTCTCTTCCATTCTTTTGTTGAGCCTACCCATTCAGTTTTTGCTTCAGTTATGTTTTTCGTTTCTAAAAAAATTTCATGGATATGAACAACAATGTGGTGACTGCAGGGCAGGGAGAGGGGTATAAGGCGACTAAATGGTAATGGAAAAATACAATAAAAATTTTTTTAATATAAAATCATGCTGAAAAAAGTAAAAATAAAAATCTCCATTTAGTTCTTCTTTATATCTTCCACTTCTTTGAGACTTTCTCTTTTTTAAATTGGATTTAAGTGTGTTTGTAATTGCTCTTTGAAACATATGTGTTTATTGAGATATAATTTATGTGCCATAAAATTCACACCTTTAAAAGTGTGCAAATCAGTGATTTTAGTATAGTCACAAAGTTCTGCAACCATTGTCACTGCCTAACTCAGAACATCTGTATCACTCCAAAATAAAACTCCACATCCATTAGCAATCATTCTCTCTTTCAACAGTTCTTGTCAGCTACCAATCTACTTCCTGTCTCTATAGATCTGCCTGCCTATTCTATACATTTCAATGTAAATGGAATCAAAAACTATGTGGCCTTTCATGACTGATTTATTTCACTTAATGTGTTTTCAAAGTTAATTCATGTTATAGCATGAATCAGTGCTTCATTCTTTTTTTGGCTGAATAATATTTTATATTTTTGTTTATTCATTCATACTGTTGCTACTTTTTGACTATTATGAGTAATTCTATAAACAACCATGTACAACTTTCTGGGCAGACTTACATTCATTTTCAATTCCCTGGGGTACATACTTAGGAGTGGAAGTGTTAGGTCATTTGGTCAATGTTTATCTTTTTGAGGAACTGCCAAACTCTTTTCCAAAGTGGCTGCACCACTTCACATTCCTATGAGTAGTGTCTGAGGGCTACACTTCTGCACATCCCTGCCAACATGCTATTGCCTGCCATTTTAAGGCCAGCCATCCTAGTGGGTGTGAAGTGTGGTCCCACTGTGATTTTGATTTGTATTTCCCCAATGACATTGAACATCTCTTCATGTGTTGTTCAAGAATATTTATGAAGGCTGCTCTAAAATCTTCAGATAATTCTAACATCTCTGCTGCCTCAGTTTTGGCATCTATTGATTGTCTTTTTTTACTTTTGATTTGAGATCTTCTTGTTTCTTGGTAAGACCAATGCTTTTTATTGAAACCTGGACATTTTGGGTATTATGCTATGATGTTATAAGCACCTGACTCTTATTTAAACCTCTGACACTGCCTGACAGAGAAGGACAAGGGTGGGGACATGGCTTCATTTAATTTACTGACAGGCTGGGCTACAGCCCAGGTTCCCTACATGGCCTCCAGCAAACTATGGGAAGGTGGTACATGGCCTCATTACCACGGGGGTGGAGAAAGTCCTGACCCTCCCTCCCCCTAGGCCTCCTGTGACCCCAGCCCAGTGGGGAGGAGACAGGGATGTGTTACGGCCAGGTGGGGTAGAAGTCTGGGCCCCTCACTCAGTCTTCTCTGTCACCAATGGGCAGACGTATTGGGGTGAAGTCCACACTCCCCACTTGGTCTTTGCTGGCATGGGTGGGAGTGGAGCTACAGTTTTTTCTATGGTGTTTGACTGGAGTGCAGTGGGTATTGCCTAGGAGTTTTCTGTCTTGCTGACCTGCTCCTTTCATGGCCCTTTGGCTGGAGAAAGTAGACTTTTCTTGGAGCTTTTTAATTCACTTATTGGCTGTTCTGGGTTACTGGCTTCTTCTGCTCCACGTCTGGGACATATGACACCAGAAGAAAACCTGAGGAATTCATCTCTGTGTCACTCTCAAGTTCCCTAGCTGGTCTGCCTTCTCTCTACCTCTGAGACCCTTCTCATGTGGGTTTTATATATAAAGTACAGAGCTTTTAGTTATTTGGAGGAGTGAATAGGGGGAAATGTGCCTGCACCATCTTCCCAGAGGCAGAAATCTTTTTAAAATTGCAACTTGTCTTTTAAAACACAAATTTTAAAAAATGTTTTTTAGTTAAATCTTAAACATAGAAATAGCTTTCAAGTAAACTATGCATTTCCTTATCCTTCTGAAACATAGGCCATTAAAATTAATTTCAGCTTTTTGGTGAAGTTCAATAACACAAACATCCAAGGCTATGTATTTATTTATTCTATAATCTTCAAGTTTCTATGTGGTTAGAACTCTGCCCTCACATTAAATGGCACCTGCTGACCCAATTCTGCATGTTCCCGTGACCGCCCGTTCCTTTTTATATTCCTCGCACTTGTCAATGTGATTGCCTCCAGAGAGTCCCCACACCTTTTAATCTGCTACTTCTAATAGAGAGCAGGCTGAGAAACAAGACAGCCAAATCTTTTATATTTTTAAACAGTTGTAAACAGAGTAAAATTCTCCACTTTATACACAAATTTTCCAACATCTATTTGGGCTACTCTGATATCCATTTGGCTTACTTACACTTTCCTCATCATATTCCAGTTAATTAAGTTGGATATAAGTGATCTCCAATACCATGATGTACCACTGCATTTATAGATTCATTTCACCTTCATAGAGATCAAATCAAGAAGGATGTCCCAGGGGCATATTTTTTCCAAGATGCCTAGGCTAATAATAATTGGTTAAAGGCATGCCTAGGCTTAGTCTCATACCTTCTACCATGTGCATGTCATAAAATATACAATACAACACTGTGTTCTGCAACTCCATGACATACACTCTGTGGGCAACAGGAGACCCATGCCAACCACAGACCACCGGGGAAATGTCCTCCTGGTGTTTCTACACACCCACTGCCTGGGGAACAGGCCTGAGATCACAGACAACCTGGACACTTGGGCTTCCAAACTATAGTGCTAATTAAGAGAACCATGTTAAATGTGGATCCCTCATAAGCACTTGGGAATTTTTTCTCACATTATTACTTTTAGAGCATTACCAAACCTGACAAATCTCGCACAAAGGGCTGTAGCACCTGCTAGTTTTGGGAAATGTGCTGGCCTCCGAATGTCCCAGAGGCATATTTTTTTTCAAGATTCCCAGGTTAATCATTGGTCCCTAAGCGAGAGTGTGAATTTAAAGTCAGAAAGTTCTAAATTGACCTGTGGGGATTCAGCAAGTTACCTGAATATTTCCTCGTCTAATATAAGGAAATACCCCTGTTTACTCAGTTTTGGTGAATTTTGGAGAGAAAAAAAAACAGTGCAAAAGAAGGAAGAATATGCAATGAATGGCAAATATCATTACTGTTATTGATTTTTATGTTTAAGGAAAAGTCTATCTCTCTATGAAGATAAAGGATACCAGATACTACTCCCAATCTGTGGACTCAAATACTAAGTTCACTTTGGATCTGGTTAGAATCCACTCACTTCTCCAAATGCAGAGCTCTCTGTGTGGTGAGCTCTCTGCTGTGGTCTCAGCACAGATGCAGGGCAGACACATAGCCCCAGATTATAAGATATCACATTTTCTAGAGGGTGGCCTTCTTCCTCTCTGCCCCAACACACCTTCTTCCCACCAGCTCATCCACCTAGTCTCCCCATGACTGCTTCTTACCCTCCCTCCCTCCCTCCCTCCCTCTCCCTTTCATCTTCTGAGTTGTGGTGTCCGGTTTGTTAGGGCTGGGGGCGTGGGTAAGGTTTCCTAGCCATGCACACTCCCCTAGAGTTTGAGTCTCTGTTCTATATGTTTTCTACCCACCAGTACCACCCCTTTAAGTGCAATCTTCCCGACCTTTCAAATCTTCCATTATACTGGATTCCCTTTCCTTTAGAGAGAGACTTTGGTTGCAAAACCTACAAGTCTTGGTGGGATGCTCCACACCCAGGATGGAAATCAGCACACAGCATGAGGGTCAGAGGATGAGAGAGAGAGAACCAGAGCAGCTGGGCTGCTACAGCCACACCAAACTGATGTGGAAGGACCCACAGAAAATTTCTGCCCAGGCTGGGCTAGGGGGCTGGTGGGCCAAGGCTGGTGAGATCCAATGATTAAATTAAGAAAATGCATTGATGTCTAGAGCAAAGCAAGGTGTCCAGCTTTCCATGACAGCCAGCATAGAAAGGAAGCATGCCATCAAGACCTACATGTGTCCTCTTAAGGCCCTTTTCTTTTGGGGCCAGGTTAAATGGTCAGTGGAACAGTGGCTGGGATGTGAGGGTGACAGAGTGTCAGCTGTGACCTTCCTGACAGAGGAGGGAAGAAAAGAACAATGGAGACAATGGGATGTGAAGAGAGGTAGGGGTAAGAAATGATTGGCTTGGAAATTACACCATCATCTCAGCAATGAAAACTCAATACGTGAGCATCAATTTCCCTGGACACAGTCACCTAGGAAAACATCATCTATATGGGTCACTCTGAGCTCCTCAGTTATGTCAGGCTTTTTATGGCAGCATCATTAAGCTATTTATAGTGAGCAATTAAAGATAGCCTAAGTGGGCCAATGCCTTCCTATCTGGTGGCTCTGGCTGGGGTAGTGTAATGCTAGTAACAAGATAAAGGCTTTCCTTAAATGCCATGTGACACAAAAGCCTTCTCTAGAAACTTATAAACCTGCCTTGAGTTTGTATCCATGTTTTACTTTTTTAAGTCAATTTAATTATTCATGGGGTTCCTTATCCATGATGTGACCTACATTACAGGAAACCTCACAAAAATTATTCAACACCAGCAGGTGGCTGGCATGTGGATAGAGTATATGTGGTAACAGACGGTGTGGCAGGGAACAGAGGGTACAGCCTTTGGACCAAGCACCCCAGAGCCTGAATCATGGCTCCACAAATAAACAGCACATTGGAAAAGTCAGTCCCTCAATCCTGCTTCCTTACCTGTAAAAGCAGGACCTATCAACTGATTCAAAAATGCTTTTGTATATAAAGTGCCTTATGCCAGTCCACAGAGCACTGGATGATGAAGTCAGGGTTATGAAGAGACTTCTAGATATACCACTGCATTCCAACAACCACTCTCGAGTGAACTTTCAGAAACAAACTCAGCCCCTGTGCAAGTGCCCAAGCTAGAACCCCCAACTCTGATCTCTTCCTCCCTCTCCTCACACATTCACTCCACCAAGTGATCACCACACACATCTGCTTATGCTGCTCATGTTCTCAGAAGGCCGGCCTCCCCATGCTGCAAGTATCAACCTGCTCCAAATCATACTCAGGCTTCAGGGCCCCCACTCAGGTGAGACCTGCGGTCTTCAAGGAGAGTCCTACCATCATACCCTCCAGAACTTCTCATCTCAGCACTGGCCACATCCCCACATTATGAGAATGTTAATGAATAAATAAATTTATCCTCCCTCCTAACACAGTCCAGCTCTGTTCATTTAGAATGTCCTCCCAAGGCTCCAGGTGCATGGGATAACAGATGGAGAAACTGATGGAAAGCAACAATGTTGTTTTGCTTTTAGGACAGAAAACTTGAGCTGTCTGTGTCATTTGAAATGTTTTGAAATTAAGAAGTGACACAGCGGGACCTTGGCTGGGTGGTTCACTTGGTTTGAGCATCATCCTGTACACCAAAAGGTTGCAGGTTCCACCTCTGGTCAGGGCACATGCCTACGATGCAGGTTTGATCCCCAGTTGCAGTGTATACAGGAGGCAACCAATTGATGTTTGTCTCTCACATCAATGCTTCTCTCCCACACCCCCTTCCTCTCTTTCTAACAATCAGTAAACCTATCCTTTGGTAAGGATTATCAAAAAAAAAAAGGAAGTGACACACTGGGATCTTCACTCAGACATGTCAGCACACATGGTGTGAAGGCAGAAAACCAGTTGACTTCATCTGTCACATTCACTGAACACACTTAAGACAAGCCACTGAGAATTTCTTAAGTAAAGATTCTATGTTTTCCATGGAAAGTATTGGCAAATGACAGAAAAATTTATCTACATTGTTAGTAAAAATGAATGTGCCCTGAAGTTCTAACTCCCCCCCAAAAAATCTTAAGAAAATTGGTAAACTTAAAAATACCTGTCTACCAATAGAATTTAAATATCATTTTCTCATATATTAAAATATCACTAATACTGGGATATGTCTGGAGTCTCCATTCTGTTCCACTGTATATTTGTTTGTCATATTGATTTTATTATAGTAACCTTCATATTATGCTTTAATACCTGATGAGGGATGTCTTGAGTCTCCCTTCAGTACTTTTTGGTCTTTAATAAATGGCACTGGCTCTTTCAGCAGTCTGTTTGGAACAAAATTACAGATAAAGTAAAGGCTAGACCTCAAAAATAAACTAATAGACTTTTAAGAGAAAACCTAGGGAACTATTCATACTACCTTGAGATGCATGGAGACCTGCTTATCAAAAAAAAAAACAAAGAAACCTAAAACAAAAGATACATTTTGCCATATCATAATTTAAAATTTCTGTAGAGCAAAAGCTATCACAAGCAAGCTCTCGATACAAAAAATATACAAAAAATATACTTGGAAAATATTTGCAATAAAAATTTTTAAATAAAATGTTGATATCAATATATAGAGAGACTTCTTACAAATTTATACAAAAATAAAAAATAATCCAATAGGAAAATGTGCAAAAAGATATGAGTAGGCAATTTGCAGAAAAGTCAAGATCCAAGAGACCAAATATATAGAAAACTACTCAAACTCACTCTTTTCTTTCAGACTAGCAAAAATGATCAAGAAGATTAACACTTATTGCTAAGAGAAATGTCAAGAAGAAAACTTTCATAAATTGCTGGTGGTAGTATAAACTATTACAGAAACTTTGGAAGCAGCCTGGTAACATCTACTTCAAAAATATACTTTGATGAGATTCCAACTACTGTAACATTTTCTTAAAATAAAAAAGTTTAAAAGAACAGATGTACAAATATGTTTATTGCAGCACTATTCCTAATGCCAAAAAAGGAAACAGAAAGAATGTTTATTAATAAGGTAACAGCTGAGTAAGTAATGATGGGTCCATACTATGAAATATTATGGAGCCATAAAGGAATGAGTTAGAGCTATTCTAGCTGAAGTACTTCCTCTATGAGGTTTTGTTAAACAAGAAAATTAAGAAACAGAAAAGTGTTTACACTACAGTACCAGTTAGTAAAGTAAACAATTATCCCCAAATCCTTCTATATTTATATGCTTATATGTTCACATACAGCTACCTGGGCATAGAAGAAAGTGCAGGGGGACAGTCACCAGGTAGCTAATATGAGTTACCTAGACTGATGGAGGGAGGGTAAGTGAAACCAGTAAGGGGAAAAAACAACAACAAAGGACATGTATAAAGAAATTAGGGGGAAACGGGGATTAGATATACACTAGCAATTTGCTGGGATATACATAAACTATTGCTAAACTGAAAAAGCAAATGGCATAATAATGTGTAAAATTATTCTGTTTAGATAAAGACAAAGTATCCCTATATTTATAACTAACCATAAAAATTTTTGAAGGAAGGAGAAAGACTTGGAAAGCTAAACACCAAGCCATTAACACTGATTATCCCAGGGAGGATGAGTTGGTTGGGAAAGAGCATTAGATCAATAACTTTGCCCATATATGACCTTTTTACACAGTTGCTTCAGTTATTAAAGCAAATACATATTACTTCTACAACTAAAAATATCAGGAGCGGTAAGATGGCATCAGGGTAGGAGGGAGCAGATTCCACCTCTCCCTACACACAGGAGAAAATCCTAGCCGATCTACGGAGTAGAAGAGCAAACAACCAACATACGAAAATAAGAGACCAAAAATTGTAGCGGAACCAAAAAACCAGACAGTAAGGAGAGTGCTTCAGGACAATAAGGTCCCAGGGACCAGTGCAGGTCCAGGGGGGCTGGAGCCCCAGGCCTGGCACACGCTGCTGGGTTTGCCACAGAGTCCTTGGGAGAGAGCTGGGGCAACTGCTTCCTCCCCAGCCAAACAAGGTCTGAGCGGCACCGTGAGAAACCCAGTGACTGGGTTTCTCCCAGCGTGACTCCCAGCATGACTGGCCCTAGCCCCCACAGTCACCAGCTATAGAACTAGGCTGTGGGAGAGGCCAGGCCACTATATGGAGCGGCAGGCTTAAGTAGGAGGGATTTCTTAAAAAGAAAAAGTGAAAAGACAGACACTGTTTGGGGAATTCTCCCACAGCAATCGCTCCAGCCTCCCTGCCACCCAGCCTGGCAGTGATTCCAAGGTTGCCCGCAAGGTTGTGCTTGTGCAGAACACCCTGCGCACCCCCATAGCACTGGGAAGGTTGAGGCAGCCTGGCAGAGGGCACACGTGGGAGCACACCCCCGCACCCCAGCCCACAGTGGTAACCCTGGGGAAAGGCCTGGATCCCACACCCAAGGCACAGGGGAGAAGTACCAGGTTAGCTCCCCGGACACAACAGTGCTTGCTGCTGACTGAGTGTAGATTGCGAAGGAAGAAAAGCCATACCAATCGCCCCTCAGCCTGCTGCAGCCTGCAAGGCCAGAAAAACTGGTTTGGCCACTTTGAAATAAAGAGGCTCTTTAATTTTATTCTATTTTTATTTTTTAATAATTTTTAATGTTTTAATTTTTATTATTTTTTCTCTTTCAATTCCTTTTCCCCCTCTTTCTTTCTTTCTTGTTTTATTCTTTCTTCCTTTCTTTCCTTCAGTTTTATCTCTTTTTCCTTCCTTCCTCTACCCTTTTTTTTTTTTAAATACCTACAAATGAGACCAAAGAAAAACCACCTGGGAACTGTGAAAAGACCAGAGTTGAACCCAAAGAAGGGGCATCACAACAGCTGCAACAGTGAGACAAACTTCACTCTGCTATTACAGAGAACCTACAAGCCATTGCATATTTCTATTATTATTTTTTTCCCATTATTCTTACATCTTTTATTTTAATAGTATTTTTGTATTCCTCTTCTTTCTGTATAGTCTGCTTTGCTTGGCTGGTTATATTGTATCATTTGACAGGTTTCCCCTGATATCTCTTTCATAGTGTATTGCTAATTTACTGTCTTTCACTTCACTTGTGTCCCATTAGCACACTACTCAAGGTCCTATACTCCTATTCTTCTTATCTATATCACATAGATTCTGTCATATGATTGTTCCTCTAATATTATCGTAAATAATAGCTGTTCCATAAAATTGTAAATACTTCACAATACCCCTCCCAGATCTAAGCCCACTTCACGGTTTCCTGAACTCTATTACTGTAGAGGTTAACTCTATTCTCTCACACAGTACACCTATTTATTATACATTACTACCACCTTACCTCATAATCTGACTTCCCACAACCTCACGGCTTTCTAGACCCAACTCAAAATCCTTTTTTCCCCAACAACAGTCTTATCTTCTTTCCATCCTTTCTAAAAATTGGCTAGCTGGGCGGAAGATCATGGTTAACATTATACATAGCCAAAGTACCTCCTATCTCTTCTCTACTTGCTGCTACTGTAAATATCAGAGAATACTCTCTTCTGTCTTAAACCATTTTGCCTTCCCCCTCCAACTAATCACAAAAAATAGTAGGTGGAAGCGATAAACACCAGGATACCCACTGGAGGAGGAAACCCAACAACAAAGGAACAAAGGCACGAACAAATAATAACAGAAGAAGGTGAAGGAGGGAATGGAAAACACAAACCTCAATCCAGGACCTATCTGGAAATACAACTAAACAGTGGAGACACTACCCAGTACAAAAAACTAAACGAGAGCAAGAGAGAATCCTCAAAACCTTGTACACACAGAAGAACCAACTTCAAGAGAACCTGACCTCACCAGCACAACAAAATACAAGAGGTGGTGGACAGAGTGACCCTCATTTAACCAGCTGGTGGAAGGATCCACCAAAGAAAGACCCAACAATAATCAAAACCCAAAGAACACAGAGCCAAGTTAAATGAAAGCCCAAGACCAGTGAGCTTGGGAGATCAAGGAGACTGCACCACTGAATCTCACAGGTATTCTACCACAGAAGTTCACACCATAAACCCAAGGAGCCAGAACAGACCAATTTAAGAAGCTAAGGCTAACAAGAAGAGTCTCACAAACAATGAGAAGACAAAGAAACAATCCCCAAATGAAGGGAAAGGAGGAAGCCTCAGAAAGAATGCTAAATGAAAT
>CM052539.1:91126736-91159867 GCA_028533065.1 Trachops cirrhosus
AAAAGCTTCTGCATGGCTAAAGAAAACAGTATTAAAATAAAAAGACAACCAACTGCATGGGAAAACATATTTGCCAATGATACCTCAGACAAGGGTTTAATCTCCAAGATATATAAAGAACTTACACGACTCCACTCGAAGAAGACAAGAAACCCAATTAAAAAATGGGCAAAGGACCTGAATAGGCATTTCTCTAAGGAGGACATGCAGAGGATCCAGAAACACATGAAAAGATGCTCAATATCAGTAGCTATCAAAGAGATACAAATTAAAACCACAATGAGATACCACTTCACACCAGTTAGAATGGCCATAATATATAAAACAACAGACAACAAGTGTTGGAGAGGTTGTGGAGAAAAAGGGACACTAGTGCACTGTTGGTGGGATTGCAGACTGGTATGACCATTGTGGAAAACAGCATGGAACTTCCTTAGAAAACTAAAAATGGATCTGCCTTTTGACCTAGCAATTCCACTGCTAGAATTATGTCCTAAGAACTCTGAAACTCCAGTTCAAAAGAACCTATGCACCCCAATGTTCATAGCAGCACAATTTACAATAGCCAAGTGCTGGAAGCAACCTAATTAATTGCCCATCGGTAAATAAATGGATCAAAAAACTATGGTCCATTTACACAATGGAATTCTATGCAGCATAAAGAAAGAAGGAGCTCCTACCCTTTGCAACAGCATGGATGGAGCTGGAAAGCATTATGCTAAGTCAAATAAGCCAGGCAGTGAAAGATAAATACCATATGATCTCGCCATTAACAGGAACCTGATCAACAAAACAAAGAAACAAGCAAAATATAGCCAAAGACACTGAAATAGAGAGCAGGCTGACAGTGTTTAGAGGGGAGAGGGGAGGGAATTTTAGGGGAATTTCAGGGGAAAAGGTGAAGGGTTTAGAGGAACAAATATAAAGGACACATGGACAAAAATGAGGGGTGGGTGGGAGTGGGAGGGAGGTGGGGAGGGCTGGGTCGGTGGGCTGGGATGGGACTAAAAGATAGAAAATTGTACTTGAACAACAATTAAAATTAAAAAAATTAAAAATAAAAATACCAGATACAGAAATTTTCTTTTCTACAAAAGGAAAAACAAGCATATAACAGTCACAGGGAATATGAAATGCTTCATGGAATTTTTTTCAAATATTCATCCTAGCATTCACTGCAGGTAGACTCCACATAGGTATGCTGCACATACACACTCTGTGGTTAGGCCCTGGCTCTCAATAAACACCACTCCACCCTGCCCAGTAGGGGGGGCTTTTACCAACTGTCATGAGCCTACAGATATTATCTCCATCTTGGTTTTCTAATCATGGTGCTTGGGAAAATACAAAGGCTTTAATTTTTTTTTTAAATTAAGAGAATGCACTCAACAGTGCAAAACTAGGAATAAAAGGAAACTACCCCAACATAATCAAGACCATATCTGAAAAGCTCACAGCTGACATCATACTCAGTGGTTTAAGACTGAAAGCTATCCTCTAAGATCAGAAATGATACAGGATGCTTACTTTCACTAAGTGTATTCAACACAGTGCTAGAATTACTGGATAAAACACTTACACAAGAAAAAGAAATAAAGGGCATCCAAATCAGAAGGGAAATAGTAAAATTATCTCTGTTTTTGGATGATATGATCTTGTAAGTAGAAAACCCTAAAGATTACACACACACACAACTGTTAAAATGAACAAAGTTATAAAGTTACAGAATACAAAAATCAACACACAAAAATCAGTTGTATTTCTATACAATAACAATGAACAATCATAAAAAAATTATATCCATTCATAATAGCATCAACAAGGATAAAATAATGAAGCAGGCAAAAAACTTGTACAGTGAAAACTACCAAATGTTATTGAAAGAAACTAAAGAAGACACAGATATATGGAAAGACATCCCATGTCCATGGACTGGAAGACTTAATATTGTTAAGAAGCCAATACTACTAAAAAAATCTACAGATTTAATCAATCCCTATCAAAATTCCAATGGCATTTCTGCCCTGGCCAGGTGGCTCAGTTACTTGGAGCATTATCCCATACACCAAAAGGTTATTGCGTTCAATCCCTGCAATCCCTGATCAGGGCACCTACCTGGGTTGCAGGTTCCATCCCCAGTCAGGGCACATGCAGGGGATGGGGACAACCAATCAATATTTCTCTTCCAAATCTCTCTCTCTCTCTCTTTCCCTCTCTCTCTCTCTCTCTCTCTCTCTCTCTCTCTCTCTCTCTCTCTTTCCCCCAGCCCCTCCCAAATCAATGAACATATCCTTGGGTGTGGATTTAAAAAAATTCTGCCCTGACCAGTGGGGCTCAGTTGGTTGAGTGTCAGCCCACAAAGCAAAACATCCCCAGTTCAATTTCTGGTCAGGACACATGCCTGGGTTGCAGGTTCAGTCAGGCTGGGGCACATATAAGAGGCAACTGACTGATGTTTCTCTCTCACTTTGATGTTTCTCTCCCTCTCTCCCTCTTTTCCCCCTCTCTAAAAATAAATAAATGAAACCTCTTTTTATTAATCCCAGTGGCACTTTTTACAGAAACATAAAAATCCATCCTAAAATTCATATGAAATCTCAAGGGATGCCAAACAGCTAAAATAATCTTCAAAAAAATGAACAAAGTTGTAGGTTTCATACTCCCTGATTTCAAAACTTTTTACAAAGCTACAGTAATCAAAACAGTGTAAAGACCATATGGATAGATGAAAAAGAATAGAAAGCCACCAATAAACCCTCACATATATGTTTAAATGACTTTTGACAAGGGTACCAAAATCATTCAGTGGTTTCAATGGGGGAAAGATCTGTCTCTTCAACAAAGAGTGCTGGGAAAATTGCATATCCATAAACAAAAGAATGAAGTTGGACCCTTACCTTAAAAGATATACAAATATTAATTTGAAATGGAGTAAAGTCATAAACATAAGACCTAAAACTATAAAACTTAGGGAAAAGAACAGGGGAAAAGCTTCATGACTTTGGACTTTAGTAATCATTTGTTGGATATAACACCAAAAGCAAGGCAATGAAAAGTAAAATATATAAATTGGATTACATTAAAATTAAAAACTTCTGTGACTCAAAGGACACAATTAACAGAGTGAAAAGGCAACATAAGAAATGGGAGTAAATATTTGCAAATGATATATCCATTAAGGGGTTAATATTCAGAATATATATATATATATATATATATATATATATATATAGAGAGAGAGAGAGAGAGAGAGAGAGAACTCCTAGAAGTAAATAACAAAAAATAAATAAATAATCCAATTAAAGATGGACAAAGGACTTAGAGAGATATTTCTCCAAAAAAATATACAAATGGCCAACAAGCATATAAAAAGACGCTGCATACCACTAATCATTAGAGAAATGCAAATCAAAACCACAGTGAGATATCAATTCACACCCAATGACGTAGAGAGACTGGAAGCCTTATGTACTGTTGGCGGAAATGAAAAATGGTGCAGCTGTGCAGAAAATAGTACAGTTGTTCCTCGAGAAATTAAAAATACAGTTACCATATGACCCATCAATTCCACTACTGGGTATGTATCTAAAAGAACTGGAAGCAAGGTCTTGAGGAATTATTTGCCCACCCATGATCATAACAGCATTACTCACGATAGCCAAAAGGGGAAGCTACCCAAGTGTCCATTGATGGATGAGTGTGGATAAAGAAAATATGGTGTTCACACAGAAGGGAATTTCCTTCAATCTCAAAAAAAAAAAAAAGAAAGTTTGGCGTATGCTACAACATGGGTGAACCTTGAAATAAGCTATTTACCCAAAGATAAATGTTATATGATTCCACTTGTATGAGATATCAAGAGAAGTCAAGTTCATAGAGACAGGATGTCAAATGGTGATTGCCAGGGGTTAGTCAGAAGGAAATAGAGAGCTGGTGTTTAATGGAGACAGAGCTTCAGTTTTACAAGATGAAGAGTTCTAGGACTGGTTATGCAACAACGTGAATGTACTTTACACAGTACTCAACTGACACAAAAATGATTATGATGGTAAATGGTATGTTATGTGTATTGTCAGCATAATAAAAAAATTTTAAAACACAAAAAATGTAATGAGGTGGATGAGGTAATGGTAAGCCAGGCTGAAAACTGAGACAGGCTGGGAAAAGTGAGAAAACCCAAAAGCATAATAAAATCTGGGGCCCCAATGCAGGAGAGTGGTTCCCATTCAGAACAACCTTCTTGCCCATTAAAATAGATCCAGATCATAAGCAACAGAAAAATTGACTCCAGCTGCTAAAGTCAAAGCCTGGCCGCACTCAGCTGGGGAAGAAATGTTAATATTCCACTGTGGGGAAGGTCAGACTTCCCATGAAATGAGCAAGAGTCCCTTCTATGCAGCCAAGATTGAAAAATAAGGTGTACTCTCATTTTTTAATTTATTTTTTAATCATTATTCAAGTACAGTTTCTATCCTTTACTCCCATTCTAGCCCATCCACCTATCCCTCCTCTCTTCCCTCCCATTTCCAACCCCTTTAGTTTTTGTCCATATGTCCTTTATATTTGTTCCTGTAAACCCTTCCCCTTTTCCCCTGAAGTTCTCCTGAAATTCCCTCCCCTCTCCCGTCTAGTCACTGTCAGCCTGTCCTCTATTTCAGTGTCTTTGGCTATATTTTGCTTGTTTCTTTGTTTTGTTGTTTAGGCTCCTGTTAAAGGTGAGATCATATGGTATTTATCTTTCACTGACTGGCTTATTTTGCTTAGCATAATGCTTTCCAGCTCCATCCATGCTGTTGCAAAGGATAGGAGCTCCTTCTTTCTTTCTGCTGCATAGAATTCCATTGTGTAAATGGACCATAGTTTTTTGATCCATTCATTTACTGATGGGCACCTAGGTTGCTTCCAGCACTTGGCTATTGTAAATTGTGCTGCTATGAACATTGGGGTGCATAGGTTCTTTTGAACTGGTGTTTCAGGGTTCTTAGGATATAATTCTAGCAGTGGAATTGCTAGGTCAAAAGGCAGATCCATTTTTAGTTTTCTAAGGAAGTTCCATACTGTTTTCTATAGTGGTCATACCAGTCTGCAATCCCACTAACAGTGCACTAGGGTCCCTTTTTCTTCACAACCTCTCCAACACTTGTTGTTTGTTGCTTTGGTTATGATGGTAATTCTAACTGGTGTGAAGTGGTATCTCTTTGTGGTTTTAATTTGCATCTCTCTCATAGCTAGAGATATTGAGCATCTTCATGTGTCTCTGGATCCTCTGTGTGTCCTCCTTGGAGAGGTGTCTATTCTTCTCAATTTTTTAAAAGTTTGAACATAGACATCCTACTACCTATTACTGTTCACTTTCATATCCTATAAAATATACTATACTCTATAAGGTAAAAGAAAATGAAGCAACTCCCATGATTTATAAGTTGGGAAACCAGCAGAGTTTGGGGGAGGAGGCCCCCAACATGTACTGAGTTTATGACACAAAAGCTCCTGCTTGGGCAGTGGAGGGTAGACATCTGTTATGATACAGAGAGCCATATGTGGGCCCAGGAAAAGTAGGTTCCTTTCCTTCCCCCACATCTGTGAAACCAGCAATGGCTGACATTAGCACAATGAGAGCTGTATGTCACATGGTCCACCATGGTGCTCCAAAGTAAATTGCCAACAAAGTTATCATGCCTTCTCTGACAGTCAAACAGATTAGAAGCAACAATTTTATGAGATTATAGGAGTAAGCAATATTAAAATGAGGGGAAAAATCTCAGAAGCCAATGGACTAATTTCCTTCCTAATAGAGGAATCCCACGCACAGAATCTCTGCTGTGTGCATGAACACTTCTAACTGTAGGCAATGCCAATACCTGAGGAGACAGACCTAAAGAGTTATCACGTTCCTTCCTACACAGAACCAAAAGCTGCCTCCCTGCAACTTCTGCTTCTTGGCCTGAGTTTTATCTTCTTAAAACAGAGAGATTATTTTAAGTTATTTAGGTGTTTCACGATTATTTGAAAACACTCCTCTTGACTATGACATACTATATTGTTTGCTCGGAGGAACACGCATGCGACACAAGTCAGTAAACACTCTTTCAGTGGGCACATGGGTACAAAGTTCCTGCTCTGAAGGAGCTTGATTCTGGAGGTCAGAGTGACAGTAAAATTATTCTCCTAGTGAGAAACAGTTAACATCATGGTCAATAAGTTGCCTGTATAAATATGCTAGTTGTAAAAATGAACTGTCATCTCTGAAGAAGAAATAGATGGCTGATGAATTCTGTTTGAATGTCTAAAGAAAATTTCCCTCAAGGCATAATTAATTATAGTCTCAGCCAACCCACTAGAATTTTCAATTGCCAAGAATGATAATTTATTCCTTTCTCCCATTATCCTGAACAAATTAATATTATGAAGCTGTCTTTAAATCCTGGGTAAAAATTTCACCACATGGCCAGTACAGTTAAGGGGTTCTGTTTCTAAAAGTCCCCTCTACTACTTTCTGGAAGAAAGAGTGTCATATATACAATTATTTATTATTTTCCTTTCTCTGATGAAAAATATAAAAAGTACAATTAAACAAAAAATTGACTTTTCATCTGCCCTTTAAATATAATGTTTTAAATGTGAATTAAGCAGCTCTGGCAAAGCCCAAGGGGTGTTATGATGCTGGTTTCCTTACACATGAAGCATTTACTAAAAAGAGCCTTTCACCAGGAAGCTGCGTTGGGTCCACAATTAAAAAAAAAAGAGCTCACTCATAATTTGCTTCAAGTAACAGTCACAGCCATTTTTTTTGTAAAAACGAAAAGATCTCCTGTAACTTTGGTAGCTGCTTTGAAGACTCTTTTTCTTATAAACATGTTGTGTAGAGTCAACTTTTTTGGTACTTCATCAAAATAAAATCACAAAATCACATTTACAAATTTTTTCTCAAGCAGCTTCCTTCTATAAAATCAACCCTGGCTCAGGCATTCCAAAGTGATGGTGCAGCCCTGGTCTTCACTGCAGTCCCAGGCAGCGTAAGCGTCGCTAAGCATCCATGAGCACCAGGCCCTTGAAGGCACCCCTGCTTCCAGCCACATTCCTTCAAGCCCAAACATAAAACTCCAAGGGAATGTTAATTAACAAACTCAAGGCTCAGATTAGAATGCTCATAAAGTAATATAAAACCTTATATAAGCTATGGTAATGAGACTGAACTCAATCACAATAAAGAAAGATATTTAGTTAAGTAGAAAGATTTTCATTATTGCTATTCGGAGATGTATATAAGTGGCAGGGGTAATTCAATATCCCCATAAACTGAAAATTAACTGTGAAGAGCCACAGCGTATTTCTTTGCCTTACCATCTTATAACCTCCAATTAATTGTCTTTTCCCAAATAATTGCTCACAACCTACACACACAAATTTTTTTCCATCTCGAAAGAAGTCTACTCCTTTAGCTGTATCAATATCTCAGGTAAAAAGGACAAGATTAGTCACACCTGCCCAAGAGTATCAGTACCAAGGATCCAAAAAGGACCCTTGATGCACAGCTTTATCCAGAGCCTGTTAGAAATGCAGGCTTAGGCTCCACCTAACCTAATGAATCAGGATATTTCCCATGTTCTTATCATCCTGGTTACAGGTTCTGTGTTCTGTTGATGTTTTTATATCCTTCACTAAATTATAAGTGCCTAGAGGGTAGGAATATCTTACCTCATATTTCATTGAGCATACTTATTCCCCTAGCTGATGGACAGAGCAGTTACTTGCAAATTTTCTGAAATGATTTATATTTAGTAAAAATAATGTCAAAATCATTTCAGAAACAACAGCCGCAGCAGCTACCACTATTGCTTCTCAGGTGCCTGACACTTTAAGTTCCCTCCAACCTTATCACAAAACTTCCTTTCTGGGAGGAATTCCTCAGCCTGGCTGGCAGAGTGATACTACTGTGCAGTTTGGAGGTTCTCAAGGTGTGGTAGGTCCGCAGATGAGCAGCGTCAGCCTCAGCTGAGAACTTATGGGGGATATAACTTCCCAGGCTCACAACTCGCCCATGTGTTCTGGTTTGTTTTGTATGGGTTTTTTTTTTTCTTTTGGCTCAGGAAAGAATGCTGAATCTTGGTAAGAACTTGCCACAGCCATTAAATGAAAAATGTAGGCAGGTAATTCCTTAATGTAGTGACTTTTAGATATGATCTTACTCCACAAATCCTTCTGGAAAATTTGAGTTAACTGTGAAATTTGAGTTAACTTGAGTTAACTGAAAATTTGAGCTTACCTATCATCCCAACTCAACCCAATGTTGTGGCACAGTGGATGAGGGACAGAGAGCAGACACCCAGCTACTTCTGTCAGGTAAGCAGTCCACGTGAGCATGGACTTCTTAAAGACTCATCATTATGTCAGAATGCAATGATGGAATGAAACGTCAGTGAGGTTCAAAAAGCAAAAATTAAAAACACAGAAATCATAGTGGTTAGATCAGTTATTCCTGCTGGTGCATTATTTGGTAGGGTAAAACTGTTTCTTTTGTCCTATTTCAAAAAAAAGAGAAAACTTTAACTTGGGCTAAGGGTCAAATAATAGGCTGCAGTGTTGGGAGATCCTCAACCAAGAAATGTCATAACTGGGGCACACTGACTATCACAGTCACATGCACAGCAGTTTCGCCACAGTGAGGGGTACGCATGCTGTGCATTCATTAGGCCTATTTCATTTATCATTTGTCACAAGACTAAATCATCTTACTCAGACCAGAGGCTCCTGGTAAGAAAATTAGGGTTTCCTTCTATGAAATTTTACCTTGTTTTTTATTCACTCCTCACTTGCGACACATTTCCACCAATGTTGTTACTAGTGTGTGAGGGTGTTTTCAGTGGTGTCAACTTTAAACATTACCTAAACCATGAAGGTCAATATTTACACAAGATGTGAAAGGAACAGGTCCATATTCATGGGCTCTGGGATATGTTCATTTATCTTGAGACCCACTTCATGATGTCCATAAGTAAATTCCATAATTACTCAGTACAAGAGTATCAAAGTGAACACTTCAGCACAATGAAGAGCAGTCAGTCATGATAGGCACACAGCAATGCAGAACCTCTGGGGAGGAGAAACTTGGTAAGAAGTGGTAATGTAGAGTTCTGGTGAAGATGGAGGTATAGGTAGAAATGCTTCACCTTCTTGCACAATCAAAATAAGGATAACGACCAATTTAAAAACAAAAAATAATCAGAAGTGCCAGAGAATTGAACTGTATGGAAGTCTGACAACCAAAGAGTTACAGAAGAAATATTCATCCATACCAGTAGAAGGGGCAGAGATGGGAAATCAGGCAGAGAGGACTTGTGGCAAGGCAGGGGCTGGCAGACCAGATATCCCACATTCATGTGCAGATAAGCCAGGAGAAACAACTCAGGAGTGAGACAATCCATGCAACCCAGGGTTCCAGCTCAGGAAAATAAAGCCTCAAAACCACTGGCTGTAAAAATCTGTGGGGATTGTGGTGGCAGGAGAAACTCACAGTCTTGCAGAAGAGTCCTTTGGAGATACCCATAGGATCCTAGAACATACACAAGCCCACCCACCTGGGAACCAGCACCTGACAAGGCACAGTCCACTTGTTGGAAGCAAAAAAGTGACAGAAAGTGGGGCAAGAGCCGAGCAAGCGAGCAAGCAGCATTGTTCCCTCTCTGACCCCTCCCCTACATACAGCACCACAACATAGTAAAGTGGGTTGCCCTGCTCTGATGAATACCTAAGGCTCACGCCTTACAACATAACAGATGCACCGAGGCAAAGAAATATGGCCCAAATGAAAGAACAGATTGAAACTCCAGAAAAAGAACTAAGTAATGAGGAGATAGCCAACCTACCTGATGCAGAGTTCAAAACACTGGTAATCAGGATGCTCACAGAAATGACTGAGTTCAGTTGCAAAATGAAGGCTCCCCAAAGTGAAATAAAGTAAAATATGCAGGGAACCAATAGTGAAGGGAAGGAAACTGGGACTCAAATCGCTGTTTGGAACAAAAGGAAAAAATAAACATCCAACCAGAACAGAATGAAGAAACAACAATTCAAAAATTGAGGAGAGGCTGAGGAACCTCCAGGACAACTTTAAATGTTGCAACATCAGAATCATAGGGGTGACAGAAGGAGAAAAGGAAGAGCAAGAAATTGAAAACTTATTTGAACAAATAATGAAGAAAAACTTCCCTATTCTGGCAAAGGAACTAGACATGCAAGTCCAAGATGCTCAGAAAGTCCCAAAGAAGTTGTATTCAAGAAGAAACACACCAAGACGCATCATAATTAAGTTACCCAAGATTAAAGATGAGGAGGGAATCTTAAAAGCAGCAAGAGAAAAGGAAACAGTTACCTCCAGGAGTTTCCATAAGACTATCAGTTGTTTTCTCAAAAGAAACCTTGCAGGGGTTTCAGAAGGGGCTGGAAAGAAGTATTCCAAGTCATGAAAGACAAGGACCTACATCCCAGATTGCTCTATCCAGCAAAGCTTTCATTTAGAGTGGAAGGGCAGATAAAGTGCTTTCCAGATAAGGTCAAGTTAAAGGAGTTCATCATCACCAAGCCCTTATTATATGAAATGTTAAAGGGACTTATCTAAGAAAAAGAAGATCAAAAACAATGATCCGTAAAATGACAACAAACTCATAACTATCAACAACCTAAAAAACAAAAACTAAGCAAACAAGTAGAACAGGAACAGAATCACAGAAATGGAGATAACGTGGAGGGTTATCAGTGGGGAGGGGAGAGGGGGAGAATGGAGGAAAAGGTAGATGGAATAAGAAGCATAAATGGTAGGTACAAAATAGACAGGGAATGGTTAAGAATAGTATAGGAAATAGAGAAGTCAAAGAACTTATATATATGACCCATGGACATGAACTAAGGTGGGGGGTGCAGGGCTGAGGGGAATAAAGGGAAGAAAAAATTGGGACAACTGTAATAGCATAATCAATAAAATATACTTAAAAAAGAAGTGGTAATATAAATGACAGCAGACTGAAATTTTCTAAACAAGAGATGGAAAGTGGGCAGCACGAAATCACATGTTCTTTTAATGGAGCTGGTTCAAATGGGCATAGAAGTCCTTTGCTGTGGCCTTGAAAGGGACTATGGGGCTCTTCCGGGTTACTCTGGTTAATTCCTGAAAAATCTAGAAATGTGAAGTAGACTGAAATAACTACAAGTGCAGGAAAACTGATTTCACAGTTTGTCCCTTATTACTATATACCTGCACTACTGAAATAAGGGCAGAGTTCATTTAAAAAGTACAACTTTAAACAAGGATCACTTTCACAGATTTCCATTTTAAAGTAAATAAATTATCTCAGATGCTTTTCAATGTCTTAAATTGAAAGTTTTATTAGCTCAAAACACTTAACCCAATGGCTTGTTTAGTATCTAATGAGAAAGATGACTACAAAACACTTGGCCTTCTTGTGGCATTCTGGGCCTCACTTTCCCCAATAAGAAATTCCTTTTTGTTTCACTGTTTATGCTATTACAGTTGACCCAATTTTCCTCCCTGCATTGTACCTATGCTACAAAAAAAGGAGAAATAAGATCAAATTATTTTTCATATGAAATTTATTTTTTTTGTTTTTTCCAGACTATATGCATTAAATATTCTGACCTATTTTGTGATATACCAACTACTGATTTTAAAGAGGGCGAGGAAACACTCATATTGTACTTATGTCACAAATCAGAAGGATACAGATATCCTTCTTTTATTACATTTTTTAAAAAACACAAATACATTGTAATGAAGTTAGTCATGTTTAACAGT
Organism: Trachops cirrhosus; assembly: GCA_028533065.1. NCBI lineage: Eukaryota > Metazoa > Chordata > Mammalia > Chiroptera > Phyllostomidae > Trachops > Trachops cirrhosus. The sequence goes on from CM052539.1 coordinate 91,138,546, forward strand.
AAATTAAATTTTAATGTTCATATTCTCAGTGGCCTGTATGCATAAAGGGTCATATTTGGGTGATGTACTTATTCCCGGGCATACAGGACAGCTGGATAAACAGAAAGGTGGGGATCAGCAGTTAGACTCTACAAAAGTTGCTCTTCTTTTAAAGAAGTCAGGTGGCTAAGACCCCAAGCATATCATGACGTGGTGTAGCCTTCTCCACAAAACATATTCCAAGTCCCTGCCTTCAGTTCCAGAGGTCAGCAGACCCAAGTATTGGCACCCCAGGCCACAGGCATTTCCACTGCCCCTCAATCAGAAACCACAGCCCTCCAGCCATGAAGAAGGCAAGTGCTCCTCATGTCCAGGCTCACTCTGGGCTGTGCCCCCAGAACACAGAGCAGCCCACCTTCACTGACCCCAACACAGATGGAAAACCTGGCTGGGTGCCATGATGCCATCACAGAGAAGAGCTAGGGAGTCCATCGGGGTGACTTGGATTGCCTTCCTCCTCCTAGGCACCAACTTTGTTTTTTGATCCAAAGTCACAAGAATCTGCTTCCTTCAATTCTCTTTCAACTAGAACTTTATGCCAATTTCCTGATCTACCCTAACAGTTTCCCTTCGGAGGTAAAGTGTATTCCACAGAGAAAGCACATCATATTCAAATAGCACAAAGGAACAAACTGGAATAACCAAGAAGGTGACATCACACAACACTTTGAAATATTAGTCACCAGACTCCCTTCTTTCCCCTCCACACTTCCACTGGCACAGAGTCCCCATTCAGAGGGCCAAGCATTCCATGCCATCTCCTCAGGATCAATATCTCAGAAGGAAGCAGAGACAGCTGAGTCAATTCTTGACCTTGGGGTTTCCAAAGCCACAGGAGAATGCCCCAGGAGGAAGAAACTAGTTTACCACCCACACACCCCTACACCAACACTGCAGGACAGAACAGGTTCTCTGCACTGAGAGAGCCAAAGGGAGGCCAGGAGTGAGTAGGTCCTCTGGGTCCTGAGGAAGGTGTTCACACTCTTCCCACAGGCCATGCTGGGCACGCTAGACCTACTGCAAATGAGCTCAGCACAAGGCACAGGCACATGAGGAAGGGTAAAGGCCACACCAGCATTTTGTTGGCTATGAGCTAGAAGGCCCCTGGAGATAACAAATAAAATTAGGGGCAAAAACTAGGTCAGGACACAAGTCAGAGAAATCATTTTTATCTCCAGTTAAAACATGCATCCAAGAGAAACCCACATAATAATTGTAAGGGGGGAAATTTACAAATCAAGTTGAGTTCCAGGCTTGTTGGAAGGGCTGGAGCTGATCAAGGTGCCAGAGCACCCATGCACCCCACCCACTTTCCAACTAACATCACAGAATCATGCGACTCTCACAGCATCCAACCAAGTCTCCCAGAGGGGCCGTAAAGGACACAGCAAGAAGTCACACCAAGTCTGAGAAGTTCTTTTTATTTCCCTAATACAAAATTTGGCCTCAAAAATCATGTCTGGTCTTGAGGCATGGCCCAGAAGGAAAGCAAATATAATCATAAAACCATTAACTCAGACTCAGTATTCAAACATTTGCAATGTTCCAAGGGAAGGTTGTCAGATAATAATCTGTGAAAATTAAAGGAAAGGGAGTACCAGGGAGAAGCTGATCATGAGGGAACAGCATGTGACAATTATTGCTGTCAGTAGAGTCACTTACACAACTCCATAAATATCTTCCAGAGAACTTGTCTATAATCATTTAAAACCAAATGAAAAACAAGTGTTTGTGAGGGTGTAGAAACATTGGAACTGCTGACAAGAGCATGAATTAGAACAACCACTCAAAAACCTGTTGGGCAGCATCTCCTAAAACTAAACGTATGTATACCCAGGACTGGGAAATTGTATTCCTGAGTATATACAAAGAGAAATTAGTTCTTACATTCACCAAGAATATATGCACAAAAATCTTCATAACAGTATTATGTATAACTGCCAGAAAACTGGAAAGAATCCAAATGTCCTTCAAGAGTAGGAGGGAAAAAGTGTGGACTACTCTTACAATAGAATACTTTAGAGCAATAAAGAAAAAACTACAAGTGCCATATGCTGCCAACATACTATGCAGCAAAAAAAAAGCCACATGTACAAGGAAACATAATCTATGATTCCATTCACATGAAGTTCTGGTCCAGGCAAGACAATCTATGGTGACAGACCAGTGGTCACCCTGGAGTGTGGAAAGGATGGGCAGGGCATGGAGGAGCTAGCTGGAGTGCTGGAATATTCTGTATCTTAATGTAGATGGCAGTCACACAGATTTACAGACACATAAAAATTCATGCCATACATTTAAGGCTTGTGTCTTTATTTTATGTCAGTTATAACCTAATACAAAAGCAAATTTTAAAAAGAGCAAAACACAAACCATTCACCACAAAGGAGACCAGCTATGGCCAGCATTAGACAGTATCTGTCTATCCTTATACACTGCATAATGCAGCATGAATCAAAAAGGGCCCTTCTCTCCAGAAGTGTAAAGTGGGAAAAGACACAAAAACAGTAATATGTAAAACCAATTAATGAGTACACAAGAGGGAGGGAACATGAGAAAACAGGATGAGATGGTGGGAACACATGAAATGAACTTCAACAATCACTGTCTCTATCATGTACAGCACTGGGCGGATTCGTGCTACAGCGCACAGTGAATCTGTTGTTCACAGGCATGTGGGATAGATTCACTTTATTTTCTTAATTACGGATTTGGAAGATGTATGGCTAGCTCTAACTCCACTCCTGGGACATGTCATCTGCCAATATAAAATGTGTACACATAAAAGCCTTCAGCATTTGTTGCATTTAAATTTTATATCAGTAAATTCCCATTTCATAAGTCCAATTCCTTGACAGCCATCCAGGCTTGAAGTCAAGGAATCGTGAGTCAGTTTCTGCCCAAGAGTCCACATAAGCTGCACTTCATAGAATGGTGGTCACTGTCATCCAGGAAATGTCCCCCTAGAGAAGCAGCACAGGGAATGGAAAGCGTAGCGTCCCTGGATAAGACAAATGTGTGGCATCAGTTGAAGGGCTTATTTCCTGGAATATCAGTTTCCTCAGGTTTGCTAAGTGGTGAGAAACCAGGCACATCTTCCCAGAATTACTGCAAATACAAAACAGGGGGACAGTCACTGCACTGTGAGCCTCATGCAAGCAGAAACCCCATTCACACATGCTGCGATGGTTGACTTCACACACCGCCTCGGTGAGGCTTTGACACCCTGTGATGTTTGCTCAAACATCAGTCTGGAAGCTGCTGTAAAGGAATTTTTTAGATGGCATTAACATTTATAATCAGCTGACCTTAAGTAAAGCAAAATACCTTCCCTAATGTGAGTGGGCCTCATTCAATCAGGTGAAGGCCTTAAAGGCAAAGACTGAGGTTCCTCAACAAGGAAAACATTCTGCCTCAAGACCTTGCCTGAGCTTCCAGCCTGCCAGCCTACTCTACAGATTTCAGACTTGCCAGTATGCACTATCCTCAGCCAATTTTATAAGATAAGTCAATCAATCTCTCTCTTTAGAGAGGGAGGCCATATTTTGTGTGTGTATGCACATACACACATGCACACACACAGGGTTGGGCAAAAGCAGGTTTACAGTTGGGTTATAGTATTGTTATAGACTATAACAGATGACTACCTGGTCCAAAGTCACAGAGCAGCCAGTGAAAGTCAGGACCCAGGTGAATCAACTCCAGGTCTGCATACTTGACAGTCCTAATTCTTCTACAACAAACAACTATAAAAAGGCAATGACTCTCAACTCCACTAGCAGCAGTTACTGCAATTATCTGTGTAGTTTTACATTGATAAGGTCCATCAGTCACATCCCACCCTCCAATCCATAGGCTTGGTTATGGTTACTAACCATATCGTTACTTCTTATGGTTACTAACAGGAGTACCACCCCTCAGGTGTGCTAGAGCTGGTACTAACCACCATCACCTGTGTCCAACTGATTTACAATGTTCCACATTCTACTCTACTATAGTCAATGTTCCAGATGAAATTCTACTAGGGAAACAAGGTAGGTCCTCAAAATCCAGTAATAGAACTAAACTAAAAATCACTAGTCTTATTACAATCTGTTAGCGCCAGAGGGCTTTTTAAAAATCTTAGAGCCCTGGACAGTGTAGCTAGGTTGGTTGGAGTGTCATCCCATAGACTGAAAGGTCACAGGTTTGATTCCTGGTCAGGGCATGTAACCAGATTGCAGCTCTGATCCCCAGTCAGGGTGCATGCAAGAAGGTAACAAATCGATGTTTCCCTCTCACATTGAGGTTTCTCTCTCCCTCTCTCACTCTTCCTCTCTCTCTCAAAGCAATGAAAAAATGTCCTCAGGTGAGGATAAAAAATTCTTAGATATGTGAGATGTTCCTCTTAGTGAAATTGTCAAACATTTCCCTGTACAATGTTAAGTTCTATACACTTCCACTCTACCTTTGGCTCAAACCAAAACAGAGGGACCCCAAATTCTAAATTTGCCCAGCAATGAAACAGAAGTGTTAGGGAAGATCATGCCTAGCTCCCATTCTCAGCCCCAAGGGAAGAGCAAGGGAAGCAGGGCTCTGCCCACCTCACAATACTCAATGTCCCCATGCCAATCCAGTGGACCACCCAGCTTCCAGGGAAGGTCCTTGGCCTCACCTCCCTTAGTGGCCAGACTTCTCTGGCCACTTGTTGTCAGCAGGGCTCCCCATCAGTTCCCCTTGCTTGGCTTACCTAGTGTTGGCAACAGGACTTCCTTTTGATTCAGGAGAAACAAACCTGCCTGGACTGTCTTCTGGTGCTAGGTTGAGAGTAAGGAAATGCCAGGTCTAGGGTGTCTTTTACTAAAACACCCTGCTGCTCTGCTATTCTTTCAGCCCAAGGCTCCCTAACATTTTACCTTCCTCTGTGTACATCTTCCAGAATTCTTCTTTGGTTGACACCTGCTTCATTTCCAAGGTTTGTAATTGTATTTTGTGGGGAGAATCAGGGAGAAATGAATCTATGCCAGATATCTTGTTCAGACTCACATTTTTTGTTTGGCTTTCATTTCCTTTCTAGATTTGTTTTTCCCTCCTTTTGCTTGCAAAAAGCTTTGAGAATGCTCCTGTGAGCAAGCGGTACCCTCTCACTCTTGGGCACAGAGCCAGGGAGCTCTGCTGTATTTGACCAAGGTGAAAACTCCAGCAGGTTGAATTTGTTTTGCTGGTGTGGAGTCATGCCATTCTATTAACATAAAGACAAAAGTTTAAGTCCACATGCATAGGGTATTAAGGAGAAGGAGCTGTTGCTGCCCCTCTGGAGATAACAGGCTACATTGGCCCTGCCCCTTCTCCTCCAGCCCCATGTTTGCAGTTGGTGCTTGTCCTGGTGGCAAGGGAGGGGTGGCTCTCTGGTCTCCAGCTCAGTTATTTGAAGTAGGGCACCACAGCCCTCAGTCAGGGGACTTTCTTTGGTGTATCTCAAGGTAATTCTTGTACTTTTGCCCTGAAAAGGAATGGGAAAAGTGTGGAAATTACTTTAAAATTAGTGGGACTTAGTAGAGAAGCAGATGGATCTCTACCTGACAGCTGATTTTCCTGTAAAAAGGGACAATGCATTGACTTCTGCTGGAAAGTTACACCGGCATCGAGTTTGTCATGTCAGTCACAGTGCGTTCCATCAGTAAGACTGATTCTGTCATACACTGCATCTCGAAGGAAACATCGTCCCCGCTTCTTATCTTAAATGTGTTTTCTAATGCTGAGAGGACAGTGAGATGAGAGATGCCATGATTGCCTTTGGTTCACAGGATAGTCTGGGACAACCAAGGCAATTTTGAGTCATTTTTGTATTTTACTCAAAAATGGAATGTTATGCTTAATTATTCTTACACAGGGGCCATTGACCATACCTAGCTTTGCAAGAGTCAATGGGATTGAAAGTTCTTGAAGAAAAATTTGAAATATATTGATACTGGATCCTTATCTGATGATCAAATAATTAATGAATTACTGGTTATTTATTAATTAATGAATTAATGAATTACTGGTATTTAAAGTTTCATGTAAGACTAACATTTTTATTGAATATGAGTTTGCTACTAATACACACACTTATGTGAACACAATTTTTTAAAAGTAGTATTTGCTTGTCTCTTATCAAAAATACTAATCATTAACTACTTTTAAGTTATTTAAACTTTTACTAAGTGTCTTGTACTGTTTTCAAAATTCTAACTGTTGGGAGTGTCTCCCTGAGGCTCACATCCCTTCCTGGGTGGGGCTTCTGCTCTTGCTCTCCACACATTGAGGGCCTCTCACATTGTGAGGCCCTGGGGTTGAGTGCACGGCTTGGCTTCAAACCCTGGTTCCACCTATTTAAAAACCTCAGACCTTGGGCAAGTTGCCCCATCTCAGTTCCTCAGTTTCCTTATAGATACCCCTGGGAAATATAGTGCTACTATATAGAGGTACCGTGAGTACTAATTAGAACAATATATGCAGAGCACTTTGCTATCTCGATTATAGCAAATGGATAATAGGTGCTACCTTTTCTTTTGGTGAGCTGTTACTATTTTCATGAACCCAAAAGAAAGTAGGTAGGACTGTGGGAATTAAACACTTAAAGATAAAACCACTTTGGCATTGTTACTCTGGACGAATAATAAAAATACTGCATATTAATATCTAGCTCGATGCCACTTTGCTGTCTTCCACCACATCTGATGCTCCTCTCCTCCCTCCCTCCTGAGGGTGTTAAGTCTCCACAGCTTCTCATTATTATGTTCTGCAAAACAGTCACACTGGAGACCAGCTACTGAACACACAAAATCCCTGCCTAATCTCTTTCTAAAAGGTATGGCTTTAAAAATAGTTGGCATTTATGAGTTCATTTTGTTGTACTTTGTTATTAAGAGAAGATGATGTTAATACCAAGTGAGAAATTAAAAATCAATTACATTCATTTAGGGAAATTAAAGTGCTGACAAGTTCATAATGGCTTTTCTGGTTGTTAAATGAGATTGACATGGGTTAACAATTGATGGTATACAAAAATTTGCTGAACTTACTGACGTGTATTTCCATTAAAATGACAGCTGTGTATAAGAGCCATCACCAGGGCATTTAGTTACAGAGCTCATGAGTGTGAAGGAGAGAGCTAATCAAATAAGATAACTTGTACTTAATTTTAATTAGGTAAATTCCCCTTCACGTTTTAATCACATAAACTTAGTCATGGATGGTGTAGAAGCAAATGGCCAGCCATCTTATTGTGTAACTCTGGTCCCTTTTTCTAAGTTATTTTTTACACATACACTTAGTTTTAGACTCAACTTTTGTACTCAATTATGCATTCAGACTTAACCTCTTTAATTAAAATTGCCAGCCATCTTTTCAGCATTTGAAATTTAGTCTATATGGTATGATTTGCAATGAATTTGGAATTCAATGTAAGGAATCTGATGTAGATCAGTTAAAGTGTTTAGCTGCTGAAGCAATAATGTGTTCCAGAATGATTTCTGAAGACCATTAAAACCTTTTCAGTTCTGTGTGTGCTGTCCATTGTTCATTCACTTGTTTTTTCAGTGTGGGTACAAGTGGGATTCTGATCTGTGCTGGTTCATTAGATTTTTGTTTTACTAGAATATTGGGGGAAGGAAAGTACCAGGTAATCATGGTTTTATGATGCTTGTGAGATATAACTAGGTGTTAGAGTGTCATGAAATTTTCTTCTACTTAAATGTACAGCATATATAGCATAAAATTAATTTTTGGTTGATGTAAATAGAAGTATAATTTGTGAATTTTTCAGCAGCCTATGAGATTGGATTTAATAAACATTGTTTATGTATTACTGTCTACAAAATACTGTGCTAAGCACAAGAAAGATACAATGAGGTATTTTTAAAGGCCTTGCTTTTAAGTTCTTTAAAATGAGAGAGACAGACAAATAAATAATAGTAAAAAGCACTAGTAAATTAGTTCTAGACAGAGAGGAAATGGATTTCAATGGGAAATAGCTGAGAAGTCCTGAAACTTGACATTTGAGCTTGACCTGAAATAAGGGTTTCAATGCATAAAAAATGGGTGGAAATGTCCCAAGTCCAGGTGCAAATGTGTGGAGTGGAGTCCATGCTGCCTTCACGGAGCAGCCACAGAGCTATGATACCAAGTGGGTGAGGAAGGGAGAGCTGTGTGTAGTAGGAAATGAGTCAAAAGCAGGGTATTCACTCCATAACAAACACTTCTCAGCACCTGCTGGGAGTGAGGTGCGTGTTGGCTGCGTGGGCCACCAAGGTGGCTACACTGGCCATGGCCCTGCTGTCATCGGGGTTGGGGGAACTGCTCCTCCCTCCACTAAGCAAAAATACTAATCTTTACTGAGAAACAAAAGGAGAGGTGAGGAGTGGGCTTCACCAAGAAGCATTCCACCACAAAACATGACTGGGAAGCCTCTTTGCCCCCAAGAGCCTAAGATCCCCTCTCCACCCAGAGACACCAGGGAGCCTGGCAGCACAGGCAAGAGGGACAACCCCTTCACACACACACACACACACACACACACACACACACACACACACACACACCAAAGTTCTACATTCCCACAGACTAGGGATCCCACTACAACAAGTGACTTGGTATGGGAAGTCACTTTGTTCCCATGGGTGGGAGACTCCCCTCCCTGATCAAGAAGCACTGAGCACCTGGGCATCCCCAGTAAGGTGGATCTCAACACAAACAGCCATGCACAGAAAACTTCACTGTCCCCATGAACTGCAGATGCTCTTCCCCCATCTACAGGTGCAAGGTCTGATCTGGGTAAGCTACCCACTTGGACAGCTCCAGCAGGGACCAGTGGGAGACCCAATGGCACCACATACATTAAGCAGGCTTGAAAATTAAATTACTATTTACAACCATAGACCACAAAAGTAGGCTAGCATCTGTGTACTATCCTAAATAATGTAACTGCCTTCCAAAATAAAAAAATTTATATAGGATTCAGAGACTCCTGACATAGCCAAAATGTGCAGAATACAATAAAAATCATTAATCAAACCAAGAACCAGGAAAAGTACTACTTGAATGAGACAAAAAACAAACACATACCATATTTTATTATGTATAATACACATCCACATTTTTGGCCCAAACTTTCAGGAAAAAAAAATATTTTGTTTTAATTTTTAATTCAATTTTTATTCAAGTTTAGATATTTGTTTTCATATTATAAAGGAATTTTAGCATTTATTTTTGAACATATTATGGTATAAGAAAATTTATGTAACAAATAATTACAAAAGACAAGAATAGATATGAGGCATAAAAAGTTTTATGTATTGGTAACAAATTCACAATATTTATGCATCATAGAAGGCCAAGAACTCTTCATCACTGTCAGTATCAGATGTATCGTCTTCTTCAATGTCTATTTTACTGGTGTCTTCTGAAGAGTCACTTTCTTCATCCCAGTAAATTTCATCATCCTCAGTTCCATCCATAGCATTGCTGATGCCATATTTTTTAAATAATTTCACAACCACTTCCTTCTTGACATGGTTCCACAATCTCAGGATCCAATCACAAACCTGGGTGATGGATGCTCTCTTAATTCTGCCTGTAGGTGTCAAATCCTTACCAGCTGGATGCAAACACAATGTCCACTCTTCCTTCATTAGGGCCTTAACGGGCTTGCTTACTGGCACATCAGGAGGTTGCAGTTGGCTGGTTAGCCCAAAAGGTATCACAGCAAGTTGGGTTTTCAAGTCTGCTGTTATTGCTTTTGCACTTTGTGTAACATGGGCTTTGAAGTGACCAAAAACAAGAAAAGCTGTTGTTTTTTTTTAAGTAATCCTCCAGGACTTTGTGACCAGACTTTGTTAAACCAGTTTTTCATGCCTTCTTCATTCATCCATCCTTTTTCATGCACATGGATAATAACTCCACTTGGAATCTTTTCTTTTGGAAACATTTTTCTTTTAAAGATGATCATAGGTGGTAGCTTTGTCCCATCTGCATAATAGGCTAAAACAACAGTGAAATGTGTTTTTTCATGCCACTAGTTTTAACAGCCACAGCCTTTGTTCCCTTGACGTCCACAGTTCTGTTGCACGGCACATCAAATGTGAGCAGGGCCTCATCCATATTGGCAATGTGGGACAGCTCCAAGTTGTAAGTCTTTTGAAGATCGATAACATAAGAAGGACATTCCAAAACTTAATTGTCATAGGCTGCTGGAAGTTTGGGGGCAAGTTTCATTGATGACCTCATGCTCAAACCTTCTCTTTTCATCAAGCTAAAACACCATTTAGGTGTCCCTGAGAAATCATTAATTTTTTTCTCATGCAATCTTTTTACTTTCTTGTATCATCTTGGTCAAAACAGAGATCTCAGGTTGATGCTGCTCCATAATCCCAGTCTTCACTTCCTGCTCTACCTCCAGCTACTTTGGAGGTTTCCCTCACATTGCCTTCTTCTGTCTTGGCATCTGAAGAAGCTTTTATTCCTGTTGCCTCCACAATCTGATGACACTCTCTGTGGGAGGAGGTCCAAAGTGTCTCTCAGAAGCTCTGTTGCTATGCTTTTTAGCATATTTAATAACTTTTAGTTCAAAGTTTGCAGTGTAAGCAAACTATTTTGACATTTTCCAAGGGATTTTCCAATAATTTCTCTCATCTCAAGTATGTGAAGAGAAATGTTGCGCTGTTCTCCGTTTGGTAATAAAGTCAGCATCAGGTTGATAACAATCAGCATCATCTATCTTATCAATTCTTTTAGTATCATCTCTTTTACTCTGTGGATAACAATATGTCACCCTTCATTTCATTTCATTGAATCGTTGGCTGAAACTACTCTCATTGCAACTTTGTCATAAGGTCAATAAAACCAATTATCGCATTCCAGGGTATTATTTTGCATACAGATATCATTATTGCTTTCTAGAGTTATACTTTCAATGCATAAACTTAAATAAAAGAATTTAAAACATTTACATAGATGCAGAATTAGTACTGCCCATGTATAATGCACACCTTTAGTTTTCCCTCAAAAATTTGGGCAAAAAGTTATGCATTACACACTGCAAAATACAGTAATCAAGTAGCACCAACACTGAACTAAATAAGATGTTGGGAATACTGACAAGGATTTTAAAGCATCCATGACAATGTTTTAACCATCACTTACACATTTTCATAAAATGAATAAAAACAGAACTGAAAAATAAAATAAAAAATGTAAAACTCAATAGATGGGCTCAGTAATAAAGTGGAAATAACAGAAGAGAGAATCAGTGAACTTGAGAGCAAAACAACAAAATTTACCAAATCTGAAAATTGGGAAGCCATATGCAAAAGAATAAAACTAAACTACTATTTGTCCCTATACACAAAAGTTAACTCAAAAATGAATCAAAGACCTAAATATAAGACTTGAAACAATAAATTACATAGAAAAAGCATAGGTACTAAACTTTTGGATCTTAGTCTTAGAGAGGATTTTATGAATTTGACCCCAAAGGCCAGGGAAGTAAAGGCAAAAATAAATGAATGAGACTACATTAAACTAAAAAGCTTCTACACAGAAAAACAAAGTAAAAAAAAAAAAACCTGCCAACAAAATAAAAACACAACCAAGTAAATGGGAGAAGATATTTGCAAGCTAGAACTTCAAAAAGGGGTTAATATCCAAAATATATAAACTTATAAAACTCAACACCAAACAAACAAGCCAATTTAAAAAATGGGTAGAGAAGCTGAACATACACTTCTCCCAAGAATACATATAAATAGCCAACAAATATATGAAAAGATGCTCAACTTCACTAGCTATTAGAGAAATGCAAATTAAAACTACAATGAGATACCACCTCACACTTGTTAGAATGGTTATTATCAACAAGCCAAATAATAACAAGTGTTGAGCAGATTGTAGAGAAAAAGGAACCACTGTTCATTGCTGATGGGAAGGAAAACTAGTATAGCCACTATGGAAAACAGTATGACAAGTCCTCAAAAAATTAAGAATAGAATTGTCATATGACCCAGCAACCCTTCTTTTGGGTATCAACCCAAAAAATTTGAAAACATTTATTTGCAAAGATCTATAGCCTCCTATGTTCATTGCAGTACTATTCATGGTGGCCAAGACATGGAAACAATTGAAGTGTCCTTCAATAGATGATTAGATAAAGAAGATGTGGTACATATATACAATGGAATACTACTCAGCCATAAGGAAAGATGAAACACTGACATTTACAATAACATGGATGGATCTTCAGAATACCATGCTAAACAAAATAAGTCAGACAGAAAAAGTCAAGAACCATATGATTTCACTCATATGTGGGATATAAAACTGAAAGCCATCAATGAATAAACAAGGAAAATAAACAAAAATTCACAGACACAGACAACACTATGGTGGTTACTAGAGGGAAGAGGTAGGGCATGTAGTAAAGAGCAAAGTGGGGTCAAGCATATGGTTATAAAATAAGATTTGATTTTGGGTGGTGGGAACACAATGCAATGTATAGGTGATGTACAGAACTGTACACATGAAACCTATATAATTTTATTAACTAATGTCACCCCAATAAATTTAATTTAAAATTTTAACCCAATCTTTAAAAAAGAGAGAAGTAAACTAAAAAATAATAATAATAAACAGAGACTCAGGAACATGTGGGGCAATTTTTTTATAAAGCCCAACAGTTGTATCTTTATGAGTCCTAGAAGGAGAAAGAGAATGGTCCAAAATGTATGTCAAGAAATAACAGATGAAAACATTCCAAATTTGGTGAATGTCATAAATCTACAGAATCGAGAAGGTAAATTAATCCAAACAGGACAAGTTTAAAGAAATGCACATCAAAACATGTCATAAACTTCTCAAAACTATATACAAAGAAAAGTCTTAAAAGTTCCCAGAGAGAAACAATAGATTACCTATAGGGAAAGGCCATTTCAGATTACTCATCTGAAACCATGGAGGCCAGAAGGAAGTGTTTTCAAGTGCCAAGAGAAAATAACTGTCAACTCCAAATTCTTTATCCAGGAAAACTACCTTCAAGAATGAGTATAAATAAATTCTCATGAGAGAAAAACTAAAACAATTTATTTTTTAAAAAAAGAAACCTACCCTTAAAAAGTGACTAAAGAAAGTTCTTCAAATAGAAAAAAAGTCATAAAATCATAAAAGAAAGAATCTTCAAACAAGTGGACCTACTCCTCAAAAACTACCACAATTCACCCAATATAAAAGAGATCATTTGCATCACCTTATAACTACTGAAAAAGTTAATTTCATACTATAAAAACCTCCCAAAAAGGAATTGCCTGGCCCAGATGATTTCATTGAAGAATTCTACCAAATATTTAAAGAAAACTGAACTTTTACATGATCTCTTCCAGAAAACAGAAAATGAGGGGCCACTTCCCAACTCATTTTAAGTGTCCTGCATTACTGTGATATCAAAACCAAACAAAGACAGTAGAAACAAATATTATAGGCAAACACCTCTCACAAATTTAGTCACAAAAATCTTCGATAATATCCTAGCAAATTTAATCCAACAACATATAAAAAGAATTATATACTCTGAAGAAGTATGGTATTCCAGGTATACGAAGTTGGTTTAATATTTGAATAATCAATTAATGCAATCCACTATATATACAGCAAAAGAAGAAAAACCAGATCAGTTGATACAAACAAAAAAAAAAGCATTTGACAAAATCCAACACCCATTCATGCAAAACTCTCAGCAAGTTAGGAGAAAAGAGGAACTTCTTCAACTTGATAAAGTGTACCTACAAAAAATCTACAACAAACATCATGCTTAATGATGAGAGTCTCAATGCTTTCCCCCTAAGATCAAGAACAAGTACTTTCACCACTTTTATTCGACATAGTACTGAAAGTTCTGGGCAGCACAATATGGCAAGAAAAGGAAATAAAGTTAGATGGAAAGGAAAAACTAAAACTTTCCTGATTTGCATATGACATGATTTACTATATAAAAATTCACAAGAAAACTACAAAAAGAAATTTATTAGAAATAATAATTGCCCTGACTGGTGTGGCTCAGTGGATTTTGTGCCAGCCTGTGAGCCAAAGGATCGCTGGTTCTATTTTCAGTCAGGGCACATGCCTGGGTTGTAGGTCAAGTTCCCAGTTGAAGGTGTGCAAGAGGCAATTGATCAATCTCTTGCACATTGCTGTTTCTCTCCCTCTCTTTCACCCTCCCTTACCCTCTCATTAAAAGTAAATAAATAAAATCTTTTTTTAAAAAATGAATGAATTCAACAAAGTTGCAAACACAAGGTCAATATACAAATATCAATTACATTTCTATATCCTAACAAAGAACACAAAATAACCAAGTTTAAACCCCATTTTAAATGGTTTTTAAACCATTTAATCTCTCCAGAGCAAATTAAATACTTAGCTATGCACTTAACAAAACATGTAGGATCTTTATGCTGAAAATTATAAAATGCTGATGAAAAATAAAAGAAGATTTTAGTAAACAGAGAGACATCATTTTCAAAGATTGGAAGACTCCCCACAGTAAAGATGTCAATCTCCCAAAACTTATCTAATGCAATTACCATCAAAATACCAGCAGAGTTTTTCCTTGCAGACATAAAAATATCTTTTTTAAAATGTATATGAAAAGACACAGGCTCCACCATAGCTAAAAGAACCTTGAAATATATATATAAATATATATTTAATAGGATGTATTATAGTAATACCTCCTGATTTTTTATATATATAAGCATTTTATATATGCATATATAAAAACATTTATATATAAAAACATATATACACATATGTGTGTGTGTGTATATATATATATCAGGAGGTATTAAAGCAGGAGGCTTTTATTAAGACTTCATCGAAATTAAAAACATTTGTTTTGTGAAAGACTCTTACTATTACTAGAAAGTATTGTATTGGTACACAAATAGACACACTTGTTGTTGGGAACCGCCCTGCCTGTTTTCAGAGGCTGTAACCCCTGCCATGGCTAAGTCTGAGAAAGTGAACTTCAGACCATAAGCCACTAAGGAGACAAAGCTTATCTCCCTGGCAGGGGTGCTGCTTCTGCTCCTTTTTCTTCACCATG
Organism: Trachops cirrhosus; assembly: GCA_028533065.1. Classification (NCBI taxonomy): domain Eukaryota; kingdom Metazoa; phylum Chordata; class Mammalia; order Chiroptera; family Phyllostomidae; genus Trachops; species Trachops cirrhosus. The sequence continues at coordinate 91,153,697 of CM052539.1, forward strand.
CCTGGCCCCCAATGCTTGGTTGGTTAGCCAATGATGGGTAAGATTCCCCAAGGGGGGAATGACCTAAGACAGGCATGATCACGTGGAAGGCCCCCAAGGAAGGACTTGGGGGGCTACAGCAAAAGGGGTGATGGACCCTTGCCCCTCGGCTTTGACAAAGCCTGAGTCCTCATCCTGTCTGCAAGAAGTCTCCTAATTTCTTGGCTGCCTTACTTCCCCTGCCTGACTTAAGCCTGAAACAATGTCATAGGGCAATGCAGCCCTGTGCTGGAAAGGGCGGGCTCCTGGGTGATCAGGCCTAAGAAAGAATACATAAAATCCTGTGAAACCTGTTTTGCTAAGAATGTTCTCAATTAAATGATAAAGGTCTGCGCAGGAAATGAGTTTGTCTCCCAAAGTTTTATAGCCCCTTAGCTAACAGACCCTGACTCAGAATAGGCCCTGAGTTCTTTGTTATCTATTGTTTGATCCTTACTGCCTGACAATGGTTAATGAGCTTTACCTGTATTCCTGTGCAAAACGAACCTAATAAAAGCCCATTGAGGAAAAGGCTCTTGGTCCTTCTCCTTTGAGAGATCAGCTACCTTTCCTCCCCAAGCAGATCATGTCTTGGTAGACTTATTCTTATCCGCGGCAGACAGGGGGCTCTGTGGGCAAAGCTCCCCACAACTGGTCAATGAAACAAACTAGAGAATCCAGAAGCAGACTTATAAAAATATGCCCAACAGATATTTGACAAAGATGTAAAAGCAATTTGATGGAGGAAGGCCAGCCCTTTGAACAAGTGGTGGTACTCCAACTGGACATCCACACACAGAAAAATGAATGTCAACCAAAACTTCACGTCTTATAACAAAAATGGATCATGTGTTTAAATGTAAAACATAAAAATAGAAAAGTTTTATTTTAAAAAAATATAAGATAAAATCTTTGGGATCTGGGGCTAAGCAAAAATTTCTTAGACTTGACAGCAAATGCATAATCATATATAAGAAAAAAATTGATAAATTCAACTTCATCAAAATTAAAAACATTTGTTTTATGAAAGACTCTGTTAAAAGGATGAAAAGACAAGCTACACTTCCATGATTTGCAAACCATATATTTGAAAATTAATTAGTATTTAGAATATGTAAAGAAACTCAGAAGTCAAAACTAGAAAAAAAAACAACCCTAAGTTTTAAATGAGCAAAAGACATGAAAGACTTTTCTCCAGAGCAGATATACAGATGACAAATAAGTACATAAAAATATGTCCAGCATCATTCATCAGCTGAGAAATACAAATTAAAACCACAAGGAGGTATCACCACACACTTATCAGAGTGGTTAAAATAAAAACTAGTGGCAATACCAAATACTGCCAATAATTTGGAGAAACTGAATCACTCACACAGTGTTGGTGGTAATGTAAACTGGTACAGCCACTCTAGAACAACCTGGCAGTTTGAAAAAAGAAACTAATCATGCAATTACCATACAACCCAATGATTATATTCTTGGGCATTTATCTCAATGAAATAAAAATGGATACTCACCCAAAAAATAGGCTGAATTGAGATCTCCCTACCTCTAAATGTATATGTTGAAGTCGTAGCCCCAAACATTTCAGTATTTTACTATCTTTGGAAATAGTTTCTTTAAAAAGGTAATTAAGGTTAAATGTGGTCATCAAGCTGAGCCCAATTCCAATACGTCTGATGACTTTATAAGAGAAATTTGGACGCAGATAACATATCCAATGGGATAGTATAGGGAGAAGGCCTCTATAAACCATTCAGAGACCTCAGAAAAAAACAACTCCAGTAACATCTTGATCTCAGACTTCTAGCCTCCCTAATTGTCAAAAAATAATCTGTCGTTTAAGCCACCAAATCTGAGGTACTTTGTTTTGGCAGACTAACAAACTAATACAATGAATGTTCATAGCAGCCTGATTTGTAATAGTTCAAAAACAGAAGCTTCCTTGACATCTTTTAAACAAACTGTGGTACATCTATACCATGAACTGCTAGTCAGCAGTAGAATACATATATGCCGATACACCCAATAGTTTGGACTAATAATCAGGAAATTAGACTTCCGGCCAAGATGGAGGCATAGATAGACACACTGTGCCTCCTCACACAACCAAAATAAGGACAACAAAAATTTAGAAACAAAAAAAAAAAAACCAGCACTGACAGAAAATTGAACTGTATGGAAGTCCAACACCTAAGGAGTTAAAGAAGAAATATTCAGAGGGAAGATGGTGGCGTGGTAGGTGGGAGCACACTCCACCTCCCTCTTCACATGGCAGGAAAACCTAGCCATTCTACGGAGGACTAGAGCAAATCCTATGGCCCAGGGATCATCTCGGGGAGCAAGGAGGTTGCAGCCCCAGCCCCGGAGCTCTGGGGTCTGCCACAGGGCTTTCAAGGTAGGGGAGCTAGGTCAACCACTCCCTCCCTGGCCCAACAAGGACTGAGCAGCGCTGATCCGGGGGACCGCAGACCAGGCTTTGGGGAAGATCACAGCCCAGCCAGTGTAGCCAAAGATGGCCGGGCCTTGCATGGGTGCCCCAACTGGGAGAGTGTTTTTTGGTGGAAGGCCCAGGGCCCACAGCCGTGGGCACGGAAGAGGTGCGGGCATTCTGTGGGATCCCCAGTGCCCAGGCCACGAATTCGGGGAAATTGCAGACCCCTCAGAATCCATAGAGTGCACACTAGTGAACCCGGAAAAGGCATGAGCACACCTCAGTGAGCTTTCAGAGGGAGTGCTGGAGAGAGCACGAATCCGCACCCTGGTGAGAGGTGCCTGATGGCTTTGGAGAGATAGGCCCAGCCAATGGGACTGGGGACCGCCAGGTCTTGCACCAGTGCCCCAACCCAGAGACAGTAATTTTTGGTAAAAGGCCTGGTGCCTACAGCCGTGAGCATGGAAAAAGCACCGTCCTTCTGTGGGACCCCGGTGCCCAGGCCATGAATTCGGGGGAAGTGCGAATCCCTTGGAATTAAGTACACACCCGTGAATCTGGAAGGAGCGCGCACGCTCACAGTGGGCTCCTGATGGAGTGCTTGGGAGCTCGCAGATCCGGTACCCAGGGCCCCTCCAGGGGCATTGGGCCCACACGGCTGGACTTGGGGACAGTGCCCCAGAGGATGACCAAGCTCTGAACAAGAAGGGAAAAAAGCCACAGCATTCTGCTCTAAGTCTGCTGCAGCCAGTAAAACCAGGAACACTGGTTTGGCCAGTTTAAAACCAACAAAAGGTTATTTTGTTTGTTTGTTTTTTCTTTTTTTGCTTGATTTTTTTTATTAAGTAACTTCTTATTTTTTAATTCTTATTATTGTTATATCGTTCAATTCCTTATGCTTCTATTTCTTTCTAGTGTTGATCCTTCTCCCTTTCTTTCCAAATTTATCTCTTCCTTCTATCTTCTGCTTTTTTCCTTCTTTTTTTTTGAACCTGCAAGTAATAGCATATCTGTATTATTATTTCATTATTCTTACACTTTTTATTGCAATAGTATTTTAGTATTCCTCTTCTTTCGGTATAGCCTTCTTTGCTTGGCTAGTTATAATGTATCATTTAATAGGTTTCCCCTGTTATCTCATTCATAGTGTATATCTAATTAACTGTCCTTCATTTGTGTTCCATTAGTACACTTCTCAAGGCTCCATATATCCTATTCTTGTCATCTAGATCTCGTAGATACCGTCATATGATTGTTGCACTAATATTACTGTAAATAATAGCTATTCCATACATTGTAAATACTACACAATCACTCCCAGACCTTAGCCAACTTCTCAGTTTCCTGAATCTTATTACTATAGGGGTTAACTTTGTTCTCTCACACACTATACCTATTAACGACTCTTTACTCTCACCCCCCCTAAGAATCTGACCTCCCACAACCTCACTGTTTTCTGGATCCAACTCAAAATCCTCTCCTTCCCAACAAGAGATTTATCTTCCTTCCATTCTTTCCAAAAAGTGGCTAGTGGAGTGGAAGATCAGTTAACATTCTACACAGCCAAAGGATCTCCTATCTCTTCTCTACTTGCTGCTACTGTAAATGTCATAGCATACTCTCTTCCTGTCTTAAGCCATTTTGCCTTACCCCTCTAACTGATTATAAAAAAGAGTAGGTGGAAGCTGTGAACACCTGGATACCAGAAGGAGACTATACCACTGAATCTCACAGGTACTCTACCACAGAAGTTCACACCATAAACCCAGGGAGCCAGAACAGACCAATTTAAGAAGCTGAGGCTAGCAAGAAGAGTCTCACGACCAATGAGAAGAGAAAGAAACAATCCCCAAATGAAGGGTAAGGAGGAAGCCTCAGAAAGAATGCTAAATGAAATAGAGGCAACTCAACTATCAGATTCTGAGTTCAAAACAATGATTCTCAGGAAGTTCCATGAACTCTCAATGAGTTAACAGAAACTACAGGGAAGCAAGAATGAACTCACTGCAAACTATATCAACATGAAAAAGGAAATAGAAACTATCAACAAGGGCCAAGAGGAAATGAAGAATACAATTTCTGAACTGAAGGACACAGTAGAAGTAATGAAAAGCAGGATCAATGAAGCAGAAGATCGGATCAACGAGCTGGAGGACAAAGTACAAAAAACCACCCAGAAAGACCAAGAAGAGGAAAACAGGCTCAGAAAGAATGAAGAGGTATTAACAGAACTGCAAGACAATATGAAACGTAATAATATTCATATAATTGGGATACCTGAAGGAGAAGAAGAAGAGCAAGGGATAGAAAACCTATTTGAAGAAGTTATAATGGAAAACTTCCCTAATTTGATGGGAGAAAAAGTCACACAAATCCTGGAAACACAGAGTCCCGATTAAGAGGAACCCAAAGAGGCCCACCTCAAGACACATCATAATTAAAATGGCAAAATTTCAAGACAAAGAGAGAATCTTAAAGGCAGCAAGGGAGAAACAGGAAGTAACATAAAAGGGAGCCCCAATAAGGCTAGAAGCTGACTTCTCAAGAGAAACGCTCCAAGCCAGAAGAGAATGGCAAAGAATATTCCAAGTAATGACAACCAGAGGTCTACAACCAAGGTTATTTTACCCAGCAAGGCTCTCAATCAAGATAGAAGGCCAACTAAGAAGCTTCCCAGACAAAAGAAGTCTAAAAGAATATACCTCCACAAAGCCAGCTCTGCAAGAGATGCTAAAGGGACTGCTTTAAGAAAAGGAAGGAAAAAAGAGACAGAAAAACAAGTACGTAAATGGCACTGAATAAGTACCTATCAATAATAACCTTAAACGTAAATGGATTAAAAGCCCCAATTAAAAGACTTAGAGTAGCTGATTGGATAAGAAAGCATGACCCACACATATGCTGCCTACAACAGACCCACCTCAGGAGCAAAGACCTACACAACCTGAAAGTGAAGTCCTGGAAACAAATATTCCAAGCCAATGGACAGGGAAAAAGAGCCGGGGTAGCAATACTCATATCAGACAAAATAGACTTCCAGAAAAGGGCCAGAAAGAGAGACCCCGAAGGTCACTTCATAATACTCAAGGGAAGAATCCACCAAGAAGACATAAACATAGTAAATATATATGCACCCTACATAGGAGCACCTAAATACATAAAGTAAATCTTAGTGGACTTCAGGAAAGATATTGACAGCAACACAATTATAGTGGGGGATTTTAACACCCCACTGTCAAAAATGGACACATCTTCCAAACAAAATATCAACAAAGATATTGTGGCATTGAACAATGCCCTAGATGAAATGGACTTAATTGATATATACAGAGCCCTCCATCCCAAAGAAGCTAAACACACATTCTTCTCAAATGCACATGGAACATTTTCAAAGATAGACCACATGATAGGACACAAAACAAGCCTCAACAAATTCAAGAAAATTGAAATCATACCGAGCATATTCTCGGATCACAGGGACTGAAACTAGAAACCAACCCCAAGGAAAAAATCCCAAAACACTAAAAATCATGCAGATTAAATAGCATGCTATTAAACAATGAATGGGTCGAGAAGGAAATTAGGGAAGAAATCAAAGAGTTTCTGGAAACAAACGAAAATGAACTCACAACAACCCAAAACCTATGAGACACAGCAAAGGCAGTCCTGAGAGGGAAGTTCATAGCGATACAGGCCTACCTAAAAAAGATAGAAAC
>CM052539.1:91160367-91204504 GCA_028533065.1 Trachops cirrhosus
TTGCAGGTCCAAAAACAAAAAAAAGGAAGGAACCAAGCAGACGATGGAAGGAAGAAGAGATAAATTTGGAAAGCAAGGGAGCAGGGTCAAGACTAGGGTGACAGAAAGAGAAGCATAAAGAATTGATAGGTGAAAAAATAATAGGAATTAAAAGATGAAAGGTTACTTTAAAATAATTAAAAGAAAACAAAAACAAAACAAACACACAAAAAACAAACAAAACAAAACAAAAAACACCTATTGTTGGTTTCAGACTGGCCAAACTGGTTTTCTAGCTGGCTTCAGCACACTGAGGGGTGACTGGAGACAGTTTTTCTCTGTTCCCGTTCAGGACTCAGTCAGCCTCTGGTGTACTGTTCATAATGTAGGCACGCGTTCTCCCCCAAGCTCATCTGGTGCTTCCCAGAAGGGATCTGTGTGTGGGGGTTGGGTGTAGCTATGTGCGTCCTTTGGGATTCACCGCAGTGTGTTCTAATGTCCCGCGGAGCGCCCGTGCCTTTTCTGAGTTCACGGTTGCACACTCTCTGGGTCCCCAGGGGTGCCCACTTCTACCTTCAGGGACTGGGCCTCACAGGCCCCGCGGAGCGCCCACACCTTCTCCGGGTTCACGGGTGCGCACACTCTGGGTCCCCAGGGACGCCCACTTCTCCTACCTTCACGGCCTGGGCCTCACAGGTTCCACGGAGCACCCGCGCCTTTTCCTTTTTCAATGTTGTGGTTTCCGAGACTTTCACCAAACCACGCTCTCTGCGGTGGGGGCGTGGGCAGAGGCGGGTGTCTTTGGATGCATCGGGTGGGTTGCACACTTTCACCAGGGCTTTGCGTGGGCACTTACAGCCCCTGTGTGGTTGCCTCTTCATCCTTACTCCTCTCTCACTCCTCTCTCTGTGCCCTCCAGTAAACTGGCCTCACCAGGTGCTGCTCAGTCCTTGTTTGGCCCGGGAGGGAATGGATGACTCAGCTCTCTCCTGGGATCCCAGCAGCCAACCCTGGAGTGCTGGGCCTGAAGCTGCAAACTCCCTGGTCCCCGTGCTGATCCACGTAGTCTCCTTACCGTCAGGTTTTTCAATGTCCGCTACAATTTGCGATCTCCTATTTTCATTTATGATGTGATAATGTTGGCTCTTTGCTCTGTTCCTACCTAGAATGACTAGGATTTTTTTCCTAGTTGTGGGAGAGTAGAATCTGCTATGCCGCCATCTTGGACTCCCCTCAATGCTAATTCTTAACCATGGTGACCACTCATCTGAAGTTCTCAGGCAGCTTTGGACCATATCACTTACAAACTTTCACATACTTTTTAAATTTGTGTGCACTTTAATCCCATTTAATTTATCAGCAAGTTCCCTTAGAGCAGTAAAACCACATCATATACTTACTTTTGTCAACCCAAAGGTGCTGCCGTAATAATTTACACACAAGCAACACTCACCTGCCTTTGGAACTCTCATACTTCTCCAAATCTGAGCTCCTGATCTGCCCCTCCCATCCTCTGCCCCATCTCAGCCAAATGGCATCCACAATCTTCTTCAGCCAAAGAACTTCAAGCCCTTCTCAGTCCCTTCATCTCTCATACCTCATATCTAATCCATCGGCAAGTCCTGTGGACCCAACCAGAGAAACATAATCAGAATCCAACTTCTCACCACCACCAATCCAACCCAAACTTCTGTGATCTGCCTGCTTTACTACAACCACCTTCTAACTGGTATCCCTGCTTGCTTCCTGGGATTCCTGCAGCCTCTCTTCTCTACAAAATCCCAGAAGTGATCCTTTCAACATTAAGTTGGTTGGTAACACCTCTGCTTGAAACCCTCCAGCCTCCTCCCATCTCCTACAGTAAAGCCAAAGTCCTAACAATGGCCTCCAAGGCCCTTTCCAACCACGCCACACCCGACACAGTCACTGTGCTCTGGACACATCAGCCTCTTTGTGTTCCATTCCCATCTCAGGGCTGCTAGAATTGACATTCCCTGTGGCTGGAATGCCCTTCCCCAACAGATCTGCAAGCCTGACTCCTTACCACCTTCAGGCAGCCCTGGGAGGCTGTCCCTAATGATCTTACTCAAAATGTCAGCCTGTCCCATCACATCCTATCTTCCCTTCTAATCCTTGCCATTAACATACATACATTTTACTTATTTTCTTTGATTTTGGTCTGGTTTGTTCCTTGCTATATCCCCAGTGTCCAAAATATTGCCTGGGACCAATTAAGGACTCAGTAAATACTTACTGAATGTAGATTAATCATCAGATATTTATCTACTCTCTGAAACACAGTATTTAATATCCTTTAAGATCGGTCCACATGTGTGTGCTATAAACACTTCTGCTTATAAACCAGGGTCATCTAAAGCCAAAGATGAATAAAGGGGATGAAGACCTGCGCACTCCTAAATCTGACCCAAAACCTGCCCCCAATTGCATTTTTGCTCCCTTTCCCACACAAGCCTGGATCCTTGTTCAGGGACTCATCAGCCCTCTAGCCTTGGGAAAAAGTCTGAATGTTTCTGGGCTTCAATTTCCTCTTCTGGGGAACACTTAACCCCCCTACATAAGGCATAAAATAAGGCAACAAAAATCAGGATAAATGTAACTAGCACAGCAGTTGGAGTCCAGGCTTCAATAAAGGCTAATAATCAGTGTTATCTCCTTTTCTCCCCCTTTATCCACAGAGTAAACACTACTAATGCTTGCCTTTTTGTTGGCCTCCTAGCATAATTCAGTTGCCAAGAACATTTTTCACACTAGTTGAACAAAAATGTCTGTATTCTTGCCAAATTTTCTCACTAATGTTTACCACATGATATATTTTAAAAATAGAATTACTGCAAAGTAAGATAAAAAGCAAAATAGGAATGATGCTTTTCTTAAAACACTCAAATCAAATCTGTTAGGATAAAGCCTACTATACAGATTCATTCATTCATTCATTTGAAAAACATAATTTCCTGAAGTCAAACTCTATCATTGATGATAAATTTCAGTGTAGTTATTTGGAGTGAACAAAAAAAAGAGGTGGAAATGGAAAATTCTACTAAACCTTAGAATTTTAATTCCTATATATGTATGAAAAATCCAACAAAATGGCAAACACTTCCAATAACTATAAATAGTTTTGTCTTTTTACCATACACCAAGAAAATCTGTGGCTTGTCTTTAAAATACAATTTTTTTATTTTGCAATAATTATAGATTCACAGGAAGTAACAATAAAAAATACAGGAAAGTCCCATGGATTCTTCACCTAGTTTGCCCCAATATAACATCCTGCTTAAATTAACTACAGTAAAATATCGAACCAGAAAATTGACACTTGTGAAATCTACAGATTTTATCCAGATTTAACCAGTATTAAATACACTCATTTCTGCATATGTGTATATGTCTATAGCTCTATGCATTTTTATTGTGGTAAAATACTACACATGACATACTTTTTACCATCTTAACCAATTTTAAGTGTACGTTTCCTTGGCATTAAGTACCTTCACACTGTTGTGCAACCATCACCACCATCTAGCCATAGAAGTCTTCTCATCTTGCAAAACTGAAACTCTGTCCTCATGAAACCTTAACACTCCATTCTCCTGTACTCCCCTTCCCAGCCCTAGAAACCACTATTCTCTATGAATTTCACTCCTCTAGGTAGCTTATATAAGTAGAATCATATACAATATTTGTCCTTTTGCATCTGGCATATTTCACTGAGCACAATGTCCTCAAGGCTCCTCCATGTTGTAGCACATGTCAGGATTTCCTGCCTTTTTAAGGCTAAATAACACTCTATTGTATGTATAAACCACATTCTGTTTATCTATCCACTCATCAATGAAAATCTGGATTGTTTCTACCTTGGCCTACTGTGAATAAAGCTGCTAGAAACGTGGGTGTACAAATATGTGAGTCTCTGATATCAATTCTTTTGGCTATATACCCAGAAGTGAGCGAGATGGCTGGATCTAATGGTAATTCCATTTTTAATTTTTTGAGAAATCTTTATGCTATTTTTCATAAATGCTGTACCAATTTGCACTCCCACCAGCAATGTACAAAGTTCCAATTCTTCCACATGCTCACCAACACTTGTGATTTCCTGTTTGTCTTTTTTAAAAATAATAGCCATCCAAATGGGTATGAAGTCCTAATGGGTGGTTTTGGTTTGCTTTTCCAAATGATTAGTATTATGAACATCAGTTTGATACAATTTTATAACATGTTCAGTTCATGTAATATTCTCCACATTCAAGATACAAAAGTTCTCCATCACCAGAGGGTCCTTCATGCTACCCTGCGTAGCCACACCTTCCCAAACTGACCCCTGCCAACCATTAATCTGTTCCCCATCTCCATAGTTTGGTTATTTTAAGAACCATATTCCATCCTCTGATACTAACTTTTTTCACTCAACATAACTCCCTAGAGATCCACCTAAGTTGCTGCAGGCATCATTTGTTCCTTTACATTGCTGCATAGTATTCCATGGTATGGCTATTCCACAGCTGTTTGACCATTCACCCAGTAAAATACATCGGAGTAGTTTTCTTTCTTTCTTTTTTTTTTTTTGCTATTCTGAATAAAGCTGCTATGAACATTTGTGTGCAGGTTTACATGTGAACATAAGTTTTCATCTGTCTGAGCTAAATGCCCAATAGTGCAATTGCTGGATCACATGATAAAGACATGTTTAGTTTAGGTAGGGAAACTGCCGAAGTGAATTCTGGAATGGCTGTACCATTTGACACCCCAACCAGCAATATGTCAGTGGTCCAGTTTTTCTGCATTTTCGGCAGCATTTGCTATTGTCACTACTTTTATTTTAGCCATTCTAATAGGTGGGTAGTGATATCTCATTATGGTTTTAGTGTGCATTTTCCTGATGGTTAATGACTTAAACACCTTTTCATGTGCTTATCGGCCATCTGCATCTCCTCTACACTGAAATATCTGTGAAGTCTGTTCATGACTTTGTCCTTTGCCTATTTTCAATGTGAATTATTTTTTTACTGTTGCATTTGAAAGCTTTTTATATATTCTGGATATTGCCCATTTTAAGATACATGGTTTGGAAATATTTTCTCCCAATCTGTAGCTTATCTTTTCATCCTTTTAAAAGGATCTTTCCTAGAGCAAAAGTTTTTTATTTGTAGCTTGTCTTTTCATTTTCATAAGTGAAAAACAGAAGTTTTTAATTTTAGTAAAGTCTAATTTATTAATGTTTTCTTTTAGGGTCATGCTTTTGATGTGATATCTAAGAAATCTTTCCTAACTCAAAGTCACACATATTTAAAAAAACTACTAGGAGTTTTAGCTTTAACTCTTACATTTAGGTCCATGATTCACTTGAGGTCATTTTCCTATTTGGTTTCCTACAAGTGCAAACAAGGTCCTCGTTTTGCACTTGCATAGGCAGTTGTGCCAGCAACATTAGTTGAAAAGATCTTCCTTTCCCCATTTGAATACTTCGGTACCTTTGTCAAAATAAATTATCATAAATGTGTGGGTTTATCACTGGACTTTTTATTCTGTCTCAGTGATCTTTATGTCTATCCTTAGGCTGACGCCAATTTGGTAGTGTAAGTCCTCCAACTATATTCTTTTTCAAAATTGTCTTGGTTATTCTAGGTCTCCATTTCCATAAGCACTCAAATTTTACAGCCATTGCTCTATTAAAAATATTTAATTATAAAAACAAGTATGAAACTATAGTCTATTGCAGAGCTGCACCTTTTGTAAGGGTTCTCTCAACAATAGACCACACTGTACTATTAACCATGAGTGGAACTGTCACTTTCTCTCCTTCAACTACCCACTAAATCTTTTCAAGTAACATAAATGTTTGAAACATACTAAAAATAACCCCAACCATAACAAAAGAATATCTACACAGAAAACAACAATATCTGGATTATTATTGAGTAGTATAATGATACAAACTAGTTTTACTTTTCATTTTATTTTCCAAAATATGCATATGTTACAGTAAAATTATTTTTCCTATTACAAAATACATAGAGCTTCGATACTTAACTTTCCTTTTCTTCTAACCTTTGCCTTTTGGTGAATAAATACAGTGTTATCACCTAAGGTGTTAGCATGAATACATCAGAGCTTTTACCTGATTCCTGGATTTCATTCTTCCATTTCACAAAATCCAAGATAGAACAATCAAGTTTATTAAAGCTTTACTTTATTCATTTACTGCCATGTTTTATAAAAATTCAGTAATCAACCTTGCTAGATTTATTTTCATCTTAAAATATATTCTATTGTCTCTCATTAGCCTAAGTAATATGCAAATAGGAAGCAATAACAAGCAGACAGGAAGAAAATGACATTTTGATTTTACCAACAGTAAATTCTTTTTTCATATTTTTCAGAGGTGGTGTGAGTTCAGCATGATAAACTTAAATTTATCCCTTAAATCATATTATTAACCAAAAAGTGTTGAACAAAGAAAGATCAAATATTGGTGAAATAACGGTTCAGAAAACATGTCTGAATGTTTAATGAAGTGGTGAACAAAGTCTTTCAGTAGCTGAATCCCTGTCTTCTTTCAATGTATCAAACACTTCCTGACTGCAGTTCTTTGCCTCACCCCATGATCCATCACTTCAGATATTATTAATACAATTACCTTCAACCTCTGGCCCCTTGTCTCCCTGACCTGAATCAATTCATCTACCTCTAGCTGCTCTGTACTCCTCTCAGGGGCTGTTGAGCACTGACCCTGAAAACCACATAATCAGGCCAGTGGCGCTACATACAAACCTAGTGTCAATGTCAGCTGCATGCTTGATACTAAAAGGAATCTCTCACCTCACTTTAGAGTTCTCTTCTTAGTCCCATCAATTTTCAACCTCTGCTAGATCATCAAGAGCTCTATGATTCAATGAAGACCATTTAACACTCTCTCTTAATGCACACCAAATATACCCTGTTGAGGAAATAGTCACTTTCTCAAATTTGCAGCAATGATGTTTCAGGAATGTTTTCAAACAAGAGGAACCCCAGATCAGGTTTTGAACATCAAGGCTTTCTGATCACTAGTACATAAAATAACAGGCAAGGAGTAGTACACTCAGGGTCTAAAAGTTGGACTTCCTAGTTGGGATTAACAACATAGAGGAACATGACAGTGGAGGAAAGAAAAGAAGGCCTTATATAGTCATTAAACTTTATTCCCCACTGGTTCTAGAAACCAATATTTTTTAAGCCACAAAGTTCAATGTTTGAAAGTATTCTGGGCCGTTAGCCTAAAGGTCAACCAGAAAATAGGTTTTATCCTCAAAGACATCAATTAAAATATTTTAGAGCCACAAAGCATGCACCCTAATCCACCAGCCATTACTCAAGTGATCAAGTGCCACATTGCACATTTGGGGATGTGATGAAACAGAGAAGCCAACAGCTCTGAGACCTGGGCTGCCTACAGGACAACAAGCACCATGGCAGGGAATGTAGCATCATCTGGATGCTATATTCATGCTAAATAAACCAAAAATGCCCCCAGCAATACAAGAATTTAATTGCAGTTTATAACATCAAGAGATGTTATACATATGTTATACATATACCCATATTACTACAGATCAGTGGAAAACTTCTGAATATCTTCTTAGAGGTTCATTTATCAAAGCATCACCACCACTACATTAGTTACAGGGTTTATAGCAATCTCGCACTAAATTTGCTTCTCTTAACTGAACAAGTGTCAACGAGTAGTGGGAGATTTTATGGTTTCCTACAATATGTCATTATTATAACATGACAAGCTCTGTTACACTTCTACTGGCTTACAAGTTATAAATAATGGATCAGATTTGCTTTCTTAGTTTTACTAAAAATGAGCTTTCAGATAGGGATACGCTAGCAAAGTTGCCTATATACATATGTACCACGTTGTTTTAATTATAAATTGTTTTTAATAGTTATATTAATTGTGAAATAGCAACAGGCTATTTAAATAAGTATTTTTTAAAACAGCACTTAAGCCCTGGCTGGTGTGGCTCTGTTGGTTGGTTATCATCTCGCAAAGCAAAAGGTTACCAGTTCAACTCCTGGTCAGTGCGCAAGCCTGGGTTGCAAGTTTGGTCCCCAGTCAGGACGTGTATAAGAGGCAACTGATTAATATTTCTCTCTCACATCGAGGTTTCTCTCCCTCTCTCCATCCCTTCCTCCCTCTCTCTCTCTAAAAGAAATAAAATAAATTAAAAATTAAAAATAGCACTTAAAAGTAAAATAATAATAAGCAATGTCTAAACATTTACCTCCCAGGAAACAAAAACAATCAGAATTTGGGAAATAAAACCAGAAATAAAAGAGCAAATTAATTTAATATTTATTGACAACCTATTACATGCCAGGCTTTGTTCTAGCCACTAGGGGCACAACAGGGAGTGTAGGAGATGCTGCTTTGATTGTCCAGCCAGCATATCCTTCCTAATAAAATCCTGATGTTTTTCATGTGCTCACCTCTCCTCCAGCATTCCCACAGAAGCTGGCCCTACCCCTAGACCCATGGGTGGGCCCGACTGCTTCAAAGGAAATCCCATTCTCATCACCAAAGATGCATTCAGGAATAGGGCTGCAAATCATCCTGGGCCACACACTCACAAACACTGCTTTTCCTGTGGACCTTTGGAGCAGATCTTCCTCAATCTTCTGTGACCTCCAAAAAGTAGCTCTCTTCCTTTAGACAGTGTGTTGAGATGAGATGCCTAGAAGTGCCATGCTCATCTTTGGAATGGCTTGAGGGCATGGGGGAGTGCAGAGCCAAGATGCCCACATAGAAACGGAGCTGGAACCCCTAGGTGATGTCATGCTGAATCCTACCCTACCTCTCAACTTCGGCATCTACGTGTGCTAGTAAATTCCAGGAACTGGATGTTCTCTGCCAGTGTGTAAAGGCAACTCTTCAAGGACAAATAGACATAGTCTCTTTGCTCAGCATTTATAATCTGGGGGGAGGGGTCACAGACATGAATCATTGCTGAAAATTAGGATCCTTAATTCTGAAGGAAGGCAGAGATTGGGTAGATTAGAAGGGCCAAACCCTCCTCCGAGAGTCATGTTCCAGCTGCTAGCTAAACCATTTTAATAACAACATCTCAGAATAATGGTGTGCAGGCAGCTGTAGGTATTTAGTCCTTCCTGTCATTCTGCCAACCATCCAAGTCTCATCAATTTTTAAATTAAAAAACAATTTAAAGAGGTTGTAGTAGGCAAAACAAGCAATGAATAAAACAAATACTAGAACATCAAAAATCACAACCCTTCAAAATAATCACTTAATTGCTATAAATCCTTTAATAAGAATAATTATAACTTACTGATACATTCTTAACATCAATGAAGAAAAACCATTTTTTCACTTAAAAGTACAGTTTGATCATTCTTACTAATCTCAAGTTGTTGAAATGGTCATCAATATTCTTGAATGACACCAAGTGATCAATTATAGAATTTAGCTGAATACTTTTCTCCCTGGGAAGAAGCTAAATCCAGATCAATCCAGTAGCATATACAGTCAGCCTTCAGTGTCTGCAGGTTCTGCATCCACTGATTAATAGTATTCCAAAAAAAAAAGTTAAGTTCGTTACTGTACCAGTATACTTCCATTTCAGTATGCTTTGGGCAATATATATTTTTCAGTTTTCATTTATCTAAAACGGTCTTTGTTTTGCCTTTGTCTTTGAAGGTTATTTTCACTAGATATAGAATTTTAGGTTGGCAGGTATTTTCCTTTAGCTTTTTTAACATATCACCCCATTGTCTTTTGGTTTTCATTGATTCCATTTTAAAAAGTCAGCTGTCAGTTTTATTGTTACCCTGTTGAAGTTATAGAGTACTTGGGGTTTGTGGAATTTTCTGAATCTATGATGCCTTTCATCAGATTGGAAAAATTCACACCCATTATCACTTCTAATATTGCTTATGCCCCGCAGATCTCCCCTTGGTGAATCTCAAACTTACTATATCCAAAACAAAAGTTTTGTTTTTCTTCCCCAAATCTTCTGCTCTCCAAGTGACCCCAACTAAGTAAAAAGCATCACATCCACCCAGCTACTGAAGACAAAAGCCTCAGATAGCTCCTCAATTCCTCTCTTTCCTTCACACCCCCAAATATTCAATACATCTTTGGCAATGTATTCTAAACTCACCCACTCTCTCCTTCAGCTGCCCACCATCACCAGCCTCCACACTCGCCTCTCATGCAGACTCCTTGTGCAGAAGTCTCCTAACTGGACTCTCTGCAGTCTACTCTCCACGTAGAACCACAGTCATCTTTTTAAAGCAGGAATCAGGTCACATGCTTCTTTCCCTTCCTAATAATCTCCAATGTCTTATCACCCTGCTATCTTTCTTGTGAGCTGCTCCTACAAACTCCTATGTCTTGCTAGCCACCATTCTTGACCAATTGCAAATCTAACCAAATTTGATAAATACAAACTAGGCATCAAGTTTAATAATCACGAGAGGAATGGATACTGATAACCATGGAAATCAATGTGAAGAGATGGTGAATGGCCCAGCAAAGAATTTCACTGCAGAAGAGATGAGAGAAGCTGTGATGTGGAATTCCACTCCACAGGACCCTCCTTCCCACATTCTGTCATCTTTCTGCTTCTCCAGTGGAGGCCATTTGTCCAACCATTCAGATAATGGGAATAATATCAAGATTATTGTTGTTTTGTTACTCAAACAGTAAGAGATATTTCATTTGGATTCCTCCTTAAGATCTAACTTTTAAGGAAGTCAGAAATTCAATCTAATAATACTCTGCATATCTTATTACTACTGTGTATAAACAAATCAGAGTCTGCATTAGTCCAGGAGTGAACATTTTAAAGTAATTCATATATTTGATAATAATCAAAATCATTTCTGTATTGCACAGAAAACAAGACACAAAATACAGGGATCTGCACCCTTGATTTTTTGTTGTTCTACTTATTTTTAACAAAACTCTATGAATGCTATTGAAATGAAAAAGTCTTCACAATGAAAATAACTTATAAATGGACCAGTGAATGTCTAGCCATTGTCAAATTACTTTGATAACCAGTTAATATGAAATGGAATTTAATAGCTTTAAAAGGGCTCTATGGCCAATGCCAACGTGAAGTCATTTGAACAATGAGCTATACAGTTAAGCTCACTGGAGGTTGGCTGTGGTTACTTAGCTTTGAGAACTTAGAAACCCAGAAGAAATTAAGACAATTGGGTCCAACTAGGGCAAAAGCTGAAGCCAGAGTCAAGACTCTAAAGAGCTCAATAGCTCTAAATGTTCCTTCCCTTTGAGAAGAATTTGCAGGTGATTTGCAGGTAATCTAATCAACCCTGTATAAACATTACAGCTGGGTGGCTTTGAAAGAGAAGTTTCTGGTAATTTTCCTGGATACTACTATGTTCACCAGCCTTCTCCTTTCTGCTTGCACCTAAGAGCTAATGGGAAACCAAAAGCACCCCATGTACACATCATGGAGAGGGGGTGCTGGGAAATGTCCTGCAGATCACCCAGCCCAATGCCCCCCAACTCTGGTCTGAAATAAAGTGATCCACCAGCTCATAGTGGAATGTTTAATAGCATATAATGAACTCTTTTATCTATAGCTGAATTTATTCCACTCTAAAGGACTGATAGTCTGAGATTATAGCTTTCCTACTTCTCTGGAGTTAAAATGTCCCTCTTGTATTAACTCTCTATATGTAACAAAAGCAAGAAGAGAATGGCAGTATGGTGGTGGGTGATGACTAAGGATTTCTTTTTAACTTACTTGGTTGGCAACATTAAAATTTGGACTATTCTTTCCCAGAACTATCCAATCCCTGAAATCCAAAATGCTAAGGATGCACTGATCTACACCAAATTTTCTCTTTATAAGACCTGAGACCCGCTGACGGATGAAAGACCAGTGGGAGAAATGAGAGCAGTAGCGAACTGAACTGAAAGAACACCTGGGGAGACAGGCCCCAGGACCAGCAGTGTTAACTGTGATGAGCCACCCACTCCATCCCCCTATAGGTCCAAACTGAAAGACAAGAGATGAGCTTAAATGAACAGAATGCTACTGGTGTTGTGCCTCTGATGACCCTGGGTGAGAGAGTTAAACCAGCACAGAAATGTAGGTTCCAAGACTAGACACAGACAACTTTGTCACACAGGACAGCGCTATTGTAAGGTAATAAATGACACATCATTATAGCCCACCCCTAACGCAATAGTTGTCAGTATGAGAGAAACTTCTGTTCTCCTGACATCCGATTCCTGCTATTTTTCCCTTAAAGCAATCTTGTGATCCTTCATCCCTGCTCAGGCAGATAAAAATTAGTAATCTGAACAGAATGTGCTTTGAATTTCCTAGAATCAGTTGCAAAAATTATGCAGTTATCTAATTATTTGTGTTGGTCTTTTAAGGATTTCCTTCAATGGATCATAACTAGCTGTCCAAGGACTTCAAACCACAGGGGCTCAGGAGTCTGAGCAAACAATTCATGTCTTGGCAACGACAGATGTGCACAAAAGGCCCAGCACTTGTAGTCACTCCCCTGGGTCCTTGTACCAGCACTTCAGAAAAAGAGGAAAGAAGCTGCAACCGTCCCTGTGACAAAACAGTAAGCCTGGGACGCAGGTGCGAAAGCTGCCTACATCCTCACGACAGCTGAGCAGAGTCGCCCTGCTGGGATCACAGTTGGTTCACAAAAGGCGACACACTCTCTGCCTGACACAGGGACATCCAGTATTCATCTGATTGTTGAAGGAAACCCATATGCACTGAGGAGGAGTGACAGCAGACTTTAAATACAACGTGTACCTTTGAGTGTGAAAAGCTTTAACTTTTCCTCCCACTGGGTATTTTGTGAGCAATACAAACTGATCTTTATCAGAAAAGACAAAATCAGTGGTGAGACCTGGAATCAATTACTCCTTGTTCAGCATCCCCTGGCACTATTAGCAGGTCCAGAGCTTTCACTCTGCATTGTTGGTCAACAGAGTCTTTCTCCACTTTTCTCTTATAATTTTTTTCTTAAATTTTAAAATTCATATTAAATTTTAAATATGAATTTTATGAGAGCAGAAGTGGGAAGAAAAGAAAGAGAGCTTTGGTTACAAACCCCAAAGATTCGAGCCATAAGCCAGTTGTATTTGCTTAATATAAGGAGCAAATGTCTTGGCAACTTGTCTTGCCCAGGAGGAGTACACAGCCCACATTTCTTCCACCATCATGCCACCCTCCTCATCTACCATCATTCAGGGCAGCACAGCAGGCATAGCTTCGGGTTTGCGAGAGTTTGCAGGGACTTAGAGATTGTTTATGTGACTTCAACTTCGACTTCAGCAGCAGGTATAGATGCATTTTGATTCCTTCATGATCTATCACTATCCTTAAAAGCTTTACCTGCATCATAAAATTCATTCCACAGTTTAAATAAATCTTCAATCATTAATGTGCTTTAGGAGGATGGAGCAACTTTAACATGCAGGTGTAGAAATCATATACAAAGAGATAGCCAATAATCCTTTGATCAATCCTTGTATCAGTTACTACCTGACAGAGAAAACTGTCTAGTTGTCAACCAAAAATAAAAGCTAAATAAAAACTATTACAAGTGATAGTGAAAATTATTTATGCTTCCTATAAAACTCATTCTTTGTGAGCATTCTCTGAATCTTATCTAAAATCATCTTTACATAGGATAATTATGAGTTTATAATAAAGCTGAGTGAGTATTCACTTCACACTATTTAAAATTAAATTTTGAAACCTAACAAAACCAAGAATCAGTCATTTTGGTACTTTAACACAGACTATTTCTAACCCATAGGTTCCAGCATCAAGAAGTATAGATGCCACAAAGATCAAGAATAAAACCCATGAAACACCGCGGGCCAGAAAGCAGGAGGCAGCAAGCACAGGCACAGGCACACGCCCCTCTTTGTCCCTACCACGCCCTTCCCCGCACACCGCTACCACCATCCCCGCTCACCAACCATTTGAAGTTCAGGAAAATGATGCCCCAACCATCTGAATTTCATCAGAAGAAACAGACGTCCCATGGCTTCAGGTGAGATCTGATTAAATTAACATGTAAGTGCAAACAGGGTCAAAACAAGGAGATCATGCAGTGAACAGTGCAGGAAAGCCATTGTCTTGGGGACAGACACAAACACATTGCACCGTGCAGACAGCAAACATCTCACTAATTAGCAGAAGAACCACCAGCCAGGGAAGCACTGAAATGCACTCCTCATGAAAAATTAAACACACCATCCGTGGACACCCCTCCTCGCATGTTTACACTTGGCCTTTTAAAGACAACTAAGAAACCCTAAACATATTACATTCACTTTTGAGATGAAGGTAAGTAGGAATCCAAACTCTAAGGAGAGTTTTTCAATAGCCTCAGACAGTTTGTTTCCAGTTTTCTTTTCAAGAAACCAGTTTGGTTACTTCATCAAGGAAATCAGAGAGAAAGCAATTACAAAATGCAGCAGCAGCTGAGAATCCAGGAGACAGTCACACCAGTGCACCCCGTCCTCCCTCTAATGTCACTGAGGGGAGAACCTACTATTCCCGATGACACTGCTCTTTCTGTGCCAGCTGGATCAATGGGCTAATTTGAGTGGAATATCCTAGAAATACCATAATCCATCCCATGCATCACCATCAGCCAAAACCCTGCATGTTACACAAGTTGTATTTTCTCCCCACTTAAAATGTGCAGCCATGGTGGACACTTGGTGCTAAAACAGTTTGTATAACTTAACTCAGCCTCTCATTCTTGAGCACCAACATGGGAATCATAAAGTCACTTGGAAGCACAAGTGGCTGAGAACTGCAGTTTGTCAACTTAACAAGAAGATTTCTTATTTCACGGGTGTTTCATCACTGTGACTCTGACACATGACTGAAGGTCTGACCTACAGGGCTGGGGGAAGAACTAAAACCGGAATGAAAACAAAGGGGAATCCATTAGCTTCATGTTCACACCTCTAAAGCAATGCTTTGTTTTGTTTTGTTTTTAACTCATGGGCCTATGTTTCACCTGCAGCCCAATCTTTAATAGTACTTACTAGAAATACAGATTCCTGAACCCTAACCCAGAGGTCCTCAAACAGTCTCAGGGGATTAACCCTGGAATCTGTACCTGTAATTCTTATGCACATGAAAATGTGCTCCATGAGCTAACAACTGCGTCACAGAGAGGTGGAGCTTCTGAATAGACACACATAACATGTGTGCACACACATTCATGCACCTTTGCAGTTGTGTTACATAGGGTAGGGACTCAAGGTCTCTGCCATCTTACTAAATGTTACCCTCACTAAATGTTAAAATGCAGCACAGTATTTTGCAGACTCAGCTGCAAACAGGATGAGCTTGACAGAAACTCAAGAGAGTAAATGTAGCCAACTACAAAGAAGAACTCAACATGTAATTAACCAAACAGTGTATACACGCAATGGCTAAGCCTCCCTTCCTGAGACAGAGTTTATGAATCTTGCCTCCTTTACTTGCTGCAAGTAAATGAAACTACCTAAGTACCACATCTCTCTCCTGAATACAACACCCCAAGCAACAAACCCTCTAAGCTCTGAACAGGTGTATTCGCCTGAAAGAATTTCGCATTTTATTTCAAACTTTAAGTCAAGAGCATAAGTATCGTTTCATAATCTTCAAGAGTTGCTGTGTCTATTACTAACCAAAAGTTCAATTACTGGCAGCTGTCAACTAGGTACATGGAAGCAAAAACAAACTATAAAAATAAAAGAGCAGTACAATGAAAATAAACTGATAATCACAGACTTATAGTGATGGTTCATATTTGCTCATCAGTAACTGATGCTTCTCCCTCCCTGGGAGTCACCCACTTCTGCCAGGAGAGGACTGAAGGGAAAATGCCCCCACAGTACCAAAGTGAGTGGCCGGTACCTCAGAGGTGAAGAATCTGAGTGGGGTATTTTTGTTGAGTGAGTTTAAAACTCTACAACTGCTTGATCAAGCACAATTTCTGCCCCACACCTTTTAAATCTTTTAGTTTGATCATTGTCAAGATACCATCGTAGGGTTTTAAAATACATGATCTTTATTAATTTAATGAATATTAACTTATGTTTTACCAATTATGACTTGTTTGAAACTTCAAACCATTTAAAATTAAATGATGAGGAAAAAACACCAGAAAAGCCTTTTTAAACATTGGGTGGGGCCAGGGAGAGCTGGGTTTTTTTTTTTTGTTTTTGTTGTTTGTTTGATTTTTGCTCCACAGCTTTTTATTATGCTTTTCACATAAAACTGGGAACAAAATTCCCTAACTGTTCGTAGGCAACCCAGAAGCTAAATTATGAATTGTAGAACAGTCCAAGCTTTCTTCTAAGAAGCTGGATTCAGGATTTCATCCTGCAGATCCCAAAGCATGAGTTGAATGCCCCACAACACCTTCTCACTGCCCACTCCCATCACCACCAACTCCCCCAAGGAATTCACAGGACATGGCACGCTCATCCTGACATGCCTCCATCCTGGGACTGTCCTCTTCGATGTGGACCATTTTTATCCATCTCACCCCAAGAAACAGATGGAGGCCGCTCACATGGGTCATTATCAACACTGTCACCTCAAATAGACAATAAGCTAAAATAATGCCCAGAGCTCTCAGGTTTTCTTGGCTCAAAATATTTTACTGAGCCCCTAGAATGTTCTCTTCCCTCCAATTCCTATCCTCCTACACACAGCATTGCAGGAAACAGGGTTTTATTTTTAGAAGCTATTTTAAAGAGAAATGAATACCTCCTCTCCACCCACCCCTCCCCAGGGTCTTTTTCTGTACTGAAGCCTCTGCTGTGTTGATGGTTGGCACTCTCGTCACTCTGTTAAGTTCTGAGGACACAAAAAAGGCTCGATTACTTCTTCCAATGTTTTCATAGAACACTCCATCCGGCAGTTTGGCTTTTACTCATTCAGAGGCTAAATTCTGATAGAAATGAATTGAACAGAACATTAAGCCCCTATTCCATTATATTATTCTGAAGTGGAATACCAAATCAGATGGTTACCCTTCTGCCAAAAATTAAAAAGCAGCAGAAACTTCAAATGTGCTCTCCAGAGATGATGATTAACCAAATGAAGCCACCCACAATCTAACCTGGGCTTCTTGGTAACCAACAGTATTCATTAACATGACTGCCAGCTGGGGTCAAGGGTATGGACTGAAACACAGCACATTGGCTTTAAAATGGGCCACATGAGAGCTGAATATAGTTCCAAAGGTTAATCAAACCCCTCTCTAACTAATTAGGTTGGCCTGCTTATAGCTAGGTCTAAGATCTTGGGAAAGAAACACAAGGTCAGCAATGACAAATAATAGGAACTCAATGAATATATATTGAATAAGGGAAGGAAGTATCTCAGACACCTGAACCACCCAGATGCTGAGTGGGACCCACAGCAATGACAAGGGCAGCAGCAGAACCTGCTAGGTTACAGCAAATGCTCCTCCCCTCACCAATCTGAACAGCCTGTAGGGAACCAGGAAACCTGGGAAGTTCATTCGCTGCAGGTGCCGAGCACCTGTCATGACACACTCTTGAAGCAGAGCACTCTCTCATCTAGACGTGGTCACAGCTCCAATTTTCATTTACACGGATTAATGTGAGAACCTAAAATCCACTTAGCCTCACCTTCCACATAAAAATCTAGAAGACAATCCCCCTTGCCTTTTAAGTTGTGTGGACCCTTATACTTATTGTGGTTACTATGTGGTTAACAACCGTCAACCCGTAATTGGCATCTGTTTACAGGAGAGCTTCCTGCATTTGTGAATATGCAATAGGGCAAGATGAGGAGAGTTCAAATTTCACCTAAACAGATTCACCTTCACAGCTTCTCAGAAATGGGCACAGTGGCAGGAGACAAAAACCTGAGTCATGGGGTGTAATCAGGGATTCCCAACCCATAACTTCTGAACACCACAGAGGGAACTGTCTGGGGGTTGGAGGCTGGAAATCACCTTTATATTAAAACACATTTGTTTTCAGCAGAACCTAAAACTGCTTGTGGCACCTGCTGTAATGAGTTCTCTCTTCCTCTCTGGAAGGCCTACTCCAAGGACACACATACACAGGTCTGCAAGGCTTACAAAGCGCCCACGGCTCAGTAGCAGAAGTGGCCTCCTGTTAATACTAACCTCTCCTGCCTGAGGTCCACGTCCCTGAACCTCGGGCTATGTTAGATGCTTGCCAGGCTTGGCACAAAACTGCCTAAATGACAGTGTGTGTTTCTACATAACTCAGGGAGGGGACTGCTGGGCTACATCATGATTTGTGTTAATCTCCCCAGTTTTCCAGTGGTGAGGTGAATCCCCCAGACCAACAGGCTATGACTGAGTGGGAGGGCTATGGATGGCCTTAACCTTGTGAGTCAGAAAAGGAGTGAATTTGGATAAGGAATCATCTGTGCATCTGTGGGACAACACACCCTGGAGACCAGCTCTTCCAAGTCAAGGAAGCCAATTGCTTCACAGATAACAGCAGAGCTGGGGGAAGAGGAAAAGCAGAAAAGATGTTGAATTTGATGAGCTTGGGGCTCTGATTTAACTCTTGTAGACAGAGATGAGGGTTTATTGTCAAAGCTCTCGCCTATTCAGTTCTGGAATGTTTGGGAACAGAAGACAAGATTGCATGTGAATTATTTGTATATGTTTGCAATTTCTCTACTTTCTTCTTTTTAATCACCCTTAGTGATGATAATTCCTTAAATATATACTTGTTTGAAATTACAAAACAGGTTAGCATCATAACTCTCATAGGAAATATCTATTAGTACATATTTCTTCATAACTCACAACATGTTTAGCTGAAGTCAGTTTCTATATAACATTTTTATTCTATTTCTGTTAATAGCACATTAAATTCAGCAACCCGTCTGCACGTGGGTTTTGTCTGCTGTTTCTGGCATTGCATTATAGCCCTGTCTCCCTGGAGACCAGAGTTATCACAAGCAAGGATTTTGACATGCTAATTTTTGTAAGAGTGAACATTCTAAACTTCTCAACTCTGTCTTCTTCGGCCTTGTCTGTCAGTGGACGTCATCTTCAGACTGGCTCGAGTGCCTCCTGGTAAGGAGACTGTGCAGAGAGGTGGTCACATGGTGGGGTACACTGGAGCCTGGCTTCCAACTGCCCACATTGCAATGTCAGCTGTCTGTCCCCAGCTCTGTGACCCAGGGTCTATTTCTGAAGAAGTTATCTGTAAAATGTTAGCCTCTATCTTCTAGGTTAAGAATGAAAATGAAAAGGGTTTTTTTTCCCACATACTTTTGGGAGCCAGCTATGTATGGGAAAGAGGTAGGCAGCAGAAATCTAAGGGGGGAACCTGTGGGGAGTTGTCTGGGAATCTCTGGGAACAGGGTCGTGGAATCGGGCACCTCTTCCCGCCACAGTGTTCCCAAGGGTCACACGCCAGTTCAGACCTCTTCAGCCACTCCCTTGCACACATGCCTTGCTCAGGTCACTGACCACGGACAGCACTGGCCTCCGGACTTTTCCTGAACTGACTGAGTGCCTACAAAGCACCAAGCACTGTTCCAGGCTCAACAAACACAGCACCAAAGAAAGATCCTAGACTCCTGAGTTGTGAAGACTATTTGCAAAGATTTTATTTTAATAGACTAGCAACTATTGCCTACTGATTGCTCACTAAGTGCCAGGCATTTTAAAATTTATTAACACATACACTCATCTTATTTCATTTCAAAGCAACCCTTGGGCTGGCTGTTGTCACCATTTTAGAGTAACAGAAACAGGCTCAGAAAAGCCAGATGCCTGCGCAAAGCTAGTAAGTGACAGACTGTCCACATCAGGCTTGTCTGGCCTCAGAGCCTCCCAACTACATGTAGAATGATAATTTGTACAGCCTTCTGTGAATGTGCAGGCTATCCGCAATGAATTCTGTAACACAATTCTGGCAATCACTTACAAAATAGGCAATTCATCTACATAATCTTACATACACATTTTAAAAGCACAAATGCACTCCACTCCATCACATATTCTTGTTTTATATACCATCCTAAGGCCATGGAACCACTTTCTCTGTTTATGCCATGGCACTGGGGAAACTCCCCCTGCAAAGGCCAACACTCAGCAAGGGCACCACCCCTAACTGGCTCTGAGTGACAAAGGTTCGACCAGCTCTGTCATGACAGCTGGTCCTGTGAGACTGAGAAGATTTCCTAAGAGGCTGATTACCTGATAAGAACATCATTTGTTACTGACGGAACAAGCATGAAGCTGTCCGCCTGCCGTGGGCAGGACAGCTCCTATTATCAGGCCAAGCTACAAAGGGCACGACACAAAACGTGAGATGCACACACCAGATCACTGTCACACCCCTCCCCACATGTGACCACAACATTTGCAAAGATTGAGTGTGCACAGAATGAGATTTCACATGCATGTTTAGTGATTCTCATAAAGCAATAAAAGAATGACTCATCCTGATTTCTCCAGAATCTAGCACACAGAGCAGAGTGAGCAAGGAGGGAGCAGTCAGACTCCACGCATCGACTTGGAGCTGGAGGGACAAGCACAGCACCCATGCCAGTTTACGCTGAAGTAGGCAGCACATGGCAGTGTTTTATTGAGATGCGCTCCACCGCTCGCCTCTCCTCAGGCCCGAGGCAAGACAGCCTTCCCCAATCAGATTCTCCCGCTCTTATAATTACACTGCATTTCTTCACTGGTTTCACTTGGGGTATCTGAAAATGCCAAGGCCTAGGTCCTGGCTCCAAATCTCTTGCTCTAGCCTCTCACATAAACGATGGTACAGGAATCACCAGGTGTCCTCTGCTCACATCTCTTCAGACTCTATCCTTTCAGCAGGAGGAAATCCAAATTTCCTATTTCCTGCAAAAAGCCAGCAAAGGGGTGACTAGGAAGAATGCTGCCTCATTTCTCCTCTAACAAACGAGGTGTTTGCTTGTTTTCACAGAAAATGAAGTTACCTGGAAAGAAGAACAAGAGTATGTTTGTACAAGGTAGAAAGACCTTTAATAAAATCTAGAAATATTTTGATTATACAGTTGACCCTTGAACAACATGGGTGTTATGGGTGCTAACTCTTACCCCCATCCCCCATCCCTGGAACAGTAGAAAATCTGCATATAACTTCTGACTCCCCCAAAACTTAACTAATAGCCTACTGTTGACCGGAAGCCTTACTAAAAACTTGAACAGTTGATTCACACATATTTTTGTATGCCACTTGTATTATACACTATATTCTTACAATAAAGTAGGACAGAGAAAAGAAAACATTACTAAGGAAATCAGAAGAAAGAGAAAATACATTTAGAACATTTATTGAAAAAAAGCCCACGTTTAAGTGGGCCTGTGCAGTTCACACCCATGTGCGCAAGGGTCAGCTGTCCGTCTAAATGGAAGCTTTCCTTACAGGTGGCAGAACAGCACAGCAAAGAGCAGTGAGGCAAGCTCAAAATCCCCCTGTCAAAGATCTCTGCCACTTGGTCCAACTGATCACAACTGAATGCAGTTAAATCCCTCCTCTAACTCCACCTCACAGGCTCAAGTTTCGGCAACAAAAGTAGACAGAAGTTTACTGATCAGCAAGATTAATTCTGAAATAAAACCCAATTCTTCTGGGACTCCAAGGGGAACATGCTCCCAGAAGGGCTTGTGCCCCTCCACCCACTGTGCCAGCGGGTAGTTTCCTTGAATCCTGATCATCCCACAGCATTTTTCTAAAAGCAACATACATATTTCCCATGCTACATCTTTTCCCTATCTGTGTTTTGCCACGAACCTCCTTAAATAAACAACGTTTCTTAATGTCAATTATAGCAGGTGTCCCCAACCCCAGGTGTGGACCTGTACAGGTCCCCGGGCTTGTTAGAAACCAGGCCACAAACAAAGTTCACTGCCTCCTGAACAAACAAAGGGCTCTGCCTCCTGAACCACCCCTACCTCCATCTCACCCTCACCATCTTCCACGGGTCCATGGTATCAAAAAGCTTGGAGACTGCTGAATTTCAGAACAATTTACCCCATGCTTTTAAAAATTCATTACATCTTAGCCCTGGCTGGTGTGGCTCAGTGGATTGAGTGCGGACCTGAGAACTAAAAGGTCACCCGTTCAATTCCCAGTCAGGGCATATGTCTGGGTTGTGGGCCAGGTCCCCAGTAGGGGGCGTAAGAGACACCACCACATATTGATGATTCTCTCTCCTTTCCCATCTCTCTAAAAAATAAATAAATAAAAATGAAATCTAAACAAAAAAAAATTCCTTACATTTTATGAAAATAAAGGTTAACCTCAGTAGTTAGGTGTAATAGTAGCTACTTGTACTGACGTTACATTGAGAGTCACTAACTCATTAAAAACCCTTTAATTTTGATAGTTAGAAACCTGGCGATCTCTCACATGCATGGGGCTATAGGAAGCCAGCACGTTCCAAAGAATTCCCAGTCCTAGAAAGCAAAGCATCACTCCCATACCTCTAGCTTACAGCTGGACTATAAACACGGTTTTTCCACAGGAATGACTGTACTGGAGGGAGGAGTCCCCAAGCAGTCCCTGAAGTCCTTCTGTGCATTATGTCTCTGAAGACTCCAGCCATGCCAGACAATCATGGGGACTGTCTGCAGACACCTAACCGGGGACAATGCCACCAGCAGGACTCAGTCCTCACAGGCCAAGCCCAACTCTTGCAGCACTAACAACCAAATCAGGGCAATGCAGGGTCAAGTCCACCCAGGGGGCCAGCACCCCTGGGCCTCAGCTTCTCCTTCTATAAGGTGGAGGCACCTGGGCCTGATGAAGGCTCTATGAAAGACACCTTTTAAAAAATCACATATCATTATCTTCTCTTCTCTAAAAGGCAGCCTGGTCCCTTGTACTTGTTATCTCTTGTTTAGAGCTCTTTTCTTTCTGATTACTCCCCACCACATGTGGCTGTCTTCACCTTCTTCCATCTTTCCCACCACCTCCCTCACCTGAATGGAGCTCAGTTCAGGTAATGAGCATCAGAGATGGAATCTGAAGATCTAGCTTCAACTCTAGCTTTCCCACCTCCTCGACCAGCAAAGCGCACACTCTGTGTGGACTTGCCGCACCCACCCTGCCCTCAATAGTAGTTTTGAAAAGGACAGATGGATGGATGGTGACTACCAACACTGAAAATACCAGTGAAACTACAAGGTGCACAGCCCTGGAGCAAACCTGAAATAGAGTGGCATCTCCTGTAACTTTGATTTCTTTATATTCTCATTCCCTAAATACTTACTCACATATTCTTCTTCAAAACTGTTAACAAGTCCTTTGCGCATTGCTTTCAGGTGGCTATATCTAATGCATTTTATTTTATTTTTTAAAGATTTTATGTATTTTTTTAGAGAGAGGGGAAGGAGGGAGAAAGAGAGAGAGAGAGAGAAACATC
Organism: Trachops cirrhosus; assembly: GCA_028533065.1. NCBI lineage: Eukaryota > Metazoa > Chordata > Mammalia > Chiroptera > Phyllostomidae > Trachops > Trachops cirrhosus. The sequence goes on from CM052539.1 coordinate 91,183,827, forward strand.
AATGTGTGGTTGCCTCTCGTGCTCCCCCTACTGGGGACCTGGCCCACAACCCAGGCATGTGCCCTGACTGGGAATCAAACCAGTGACCCTTTGGTTCGCAGACCTGTGCTCAATCCACTCAACTATATACCAGCCAGGGCTTATGCTTTTTATTTTTAATTTTTTTTTAAATTTTCAATCATAGTTGACATCAATATTATATTAGTTTCATATATTATATATATATATATATGGTTAGCCCTGGCTGGAGGAGCTCAATTGGTTGGAATGTCATCCTGTAAACTGAAAGGTCATGGGTTCCATTCTTGGTCAGGGCACATGCTTAGGTTGTGGGTTTAGTCCCCGGCCAGGGCACATATGACAAGCAACTAGTCGATGTTTCTCTCTCATATTGATGCTTCTCTCCCTCCCTTCCTCTCTCTCTAAAAATCAATAAGCATGTCCTTGGGTGAGAAGATACATGCACACAACAGGATTAGACAGGTACATAATTTATGAAGTGATCCCCCAGATAAGTCCAGTACCCAACCAGCACATACATGGTTATTACAATATTATTGACTATATTCCCTATTCCATACTTTACATCCCCACGGTTATTTTGTAATGGTCAATTTGTACCTTTTAATCCCTCACCTTTTTACCAACCCCCTCAACCCTCTCCCCTCTGTCAATGGTATTTGTCTTTCTCTAACTTATTTCACTTACCATAATACCCTCTTTACAGCAGCCAAGATATGGAAACAATCGAAGTGTCTATCAACAGACACTTGGATAAAGGAGATGTGGTACATCTAATGTATTTTCATTTGTTCTTCATTTATTAAAAACTTGAAAAGAGCAGTTCTGTAGTTTGACTTTCCAAACACTTATCATGTTCCCTTTTCCCCAAAAGGCAGCCTGTTCCCTGGTGTTAGTTTAAAGCCCACTTGCATCCTGGTTACCCTACTCCATGAGTTTGATATCTTTACCTTCTCTTTCAGGAACTAATTTTGTTCTTGTCTGGGTGGCTTCTCTATTTCCCATGTGACATCTTCCCAAAATCTGATTTCTGATCCTTAATCCTCTCAGAAATCTCACAGACTGTATGATTTTAATCTTTAAATTTTTTTAAAAGAATTATTAGTTAGACCCTGACCAATATGGCTCAGTTTGTTGGGCATTGTCCCACAGAGAGAAAGGTCACCAGTTTGATTCCCAGTCAGGGCACCTGCTTGGGTTGCGGGTTCGGTCCCCAGTCAGGGCATGTGTGAGAGGCAATGGATCAATGTTTCTCCCTCACATTGATGTTTCTCTCTCCCTATCTCCCCCTCCCTTCTCCTCTCTAAAAATAAATAAATAAAATCTTTTTAAAAAAGAATTATTAGCTGAAAGTTCAAATTTCTAAGTTTAAGAAGGTTTGCCTTAATCTTTCAGAGTTACTATCTTTCCAAATATGCTCGGTAGGCACAACACTCCCTGAAAGAAAACTCCAGTTCTATACCCAGGGGGTACTCTGTGAAACAGCATTCATTGCTATAAATTAAATTTAACCTTGCCTCAACACAGTCAAAAACAAAGTCCTCCCCTCCCAGGTAAGCCAGGCTTCTTAAGAAACATCAACACCTTAGAGAGTTAGTGGTGAAAGCACTCCACTGCTCGCTGTTTTTGATTTAGTAGCTAAGCAATTGTGTTCTGGAGTCAGAATGCCTGGTTCCATTCAGCCCATTAACAAAATGGGCTGAATAACAATATGCACCTGAGAACTTCATATATTGGCGAACATGAGCTCTGGGAACAATACTCATCCCAGCCCAGTGGGCATTCTGTAAATGACAGGATCTCGCTCTACCTAAGTGCCCGTTTTGGTTTGGGGTTTGGAGGGATGGTATTTTAAACTCTACTGTCACTCCACTTGAACATGAATTAAAGTTGAACACATATTTGCAACTTAAAATCACAGCAAAAACAAACAAAGATGCTATATAGTCCTCTTTGGGGGAAGAATTCTGTTCTATGACCAATGAAAGTCATCCTCTTATAAATCCTCAACATATTTTCAGTTAGCTGGCTAGCCAATAAACGCACAAGTTGACGTACTATAAACAAATTTGTCAAAGAGATTTCCCCAGATGAGTGGCAGGATTCCAAACCAGCAGCAGATGCACACAAGTGCAAACATCAGCACCACCATCGCTACCACAGCGAGAGCAGCAGCCCATGCCCAGCTGAAGGCCAATACTCCTGCACCTCCTACACGCTGCCTGCTCCTCCTGGGACTCAGCCAGATGCTTGCCTTGGAGATGCCCTGTCCAGTCAGCCATGAGCTGCAGCCTCAGCAGGTGCAGACCCAGCATGCATTCCCTTACCTGACCTGAGTCTGAGCCTCTTCTAGCAGCCGTGGCAGATTTCCGGGACACCAGGGATTTGGGTACAAAGACAGTCATGCACTCGTATGTTTCATGAACCAGCTTCATGCAATGTGCCTGCCTGACTTTTCAAGGCAGCAATCTTTAAACTTGGGCACACAAAGACTTCTGTGTAAGGTACTCACTTTAAAGAAATCAGTTTGTATATCCTTATCTCTCATTTCCCCTTTGCCCCAAATTGTTCTGCCTACCAATGTCTTTCTTCCTCATATCTGTGTTTATTCCATCTTTTAAAGGAAAACATAGCCCTCAACACGTCCTGAGTCTTTCTATGGTGCACTGGTTCAGGCTTTAAAAGCTCCCAGTGACAATGGGACAATTCCAAATGTTGGCATTTCAATAAAAACTGAATGTCAGTCATAATCTCACTTGGAAAACACAATCCATGTTAAATATTTGCCACAGAGGGAAGTAGTGAAGGGAACTGATCACACACATGAAAGAAAAGCTGGGAAACTGATTGGGAACCATGAAGCAGGACAGACAAGAGCAAACTGCTGGAAGCCACCATCCACCCTTCACTGAAGGAACAAAGGGAGAGGTGGTGTGCCCAGACTGCAGGACCAGCATCCCCAGAAGAACGCCAGAACCACCATGAGCCCATCCAGTGAGAGCTGAACCCACCATAGGGTTCAGCTGTTGCCTGAGACGCCAACAAAGTCCAAGGGGAATGGGGGTGAACTCTGTCTCCTCCCACTTGCCAATCCCCCACTGAGAGGCTATCAAATCACCTGATATTTATTCCGTTGGCCAAATGAAGAGTGATATAACCAGTTTTGTTTTAAAATATCAATATTTACAATAAACTAGGGATCACTTTGCAACTTTTTAAACTATGATGAAACTTCGATGTTAAACTTTAAGAAAACGTGAGGGTGTATATGATTTTTCAAAATTCTTTTAGGAGTTACATAAGCAAAAAGTTTAAGACCTCTGTGCAGGGAGATATAGATAAGCTACCCCCCCCATTGGGTTTACAGACTGACATGAGAGGGGGAGGGACTGAACCAACTGTTGCTGGGCTCCCCCTCTTCGTATTTTACATACATGACACCCTAAAAGCACCTAGGAGGCAGATGTTGTCATCTGTTTCACCAATGTGGAAACAAGGTCTTGGAGGTTCAGTGAGCTGCCTAGGTCAAGTTGGTAAGTGGCAGAACAAGATTCAAAACAAGACTTGTGGGGCTCAACATCACTAATTATCAGAGAAAATCAAGTCAAACCACAATGAGATATCAGCTCACACCTGTTAGCACAGCTATTATCATAAAAACAAGAAATAACGAGTGTTGTCAAGGATGTGGAGAAAAGGAAACCCTCGTGCACTGTTGGTAGGATTATAAAGTGGTGTGGCCACCATGGAAAACAGTGTGCAGGTTCCTTGAAAATTAAAAAATATAACTTCCATATGATCCGGCAATTCCAATTCTGGATATTTATCCAAAGGAAATAAAATCCTTCTCTCATAAAGATACAGTATCTCCTCCTTCCTCACAGGGGAGATGTTCCAAGACTCCCAACAGATGCCCCAAAATGGAAATAGTACTGAACCCTCTGTATGTTATGTTTTTCCTATACATGCATACCTTTTCACTTAAAGGAAGGGCTTGACAACTTCTCTGTGGTGTATCTGAATTGCCAGCATCACTACTCTTGCACTTTGGGGTAATTATTAAGTAAAATAAGGGTTAATTGAACACAAGCACTGTGATAACCCAACAGTTGATCTAATAACCCAGATGACTACTAAGTGACTAACAGGTGGAAACATCTACAGTGTGGAGACCTAGAAGAAGGGATGATTTGTGTCCTGGGTGGGACAGAGCAGGACCAAGCAAGATTTCACCATGTTACTCAGCCCAGCTTGAAATTTCAAGTTATGAACTGTTTACTTCTGAAATTTTCCATTTAATATTTTTGGACCCTGGTTGACCATAGATAACTAAAACCATGGAAAGAGAAATCACAGATAAGTGGAACTACTGTATCTGCACTCGAACCTAACTGTCCTTTGATGGATGAATGGATAAAGATGTGATACATACACACAAAGGAATGCTATTCAGCTATAAAAAAGAAGGAAATCTTGCCATTTGCTATAACATGGATGAGTCTTGAGTGTCCTGTGCTAAGTGAAATAAGTCAGGTAGAGAAATACAAATACCACTTTGATCTTACTTATATGTGGAACAAAAAAATAAATACTAGGCTCATAGATAAAGGGAACAGTTGCCAGACATGGGGTGGGGAGATGGGCAAATTTGGTGAAAGGGGTCAAAAGTACAAACTTTCAGTTATAAAATACAAAGTCCCAGTGATGAAATGTACAGTATGGTGACTACAGTTAGTGATACTATATTGTATATTTGAAAGTTGCTAAGAAACTAGATCTTAAAAGTTCTCATCACAAGAAAACAAATCTATAAATGCATGCTGACCAGTGTACCAGAGATATACTGTGGTGACCATTTCACAATATATACAACTATCAAATCATTATGTTGTGTACCCAAAACTAAGATGATGCTGCATGTCAATTATACCTCAATCCACTGCTGGTATTAAACCCTAAGAACCCTGAAACACCAATTCAAAAGAACCTATGCATCCCGATGTTCATAGCAGCACAATTCACAATAGCCAAGTGCTGGAAGCAACCTAGGTGTCCATCAGTAAATGAATGAATCAAAAAACTATGGTACATTTACACAATGGAATTCTATGCAGCAGAAAGAAAGAAGGAGCTCTTACCCTTTGCAACAGCATGGATGGAACTGGAGAGCATTATGCTGAGTGAAATAAGCCAGGCAGTGAAAGACAAATACCATTAAGATCTCACCTTCAACAGGAACCTAATCAACAAAACAAAGAAACAAGCAAAATATAACCTAAGACACTGAAATAGAGAACAGGCTAACAGTGACCAGAGAGGAGAGGGGAGGGAATTTCAGGGGAAAAGGGGAAGGGTTTACAGGAACAAATATAAAGGACACATGGACAAAAACCAGGAGAGTGGAAATGGGAGGGAGGTGGGGAAGGATGGGTGGGTGGGCTGGGATGGGAGTAAAGGACAGAAAACTACTTGAATAATGATTAAAATAAAATTTAAAAAAAAAGAACAAACTGACAGTAACCAGAGGGGAGGTGGGAGGGGATAATGGCGGTGGGGGAAGGGAGAATGGTTTTCAGGAACATGTATAAAGGACACATGGACAAAATCAAAGCAGGGTAGGATCAAGGGTGGGAGGCAGGGATGGCTGGGGTAAAGGGAGTGGTGGGGGGAAATGGAGACAACTGTACTTGAACAACAATAAATAATAATAAAAGCTCATTTAATTCCACAATTTCTTGTGTGTGGAATCACTACCTTATTTCAAAAGCACAGAAGGGGTATGTTATCAAATATGTCCTAAAGCAGCATTTTCCAAACTGTAATGTGCCTACAAATCACTAGGAATCTTGTTGGGAGGCAGATTCTGATCCTGGAGGTCTAATGTGGGAGCCTGACATTCTGCATTTCTAACAGGTGGGGACAACACTTTTAATAGCAATACCTTCAAGTGGTGGGTGCTAAACTTTCTTGAGTGGACACTCCTTAACAGTAAGACACTTTGAGTGTGCATCCCCTGACACATGTACACTTGCTTATTTATAAATTGTATACACCTGTACTCTGACCAGTAACTAAAAGAAAACACACTATCCAGTTAGGACAAGGTACCTTGTTGCAATAACAGCTACAAATCCTCATTTCAAATAATCTTCTTGATGATTTTGAATTTTTGGCCACCTTCTTGTCCAACAGGTATGGGTCATCATTGCTTTTATGTGGCTAAAGAAGTTCTCATACAATGAGTAGCAGGAATAATATCAAGTCTGCCATTTTCATGATGCTCATTTGCACTTTCACTCATTAGTATGATGATCACTTTCTGGTTTTTAGGTCATATATCTATTCTGTGGATGTTAATTTAGTTAAAACTAGATCATGTAGTTTGTACATTGACTTAACTCTGCCCACACATCCTGCAAAACAGAGGTGTGCAATGTCACTCTTTCCCATCCAGATGAGACCTCCCGCTGCTTCCTCAGAACACCTCAGGGCAGAATGTCAGGGACCAAGTGAAGCTGCTTGTGTCCTTATAACAAAATATAATAAAACTTTAGTTTCTGTCTCATCCTGCATCCCTAGAGGAATTAAATGAGCCTCCCTCCCCACGGCACCTACTTTGGAAAACACATCCTAGAGACAAGGCTGCAAGATTGAAAGAAATTCTTAAGAAGTCACTTTAACAGTCAATATGCTGCTTCCATGATCAAATACATTTTCAAATAGCTTAACACATGCACAATTAACAGAAGAAAAAAATTGTAGATGAGATTTTTAACCTCTAAATTTATACTCCTCCACCACACACTTTGAACTTTTTCCTATTCCTACTTCTCAAACTTAATATGTCTTCCAACCAAGTCCAAATGAAGAATTTGAAACAACAAAACACTTAATAAGGGTGTTAATGACAGTACAATATTAGACATACAAGGTCTGTCCTGAAAAAGTCTAGCCATTGTTAATGTAACAAGAACAGACTGTGCGACATCAATGTAACCTGGCAGCCAAGGAGAGTGGACTGGAATGCACATGTGTGAACAATAATGACTTCACTGTACTAGTCAGTGGGGGCAGTACACACCATTGAGTGAGAATGTGTACTGTGTGGCCATTGCATTCAAAATGACTGAGCAAGTAGAGCAATGAATCTGCATCAAATTTTATGTTAAGCTTGAACATTCCTCTGCAGAAACTATTTGGCTGATTTAGGAGTCTTTCAGGGATGATGCAATGAGTACAGCGCAAATGAAAGTATGGCACAAATGCTTTAAAGATGGTCGAGAATCTGTTGAAAGTGATTCATGTTCAGGAAGGCCTGCAACATGTAGAACACCTGAGAATGTTGAACATGTACAGGCTGTAATCAACAAAGATCAGCAACTGACACTGTGAGAACGAGAAGCTGGTCCAGGGATTACAAAAACTACTACGTCCAACATTTTGACGCAGAGCCTTGGCATGAAATGTATCATGGCAGTGTTCACTCCACAGCTTCTGCTACCAGAGCATAAGGAACATCATGCCGTAGTTGCTAATGACTTGACGCAAACTACTACCAATGAGCCAGATTTCCTCAAGGAGATCATAACCAGAGATGAATCATGAGTCTATGGCTATGATATGAAAATGAAGACCCAGCCATCCCTCTGGAAGTTTTCTGGTTCTCCATGCCTGAAGAAGGTACAACAAAGTCACAGCAAGACCAAGATTGGGAAGGTGTTGTCCATCACAAGTACACCCTCCAGGCCAAACAGTTAATAAGGAGCACTACCTCAATGTTCTTCACTGGTTGAGAGATGCAATACAACAAAAATGGCTGCAGCTATGAGCAACTGGTGACTGGCAGCTTCATCACGGCAACACACTCACTCATTCATCACCTCTTGTGCAGAGTGTTTTAGGGAAACATCAAATCACCCAGGTGACTCCGCCCCCATACAGCCCAGATTTGGCGCCCTGTGACTTCTGGCTTTTCCCAAAACTAAAATCACCTTTGAAAGGGAAGAGATTTCAGACCATCAATGAGACTCAGGAAAATATGATGGGGCACGTCATAGAGATTGGGAGAACTGTGTGAGGTCCCAAGGTACCTATGTTGAAGGGGACTGAGGCATCATTGTCCTATCTACAATGTTTCTTGTATCTACTGTCTTCTTCAATGAAATGTCTCTATTTTTCACATTGTGTGGCTGGATACTTTCTGGACAGACCTCAAACTTCAGGTTATCTGATGCTGTCTGTCCACAGGCATATGTCAGGGAAATTTTTCCCAGAGAATTTGGATATTCTGTACTTTATGTTGCTCAGAAAAAGATATATTTGTAGCCTTTCAAAATATTTAGGGCTCTAGAAGAGTGTTAACTTTCCTTTGTATGAGCCACAGAAAACAAACCTTCCAACTGATGCTGTCCCCAAACAATGTCTCTCCATGACCTCCATTCACTCTTTCATCTAACAAATATTAAGTGAGGGTCTCCTGCATGCAGAGAACCAGGCATCCTCCCAGAGCTGACATTCCAGCTGGGGAGAAAAATGAGTATGCAACATAGTTATGATGCTCTGAAGAAAAGAAGTTGAAATAAAGAAAGCAAAGAATGCTCTCTTTGCCTGGTATAGTCAGGCAAGGCCTTTGTGAGGCCACCCTGGAGCATACAGGAAGGCAGAAGAGGAGCAAGGCATGTGCTATATTATCTGTGGGGAAGGCATCCTGCCAGCAGAGGGTATAGTGTGAGCAAACGTGAGACGGGAAGATGACTGGTGCACTCCAACAACAGCGATGCCAGTGGATGGCACACTAGGAGCAAGAAGGCATGAGAAAAGCATGTGGATTTTATTCTGAATGTGATAGAAAGCAAGGGGAAAACTACAAAGGGGGGACTAATGTTATCTGAATCAGGTTTCAAATGCTCATTCTGGATGCTGTGTGGAGAACACACTTAGGGGAGCAGGAGCAGAAATGACATACACCGACAGGGTGGCCTCCTCTGGGAAGGGGTTCCCAAGACTCAAAGATGGGCACTGGTTTCTTTCAGGGGCTTCCCACCACTCTGGAGACTGCCCAGTAGCCTGGAATAAGAGCTAAAATTTCAGGGTTCCTCACTACACAAGCCCCTTCTAAATAAACATCTATTTCTCAGTCTTATAAGTAAACATCTATTTCTCCACCTAATTCTTGTTGTAATTCTGTACAATTTTTAAGTAGGCCTTCATGAGGACTTCCAGTCAAGATGGAGGCACAGGTAAACACAATTCACCTCCTTGTACAACCACATCAAATTTACAACTAAAATATGAAACAACCATCACTCAGAACCATCAGAAATCAAGGTGAATAGAAATCTGACAACTACAGAATTAAAGAAACCACATCCTTCCAGACTGGTAAGAGGGCCAGAGACTCAGAACAGGCTGGTCACACATCCATGTGTGGTAGATAAAAATTCGGGAGGGATATTTCAGAAACAAGTTGTCCCAGACCCACACCAGGGCCCCCAGCCCAGGGTTCCAATGCCAGGAAGATAAATCCCCATAACTTCTGGCTGCAAACACCAGTGGGGATGGAGTCAGTGGAAGAAACTTCTCGAGTTCCAAGCAGTTTCCCTTAAAGAACCCACGCTGGAATTTAGTCAGACTCACTCCCTCTGAGCTCCAGCACCAGGGTAGCAGCTTGAAAGGCATGAGTGGCATACAGAGAGGAACTGAAGTGTCTGGCACCAAGGTAGGAGCAGGGGGACAGCTTTCTCCCAGACAGAAAGGCAGGCAGAGGCCATTGTCCCTTTTCTGAGCCCTGCCCCCAGAGAGCCACTGAGCCAGTAGGCCAGTGCCATATCTTAGACTCCACCAACCTGGCTAACACTGTTTGCCCTGCCCTGGAGATCCCCTGAGACTCCATCCCACCCAACTTACAGACCCATCCAAGCTGTTAACTATGAATTTTCCATGTGAATGGCTAGTCTTGGCTCATGCTTCATAACTTCCTAAATTTTATCAAACAAGCAACAGCCAGCCTCAGTAAGCCTCCAACCCCCATACCTCTTGTAATTGGCCCTAGGCCAAGCACTAGCAGCAGTCAGCCTAGATGGACAGCTTGGCTTTGGTGGGAATCTCCAAGCCAAGCACAAGTAGCAGCCACCTGCACATTGCTTTGTAGCTCAGGAAGAGTGGCCCCAAGTAGAACACAGGTTGGGGCTGATGTTGGCCTATACCACCCAAGAAACCCCAGGGCCAGTGTACCCAGTGGACAGCTACAGATCACGGTGGAGCACTACCACCCTGCCCCTGAAAAGCTGATCCTGCATGGAGGGTGGATATTGGTGGTCAGTGGCCACAACCAGTCTTTGCAGCTGACTGGCCTGGGTAGAGCCCTCCCATTGACCTGCCACCAGCAATCAAGGCTCAACTACAAGAGGAGGTGTACTCAGCCACATAGAGGGCACACCTCAAACACCCAGCTTGGGTGATAAGGGAAGCTGTGCCACTGGACCCTACCGGCCCTCTACTACCAAGACAGGAAGACATAGCAGCTCTACCTCATACATAGAAACAAACACAGGGAGGCTGCCAAAATGAGGAGACAAAGAAACATGGCCCAAATGAAAGCATAGATCAAATCTCCAGAAAAAGAACTAAACAAAGTGGAGATAAGCAATCCACCAATGCAGAGTTCAAAATACAACAATGGTTATAAAGATTCTCAAGGAACTCAGAACCTCAGCAGCATAAAAAGATCTAATCAGAAATGAAGGATTCATTAATTGAAATAAAGAACAATTCACAGAGAAACAACAACAGAGTGGATGAAGCTGAGAATCATATGATTTAGAACATAAGGAAGCAAAAACCAACCATGCAGAACAAGAAGGAAAAAGAATTCAAATAATGAGGACAGTGTAAGCAGCCTCTGGGACAACTTCAAGCATACCAACATTCACATCATAGGTGTTCCAGAAGGAGAAGAGAAAGAACAAGGAATTGGAAATCTATTTGAAAAAACAATGAAATAAAATTTCCCTAATTTGGTGAAGGAAATGGACATGCAATCCAGGAAGTACAGAGAGCCACAAATCAGATGGATGCAGAGAGGCCCACTCCAAGACACATCATAATTAAAATGCCAATGGTTAAAGATAAAGAGAGAATATTAAAAGCAACAAGAGAAAAGAAGTTAGTGACCTACAAAGGAGTTCCCATAAGACTGTCAGCTAATTTCTCAAAAGAAATTTTGCAGACTACAAGGAATTGGCAAGAAATACTCAAAGTCATGAAAGGTATGGACCTATATCCAAGATTGCTCTACTCAGCAAAGCTATCATTTAGAATTGAAGGGCAGATAAAAAGCTTCCCAGATAAGAAAAAACTAAAAGAGTTCATCATCACCAAACCATTATTATATGAAATGTTAAAGGGGTTTACTTAAGAAAAAGCATAGGATCCAAACTATGAACAATAAAATGACTTAAATACGCATCTACAATGATTGAATCTAGAAAACAAACTAAGCAAACAAGATGAACAGATAGAATTGTGGATACAGAGAGTGTTTTGATGGTTGCCAGATGGGAGGCGGTTGTAGAGGAAGGGGAGAACAGGTGAGGGGATTAAGAAGTACAAATAGGTAGTTACAGAATAGCCATAGGAATGTAAAGTTAGTATAGGAAATGGAGTAGGCAAAGAACTTATACACATGACCCATGGACATGAACAATGGTGTGGGGATGCCTGAGGAAGTGGGAGGTGCTGGGTGAAGGGTGGCAAAGGGGGAAAAATTGAGAGAACTGTAATAGCATAATCAATAAAATTTAATTTAAAGAAGTCCTGGCTGGTGTAGCTCAGTGGAATGAGCACTAGCCTATGAACCAAAGGGTTAATGGTTCGATTCCCAGTCAGGGCATATGCCTGGGTTGTGAGCCAGGTCACCAGTAGGGGGCATGCAAGAGGCAACCACACATTGATGTTTCTTTCCCTCTCTCTCTCCCTTCCTCTCTGTATAAAAATAAATAAATAAAATCTTTCTTAAAATAAAATAAAATTTAATTTTAAAAAAAAAGAAGGGCCTTCAGAATCATATATGCTTCAGGCCCCTAGTCACAGCCCTTTTCACCTGCACTATAACTGCTTGTTTACTTAGTGTCTAGACCTCCTCTTCAACTCTAAGCTCCTGGGGGCCAATGATCATATCATATTTACCTTTGTACATATGACATCTGCATAATACCCAATACATAACTGTCGTTCAATAAATATTTTCTGAATATGTATAAACATATACATATAAAAATCACATTTTTGAAACAAGTATACTGATTTCCTATCTCTGTAGATCAGTAACCCCAAGGCTTCAAGTACAACTGTTCACTTAAGATGAATTCCATCAATGTCATTGTCCAAATGCATGTGCTTACACAGTAGTGTTTAAAAACACAATTTAGAATCTCAGAATCCACTAGCTCTGCATTTAAATTGTGCAAATGTTACAGATGGGCTTCTTATATTTCATAGATAGACTTCCTTATCTCTTTCTACTTCCTATACCAACATAAGTCAAGGCTTTGGCTGAAACAGAAATATACCTCACTGCTAAGACCCAGGAAAAAACACGACACAGAAACAACACTCAGAGACACCTCACAGCCCTCACGAAATAAACAGGCTTCAGGAAAGAACAGGCCCTCACCCTTTTCAGAATGTATTTTAACTTGCAAATAAGGGATCATTCTCATTTAACAGTGATATCCCTCTCCTCTTTGGCAACTGAGAGTTACACTCGGCTGCACAACACACAGAAAAGGGAAATTTTTATCCGGAAATAAATAGAACCATGGTAAACAGGCAATTGAATATTCTGAATACAAAAATCAAGGAAAATTTCCCTACCCAATGGTTTCATATGAATAGAAAACAAGTACAGTCATACCTCGTTACTCATCTGCTCAGCACTTGTCAAAACCTGTACTCAGCACACTTTAACAAGAAGAAAATATTTCAGCACTCAGTGCTTTCTCGGGACTCATCCCACTTGCTAGAATTTGCACCAGTCATGACATACCCCGCAAGAGAAAATGTTTCATCATTCGGCACTCATCGGTTTTGGCACTCGTCACAAGTTCTGGAACAAATTAACAATGAGTACTGAGGTACCACCATACTTGCAATAAGGACGGGTATGATAGTAAAATTTTAATACCCAGCATGAGGTTTTAATTTTACTGTATCTGAGTTTTTGCTGTAAAATGAGTCAACTGTCAAAAGACTGACCTCCTAGGTGGTTTAGAAACATTTTTAAGAAATGAAGCACAGAGAATGAAAGTTCTCTGACCAAAATTAAATTTCATTTCTCCTTTCTATTGCTTGACACCTTACTATTAAGCATAGCTTCTGGGCAATTTATGTTTTTAATATTATTCTTCTAAACACAGCTGATAAATCCACTGCTGCTAGGAACCTCACACCATATTATAAAGTTCCAAGATGAATCTGGGGAGACTGCTTCTGTTGACACTGACAGGGATGCTCAGCCCTGTGAGGTTGGTTCTGGGCCATGAGCAAAGCATGTCCTCCTCCTGAGCTTGTAGCCAGGACCAGGAACAGCAAGAGACACACACACCTTCCATGTTGCACCTGGACCCTGCAGAAACAAGGACTGGCTATGTCCCAAACTATAGAAAGGGGACCTTACCTCTGCCTAATGTTAGAACAGTGTTTACAATTCTGTCTGCCTCTAGTTTACAGAAAAGTTAAAAGCACTTCTTCACATCCCTTCTTTATCCAGGTGGGGCTGTCACTCAGATCTTAAGTCAGCAGATCTGAGGCTAGCATGCAGGATGCTGTGTGCAGACTCTGGCCAAAACCTGATGGCCTGGTGGGCATTTGTCCAACAAACACTGGCTGGACAGTAGGGAGATACTTTCCTGTCCTTACTGTCTGCTTCAATGACCATAAAAAGATGAATTTTTCCCAGTGAAGTTTTTTAAAACTTCAGAGGTTTCTATAGAGTCGAGTCCTGCTGGTGCTGTCCTCATCTCTCCCCTCCTCACTCTGGGACTCACGTTCCAGATGCCATGTGCCGATGGCTGTCCCCTTGAAGCCCCAGTGATCATCCACGACTTCAAGTTGTCTCCTAAGTTTGGAGGAACGTGGGAGGGAGGACTCAGAGAGCTAAAGATTTCTGACACAGAAAATCTTAGGAAGGGTTTCTCAAAGGGCATAGAACTCGAGCTGAATCTTGCGAAAGAATACTTAAGTATAGAGGAGAGACAAAGGGGCTTCTGGAGAGAACATGGGGAGTGAAGGGGCAGAGGCAGTGTGAGGATGTTGGGAGAGTAAGCAGGGACATCTGGCTGCAGCAAAGGGCTCACAGGGGCAAACAGTGAAGAGCCTGGGCATAGCTTTTCCTGGAAGAAGCAGCCCAGATGGCATCCAGGAGGCAGGGCAGGCGCAGCTTGCTCTCATTCTATCAGCCGGCACTCCGAGTTACACTGTTTCTCTCTCCTCCAAGGACTCTGTGTTAGCTGGCTTGGTTCCTACAATGGGTTTGTGTTGAGTTTGCTTTTTGGTACAGCTGTTTGCTTGTACCATATTCTTCTGTGGCTCTAGACCATGTGGGCTTTTGTGAACTTCTGCTGTGTTTTTGCCTGTTCAGCTTTCCCAACAAGCTGATGTTCAAGTCCATGACCTTCTAGTTTCTCCCTTTTGGAGAACCAGGTGTCTTACTTTTCCTGACCTAACACTCTCTTTGAATCTTTGAAGTGACTTTCATAAACTCTGGCAGCACACTTTCCACTTAGCTGACCATGAAAATACAAAAGGACTATTTGGAAACAAATAAATTCTACCATCTCCAGGATCATATGCATTTATGCATTCCTGCATTTATCCAACAAATGTACATTAATTGTGTGCCACATTATGGGTCTGTGCAAGACACCAAAGATACATTAATCATGTTCCCTCAAATCTCCTGAGCAATAATCAAATAAAACCATTTATCTTGTGGGTTCACTAATTTTAAAAAATCTTGTTATTTTTTAAAGGGCATGCCACAAAAACCAAAATAAAATAAAAGAGGTCAACAGTGAAAAATCTCTACTAATCACCTCACCTCCCACCTAACCCTCCAACCCCCTTCTGTTCAAAATCATCTTTTTAAATATCTATGGTCACAATTGATTTTGGATCTTATAAAATGCTCTAGTGAATATGAGCAATGTAGGCTATTCATACAGACCAGGATTCCTCAACCTTGGCACACCTGAAATTTTGGGTCAGAAAGTTGTTTGTGGAGGACTGTCCTGTGCATTATATGATAATAGACAGTATTCTCTGCATCTACCACGTGGTGTTAACAGCATCCTCCCAGTTGTGAGAATCAGAAATGTGCCCAGACATTGACAAATGGCCTCTGGGAGAGACAGAACACTCACCCGCATTGAGATCTAGACAATTCAGGCCAAAACTATTCTTTCATCAATAGTAGAGGGACTGATGAGGAAGGAAGGGCAAGAATATTTTAAAATGAAATAGAGGACAGGTAGTCAGGGACCAGAGGGGAGAGGGGAGGGAATTCCAGGGGAGAAGGGAATGGTTTACAGGAACAAATATAGAGGACACATGGACTAAACTAGGGGCGTTGGAAAGGGGAGGGAGGAGGGGAGGAATGGGTGGGTGGGCTGGAGTGGGAATAAAGGATAGAAACTGTAATGAATAAACTAAAATAAAAAATTTAAAAAAAATATTGTAACATGGTAATTAATAGGAAAGCTTACTAGAAAACTCTTCTAATTAAATTTCCCTTTAAACTCAGGAATCACAGCCCCCCTTTATTGAAAAAATTTCCAAAAATTAGTCTCTTGTCCTGTCATACTACAGGCCATTAACTAAGTATGATTTAATTCTTTTGACTATTATAGTTCTTAGAGTAGCTGAAGTTATTTTTCCAGTACAGAAATTGTTTTCATACAACACCACAGATATAAAACAGAAATATCAAACCCCCAATACTGATTGACCCCCCAAACATACTGATGGTGAGTGGCCTGGGAAGGACAGAAGGGCCTGTGAGTCCCCCCCACACTTTCCTGTCACATTCCCGTAAACCACTATTCACATATTCTGCTATCCCATTAGATTGTAAATTCTTTAAAAAAAAAACGAAAATGTTATTACTTTTGTGTTCTAAGCACCTAACATAATAACTATCACAAAGCAGGCATTTCATAAATACTTGCACTAAAATACCTGCACTGAAAAAAAGGAGTATGGCACCAGAAATGCAGGTATAACATGGAGTGTGTGAAGGGCCTTGTGTTTCTGCTAAGGAACCTGGGCAGCATCCTGTAGGTAAATGTATAGAGCAGTCAGAAACCACAAGGGGTAAGTGTGGCAGAGGCCCAGGTGACCGTCAGGCTCTGTCATGTGAGCAGGCCTATCTACCCAGCATCCTCCTGCTCCCCCTGGGAGGTCAAGCTTTCATGTGATGGATGCCCAGATGCTGGAACCAGATGAGTCCCAGATGGCATTAGAAGCAGAACGCCAAAATGGCATCAATCTCCAGGGCTGCTGCCTGGTTTCTTCGGACAGTGGGGATGGAGGAACTAGACCATGTAGGGAAGGAAATGAGGCCTGCCCTGCAAAACCACCCTACCAACTCCTTATCATTTGCCAAAGCAATGATAAGATGAGACAGTGCAGACAATAAAAGAAGAGAGCAACAGAATCAAAAGAAGTCTCAAGAGTCTCAAAAGCTATCCTTAATGTCTTTTAGAATCTACTCTAGGTCTGATATCCCACTGTGCATGTCTCTACTGCTTCACGGCTGTGGATCCTCCTGCCTTCTCTTTTGGGCCATTATTGTCCTTCTCTGTCACAGCTCCTGTGCCCCTGGCATTTCCCTCTGGGAAGCAAAACTGTGGAGTCCACCCTCATCCTCACCTCTTCCTTTGCACTCAATGTGACAAGAGGAACCAAAGTACCACCAAAAAATTCAGGTTATCTTGATTTCATTTACAGAAATTCCAAACTGTTCATGCCTATTTTGATAATTCCCACTTTTCAAAGAAAGTTACCTTAGGTGATTTCCTGGCAGCCTTCTCTTGCCATTCCAAACACAGTATAGTGCAGTGCTCAACCAGGTCCTGAGAAGGACATGAACCCCTCCATACCATCCACATCTTAAATGATGAGAACCTCAATGAACTCAGCCCTCTGTGCCTCCTCAGTGTTTTCATTCACCAAATATTGATTGAGCCCCATTATATGTAAGGCATTTTGTCAAATAACATTGGAAAGGAATGAGACATGGATCATACCACTGAAGAAGGATAGTGTCCAGTAAGAAAATTACATGTGTTAAAAAAAAACTACAGTATAAAATAGGAGAAGGTATTCCACACAGGGTATCAGTAAAGTGCTACAGAGCTAGGAGCTTCAGAGACTATTTTTGTTATGTCAGCCTTTCAAGAGGACAATGAGTCCTGATCCTCTTTCGTTAAGTGTGCATATTCTTAATAAATGAGAGATGCTGTGTTTTCAGAATGCATAACAAGAACTGATTCTGCAAGAAGTGAAAAAAACCTGAGTTCTGACAAGCAGTCTACTAAAAATTCACTGAAAGTGGCATATTATTTGCACACTTATAATAGTCTGTGGAGATTAACCTACCCAGATAATTTAATTTTTTCTTCTAAGACGACAAACAACTCAAACATTTAAAGGACACACACAGGCTTGATGGACTCGAAAGTGTATCATCCATGTTAGTTGAGGTTAAAACACTCACGTGAACTGAAATGCACCTTAGAATTCATAATTAGTCAAGTATTTCCAATCTGATTTTTAATGCACTTTAGCTATTAGAGGGCTACAATCCTTTAAATTAAACTCTGAAGGGAAAGCTGTCCTAGACTGGCAGACCATGAAGGCTGATTCCCCATGGATTTTCTTACGTGCCTCTATGTTTAAGAATGTTGGTTCATTAACAAACTAGTTGTGATCAGTGCAGTTATGTAACTTACATCTATGTTATAAAAAAGTAATATGTTAA
Source organism: Trachops cirrhosus (assembly GCA_028533065.1). Lineage (NCBI taxonomy): Eukaryota > Metazoa > Chordata > Mammalia > Chiroptera > Phyllostomidae > Trachops > Trachops cirrhosus. Next base: position 91,201,885 of record CM052539.1, read on the forward strand.
CAAGTCTAGAAATATCAGCTTCTGAAAGGACACTTTTAAATGTGACCTTATTTGAAAGTAGAGGAAGCACTCCTCGTGCAGGTGCTATAATGACATTGGGTGTCCTCCCTCGTTATCTCATTGGGTCCCTACAGAACACCGGAAAGGGAAACCCCATTTAAGGTACGGAAACTGTGATGCAAGTCAAGCCACATGCTGCAAAAAGGCAGAGCTGAGACACGACCCCAAGTGCCACCAAATTTCATATCACCCCTCGTCATGGCATGACAATGACCTGTCTCATCCTGAATGACAAGGATAACAGCTGTTGATGTAACAAAGCATAAAGAGGCACCCAAAATAACAAGGACACTACTGCAGAGCCAGTGCTTCCACTGGTAAGTTCTGTCCTTGAATAAAGGATATTTTCTTTCCAGTTTCTCCACTAAAGTCAGTCTTGTCTTGATCTCTCAATGTGTGTCTATGTGGGGGGATAAGGGTGACCTGAATCTTGCCTCTATTGTTCTAAAAACACCCACCAATCACTCAACACATGTCACGCATTTGTTAGTTGAGGTACCAGGAAGATAGCAGAGAATAAACAGACAGAACACCATCCTTTGTAAAGCCTCTGTTCTGGCCATGAGCTGGATCGACAGGACCAAGATGAGAACCTGATGTAGACTCTTCACTTCTCTCCACCACCTGCCAGGCAGCTCCCCAACCCACACAGTGGCAACCACTGCTGAAAAGGCTATTCTGCCTGCCTGGGCATCTCAGGGGACTACCCCCATCTCAGCAGCTGAGCACGAAATAAGCACACAGCACATTTTTTACAAGTCAGGATGCTACGTACAATGAATAATAACCATAAAAATACGATGAAATCCTCTCAGGCCAAAGCAAATCTTTAAAAAAGCCATTTTTAAAAAGCCATTTAATTCATTCTGCTATCATGGGATGGAGCCAAAATAAACCTTCAAAAGAAGAACTAGAAATGAATCTCCAACCAATCTCCCTACACAAAGTCCCAAGCTTCTGCCCCAGGAAATCACTGCCAAATGGCTGCTGTCAGCTCAGGTTCTCCGTGCTTCTAAAAGGGGGCAAATCCACATTGTACTAAGAATATGCAAGTCAAAGCAAAAACTCATAAAACATTTGAATAACCCATTCATTTTTAATTCTGCTATAATTTCTGTGATAATTTTAAAGACAACGAACTCATCTGACAGAAGAGGATGACAGGGACTTTTCCAGGATCCCCACTGTAAATCAGCATTCACTGGAAGCATGTTCAAATACTGCACCACTCCCTGCTATGTGCTTCTAAAAGCAGGAGTGAAGCCATTCTGTCTGCCTACTGGCGTGTGCCCATTTAATCAGCAAAGATGACACGGTGCCAGTGTGATCCAGGCCCCTGTGTGTGTGCCCCGATGACCTAGTTTAATAAAATCTGGCCTCGCATCAAACAGAACCCAGGTTTAATTCCTAGCTGGAGAGGCAAGGTCACAGCGTGCAGCTGACCAGATGAGGGAGCAATTCGCAGAAAATTGTGTCGCCTTGTGCATCATTTAAAAACAGATAACAGAGAAGCCTCTGTTGTTTTTATCACCTTGACTGGATTGTCTCTGTGACATTTCCTGACTCTGCCTCCCTCCACCCCTAGCAACCAATTTCCTAAAATTCTGAGCTCTGGATCTACAGAGTTAAAACAAAATAAAGTATGTTTGGCTTCCCTTTCTCCTATGTTTTTTGCCCAAGATGGATCAGGGAAAACATCAGCCTCATCCTCCCCAAAAGAATGGACTCCAAGACCCTGTGCTTCCAATCTGTCACTGAGAATGATTTTAAAGCAGAAAATAAAACACGTGCACTGCTGAACTCTTCACATACTCAAAATCTGAGGATATTCCAGTCCTATTTGACATCTTGATATTTTGGAATCAAGTCCTTCTCTGGTGAAAAAAAAATACACTTCTTAAAAAAATATCAAAGGTCTCTGAGAAACCAGTGGTAACCAAAAATTCCCACACATCTCATCAGAGGGTACAAATTTATTTCTAGGATTCCTCCAGCCTTATTCAGCTGGTACCCTCTAATGATAGAATTACCTGCTCAATTTTTTTTTTAACTTCGTTCAGATTTATTTTTTTTAATTTTTTATTTTAGTTTATTCATTACAGTTTCTATCCTTTATTCCCACTCCAGCCCACCCACCCATCCCTTCCCTCCTCCCTCCTATTTCCAACTCCCCTAGTTTTGTCCATGTGTCCTCTATATTTGTTCCTGTAAACCATTCCCTTCTCCCCTGGAATTCCCTCCCCTCTCCCCTCTGGTCCCTGACTACCTGTCCTCTATTTCAGTGTCTTTTGTTATATTTCATTTGTTTCTTTGTTTTGTAGTTTAGGTTCCTGTTAATGGTGAGATCATATGGTATCTGTCTTTCACTGCCTGGCTTATTTCACTTAGCATAATGCTTTCCAGCTCCATCCATGCTGTTGCAAAGGGTATGAGCTCCTTCTTTCTTTCTGCTGCATAGAATTCCATTGTGTAAATGTACCATAGTTTTTTGATCCATTCATTTACTGATGGGCACCTAGGTTGTTTCCAGCACTTAGCTATTGTAAATTGTGCTGCTATG
>CM052539.1:91204604-91230436 GCA_028533065.1 Trachops cirrhosus
TAGGGTTCTTCGGATATAGTCCCAACAGTGGAATTGCTGGGTCAAAAGGCAGATCCATTTTTAGTTTTCTGAGGAAGTTCCATACCTGCTCAATTTTAAAGCAGTTTTGTCAGTGAAGCCATCAGGCTTCGTAGCATTGAGGATGAGATAGGCTAGTCTGAAATTCATAGACTTCGAGAAACAAAAAATGACTTTTAAGGGGTGGGCTGTGTCCCCTGTCCAAAGGGGCCATAAAGCCAAGTAGTCAAGGGCACAGCTGGCTGCAAGCACCAGCTCTGCCTTTCCCCACTCTCGAGATGGAAGATGAAGGAGGTGACAGCACCCACCTCACCAGGTGTGTACAGAGCAACAAGATAGTGAGTGAGTGTGGTGGGCTCAGCACAGCACTGAAGTGAGCATTCACTACTTGGTAGACATTACGTGCACTGACATGTTGTAAGCCATTCCATCCATTGGGTAGGCATTAAGTACATGGCACTATGCACCTAGAACCTCCACCAGATGATTACCCACTAACTCCCCCTTTTAAAAGCTACTCTGTATATCTAAATCTCTCTTGCTGCAGAGTAGGCACATCTTCACATAATCAGCATAAAAGATCTCATTAAAAATAATGAGGACAATTATTTGAGCTATATAGTGATAAAATATTTCAATCCAAAAATTACGACAATTGATGATGAAAATGCCTGATTGTTGTGAAGTATCACTGTTTCATTTGGACATTTATTAAGCTGTGTTTTCCCAAATATTTTCTAGTAGCAAATACCTTACTCTACTGAAAAGTAAGAAAAATGGAACACAAAATTATTAGCTCAATGTCACAGGTGCCAAATATTAGACCTAGGCATGTTCATATTCTCACTCACTCCTTGGTATTCCAAAGGCAAAGAAAAAGTCAGAAATAATACACAAAGTGAAACACACAGTTAAGCAATTATCCAGGGGAGAGACAGTCATATAAACCTCCCTAACCCTCTTCTCCCTTTTCCTTCTGCCCCTTTAACTCATTAAAAAAAAGTCCACATCATGTCTTTCTTCAAAACATAGATCACATGTGTGTGGTGTGGTTGGGGAGAGAGATTTCAGATGCAATAACACCAGGGCCTATTCCCCACGGTCATGTAAATTGTTCTCTTAACTGATCACATGTTCCTCGACTTTTGTACTTAGATTATCACTCCCCCCACGTCACACACGTGCACACACACATGCAAGTGAAGGAAGTGTGGGCCTTGAGCAGGAATATGGGATACAAACATTAGCATTCAGTGGAATTATATACAATGCCTCTCTGTGATCTTGTTGTTGTTTCTCCTAAGGTTGAGTGAGGTCCTCCCAGCATGCAGGGGCAGATATATGAAACAATAAGAAAGCGGGCTTGGTGCTCCACAAAGAGGAGCCCCTTTCATTTCCCTCTAATCCATTCCATCATCAGCACCTAAAGGAGCAAATGTTTTTTCCCAAGCCATATATTTTGTATCTACAGCCTGGCATCTTTCCATCTCCCATCTCCCTCAACATGAGTCCTCAGCTTCACGGCAGCTGCTGCCACCCCTCCACCAGGGCCACCCCAGCTGCCCCCACCATCCTGCCCACCCCTAAAACCACCAGCACCTCCACCCATGACTCTAACCACCATGCCCGCCACTGACACCTAGCCCCAGCACAGCATTTCTTCCCATATCTGTTCCTGGTGTCTCAGTTACACATCAGTCATGTCACATCCTCCACCTGCAGCCCTGCCTGGCCCCAAAATAACACTGCACCTCTCTTGCCCTGTATTTTGTCAACCAATATCCACCCATTTAACAGCAACATAATTGCTACTGTCTCATCAGAAAGTTAATTACAACAATTCCCAAGTAGGGAAGAGCCATCTGTTATAAATACACTAATATTTTGAAAATAACTTTAACAGAATAAAAAAACCCCTCAAGTTTAAATAGTCTTTGAGAAAAGAACATCACAGAAGTGGTAATGTACAGAATAGAGCCACTTCAGTAGTCTTGGGAATCTGAAAGCACCCTCTGTGCCACTGACTTGCAGGAGCGTAGTCACGGATTTGACTTAAAACAAAGTTTCCATTCTCCTTTCCTAGTTTTACCCCTAAAAACCCCAGTCTATCCCTTCTGGCCTCCAGCCTACAGACCCTGCTGCTTGCTGTTCAGTTCCTTTCATCCAACCAAAGCCAGACTCCAAACTAGCATTTCTACCCTCTGTCCTCAATGACCAGAACTTAAGAAAAAGCCCCCCTTCCTGAGAGCCTGTCCTGAGCTGAATCCCAACCAAGCAAAGCCAGCCCAGTCGTTGCTCAGGGTCTGAACAAGCAAGGGCACCAATCACAGCATTAGCATCTCTGCTATCTTTAAAATTGTATTTTTATTACAACTTTGATGATTTAAAGATGGGTAATGTATTTAAATTGCAATTTTCCTGCATGTGACAATAAAGTGTCTTATTCTAGAAGTCAGTGTAGTCCAACAGTTTTCCTTCAGATGGAAGGAGAATGTCCGTGGAAGAGGTGACTTTGTCTAATTTGCACAAAATGCCAGACGGGCTCACAGCAGCCCTCGGAAAAGCTTCTCACAAATGCTTTCAACTTTCTGGGTCTTGGCTGTTCACTAAGGCTTCTACTTTTAGTTTAATAAAGTCTGTTTGTACTGTATTAACTCCTCCCCCACAAAAAAAAATCTGGTCTTCTTTTTCAGTAAGTTTAGTTATCAAGCACATCCTCCATTCCAAGTGAGCCCCTGAACGCTGCTGATCCCCTTGTCCTGTTTCCGTCAATTGGTTTTACTGCACACATCTTAACAGGAACACAATAACCTTTTGTTACAGTAGGAGATTAATTACCACTAGGAAAGAAATGTCCATTACAGACACACTCCACCAATTTAAAATCCTTAACAAAAAATGTTGTTTGAACTTGAATTTCAGTCAATGTCTGACTATATTCCTCACATTTCAAAAAAGCAAAATTAAATTAGGCTTTCATATGAGAATTCATTTGAATTTGCTTGTTTTGTTATTAATATTTATAAAAAATTACCAAAAGTTACTTACTTGGAGTACCAAAAAGTTTTATACAACATTTAAGAGGCAATTATGGACCCATATCAAATGGAATAATAAATAGAAAGGCACATACACTCACCTTGACCCCCAGAAAACAAGTTTTACTGCCATTGGGGAAGATGCACCCTCACTGACAATCCAGGTATGGAAACCTTAAAGAAAAAAAAGATACAAGAAAATTTAGAAGAAAGGAGGAAGATTCAGGAAAGCATAAATAGTAACTTCATTATGATACTACTTCTCATTGAAAAATAAAGTTTGTTCAGAGTTCTTAAATCTAAGCAGTAATTGTACCACAAATAAGTTCTTCAAAATTGGGGTTGTGTCATAAACTCACCACTTGGCTGTGTCTAGAATTTTAGAGATACTTCAATCTTATTTTCAGATTAATTCTCAATGGATAACGTGACTCCAATTTTCTTCCTATCTTAATCTCTGAAGCCATTAATCATGTGAAAACTGTTTTTAAATACACCATATGGATGAAGTATCTTTTTTTAAAGATTTTATTTTATTTATTTTTAGAGAAAGAGAGGGAGAGAAACATCAATGGGTGGTTTGCACAACCCCTACTGGAGACCTGGCCCACAACCTAGGCATGTGCCCTGATTGGGAATCGAACCAGTGACCTTTTGGTTCGCAAGCTGGTGTTCAATCCACTGAGCCACACCAGCCAGAGCTAAATGAAGTATCTTAAGGACCTCAGACTTGGCTTTTGTGAAGAGAAGAATACCTCTGATACATGAATAATCACATCCATTTTGCAGAACTTAATTTTCCTAAATTGCACCAAATTTATACTGTTAAGCTTCTTATTTTCTTCTAATTCAGAAGAAGTTAAAAGTCAGAAGACCCATAAATCCTACAATATTGACAATACTAATATTAATTAAATCCTAATAAAATTGTATTTCAAAATAATTCAGCAAAAATTCCTTCCCTCTCTAAATTGTCCAGCAAGAAAATTAGCTGTCAGATGATAGAAAAGATATGAATTTTCCTCCCAAATGATGCTCCAACAGACACCACAGAATGCCTATTATCAGGCTGTATTATATAAAATTGCTGATATACAACCATTTTTAGCTACAAAAATGACAATTTCATCATTTTTTCCAAACAAGAAAATGGACATGATTTTAAAACCTGGTCATCATGAAACAAATCTTCAAAACTACCAATTACTCAGCAGAAATCATTTTTCTGAGCAGCATCGGTTGTTTGGATATTAACTGTTTCCATTTCAACCCAACATACCTTCATGGTACCTGAAAAGATATTAAATGAATTGCCTCTAGCCTTTGGAAGGGGTTGAGAGTCTCTTTTCACATCTTTCTTGCTCCCCAGACTCTATTTAATGCCAACTCCCTCTCAGCTTCCTCCTTAAAACATTAAGAGTCTCTTCCAAGAGTGCAATGTGGCAGAGAAAAGCTGAGGGCTGGAAGGCATACCAGTGAGAGTAACAATGCAGATCTTCAAGAAAAGAAGGCTAAAGGGAATGCGCATCAAAGTAAGTGAGGAGCACAAAGCGGGGGCAGGGTGCAGATGAAGGAAAAAGATGCTAGGGGAAAAAGCAGAAGGGCTGCCAGTACTTACGTGGTGGGGAGCAGCACACCACCTAGCAAAACTGAACAGGTCCCAGTCCAAGTGGAATAAAGGGAACGTTTACCTCTGCCTAATAGTAATCCACCTATCATAGGACCTACCATAGTCACCACTCCCACACCATCCCACCACTGCTGTGAACAGAATCCATGTGCATGGGCAACACCACTGGAACTAAAAACCAACAGAACAGAGGCCATGTAAGTACCCTAGGTATAAGAAAGCACATGTTTACAAAGTGTGTCTTCTTCTGTGGTGGAGTAGAAAGACTTAAATAATTTCCCCTGCTACCAGGAGGCCCGTTAAGTGAGCAACCTACCAGAAATTGTTTTGTTGGGTTTTAACTTGAATGAGCAGCCAGTCATAAAACAAACTTTTTTAAAATAATTTTTTAATCGTCACCCAAGAACATATTTATTGATTTTTTTAGAGAGAGAGTGGAAGTAGGGAGAGAGAGAGAAAGAGAGGCATCGATGTGAGAGAGAAACATTGACTGATTGACCCCCCACACACTGGGGATCGAATGCAAAACCTGGTTGTGTGCCCTAACCGGGAATTGAACCCACAGTCCTTTGCTGTACCAGATGACCACTGCAACTAAGTAAGTCACCTGGCCAGGGTGCAAAACAAATGTTTTTATCTCTCTTTAGTACCACACTTCTATTTCTCGTTCCCTATTTTTAAAATTAACTATCTTTTTTTTAATTACTTTATTGTTGTTCAATTACAGTTGTCTGCATTTTCCCTCGTCCACTCCCCCCCACCCCAGCCAAACCCACTTCCCTCCCTTGCTTCCACCCTCCCCCTTGGTTTTGTCCATGTGTCCTTTATAGTAGTTCCTGAAAACCCTAACTATCTTAAGATAGACATAAGGTCAAAATCAGGTTTCTGACCACAGTGGGTGGTGCCAAAGTCCAAGCTGATATGCTAGGTGAAACATATAGTTTCATTTGCACCCAGTCAGAATTCTAAAACAACATAAGACCACAAGAAGAAATCAAGGAGGCAAAATTGGACATTCAGAGGCACTCTTCATTGTTCCAGTAGTGACTTTGCCCTTAAAAGAGCTATTGTGATCTAGCCTGGACCACTCTAATGTTGAAGGTAAATGCATTAATGTTGAAGGTAATGTTGAAGGTAAATGATGGCAATAGCTGAATGACAGCACTAATAAAGACTAACTGGAAATTTAAGAAAAACACAGTCAGGCTGGAGGGTCTATGGGAGGAGCTAGGGATTAAGGAAGACATATGCAATCATGAGACACACGAGAACTCTACAGGAAGACCACTATGCTCACAATAAAGCTCTATGGTTCTAACTTCCCCTTCCCTTAACTCCGTCTTCTCTTGGTAAAAATACCTGCCCCCCCATTTGGGTCAGCAGGGCATGGCTTGCCATGTCTGCATGCACTGGGTTGTAACCCTTTCTCTTTCCCAAATAAATCCTTTTTGGTGGCAAAACACATCATCAATATTAATTTTCAGTTGACAGCATTAATAGTAACAGTAATAATAGAAAAATAATAATAATAATTATAATTATTATTATTATTATAAGTATCACCACAATAAAGACCTACTGCAAAATAACCACCATGAATTAATTGACCAGTTGGGATTACACTGCTGTTTGTGAAAAAGTTAAAAAGTGACTTCATGTTAATAAATCAACTAAACTACAGTAAGCAAAGTTAAGAAGTGCTGGCTAAGGTATGTAAAAACTATACACACATGTGTGGAAGCCGCCAGGTACCCAGTAAAAGAGACACTCTATGAAGAGCTACAGGCTATGGTAGAACCATCTGGTCAATCTCATACAGAGGAGCCGTAGGCCACTGATAATTGTCACTGTGATTACAGCAGGGTCTAAAAAGCATCAGCCAGGCAAAAGGACATGGGAACTGACATAGAGGCAGGAAGAAGAGGTGTTACGTGATGGCCCAGAGTCCCATAATGAAAAAGCTGAGAAAGTGAACTCTGCACTATCCTATGGGAGCAAACCTGAAACAGGTGCCTCCACAGTAACCACTGAGGGAGCTTGTTAAACACAGAGATTTGGGGAACTTCCCTAAAACTTACTCTTGAATCTAAAGAATTTATATTTTCAAGAGTTTTCCCTGGGTACTACTGGAACATAGCCACACTGAAGAGCCAGTGCCATGGCAAAACAAGGAAACTACTGGAGAAGCAGTCGCTCAGTTCACTGGCAGTTTGAGGTGGGTCACTAGGCAAGTTCACGTAATCTTCAGAGCAAGTCAGAGAAGATTTCAACACACTGGTTTTGCAGAGGAAGATACTGAAGGATATGTCTGAAAGGTCAAGTGACTTTCTCAACCTGTTAAAGTAAAAAAGTACAAATCCTACCTTGAGATTCCCTTCTTAAAGTTCTTTGGTGGGTGCTCACTGCCTACAATGGAATATAACTTTAAATCCTTTGTAGATACCCTGTAAAAACATGGCCTCCAACTCTAATTCAACCACTCTACTCCTTCAGCCACCCTCATCCATGCTCCAGGCAAACCAAATTTATAAGCCAGGGGTGTCTAATCCACAGCGTGCAGCCCACAGGCTACATATGGCCCAGGATGGCTGTGAATGCGGCCCAACACAAAATTGTAAATTTACTTCAAACATTATGATATTTTTTTGTGATTACATATCACAATGTATTTAATGTGTGGCCTAAGACAACTCTTCATCTTCCAGTGTGGCCCAGAGATGCCAAACAGTTGGACCCCCTGTTCCCAGGCAGCACTATTTCAAGCCTCTTTGATGTTGCCTCTGCCCTTCAACCACCTCATGTTCCAAGACGGAGCTCAAACTGCCTGCCCCTTCATGAAGCCACTGCCCACCACTGACCCTTATCCAAGTAGAACTAACCACTTCCTTCGATGGGTCCTGAAGTAATTAGAACAATCAAATGACACAATGACACTTTACTTCTCTCCAATATTCACATCTGATCATAAAAACAGATGACATAATTTTTGAGATTAGATGTTAGTAAACTTCTTAAGAATAAATGCAATGCTAGAGTTAATGTTAAAATCTGAATCTGTATTCAAGTCAAAACTGGTACACCATGCTGTGTCTCTAGAAGCCCTGAACCCGATTTTATAAAAATTACTCCATAACTATCTCTACAGTAACTATCTCTATGAGCCGCATAGCCTCATGTGGTGACTGAACACTAGATGTGGCTCATCTGAACTGAAATGCACTGTGTGTAACAGACAAACCTGATTTTGAATATTCAGTATGAAAAAAGAATGTAAAATAACGCAACACATTAAATGATACTTTGGCTACATTAAGTTAAATAAAATATATTAAAATTAATTCCATCTGTTGTTCTTGCCTTTTTAATGTGGCTACTAAAAACTTTAAATTACAATGTGGCATGCATTATATTTCTATTGGACAAGGCTACTTCATAAGTTATTGCTTTTATTAATAAATCTGCTAAGATGATGTTAGCTTTTTCTGATGATTACAGAATTGCAAACATCAAAGACTGCAGGTAGTGTTATATAGCATGGCCCTTCTGGACGTACAGAATCTGCTCCTCCATTCAACACTCAGACTATGGCTTTCAGAGCTCTACCAACTTAGGGGAGTTCTCCTTCTCTACTGTCAGCTGCTGGTACTTCACACCTAAGTACCAACCTTCTGGCCTTTTCTAGAGTGAGGCAATGTACTGCCTCAGGCACAAAATTTAAGAGGAACAAAAAAATTCAGTAATCAAGATGACACATTTTTAAATAGCAACTGATACATAATTCACACACCATAAAAGTCACCATTTTAAGGGTGCAATTCAATAGTTTTAATATATTCACAAGGTCGGGCAACCATTGCCCCATTATCAAATTCCAAAACATATTCATTACCCTCCCTCCAAAGAAACCCGGCCCCATTAGCAGATACTTCTCTGGCAACCATGTTCATTCATTCAGTACTTCATTCCTTTTTGTGAGTGAATAATGTTCTATTGGGTGAATATGCCAAAATTGACAGATATTTTAATTGTTTCCACTTTGGGGTTGTTATGTACACACTGGTGTCCAAGTTTTTATGTGGATATGTTTGCAATTCTGCTGGGTATGTACCTGAGGATGCAACTGCCTGGAAGCAACCCTGCCTGGGCACACGTGGCTACAACACCCATGGCTGAGGCTCCAGGGGGTGTGCAGAAGTGACTCAGTTCACTCCTGCTCACTAGTCACAGGCTAATCACAGGCCAGCCCCAGACACTGCATGGGGGGTAGCAAAGGGCTCCGTGATGTTAGAAGTTCCCTTTCTGGTGGCCACACTCGCTACTTCAGAAGGCTGCATTTCTATTTAGGGCACCAGCTGAAATGGTGGATTTGATATCTGCAGAGAAAATTCAAAAGGAAACTCAGCATGGAAGTGAAAGTTGATTTCCTCGGTTATTGTGCAAAAGAATGGAAAGGGGTGAGGCCAGCTCGAACCCTGATGAGGAAGGGTGCCGCGCAGTTGCTTTGGCAGTGTCAGAGCAAATGTGTTGCACAAGAAGAGACTGGTGACCGCTATGCGCTGAGATCAGCTCTCTTTTCCAAGCTGGACGAAAGAAAGACATTGTCAAGCTTCCTGAAAAATTGCTCCTTTCACAAGGTTGTAGTTGGATCCAGCAATACAGCTTTGGTCCAGAGAAGTACACAGGTTCAAATGTGTTTGGAAAATTATGGAAATGTGTGGAATTATTGAAAAAATACAGTGGACCAAATTCAGTGGGATTAGCGATTGTCACAAGGGAGGAAGTATGTGCAGCGTTCATTTTTCTGATGCCATTCTGGAATACAAACTGTATGAAGCTTTAAAGTTCATCATGCTGTATCAAGTCATCAAAGTTTATGAGCAAATGAAGATGAAAAAGGTCATTCCCAGTCTTTTTTGCACTCGTTTTCCCAGGAAACATCATTCGATCCCTTCACGCTTCATGATGAATCACCTAAATTCTGTAGGTGACACATGTGGACTAGTGCAGGTTGATATGTTTATACTTGGATACGCCCTTGAAGTCAAGATAACCGTGTTCAGACTGTTCAAACTTAACTCCACGGACTTTGAAGGCTGCTACCCAGAGGAGCCACTGTTTGTAATTTGAATAACAAGCAACTGTTGTTGCAAAGTGGCTGCATCATTTCTCAGTCCCACCAGCAAAGTATCAGTGTTCCAATGTCACCCTATTTTCACAAGCACTCGTTATTGTATTTTTTTATGTCAGCCATCATAGCAGGTGTGTAGGGACATCTCATTGTGATTTTGACTTGTGTCTCCCTAATAACTAAGGATGTTGAGCACCTTTTCATATGCTTATTGGTCATTAGTGTATCTTCTTTGGAGAAATGCCAACTCAAATGCTTCGCGCAATTTTTAACTTGGGTTATCTGTCTTTATATGATTGAGTTGCAAGCATTCTTAATATATTTTGGATGCAAGTTCCTTATTAGATATATAAATTGTGAAAATTTTCTCCCCTTCTATGGGTTTGCTTTTCTCTAAAGTTTTCAATTTTTATGAAATTATATATATAAATTTATATACATATAAATTTTTATGTAACTATATATCACTTATGCTTTTGATATCATCTCTAAGAAACTATTGCCTAATCCCAGATATATTTACTTGTGTTTTCTTCTAAAAGCCTTCTTGTTTTAGCTTTTACATTTAAGTCAATGTTCCATTTGGAGTTCAGTTTTGTATATAGTGTGAAGTAGGGTCCAATTTTATTCTTTTGCATGTGGATACCCAGTTACTCCAGTACCATTAGTTAAAAAAGACTATTCTTCCTCTATTAAATTGTCTTGTTGTCCTTGTTGAAAATCAATGATCATAAATATAAGGGTTAATTTCTGGAGTCCCAATTTTATGCTGTTGATTTATAGGCTATATTTATGCCAGTACCACACTATCTTTACCACTGTAGCTTTGTAGTTTAAAATCAGGAGGTGCAAGTGCAATTTTGTTCTGCTTGTTCAGGATTGCTTTGACTATTCTGAGTCCCTGGTATTTCCACACAAACTTGAGGATCAGCTTGTTAGTTTCTGCAAAAATGTAGCTGGAATGTTGACAGGGATCACATTGAATCTGTAAACCAATTTGGGAATCATTGCAACCTCAACAATATTAAGCCCTCAATCCATTAATAGGCAATGTCTTTCCATTGATTTAGGCTATCTTTAATTTCTTTCAATGTTTTGTAGTTTTTGATGTATAAGTCTTGCATGTCTTTTGTTAAGTTTATTCCCGAGTATTTTATTCTTTTTGATGCTATTGTAAATGGAATTTTCTTTATTCCATTTTCAAATTTTTCACAAGTACATAGAACTGATTTTTGTTTATTGATCTTGTACACTGCCACTTTGCTGAACTTGTTTATTAGTTCTAACCATGTGTATGTCTATGTGTGTCATCCTTAGGCTTTTCTACATAAGATATTGTCATCTGCAAATATAGTTTTACCTCTTCCTTTCCTACCTAGATGCCTGTTATTTCTTTTAATTGACTAATTTGCCTTGGCTAAAACCTCCAATAAAATGTTGAATAAATGTGACAAGATTAGGCATTTTTGTTCTGTTCCTTGCCTTAGAGGGAAAGCATTTAGCCTTTCACCATTAAGTATGGTGTTAGTTGTGGGTTTTTTGTAGAGGAAGTTTCTCTTCTTTTCTAGTTTTGTGAGTGTTTTAACATGAAGTTCTTTTGGAACCTCTCAAGTGGTTCTTCTGTGTCTATTGAGATGAATGTGTGGTGTTTATACTTTAGTCTATTAATATGGTATATTACATTGATTTTCACATATTAAGCCCATTTTGCATTCCTCAGGTAAATCCCACTTTGTCATGGTATATAAACTTTTCTATATCTTGCTAGTTTGGGTTTGTTAGTATTTTGTTGAAGATTTTTGAATCTACATTCATAAGGAATATTGGTCTGTATTTTTTGTGATGTCTTTGTCTGGTTTTGGTATAAAAGTAATACTAGCCTCAAAGAATGAGCTGGGAAATGTTCCCTTCTTCTCTACTTTCTGGAAGAGATTGTGCTAAATTGCTATTAATTTTTCTCTAAATGTTTGGTAGAATTTACCAGTGAAGCCTCCTGTGCCTGGACTTGTCTTTGCAGGAAACTCTTTTTGATTACTAATTCAGTCTCTTTACTTGTAATAGGTCACTTCAGATTTTCTATTTCATCACCAGTCATTCACACAGTCTGTGTCTTCCTAGGAATTTGTCCATCTCATCTAGGTTATCTAATTTGTTGATATAAACTTATTCATAATATTCCCTTATGACCCTTTTTATTTCTCTAAGGTGGGTAGTGATACTCCCTCTTTCATTCCTGATTATCAGTATTTGAGCCCTCTCTCTCTTTCTATCGGTCAGTCAACTAAAGGGTTGTCAATTTTGTTGATCCTTTCAAAGGACTGATTTCTTGTGTCATTGGTTTTTCCCTATTGTTTTTCTATTCTCTATTTCATTTACTTCTGCCCTAGCCTTTATTATTTCCTTTATTCTTCTTCTTTTGGGTTTAGTTTGCTCTTTTCTGCTTTCTTAAGGTAAAAAGTTAGGTTACTGATTTGTGATCTTTCTTCTTTTGTCAATATAGGCATTCACAGCTATAAATTTCCCTTTAAGCACTGATTTACTGGCATTCTATAAGTTTAAGTATGTTTTTGTTTTCATTCACTTTAAAGTATTTTCTAAGTTCCCTTGTGATTTTTTCTTTGACCCACCAGTTACTAAGAGTATATTGTTTAATTTCCACATTTTGTGAATTTCTGAAATTTCCACTGCTACTAATTTCTAAAGCAATCCTTTGTGGTCAGAAAACATACCTTATGAGTTCAATGCTTTTAAATTCACTGAGACTTTTTCTGTGGCCTAATATATGCTCAACGGCCTGATTTATTTTACTATGAATAATTTTCTATGTGCACTTGAGAACAAGGTATATTCTGCTATGTTTGGGTGGAGTGCTCTATAAATGTCTGTTAGTTGTATATAGTTGGTTTATAGTGTTGTTCAGGCACTTTATCTCCTTATTGACCTTCTGTCTACTGGCCTACTTGAACTTCTGCCTAGTTTCAATCCATTACTGAAAACAGGACATTGAACTCTCCAACTATTATTGTTAATTTGTTTATTTCTCCCTTCAAATTTTGTCACTTTACTTCATATTTTGAAGATTTATTGTTAGATACATGTTTGTAACTGTTATGTTTTTGTGGGGATTGACCCTTTTATCAATATATATAATGACTTCCTTTATTTCTTATAATAATTATTTACATAAAGTCTGTTTTGTCCAACATTACCATTGCCATTTCCAACTCTCTTCTGGTTATTGTTTGTATGATATATCTTATTCTATACCATTTGTGTTTGATTGTAAAGTGGGTTGGTTGTAGAGAGCATATAACCAGATCAGTTTATTAATTCATTCTATCAATCTCTGCCTTTTTATTGGAGTGTTTAGTCAATTTACATTCAGTTTAATTACTGGTAGGATTTACATCTGCCGTTTGACTATGTTTTCTATATGTCATGTATTTTTGTTCCCTTAGTCATCCATTACCACCTTCTTTTGTGTTACTTTTTTAAATTTATTGATTTTAGAGAGAGAGAAGGAGAGAGAAACATTGATTTGCTGTTCCACTTATTTATGCATTCATTGGTTGATTCTTGTATGTGCCCTGACTGGGGATCAACACTGCAACCTGACATATCATAATGATGCTCTTACCAAGTAAACTACCAGCCAGGGCCTTAAATAGGTATTTTGTTTAATCCTCACCCAAGGATATGTTTAAAGAGGAATGGGGAGGGAGAAAGGGAGAGGAAGAGAGAGAGAGAAACATCAATGCGAGAAAGAAACATTGATCAGTTGCCTCCCATATGTGCACTGACCTGGGATCAGACCCGCAGCCTATGTGCCCTAGCTGGGAATCAAATCAGCAACCTTTTAAGTGCACAAGATGACACTCTAACCAACTAAGCCACCCAGATAGGGCAAGCAGATAATTTTGAATACTATTTTATTTCCCTTGTTGTTTCTTTTATTACATTTTTTAGTTATTTTCTTAGTTGTTTATAATGGCTTTTATGTTTACCGATATAGTTACATTTACAGGTATTCCTTATTTCTTCTGTGGACTTCAGTTATTGTTGAGTGTCATTTTTTACAAACTTAAAGATTCTCTTTAATATTTTTTGCAGGGTAGGTCTGCTAGTGACAAATTCTCTAGTTTTTAAGAATTTTTAGCAATTTTTCTTGTTTTGTTAGTTAATACATTTTAATTTTTCTTCTACTTTTGAAGTATAGTCTTGCTGGATGTAGAACTCTTGATTGAATGGTCATCCCTCCAGCACTTTGAGTGCATCATCCTACTACCTTCCGGCCTTCATGATCCCTGAGGAGAAGTCAGATGTAAATCTTATTAAAGATCCCTTGCACATAATGATTCACTTCTCCCTTACTACTTTGTTTTGGCTTTCAACAAACTGACTGCAGTGTGGCCAGGTGTACATTTCTGTGTTTACCCTTCTTGGAATGCATGGAACTTCTTTGATGTGCAGATTAACATTTTTAAAAAAATTTCACATGTTTTTTGCCTTGTTTCTTCAAGTACTCTCTCTGTCCCTTTCCCTCTCTTCTCCTTTTGGGAATTCCATTATGCATATTTTGGAATTCATGATGAATATTATGAGGTTCTGTTCACTTTTCTTTATTCTTTTGGCTTTCTGTTCCTAAATTGTATCATTTCAATTAATCTATTTTAAAGGTCTTTGATTCTTTCTTTTGCCAATTCAGATCTGCTGTGGAGTCCCTCTAGTCATTTTTTCATTTAAGTTATTGTATTTTTCTACTCCAGAATTTGTTTTGTTCTTTTTTTATAATTTTATCTCCTTATTGATATTCTCTATTTAGTGAGACACCATTCTCATACTTTCCTTTAATTCTTTAGACACAATTTTCTTTTATTCTGAACATACTCATAACTGCTGACTTAAAATATTTGTTTAATAAGTCCAATATCTGGACTTTCTCAAGAACATGTTTTATTGTTTTTTCTCTATTAATGGGTTGTACCTTTTTATGTGTGTGCTAATTGTGTGTGGAAAACCAGATGTTAAACAATATGACAACTTCAGAAATCAGATTCTACCACTGGCCACCAATGGTTTATTGTTGTTGCTCTTTCTTTTTGCTATTCCTAATGCTGTTTGTTCATTTCCTAAACTAATTCTGTAAAGTCCATTTTCTTTATCAGGTGCAGCCTCTTAAGTTTTTGCTCTATTTGCTTTGGTAGTCAGCTAATGATGGAACAGAAATTTCCTTAAATACTTTGTAAAAATTTGACCCATAGCCTTTGCTAAGGGGCTCTCTGTGTATATTGACACAGGTTTTCTATGCTCTGTAGACAGTTTACAACACTGCCTTAGCCTTTTCTCCCTGGTTGTGTGAAGTCCCAGTGTCAGCCAGAGGTGACAGAGTAGGGCCTTCTCAAGTCTTTCCTGGGCAAGGCCTTCCTAGGTGATAGGGAATATGTCAAAGCTTTTCAAGGCCCTCTATGAATGTGTCCTTTCCCAATTATTCAAGTTTTTTTTTAAAGGAAGAGAAACATCAATGCATGTTTGCCTCTCACACACCCCCAACTGGAGACCTAGCCCACAACCCAGGCATGTACCCTGACTGGGAATCGAACCAGTAACCCTTTGGTTCACAGGGCAGCACTCAGTCCACTGAGTCCCACCAGCCAGAGCCCAATTATTCAAGTTTTTTTGTCAACCCCTTGTTAATCCCAACTCATGTGTACCTCTGGGCAACTGTGATGTTAAATAATTGCCACTGATTGTTTTTAACAAGTGCCTTAAGGCTATTTACTCAAACAAAAATTCTGAATGATTAGAATTCATAAGGGGAAATAACAACGAGCTCTGAGAATGGAGCTTTACAGAGATCTTCCAGACAGGTCATACAGTAACAGTTTTCTGAGAATAGGGTATTTAAAGAGCTCTGAACCTGTCTGTCCCCTCCAGTAGTCTGTAGTTTTCAGAACTCCTGTGGTGCTAGGAAGGGGCAATGGGAATACGTTTGAAGGCCACTGTTCTCACCAAGGTTTGATATTTTTTCTTCATTCCAAGCACTCCTTGGATTGTTAATAAGTAGTTAATTCCCAGATTACTAAAATAGTTGGACAATTTTTGTTTCATTCAGTGAATTTTTGTTCTTACTGCTGTTTTGGTGAAAAGGATTTACAGAATGTCCTCACTCCAGCATTCCAGATGTGGTTCCAAGATAAGTGGTATTTTAAAAAATAAAAATTAATTCAAAAATCTATGATGAACAAAATATCAAAATTTCAAATTAAGATATAGTCAGTAAGTGTCATACCATTCCATGCGGGAGTCTGACACAAGAGGGAAAATCTAATTCTGATGTCTTTTAGAAATTTGATAGTTTCTTCATCACAGATGTTTGCACTAATTTTTACTTTATTAAACCTCATTATAATATTTATTTTTTATTGTTCAATTTTTTGTATACCCTTAAATTCTATGCCTGAGGAAAGTGCCTGACAAGTCTCTCTCTAGCCTTAACCCTGGAGAAGGGTGATTTCAGATCACATCTTTGGGGTTTTTTTAAACTCTCCAAACTGACGTTTTAGTTCTAACTCACATTTACCAGTATTCCACTACAGTATTTTGGGTTGTTATCAAAATGATCATCTTAAAATCTAGCAGAAAAATATCAGTGTGGTCCTGGCCAGTGTGACTCAGTTGGTTGGAGCATCACCCCATAACTGAAGGGTGGCAGATTCGATTCCCAGTCAAGGCACAACCTGGGTTGTAGGTTCAAACACATACAATCCTGAGTCTGGGCACATACAGGAGGCAACCAATTGATGTTTCTCTCTCACATCGATGTTTCTTTCTCTCCCTCCCTCTTTCTAAAAGCAATGAAAAAATGTCCTCAGCTGAGGAAAAGAAATCAGTATGAAGATTGGGAATACAGGACTAGGTAGTCATGTTAAACTAATCTCTTAAAACTGCTATTTGAAGCAAATTAGCTTACTCAATATAAAACTCATTACTAGCTGCCAGAGAAACTGAGATAACATGGCTTTTTAAAAGATATATATGCTAGAGTTTTTAGAAAGTTAAATGTAAGGTTTGGTATATATGCCATACAAAATTTCTAAGATGTTACACAACACTAATAGAAAATGCTTAGAAATAACAGTTTTAACCAAAATTATTCTGTTGCATGATTTCAATGATCAAATTGACTTCCCTGGAAAATAAACTGATAGAAATAAAAGAATTAGAGACAAAAATGTTTGGCATAATGTGTGGCAAAAGTTCCAACCCGAGAAGACAATTGTGTGTAGAGAAAAGCTGCCTGTTTTGAAAGTTATTTTGAGTCATTTCAAACAGCTTAGTAGAAAAACAACCAATCCTAGATGATTTGAGATTACTTCCCCTATACCGTCATTTAAGAGAGATAGTGTTCATATTAAGTTTTTAGATTAGTGCTTTGCAATAACAGTCTGGTGAAGTGTGGAAATTTAACTTCCCTATTAAATGTTCCTTATTTGCTTCTACTGTTTTATTACCTCTTCTTGTAATCCAAGGCACTCTATCCCTCAGTCTTTTCTGCTACACTTTGAAAAGCATTTAAAAATCATTATATCAATGTTAGCCTACTTGCAGATGAATCACTTCCCTTGCCATAGTCTTTGTACAAGCTAAAGCACTATGTTGGCTTTTCATTTCTGCAGGTGAGTCAAAGTTCCCAAAGTCAACATCCACCTGTCATTAATAATAACTTAGCCCTAATCACATATAATACTATCTCACCCATGCTGTTTTGTTTTTCTAAGGGAACCAACCCTACTGGTTCAATGGATCTGTAGGTGAACAAAGGGTGGCAAAACTAATAAGGAGAAGTCTTGAGGGGTCATACAGTTTACCTTCTCTGGGACCAGGGAAGTACATCTGCTTGAAAGACAATAATTAAGCATATGTTTAAAAGTCCCTCAACTGACTGAGTTAACAATGTCTTCTCCTACGTAGTCTACACACTGGTAATAAAACATAAAATGGAAAAAAGAAAAGAAACCTAAATAATTATTTTGTTCAGATGATATGATTGTATACCTAGAAAATAGAAGGGAAATAACCAAAAAAAGAGAGAATTGATAAGAGCTTGAAAAGTACGTGGATACACAATTATTAACATATCTTAAAATCAATAGCTTTCTACATATTACTTATGGATTATGTATATGCTGTAGTCTGAATGTCTCTGCCCCACCTGAATTCATATACTGA
Organism: Trachops cirrhosus; assembly: GCA_028533065.1. Lineage (NCBI taxonomy): Eukaryota > Metazoa > Chordata > Mammalia > Chiroptera > Phyllostomidae > Trachops > Trachops cirrhosus. The sequence goes on from CM052539.1 coordinate 91,222,648, forward strand.
AAACCTAATGCCCAAGGTGATAGTATTAGGAGGTGGGGCCTTTGGGAGGTCAGACCCCTAAGGAACGGAATGACTACTTTTATATGAGGCCCCAAACAACTCGCTTGCCTCTTCCACCAGTGAAGATATAGCAAGAAGACATCATGTATGAACCAGAAAGCAGGCCCTCACCAAACACCAAATCTGCTGGTGCTGTGATCCTGGACTTCCCAGACTCCAGAACTGTGGGGATAAATTTTTGTTGCTTGTAAACTACCAAGTCTGTCCTATTTTGTTATAGCAGCCTGAACAAACCAAGACTATACAACATAACCAATATGTATAATATAGATAATTAATTGATTATATAACAATAACCAAGGACTAAGACAATATAATATAACCAATATGTATTTTACATATATATAGGTTATACATACACACATACACACATATGTGTGTGTGCATAACCAATTAGAAGAGGGCTCATTCACAAAAGCTAACGAGTATAAAATACTCAGGAATAACCTTAAGTCCCCCATGTCCTACACATGGTAGGGCATGTGAGAGAATCCTGCAAAGTGAGAGACCACACAAAGCCATGACAGGCACAGAGAAGAGGCAAGAATGCCGGTCTGCTAATACACCCCCTTCCTAACGCCACCTACGTGTGCACTCATTCAGCTGCTATCATGCTCCTGCCTGCCAGCAAACAATCAAAGAACCTTTGTCTATATGGGAGATTTCTTCTTTGTATGAGCAATAAACACGGTTATAAGCTAAAGGCTTGAAAAGTAAACAGCTATCCATCCTATCCCGCACTCCTGACCCCAAACAGCCCTCTGTTTGGGGTAGAAGGCTAGGTCTTTCTACCAACAGACAGATCCTGGCTGCTGCTCCCACCGGCTTCTCACCTTTCCCCCAAGGGATCCATGACAGCCTGCTGCCAGGTCCACACGTGTGTTGTCTGATTGTTAGACGCAGGGCAGCTATCTGAGCCTGCAGGAGCCAATGAGCAATTTCCCTTCCTCAACCCTAACTAACTCCAGATGCTTGCAGGCCATGGGGTTCACTCTGCCTCAGTTTCACCTAAGTAGTTGCTCTAAGTTCTCAACATTTTGAATTTTCCCAAGAAAGAGTAGTATAATTCCTCTGTCAACATCCTTTATTTGTCAGTTTCTATTTGTTCCTAGGGGACATCAGGGAGTCCAAGCTGAAATGGAACTTTCCTGGTGGCCCCTTTCCTACAAGCCAAGGGGAATCATCACTGAAGACACACAACCTCCTCCCTACTCCTTAGTTTATGTAATGGTCTAGACTGAATTCCAGATGCCCAAAGAGGCTCTAGGTTGTACCTGGTCCCAACTAGCAACATAAGGCCTCCTAAGTCCCCCAGAGCAACACCACCATTCACTGACACAGCCGCAGGTTCCTGGAAAGCAGTATCCAAGGGCAGACCCAGGAAAACACCCAACAGAATTACAGGGGTGGACTGTTGTGGGGAGCACTGGCCATTAGCATGTGAATCCCCCACAACTGCCTGAAGTACCAGGCCTCCCTGCTCTCCTCTTAAGTGCCAGCAAGTTCTCCTCTGGTCTGAAATGCCCTGCACAGGCTGTCTCCCAGTGAGTGCAAAGCTCTTCCCCAGGCATCCATAGGCTCCGTCATAGAGCCCTCCAAGTCTCTGCTCAGCATTCCCTCTCAGGGAGGCCTTCCCTGAGCACCCTATTTGACACAGCAGTTCCCCACCTTATACTCCTTCCCCCGTCCCCTCTGATTTACCTTTCTCCCTAGAACTAGCCCTGCCTGGTATATTAACTACTTCAGTTTATCCATTACACTGTAAGTTCCTCAGGCACAGTTTTTGTCTATTTTGTTCACCACTCTATAATATCCAATGCCTAGAACAGTGCCTGGCACACACACTCAAAAGTGTTTGTTGGATGTTAAAAAATAAAGCTGGTCCTAGCTGGGCATCTTGGTTGTTTGGTTGGTTGGAGCATCATCCTGTGCACCAAAATGTAGCAGGTTCAATTCCTGGTCAAGGCACATACCTAGGTTGTGAGCTTCATCCCTGTTTGGGGCACGCACAGAAGGCAACCAATAGATGTTTCTCTCTATGTGGATATTTCTCTCTCTTTCTTTCTTTCTCTCTCTCTCTCCTTCCTCCCATATCCTTGAGTGAGGATTAAAAAAATAATAATAAAAACAAAACTGGATACTAACTAAAGGCAGTAAGACAGATGGCATTCAGTATTTACTGCAATAGGGGAAAGAAACTCAAGTATAGAACTGAGCTCAACATCAATCCATGTAGAAGCAAATGGGCATCTTAAAAAAAAGAATGAGGGAATAAGGAGGGGACAAGCAATGCTCAAGCAGAGCCAAGGAAACGGAAAATTACAAAAGACAGGTAGGGTGGCTAGTCAGTGTCAGGTGATTAGGCCATCTGTGTCTGCTAACTGGCACTGGTCCAGGTTAGGCTCCTAGGCTACCACAAAGACTAGGAGACAGGCCCTTTCCTTCCTAATGATTGCATTTTAAAGGAATGATTGTCAGGTCCTTCAGAAATACATTCCTTGGTTGTAGGAGACACATACACATTTCAAAGGGGCAGAGAAAGGATTCCAACTCAAAGTTTTTCTAATAAATGCTTAATAAAAGAAGGGGGGAGGTCCTATTATCAGGAGTTTGCAATAACAAAGGATAAATTTTTGCAGCTTTGAGATTTTCCAAACAGGAACTCAGGGGGAACTGGTCATTTTAGGGACAAGGCCATAGGCTACTAGAAGCCATGTTGGGGTTTTTTCACGTCTCTTAGTGTCGGGGCTGTTATAGGCTAAGGTTGAGGTCCAGCCAAGAAGAAGGCTCAGAGGAACCTGACTACACTTTGATCAGGGAGAGAGTCTCTGTGGATGGTTGGATGGGGTATAAGGGTTGGTGGGAAAGGGGTCAAAGTGATAAGATCTGAAGACATCCCAATTCAAATGTAAGTAGAAATCATTTCAGAGAGAAAAGGAAAAGTCTCCATTCTTCAAAGGCTCCCTCAAACATTCCCATGGTGAATATAATTCAGCTCCTGTTTACTCAATAAAAGCTGCTAATGGGAACAAGTCCATTGCTCATCCTAGACCTTCCCAACCTGCACTTGTTTCCTGCGAGGCATTTTCCAGACCTGCGTGTGCTCACTGTTTAAAATTCATATCAGAGACAGATACTAAGGAGGTTACAAAAAGACCTCCTATGGAGCTAACGCTAACTGTTTCTGTTAACTTTTTATTAATGAAGCATCTTGGGGTAATTTTCTTCTCCTCTCCCCGTGGCAGCCCTCCTCTGAGATATGGAATAGCTTTCTCCTCCCTTCCCCATTCCTGGCTCAGCTCTCCGCCTCCAGTTTACACTTGGATCAAAAAAGTCCTATGTCTGCAGAGTTGGTTCTCCAGGTAAATACCTGATCCCAGTAGCTCCACGCAGCCCTAGGTGATAGCAGTCTGCATTTTCTCAGCAGGCCAGGTACAATATGGGCCCAATTTATTTTTGTCTTCCCAGAAGACTATAGGCATTAAAATTTTAAAAAAGCAGCTTTATTAGTTAACATTTGAATGTAGTTTGTAGACAGTCCTGATTGAAGGTTCTGGGAGGCTTATATTTATATAATGAGACATGGGCAGGGTCGGGAGAGTGTCCTTGTTTTAAAAGAATTCAAAATTACAAATACAAACTTAGGTGTGACCACGTGGACACATGGCTAGTGCCCTCTGTGGGGCTTGGAAGTCATCTGGGTGAGGAGCCTTGAAGCTTAAGATTCATTATCTTTCCAGTCAATTTGCCTCTGCTGGGAGATATAAAAGACTAGAGAGGTTTATACAGTGGCACTAAAATCTGTAGAAACCCGCTAAACATAACAGTCTTATATTACATCAATCCTCCAGATACTATTCTTATCTCTCTGTCACAAACCTCCATCCCTGCTGTTCCCTTTAATTTGACTGCAGCAATTCATTATAAAATGCGTAGGCTGGGCTGCGGTTGTGCCCCCCTCCCCTATCTGGGCTTTCACGATCTAGTACTGTGTCAATTATGTAATAGCCAAAGCGGAGAGTTTAATGAAGTACAAAAAGCATTGTCGTTAGTTCTTACATAAGCCTTCATAAACCATCCATAAGACCAGCTCCCAGACTGGGGTACACAGAATTACATAAGATACGTGGAAAACACCGATGCAACAGCTCGGTTTATTTCCCACCTCAAAAGCAATCAAAGTGTTTTGCTCTTAATAAGACTTGCTTATCTTTTCATGTAAGCATAAAGGAATCTCTTGACACTGCTACTCAACTTCCCTGTCACCTCTGCACAAAGAAATGTCCCACTTAGGATGCTCCTCCATATTCTGCATGAAGTCACAGGTCCCTGATAAACATCAACTATTCTTTGCAAGTTTAAAGGAATCAAGAAAGATACTTACACAAAATACAAAAATGAACATGCTATAATTCTTCAACATATCTCCTTGCCAATACCAGTTTTCTCTCCCCATATTTCTAACCACTTATTTTTACTTATCTAAAACCACCATAACCACACCTGGGGCTACAAAGTGACAAATTTTAAAACACAGTGCTATCCAATGGGTCTCACGCCTGGCTGCACATTAGAATCACCAACAGAGCTTTTAAAATTACAAACACCACAGCATCACCCAAAAGCAATTAGAACAAAATAGTGGGATGGGACACAAAAAGATGTGCCTAGATATTAGTATATCTGATGCTCTCTACTCTTCCTTCTCACCTGGAAAAAAATAATAACTGTAATTATGAGAGGAGGAGTTTTTGCAGGGGGAGATCTTTAACACTGGCAGCTCATAATTACTAAGTCTCCACCAGATATAAAAATAAAATCATTCCATAATTTGAAAGTCATAAAGGATATTTGTGGGATCCTTTTTATTACTAATTTAATCAAAGAATTTTCACCAACTTTCTTAGTAGCCTTTACAAAACCTATTTTATTGTTGAATGTTATGTAATGCCACCTAATTAGTTCAAAGCAAGGGTCCTATGTTGTCTTAAAGGGTATCTTAAGCTAAGACCCTGGTTATCCTCAAGTAAAGTTTTGGGTTAGAGCATAAATGAGTGTTCTCACTTATCTGCAACCTCTGAAATGTCTGATGATCATGTCTATAACTTTACCAATGAGTGAATAATTTTTTAAAGCCCTTGCATAACAGAGAGTACAAGGCGCTGTTGGTATTCTGCCAAGAGCACTTCTTTCCGTGTTTGTATTTAAAATAGACTGGTAGTAACATCACTTGTGTTCCTGAAATTCCTTCTGTGCACAGCCTCCGAATGGAAAAAAAAAAAAAAAATGGATGAAGCAACCCGCTTCGCTGCTTTACCGTTATAAAGCTCAAAGGATATAACACATTCAGACTAAATTAAGACGAAGATACGGAACAATTTATCCAAAGCTGGAGGCAGGCAGTAACTCGGTTTAACGAACCTACCCATCCTTTCCAAGACGGAGAATGTTTAACCTGGCAGCACACAAGGTGCCAAATGAGCTGCAAACCTCGGCCCGGCAGGAAATGTGGCAGGCCAGAATAAGTACCCCGGTGACAGCAAAGCCAAATAAACGCCGTGCTGCCAGACTCGGCTGCGATCACTCCCCAACTCGGCACCTGTCTTCCCTCAGGTTCTAGGAGGCTGGACCAGAGCCCAGCCCGGCCCTGTCGGACTGTGCAGAGGAAAGATGGGCTCACCTGGGTGGAGAAGAGCCACGAAAAATGTCCAAGAAGCCACCACTGCCTCAATGAGATTCTCACCCCGTACCGGGCTCCGACGCGCTCCCTCCTCCTCCTCGTCCAGCTCGAGTTTTCTATTTAACGACAGGTCTGGACTCCACTGACCAGACGAGAGGTCCGCAAAGGAGGGCGATAAAGTTGCCAAGAGAAGCGGGCAGAGGTGGCGCAGGTGGAGGCGCAAGGGACGCCCCCGCACCTAGGGCTGCCTCGCCACAGCTGTGCCCTGCTCACGCCTGCCCCGCGCCCGCACTCCCGCACTCCCGGCTCAGGCCCCGCCCAGGCCACCACCCCGCTCCAGCTTCGAGGCAGCGGGGGACGCCTGCGGGGGTGCGGGCTGGGACGCCTGGGCGCTGTCTGCCTGCCGCTGCTGCACTGCCCTTCCAGCAGCCTTTCCCGGACAAAGGGAAGACTCGGGGCTGCGCCGAAGCCCGATTTCGGAGCGCGCTGCGTAGCCTGAGCAGCCCGTGAGGTGCAGCCCGCGGTGACAGCCACCGGGTGGCGAGCGGGTCCCCGCAGGACGGCGACGAGGGTGGCAGTGGCGTGCGCCTCTCGCGGCCGCCGGGAGACGCACACCCCTGGGCCACTGCACCTCCTCCAGCCTCGCCACGCGCTGGCCTGCCGTTGGGATCCCCAGCGCCCTCTGCCGACCACCGGGCTGCGGTGCGCCCCGGAAGCTCCAGCTCAGGGTGGGGCCCTGGGCTGGCCCTGCTGTGCCAGGGCAGTTCCCCACCGTCCCCACGACCCCAGGGGAAGGAAGGAGGAAGACAGAAGGCAGAAGCTAGTGTATCTGCTGTTTTCCTCTTAAGGCAGAAGAGGGAGCAACTTTGAACTAGGAGTAGCAGAAGGAATTGGGATTCATCAGTGGGAAGAATTTGGAGGGCAGGAAGATTCCGGATTCATAAGGAGCCCAGAATTGGTATCTGGAAATGCTTGTGGAAGAGGCGGACATTTCTTCCCAGAATCAGGTTTATGTCTGTGTTCATTAAAGCACCAACTGTGCCTGACACTGTTCGAGGGGTTCTGGAGAACCTTGACTGCTCTGATTAATAAATACATTAATGAACTTCCAGCCAAGATGGAGGCATGGGTAGACACACTGTGACTCCTCCCACAACCAAAATAAGGTCAGCAACAATTTAGAAACAAGATAACAACCAGATCTGACAGGAAATTGAACTGTATGGAAGTTGGACAACCAAGGAGTTAAAATATACACCTTCATCCAGACTGGTAGCAAGAGCGGAGTCAGGCAGCCAGGTGGAGAGGGGTCCAGGCACAAAAAGCATTGGCACCAGGTGTGTAAGGCATCCTGGGTGCACAAGACCGCAGCGGGCTGACCCTGGGTGCGCAGGTGGCTGGCAGACCCAGTGAGGTGGCTATGGTGAAACAAGGCACTGCACGCAAGGTGCCGGGCTGTCTGGGCCACATTCATGCACAGATAAACCAGGTGAAATTGGGGAGTGAGACAGACCTCGAAACCCAAGTTCCCAGCACTGGGAAATAGAGCCTTGGGACACTGATTGAAAACACATGTGGGGGTTGAGGCACAGGGAGAGACTCCCAGCCTCACAGGAGGGTGCGTTGGAGAGACCCACAGCACTCTAGAATGTACACAAGCCCACCCACACAGGAATCAGCACCAGAAAAGCCCAGTTTGCTTGGGGGAGGCAGAGGAAGGGACTGAAATCTGACAGAGAGCAGACCAAGTGCCATTGTTCCCTCTCAGATCCCCCCCCACATACAGCGTTACAACCCAGTGACTGGGCTGCCCCACCCTGGCGAACACCTAAGGCTTTGCCCCTCATATGTAGAAGGCATGACAAGACCAAAAAAAAAAAACAAAAAACAAAACATGGCCCAAATGGAAGAATAGATCAAAGCTCCACAGAAAATACAACTAAGTGACCAAGGGATAGCCTAACTATCAGATGCACAGTTCAAACCACTGGTGATCAGGATGCTCACAGAATTAGTTGAATTTGGTCACAAATTAGATGAAAAAATGAA
>CM052539.1:91230936-91313456 GCA_028533065.1 Trachops cirrhosus
TTCATGCTTTTCTATTTGTTTGTTTCTTTTCTCCTTCTGGTCTACTCTATCGATTTGAGTCAGAGTTTCCTTCCCATCACTATTGGTTCCCTGTGCATTTTCCTTCATTTCACATAGCATAGCCTTCATTTTTTCATCTAATTTGCGACCAAATTCAACCAATTCTGTGAGCATCCTGATCACCAGTGGTTTGAACTGTGCATCTGATAGTTAGGCTATCCCTTGGTCACTTAGTTGTATTTTCTGTGGAGCTTTGATCTGTTCTTCCATTTGGGCCATGTTTTGTTTTTTGTTTGTTTTGTTTTTTGTTTTTTTTTTTGGTCTTGTCATGCCTTCTACATATGAGGGGCAAAGCCTTAGGTGTTCGCCAGGGTGGGGCAGCCCAGTCACTGGGTTGTAATGCTGTATGTGGGGTGGGGTCTGAGAGGGAACAATGGCACTTGGTCTGCTCTCTGTCAGATTTCAGTCCCTTCCTCTGCCTCCCCCAAGCAAACTGGGCTTTTCTGGTGCTGATTCCTGTGTGGGTGGGCTTGTGTACATTCTAGAGTGCTGTGGGTCTCTCCAACGCACCCTCCTGTGAGGCTGGGAGTCTCTCCCTGTGCCTCAACCCCCACAGGTGTTTTCAATCAGTGTTTCAAGGTCTTAATTCCAGGTCCTGGGACCCTGGACTGTGTGGTCTGTCTCACTCCCCAGTTTCATCTGGTTTATCTGCACAGAAATGTGGGACCACTTGGTCAGCCAGCCGCCTTGCGCGTGGTGCCTCACTTCACAATTGCCACCTCACTGGGTCTGCCTATTGCCATCTTGCATGCCTGGTGCAACCGCTTTCTCTGCCTTGACCCCTCTCTGCCTGGTCACCTGACTCCGCCCCTCTTACCGGTCTGGATGAATGTGTCTATTTTAACTCCTTGGTTGTCCGACTTCCATACAGTTCAATTTTCTGTCAGTTCTGGTTGTTATTTTGTTTCTAAATTGTTGTTGTCCTTATTTTGGTTGTGCAAGGAGGCGTAGTGTGTCTACCTATGCCTCCATCTTGCTGGAAAGGAAACTCTTAGTTTTCATCATTGAGTTCTTATTCTCACCTTTTATCGTAATTATTTTTGAAAACTTGGCACAACTAAGTAACCAAATAGACCTTATGCCATAGATAACATTTGGATAAATATAAAATTATCTGTTTGACAATAGTCCTATCAAGCTTGATATCTAATAGTGTCTGATATATACTTATTACAAAACAGACAAGGATAGTACACTTCAGTATGACTAGATGAAATGGAATGTGTTTTCCCCTTCTCTGTGAACCATTGTTTCTTGTTTCCTAATCTTTAAAATGGAAGAATTTTATCTGACTCTTCTCTACTTAAAGAAAGATTATGAAATTAAGAACAATCTAACAATAGTCAGAGGGGAGGGGGGAAGGGTCAGAGGGGAAAAGGGTTTTCAGGAACTACTGTAAAGGATACATGGACAAAACCAAAGGGGAGGGTGGAAGCAATGGAGGGAGGTGGATTTGGCTAGGGTCGGGGGGAGTGGGGAGGAGGAAATACAGACAAATGTAATTGAACAACAATAAACTAATTTAAAAAATAAAAAATAAAGGAAGATTATGCAATTAACACTCTTAGGAAAAAAATAGGATAAATTTTGACAAAAGATACCATGTTAGTAATAATATTATTTACACCTATCGAAGCATCAAAAATTCAGCTGAATAAATTGAAAGATCTAGTTGAAGGATTCATGAATCAGGCAGCATCCCATCTAGTAAATTGAAAGGAGTCCTAAAGAGCTGTACAAGATGGAAGACTGTACCCTGGCCAGGTGGCTCAATTGGTTAGAGCATTGTCTCAACATGCCAAGGTTCTGGGTTCGATCCCCTGTCAGGGCATGTACACAAATCAACCAATGAACACATTAGGTGAATACTGACTGGAGACAGAGGCACAATAAGTGGTACAACAAATTGATCAGTCTCTCTCTCTCTCTCTTTCACTCTCTCTCCTTTCTTTGCTCTCTCTAAAATGAATACATAAAAAAATATATTAAGAAAAAACAAAATGGAGGGCTTTTCTGGGCAGAAATAGGGCAGAACAAGAAAGGTGAAAGTGTAGATTATTTCAGGCAAGATCACTGTCCCTTAGGGGAGGGCAGGGGGTTTTATCAGGCAGGTTTCCTCTCTATTGCAGACCAGGAAGCTCCAGACTGATTGACTCAAAATTCCGTTCCTAGGAAAATTAGGTCAAGTAATTAAGTCTTTGTGGGGTTTAGGACCAGTATCTCCATTTGGGGTCTGGTGGGGGTTGTTTTGTTTGTTTGTTTTAACACAATAAACTATCTCATAAGAGATTGATAAAGATGATGAGATTTACAGAACACAGAAATTTAAAAATTAAGAGACTCCAGCCCCAGCTGATGTAGCTCAGTAGATTGAGTGCTGGTGCAAACCAAAAGGTCATGGGTTCAATTCCCAGTCAGGGCGCGTGCCTGGGTTGTGGGCCAGGTGCCCAGTTGGGGCATGCGAGAGTCAACCAATCCATGTATCTCTCACACATCAATATTCTCTCCCTCTCTTTCTCCCTCCTTTTCCCTCTCTCTGGAAATAAATTAATGAAATCTTTAAAAAAGAGAGAGAGACCTCAAAGGTTATTTGGCTCCAATTCATCTTACAGGGGGATAAATAAAAATGCAAAAAATAGCAGATTATCAAAGTTTGAGATACCTATTCTAAAGTTTTCCTTTGGTAGACTAAGAGTATAATACATTATGTTTAAAAAGGGAATAAAATGTACTATTCAGGTCATTTTGAAGACAGCATAACAGTGAGACAACTCACACCTCATTTAGGGGCTCTAGATCATTCACAGCAGCTTCTGTAACCATCCTTCACAGGTTAGGCTTTCTAGACCCTTCACCATCCTGGTCGCCCTCAATAAATTTGAAATCGTCAGTGTCCTTCTCAAACTGATTACTATGGTTTGCTGTGTATGATGCGCTCCCATGCATAATGCACACCTACACTTTTGGCCCAAACCTTTAGGAAAAAGTCTTTCATTTCAATTTTTTATGTATTTATATTTAGAAACAAAACCTATTATCATATTCCAGGGTGTTATTTTGCATGCAGATATTGTTATTGCTTTCTAGAGTTACACATTTAATGTATAAGCATAAATAAAAGAATTAAAAACATTTATGTAGATACAGAATTAATACTACCCATGCGTAATGCACATCCTTAGTTTTCCCTCAAAAATTTGGGGGAAAGTAGGCATTATACATGGCAAAACATAGTAAATGTAAACCATCAGTCCTGTCCCCACCACTGTAGCGAACTATAGGGCTGTGGCTGCCTTAGAATCTGGGAGGATCTCCCTGACCCACACCACCTGCATAAGCCAAAACCCCTACACCTCTCCTATGTCAATTGCTTTAAAACCAGGGACATTTGTCCTTTTTGTCTGCTCAGTATCTGTTTTTCCTACTTTTGCAACAGCACCCTGATTTTGCTTTGGGGAGTTCCCACTCTGTCTATTGGAGAGATGCTTGAAGGAACTGTCAATCCAGATGGCCTGCTTTCCCCTGGCCAAGAAGTGACCAAGCATGTGACTCAAGCTCGACAAACCAGCTGCCCTCTCTCAGGCATCCTGACCCAGAAGGAGGTACCACCCTCAGGAGCTGAATGATTTGAGTGGGAGTGCTTCTCAAGGACACTGTCTGTCAGTCACTTCTATTTTCCTAGATCCTCAAAGTTATTCTGGTTTCAGAGCTTCCCAATATTGGCTCTTCAGCCTTTCCTTCGATACCATGATGCCCCCATGTCTCCCCAGGGAAAATCCTTCTCTTGCCTTTTGTTAAAACAAAGCCAGTTTCTGTTGCTGTTAATCAAAATCTCTACCTGGCACACCTGGCCTCCAGTCTATTTTCTGGTTTATTTGTTTCCCTGTGTGTTTTCTCCCATTAGAGAAGGGGTCTTGTCTGCCCTGTTCCCTGCAGGATCTCCAGAAGCAAGAACTGTCAGTAACACAGGAGGCTCTCAAGAAATCTGTGTTGGATGAATGAGTGATACACAATTCCCTAAATAATCCACTTTTCAAATCTAGTTACCTTGCGATGAGAAACTGAGGAAACAAGATATTTTAGTTAGTCTATTCCTTTGTAAACATGAACTCAGAAAAGAAAAGGAAAAAAATCTGTAAGAGGGTATTTAAGACCTGATCCTCACTCACTAAATGCAAGCCCTGTTTTCTGCCAAATTAGCCTCAAAATTGAGCAGCTGGGCCAAGGGTAGAGAGGACCTTGTGACACAGTGGATGGTTCAGCTCACTCTGCCCCAGAGATACTGAGCCCTGGGGAGGGTCTGCAGAGGTAGTGGCCACAGTCACACCTGTCTCCTCCGCACCCCAGCAGCAGGGAGAGTGGCAGGTGACCGGAAGTGATCCTTATGGAAGTGGCTTTGCATATCTGTACCTGCTATATAACCCACGGTGAACGTGGGCCTGAAACCCATCTTGGTTTAAAAAGAATGAGGAGCGACAGTGAGAAAGGAAGAGTTAAGCTGGTAGGATTCTCATAGCCAATGTTGTTGACAAAGAGAACGGGATGAATACTGAAGACACAGGCACAATAAGAAGAGGGTCACAGACATCCCACCCCCAGGTAGACATACACAAAACTTGAACTGTCAGTGTTTTGGAGGCCTTTAAACATGTAGAGAGAGGATACGGGGGAAAAGCTCTACGTTACAGAAGTGTCCCTTGGCCCTTACACCTCATGGAGGCCTCGCCGGAGATGCTCATGGGTGATGGCTAAGGGGATGTGAATGTTGCATAGCAGACACTGGCTGTGCTACATGACTTGCATGCATTTTCTGATGTGACGTCACAACCTTCTGAGGTAGATACTACCATAATCTCCCATTTTACAGATTAGGAAGGTGAGGTTGAGAGAAGTTAGGTAACTTGCTCAAGGGCTGACACTTAATCAACTTAATTTTTACTGCTTCATCAAGAGCACTTTCTCATGTGATACAGGCACTTTTGTCCTGGGCGTACACAGTGATGAGGAACATGACAGCGACCACAGCAGTTCCAAGCCACTGCCTCACTTCAGAGAGTGAGCTAGTGAAGTGTTGCTGTTCTGCAATAGTGTGCACATAGCCCTTCACAGTTGACAGCACCAATTCTTCTATTATTCCCATCAACGCTGACAATAACTTTATCATCATCTCCCACTTACAGACCAGAAACTGGGGCATAGAGAGCTTGAGAAATATTCCCAAAAGCTGCAAGGTTACAGCTGGCAGTGCCAGCTCTTCTGACATAAACCCCCATGCTGTTCTCACCAGGAGGCACCTCACCACCACCACCACCTCGGACTGACATGACTCTCAGAGCCACCCCTTGCAAGATGTGAAGTGCACCCCCTTTCACAGGGCCCCTCACTTCTTTTCCCACCTCTCTCGACACCACGGCTGCTCAGCCCTCCAGGGCATCCCCGTGTCTGCCCATCTTCCTTGTCCTCCCCTGCAGCCTCCTTTCCTTAACCCCATAGTAATAATGGTCCATAAGACACTTTTCCACTTATCATCTCCTTTGGATTTTGATCTTCAAACACTTTGGGGAACAGTTTTCATTCCTACTTTCCACAAGGAAAATGAGGCTCTGAGAGGTGGCAATTAGCCCAACTTCATGTAGTAGACCTTTCTTGTGTCTCCTTTCCTTAAGATCTTTTCAATCCCTAATAGACTAATTCATTAGGAGGTTTAAATGATGGCTAGCTAGGTCTTTTACAGCCTCCTTCCAAGAACTGTTAGCTTTATAAAAAGGAGGTTTTTTTTTAAAGCAACATGTACCTAAGAAATGACTCCCTAATCTTGACACTCTTACATCACGATCATCTGTGCCTCTCTAAGAGAATAACTACATGCAGAATGGAATCTTTGCCATGAAGAAATATAAATTGTCATAATTTTGCAAGTAAAGGTATAATGGGTATACATCTTTGCCAGTTGTAATAAGTAAATCTGAATGTTTACATTTGGAAATGACAGTGTATCCGCTGTGTTTCTTTCTTCTCACAGGGACATTTGCACAAGGCACGTGTCCTCCTCTGAAGCCCCAAACCTCAGGAATAATTGAAGACATATGTTCTATGCATATACACAAGAGTATTAACAAAAATTAACTGAATAGAAATAAGTACTCCTGTTTCTTTACATACCCAAGAACATTCTGTAGGATAATTCAATGCCCAGTTAGAGTAAACTCATAAAGACTTTTAAAAAAATGCTCATAAACCTAAAGTTGGCGGGCTGGGGCCTTTGAAGTTCTTTTACCAGGGGAGAGGGCACTTTACACTGAGGAAACGGGAAGTACCTAGATAAAAAGTTTGCTTCGTTTCCTAGAGGAGGTTGTCCTTCTAGAAGCATTCTTCCAGGAAACCAGCCCTTTCCCACCTAGATGCTGATGTTTCCTGAGGAAAATAAATAACTTCTCCCTGTCACAGTATAGAAGATCACTTAGTAAGAGCTGGAGAAATTGAGCTTGCCCCCTTGATGGTACCAGCATAAAGGAAGGGGGGCAACTTTGAAGGCAGGGCCTGGGGACAGAAGAGGCACATGGGCAGGGTGGGAGTGTGGGCTGGCCACAGAGGCAGCGGGCAGGGTAGGAGGCAGGTGGCTGAGTGCATTACTGCAGTATGTGTGCTAAAAGGCCAGCAAGTCCTGAGGAAAGCCTACCTGGGCACTGCACACCTTGCAGGAGACATGGGCACGGGCCAGGACAGCCAGTTATTAGTCCTGAGACTGTGGAACTGAGACCTTGACATTAAACCCCTCTCACATCTTGTTCCATTTTGTTCACAGCTCTACTGGAAGCAGCATGGTCAAAATGGTCTGATTTTGTGTGGGCTACAGATGTCCCCTGGGTGGACATGTGGTCAAATCATGAGCACTCAGTGGGTGTGGGGCTCAGCAAAGGGGAATACACCTCCAATGCCATGGCAGAGTTGTGGCTTCCTTTACACATAGAATTTTTCTGTCTTCCCAAATGTTAAACTGTTTAGTTAAATGCCAGCTGCAGCTATGAAGCACTATGCTTCCCTTTTAAGATTACTACCTACCACATTCAACCAAAGCAGACTTCTCATCACATGGAGCCCGTCCTGGATCCAGATCACTCAAATGCCCTTCTTTTTTCATATTTCACGCATATGCTCCTTAGTTAGATACCCCTTCTCCAGCTTCTTCTTTCCCCTGGAATCCCCAACATACCTGTTCTATTCTGATCCGAATGAACCCAGCTTCCCTGGAACCTCTTTCCCCCTGATGAAGCCTGCCAGGCCCATGACAGAGGCAATGCGATATGGAGAACCCACCAAACTCTCAGTGATTTTGTATTTGTCAAAAGCTTCAAAACCCTCTTTGAACCAAACAAGACAGTGTTGGTTCCAAGGGGCCCTGCCCAGTTTCCACGTCCATCTCTGGCCAGCCCGTGGCTGTGCCACCCCCCTGTCCATGCGTACAAGCTGTGGATGGGCACTTCCAAACGAGAAAAGGCTGCAGACAACAATGCAGCCAAGGGTCCCACTAAGAGTGCTGGCTCCTCAATGGCTGTATGCCAACATTCTTCCTGAGAACACTTAGTGCCAAAATTTTGAGAGGAGTAAAATTAGTACTTGCCTTGAACCAAGAAGTTTGATTCTATATTTGCAATATTTAAGAGATCAAAGGAGCTACTGTTTTCATAATGAACTTATTTCCATACCTACAGATATTTCTAGAGATCTTTTCCATGTAAGAACAGAGACAAATATGTTTCTCGGAAGTGTGATGTAACAACTAATAATGTCTGCCTAATTCTGAAGTATGTGGAGATTTCACAAAAGCAGTCTTATAATGCTCTTTTGAGAACAGTAAAATAAAGAAGCAGACCTAAATATGTTCATAGGATAGAAAAACAAGTCATTGTGCTCTGCATATATAAGATAAGGCAATTCTTTTAAACTTCCAGTATAAAAGATACCTTCAACCAAAAAGAATGTACTGAATTAACAATTCTCACCTCAGCTGGCAGAGCCATGCCATCTCTGGTCTAGGGTCAGGTGCGCAAGAAAATGCCAGCATCTGATAGGCGGGTTCTAAGGGTGTTAAGGGCTAGTGAAGCCCCAAATTTATTTTGCCCCTAAAAAATACTTGTTTTTTCTAGAATTTCTGGGAAACCACATTAGATGGTTGAAAAATCCTTCCTGGGCATTGCCCTGCTGACAGCGCATACAAATACAGCATCTCCTGGAGCTAAGACACTACCCCATCAAAGAAAAACAAAACACCAGAAATTCTGTATTTCAAACTGTTAGACAAATGTCACCAAAAGAAGAGCAATGCATAAATGTTTGGAGAGGGGGTGGTAGATTTTTTTAAACACTAAGAATTTTAAAAATAATGATAGTAGAAGTAAAAGAACATTTATTGAGCACCTTATATGTCCCATAATTTGTCATTCTGGCCTCACAAAACTCCTATGAGGTAGGTACTATTTTCCCCTTTTGACAGTCAAGGAACCTGAAGCATAGGGTCGTCATTAGCTTGTCTAAGGCCACAGAGGCAGTCAGCCACCACTGGCCTGTACTTGCAGCTGGGCTTGGTCGCCTGCTTTCTGGGCTTTTTAGGTTGCTAACACTTTCTCTAAGTGCTTGCTGTTCCCAAGCACTCTTCTAAGTACTTTACATGTGTTAACTCAATGTTCACAACAGTCACCAATGAAAGATACACTATTACAACCCCATTTTACAGATGAGGAAAGGAGGACCCAGAGAGGCTGAGGAAGCTGTCCAATGCCACCCAGCTAGGAAGCACCACAGTGAAATTCAGACCCAGGCAGTCTGAGCTCAGAAGCCAAAATCTTAATGCTTTCACAATACTAAAGCTCATGTAGCCCCACCTCCAAAAACAGTTCAATCTTACATCTTTGTCTTCTGAATTGTCCCCTACACAAATAAGTTAACAATTTAAAACAACAGGGAAAATGAATATTTTCTTTATTCACATTAATTTCAAACCCAGGAAAGACTGAAGAAAAACATGGCAAGGAATGCCCACAAGATGACTTGGTTTTTCATTATCAAATACTAATTAATGTCAGCAGCAATTAGACATGGTGAGTGAAAGATTCTGGGAGGGGTGTTGGTCATGAAGTCAAAAAAATGAGAGGCCAAGAAAAGAAAGAAGCAAAGCAGGACCAGATCTTCAGGGTTCACAGGGTTCCAGAATAATTACTAACTGGAACAGAAATGATAAACTAACCAAGGTGCTGTAGTACCTAATTCCTCCCACACACACACAAAATGAACTTGATGTACTTGAGTTAATCCTCTCTGGTTTATTAAGTGTGCCTCCCTTCACCACCTTTCATTGAAGATTGGATATATGTATATCCAGTATGGATGTGTCTGTCCTTCAGAAAGGTGTTGGAAGAATGAACAGAAATGCATTGTAAACATTTAAACTTTTATTTTTTTAATGAATAAATATACATGGAGCCCTTACAAAGTAAAAAATAATTTCAGGTCTTTTTAAAAAAGATTTTATTTATTTATTTTCAGAGAAAGGGGAAGGGAGGGAGAAAGAGAGGGAGAGAAACATCAATCGGTTGCCTCTCACATGCTCCCAGTCTGGAACCTGGCCCACAACCCATTCATGTGCCCTGATTGGGAATCAAACCAGAGACCTATTGGTCTGCAGAACAATGCCCAACCTACTCAGCCACACAGGGCTAATTTCGGATCTTGACTAAACTATCAGTCAGCTGTTTGAGAAGATGAGGAAATGATTCCTCTTGGTGGTTATGATAACTGTTTCCCTAAACTTGAAAAAACTCCCCTCCTTCTCACTCCCCATCTTAAATACAAAATGAAGACTATATCAAATGGTTGTCTCCTACCAGCTCTGTACTCACAAATGATGAATGACACCACCGGCTGAATATCAGTGCATCAGTCAGGACAGAATAGATTAGGCTGCTATAACAAACACCTCCTCAACATACACATCTCAGGAACTTAGCACAAGAAAGATTTGTTTGTACCTCATACTGCATGTGTACTGTGGATTGCAGGATGTGGTGATGGGGGTACTCATCTCATTGTAAACATTCAGGGGTCCAGGCTGCTGGGAACATTTCTAGAGAAATGTTTCCCTGATACTGGAAGAATGGGAACAGACTGTGCACAGCTGTTAGTTGTGCCTTCTGTATATAATGTATGACTTCCACTCCCATTTCATTGGCCAACACAAGTCACATGATATAGTTTAAAAGAGTCAACAAAACACAAACTTAGCCTGATCTCAGAAAGGAGGACAATGGGACTGTTTATTTAGGTACAGCCCTAATGACTATGATGTTGAATAAGGGAAATTTGATGTCAAAATCAGGAAGTTGTGAGAAACAAAAAGTTCCCCTTTAACTCTATGGATATCAAGTTAAAGACCTGCGTGAATTCTTATTCAAGAGTGATGATACAACCTAGATGCCCATCAGTAAATGAATGGATCAAAAAACTATGGTACATTTACACAATGGAATTCTATGCAGCTGAAAGAAAGAAGGAGCTCCTACCCTTTGCAACAGCATGGATGGAGTTGGAAAGCATTATGCTAAGCGAAATAAGCCAGGCAGTGAACGACAAATACCATATGATCTCACCTTTAACAGGAACCTAAACAACAAAACAAAGAACCAAGTAAAATATAACAAAAGACACTGAAATAGAGGACAAGTTGTCAGTGACCAGAGGGGAGAGGGGAGGGAGTTTCAGGGGAGAAGGGAAGGGTTTACAGGAACAAATATAGAGGACACATGGACAAAACTAGGGGGGTTGGAAAGGGAGGGAGGAGGGGAGGAATGGGTGGGTGGGCTGGAATGGGAATAAAGGATAGAAACTGTACTGAATAAACTAAAATAAAAAAACTTAAAAAAAAAGAGTGATGATAAGTCATGTTTTAGTAGGTGGCTTTGTACACAGGGGACCGGCTGGATGGAGCTGTGGTGGCCAGTGAATGTACACTAGAGACAAGAACAACAAAAGCCAACTGTTCAGTTATCAGTTTAAGAACTTGCAACTGAATCCTGAGGTTGACAGGTGCATGTGAGCTTGAGGTCTCAGATAGAGTAGCATGCATAGATTTTAGGAAGAGGAGGAATTTGAAACTCTTTTGCCCACAGCCCTGTAACCCTTAATAAAACCTGATTCTTAATGAAAGCACTCATGTAAAAGGTACAAACAGCCCTAGCCCGCTTTGGGATTTGGCTGCAGCCTCTCCACCCAGGACTTTATGACTTTGGCCTTGATTTTTGACTCACTGAATTTTCAAAATTTCCTGGTGTTCTCACAACCAGGTCACTGGGGCAAAATGAACTTTTGTTTCTGATAAAATTTAACTAATGCTTTGTGTGAAACAAAACTACAGGCAAGATCAGAAATATGGGAAGAAAATTGAGAGTTCATCATGGAAAGGAAATGTTCAAGGTATCCCCTCCCAGGACTTCTCCCAAAAGGAAGGTGCCTGTAAGACCTGGATGTCTCTTTTCTCTGGTGAAACTATTAAATCATCCACCATTTATACCAATCTCATTTGCACTCAATAACCCCACTAAAGTATAAGCGGACTTTTAAATCTCAAAACAAGGACCCAGTTTGATAAATATCCTAAGAATCACAAGATACCAATTCAAAAGAATACATGTACCCTTATGTTCATAGCAGCATTATTTACAGTAGCCAAGATCTGGTAACAGCCCAAGTGCCCATCAGTAGATGAATGGATAAAAAAGTTATGCTACATTTACATAATGGAATACATACTACTTAGCTGCAAAGGAAGGAAGGGAGGAAGGGAGGAAGGAAGGGAGGAAGGAAGGAAGGAAAGAAGGGAGGAAGGAAGGAAGGGAGGAAGAAGGAAAAAAGAAAGAAAGAAAGAAAGAAAGAAAGAAAGAAAGAAAGAAAGAAAGAAAGAAAGAAAGAAAGAAAGAAAGAAAGAAAGAAAAAGAAAAGAAATCTAACCTTTTGCAACAGCATAGATGGACCTGGAGATTATTATGTTAAGTGAAATAAGCCAGCCAGGGAGAGACAAATACCTCATGATCTCACTGATATATGAAATCTAATGAAAAAAATAAATTGATAAACAAAATAGAAACAGAGGCATGGATCATGGAACAGACTGACAGATCTCAAAGGGGAGGGCAGGTAAGGGGACTGGATGAAAGAAGGTGAAGAGATTCCCCAAAAAACATATATACATAACACATAGACATTGACTACAGTGTGGTGATAGCCAGAGGGCAAAGGGATGGGGATAGGTGGAGGGAGACAAAGATGGGGGGCACTGGAGACAGAAAGAGACTTTGCTTGACATGATGGGTGTACCATGCAGAGTGCAGATAGTGTTTCACTGAGTTGTATATTTGAAATTTGTACGGTTGTATGAACCAATGTCAGCCCAATAAATTCAATTAAAAAAATAGAGCCAAAGAAGTTGACAGCGGACAGCGCTACTGTCACTAACTTGGGCTTCTTCCTGTTGTTCAGGACCGCTGCTCTGCATCAGTGAAAGAATGCAAAGCTCCTCAGATTGCACTGTAAGTGGGGTGCAAATTCAACCTGTTCCACAACTGCCAAGAGAGAACAACCAGAGAGAGCACAACCAAGTGTTCCAATCTCAGTATCTCAGGTCCACCCCAGAGCTGTTAAACCACAACCTACATTTCAATGAAGTCTTCAGGTGATGTGTGTGCACATCAAAGTCTGAGAAACTCTGTTCTCTTAGCCACCAGTAAAAGAAGACTTCCCTACTGTTCTCTATTGAACAGAAAGAAGGAGAGGCCAAATTTCCCTACCTGCCTCAGAGCCTTTAAAACATAGCTGGTGTTTGCATAAACAGAACTGCACTTACTACAGACAACTGAATTTCAGTATGTCCCTGTAGAAAATAAAAGTATAATTTATTTTTTCTTAAAACGATCAGTTTTGAAACTTATATAATTTTATTACCAATGTCACCACAACAAATTCAAGTTAAAAATTTAAAAGACAGTTTAAATACTTGCTTCTATAAACAGTAAACTCATTTCTCCCAGACTAGTGCTCTGTCACACACATCTGGGTGTTTTTTATTTCTTTCTTCTTGCCCCCCATCCACCTGGCCCAGCACAGAGGGAGAGATAAGTGAGCTTACATAACAAGCACTTCTAGGTACAAGGGGTCCATGGAATGTTGACTTTTTTGTTTTGCTTTGTTTGTTTTGCTTGAGATCAGCGGGGCAGTCTGGACTGTGTCCTGTGTCCTGTGTCCTGCTTTCTATACATTGGTGGTCATCTCATCTACTATCTGTGTCTGGGGGCTTAGGTAGAATTCCAAGAGATGGCACTGGAGAGAAAGCACAAGTGACCTATTCTTTATATTTTTAAAAGTTATCAACTGTCACACTTTACCTTAAAATATCAATGCTCAACATCTGAGCAGCTTAATTTGAAAGTGAGGCTTTATTGTGCTCAGGAAAACACCATCAAAATTCCTTGCAAGTATTCCGTACATCTCCACCTGCTTGGGGAATTTAAATGAAGCAAGTAAATAGATACTGTGCTCAAATTCAAGGAACCTGCCTGCACTGGAAAAGATATTTGGCTTTTTATGAGCATTTATTTCTTACCGCAAAGCTCCACTTTCTGCCCACAAAACATGAAGTTGGTGCACTTGATGAAAATGTGTAATTTAACATTATTGGTGGCAACCCAGAAACTGTTATCTGGATGGTTTCTGTGACACACTGTTCTCAAGGCCTTTAAATAATCTCTAGTAAAATGGTAGGGGGAATATTTCCAGGTGACAACAGAGCTGGAAGTGATATGACATTTGTACGTGATGTATACTCATTTTTTCTGAAATAAAGAACCCTGTGAAAAGAGGAATTATGACTAGTATTTACAGCAACTTTTCGTAAACATCCCCAAATTCCAGGCATAAAACAAAAGGCATGACTCATAGCACAGCAGGCGTTATAGGCAGGGAAGTGGCCCTTGTGAAGATTGCTTCCCTAGTGCCTGAGAACGGCTCTGAGAGGATCTGTAGGAAGCTGATAATAGGGTATTTCATTCTGGAGGATCACCAGTGAATATCTGGTTTTTGATCAAGAGCATTTCCTTAGCTAAAAATATCATGTTTCCAGACCTTGAATTGATTTTTATTAGACTGTGATTTAAAGACTGAAACTTGAAAAAACAATATGAACAATTTTAGGTCTTTGATTGATGTTGTCACTTGGATCCACAGAATGAGATGATCGCAATGGGTGTGGCTTGGGTTCTCCTCCATGCCGCGCCCTATAAGGGGCAGGGAATGTCCTCTCCCCCTCATATCTCCCTCCCCATGGCTCATCAGCAAGCCTGAAATCCCCGCTGCAAGAGGCAGTCCTGTGAGTGTAGGTGGCAGTTTGCATAGGAGCCTCCTTAAAAGCTCACGCTCAGAAGCCCCCTTGGTCTGAGGTGGGGTTAGGTGTCTGCAATTTTACAAGAAATCCAGATGACCCTGTGGAGCTGATCTTAAGAATAAGTTTAGAGAAACACTGACTAAAACCTAGTTATGTCCTCATCTTTTTAAAAATTTCATAACAACAACAACAACAAAACCCAGAAAATAACAAGTGTCAGCAAGGATATGGAAAATCAGAACCCTTGTGCACTGTTGGTGGGAATGTGAAATGGTACAGCAGCTGAGGAAAACTGTGGTTGTTCTTCAAAAAGTGAAATGTAAAATTACTGCATGATCCAGGAATCCCACTTCTAGAAATATCCCCGAAGAATTGAAAGATGGGTTTTGAAGGGATATTTGTGTACCCCTGTTCATAGCATCATTGTTAACAATAGCCAAGGGTGGAAGCAACCCAACTGTCACTGATGAATGAATGGATAATTAAAATGTGGTCTGTACATATGATAGAATATTATTGCACCTTGAAAAGGAAGGAAATTCTGACACATGCTACAACATGGATAAACCTTGAGGACACTATGCTCAGTGAAATAAACCATTCACAAAAGGACAAATATAAGGTTCCACCTATAAGAGGTATTTAGAGAGTTGTCACATTCACAGAGACAGAAAGTAGAAAATAATGGAAAATAATAGGAATTGAGGGGTGGGCAATGGGGAGTTTCTATTTTATAGGGACAGAGTTCCAGTTTTGCAAGGTGAGAAAGTTCTTGAGATTGATAGTGGTGATGTTTGCATAATAATGTTATTATTATAATTGTTAATATTATTATTGCATTTATTAAGACAGAACTGTACACTTAAAAATGGTTAAGATGGTAAAAACTTTGTTATGTGTATTTTACCACAAATAAAAATTATAATTAAAAAAAGTCAACATCCTTGAAAGGAAAAGGACAATATTCAAATAATAAATTATTAGTTCTGTGAGTTTGTATTGTAGGTAGGTGATAGAAGAACATGGGTCAAACCCCACCTAAGGAATCCAGGATTCAAAGATGGTGTAGAAACTTGCTCCAGGTCAGGCAGCTAGCGCAAGCTAGGCCCAGCATCCATAAGTCAGCTGACTCTGAGGCCCCCATGTCCAACCCCTCTGCCCCCTCCAGTGCATTTCTGTTGGATATGAAGGAGGATAAGGAGAGAGTCAAGATGCCTCTGAGCTTCAAGTATGGGTTACTGAAGAATGTAGCAGAGGTTACAAAAGTGGGAAATCTAGAAGAGGATGCTATTGGAGAGAGGAAGGAAAAAGATAAAGGGTTCAGTTTAGAATTAGTCACTTCTGAGTGGACGGAAGGCAGCAGGCTGTGGGAAATGCTAGCCTGGCATTGGAGAGAGTGGATTTTTGGCAACTGTTGTTCAGCTAATTAGTGAAAGCAGAAAGTAGATAAGCTTGAGAGAGAGAGAGAGAGAGAGAGAGAGAGAGAGAGAGAGAGAGAGAGAGAAGGTAAAAAGGCAGAAATAAGGAGAATGAGAGAAGCCAAGAGTTAAATACAGAACCTGGAAAAATGCCTGCATTGTGTTTAAAAAGCAAACAAGGGAGCAGGGCCAGAGACAGTGAGAGGATGAGAAGGGTGGGCAAGGTGGCAGCCCGAGGCAGAGCCTTCTGGCCAGGCAAAGCACAAGTTCAGGAGCCAGTCGTGCAAATTAATACTTGTGTGGACATCACTGGCCCCACATTTACGGACCCTTTATAACAATGATTTGAGGTCAGTAGAGAAGAGCTGTTCTTTTCCTTTTATAGATAAGCAAAGTGAGCCACAACAATTTTGGTCAATTTCTCAAGGTCATGGACCAACATTAAGTCCAATCCTCTTAGTTCAGATTCCCTTTTCTTTCCTATGAAGGGGAGGAGGGAGTGACAGCCAGGTGCAAGCAATAAAGGCTGTATCATTGGTAGGACAAAAATGTTAATAAAACCAACTAAAAGTCAATCTGCTTTTTATATGAGCACACACCAGCCATCCTAAACAAAATGCACTTCCCTGAAAAATCTTCCAGGGGTCTAGGTTCTCAACAGTTGCAGTAGTCATAGGTGAGCTTTACAATGTGTATGTAAGTGTCAAATGCACACACTGGAATTACTCGCCTTCCACAATCATTGTATTCCATATGGAAGTTAATGAGGACGATCCCCAGCTATCCTGACCTACATGAACTCACATACATGCAGACATTTGGGGAATAAACTGATAGCACTGTGGACTCTCTCAAGTTTACTTTGCACCCATTTCTTGTCTCCAACCCTATGATACAGCATGTTAGTGTGTTTCAAGAGCAGATTCAAAATAAACCACAAATAGCACAGTGATACTCAAGATGAAGAAACAGAACTTGTATTACTTCAATTTTGTCATTTTATATGACCACTTGGAATTTTTCTTTGTGTTTAAAATGTAAGAGAGTGAAAGAGTGCCAACAGAGACGTGTAATATTTTTGTCTGGTAAGTGCAAGTTTTAGTTCACACCTGAAATTGAAGTTTACTGTACTTCAATAATATCTTTACAATGAAAATGTATCCTTTTTAATAGAAATGTATCCTTCTTAATAGAAATGTATCCTTTTTAATAGAAAAAATGGTTATTAATGATCGGTGATATTTACCCACCAACATTCATATATATCCACATATTACAATATTAATGCTATAGCTTTCCTATGTCTAAACACCCACATTTAATAACTATATCTTTTCATATGTAAGTTAGTGTGGTTTCATTTATGTAACTATATATTTGTCCACTTATATCTATGAAATCAAACAGATGATGGCTGTCAGTGACCTTTGGAAGAAAATTCTGACATATGAATGCAATGTGTTTTCATTACTCATCATTGGGTGCATGGACTGCACTCAGTCCTCATAGAATTTACTGCAAAATGCAAAAAAGAGTCCACTGTCTCCTAGAGGTTAAAAGGGGCACACTTTCCAAAAATAAAAGGAAATAAATAAAACTCCTAATATCAGAGGACATACAGGCAAATTCAGTCATAAAACAGAACCAAATGCATTTTGACATTATCTCCAGATGAGTAGTAAATAGTTAAAGGTCTGGGGTAAGCACCTTCTAAGCAAGATCCAAACACTACCTAGGGAATGTTCCAGACAAGTGCACATAAATTGAAAGGATCTTGATCAGTTTCATGTGCCCAAGGAGGGTCCTGTACCTGCCAGTACTTGACCAATCAGCCGGTCCTGGGTTTGCATGACAAATCTAGGTCAGACCTTGAGTCCCAGGCCAGGACTGGAGTTGCTTTAGGAAACCCTGGAGAGAGGGTACTTCATAGTCACTGTGCAATCTCTTTAAGTTTTAAACTGACTTGAGAGCATAGGAGCCCAGCTCAGCCCCAATCTCTCCTGGCCCCCTTATGAAACCCTCAGTGAACTTCTAGAAACTCCCTATTCCCCAAAGTCTTGAACCTTGACCAGTCCCAGAGAAAATGATAGTGGTGCATGCAGGCTGGTCTTGCCCAGTGAGAACTCCAGAGTTCTGGATTCAGAGCTGTCTCAGAATTCATGCCAAGGTTCCCTGTGGTCTTTCATTAGACCTAGTACCAAGTTCTGCAGGACAGTTAATTCTCCTGTGATTTTTCACAGGAGAAGGCACTCAGAGAAGAGTGGAGACAGGTGCACACTCCTCTGCTGCAGCTCCACTGAGAGGCGACAGAGGCAGGGAATGGACTCAGCAGCTAAATCCTCCCACTTGTCCACCAGCTGATTCTGCGAAGGCTTTCTTCTACAGTTTTGAGTTTCCTGTGCTCATTATGTAGGTTACATATTTGGCTCAATGTGGTTTTTTTCCTAGGGAAATATATAGGACTCCTAGAGGAAGCAGTACAGACATAAATATACTAACTTTTTGTTGAGGCTGTGGGTTCTGTGAACAATGGCACTTGTCAAGATGAACAGAACAACTGAGAAGTGTGTTGCCCTTTTTGTATTAATATTGCAAACACTCTTTATTGTTTACTCCACATCTGTTTATAAAGAGCTCAAAGGCTTTTCAGATAATTTGTAAGAGGTTCCCAACCCACTGGCTGCACCAAGATCAGTGTGGGAAGCTAGGTCTAAGGTAGCTGGAAGGAGATCTAGTCTTCTACCTCTTCCCCAGCGTCACATCTTGCAAAATCAGGACAAATTACCATAGATCCTTAGCCAGTTAAAGAGACACAGAGAGATCCCCATGACATGATTGTTCTCAGTCATAGGCTCTAGGTTTCACTTGGATTTCCAGAAGCAGGGCCTCTATCGTCAGATCCTCCATGAGGTGGCAAGTGGTCTCCTTTCTGGGCACATCTCCCATGAACAATGACAAGTTTCAGACTGAATATACCTCACCTCTCCACCTGTTTTGTAATGCTTTTAGAACAATGGTTTTTTCTGTTCCTCAGGGAAGAGTGCCCCGCACAAAACAGATGCTCAATAAAGAGTAAATCTCAGTTAAATTCTCTCCATTGTAATTGTCATTTCTGTGCATTCTATGACCTGCAATTTCTTAGTTTGGATAAGAAGGGTAGGCAGAGAAAACCTGAAACTGTTTGGGGTCACTGGGAGCTTGGGCAGGAAACTACATTTGGCCTAAGAACAACAGAATATGTAAGTTTCGCTTTTATTTGGCCTCTGTGCCCTTTCACTATTTAAGAGGAGCTATCAGATGACAATGAGTCAGAACAGGAAAGTCCTATGTAAGGGGCCTCAGAGTCCATTTACCTCCATGACCCCCCTTTATCATGGAGAACCATGCATTTCAAGGAACCTATATTTGGAAGGATAGCCTTCTCGATATGCTGCCCAAGTTGTCTTCCCCAAAAGAGAAATTAAGGACAGGTGGAGGGCACATGTCTTAAGTCTGGCTCCCCTGAAAGCAGACTCTGCCTGTGACTGGGCCGGAGTCTGGAAGGAAGTTGACTGAGGAGTGCTTTGGGGTGGATACCTGAGGAGGGTGGTGGTGAAGGCAGTAGGACTGGGCAGAGGGAGAATTGATAGCAGCAACGGCCTTGGTTGGTCTCCAGGGAGCTCTGGAGCCAGACTGAGCTCTCTGACTTGAGGCAGGGGGTTTGGGGTGTGCTCTCCTCAAATTCCTATGTTGAAGCCCTAACCTCCAGTACCTCAGAATATATATGGGACTGTATTTAGAGTTAGGACCTCTAAAAGGGTCATTAATGTCAAATGAGGTCAAATGGGTAGGCTCTAATCCAATGTGATTGGTGTCCTTATAAAGTGAGGAAGAGACACCAGGGATGGGGGCTTAGGGAAAAGGCCATCCAAGGACACAGTGAGAAGGCATTCCATCTACGAGCCAAAGAGATATGTCTCAGAAGAAATTAACCCTCCCAGCACCTTAATCTTGGACTTCCAGCCTCCAAACTCTGAGAGAGTAAATGTCTGCCCCCCAGCCTGTGGTACTTTGTTATGTCGGCCCCAGTGGACTAATAATACACACCCCCTTGGCCAGTGTTTGGATGTGAGTAGTCACCAGGGAAGGGGCGTCCTGTTGGGTGAGGGGTCCTTTTGCCTGAAGTATTTCTTTCTCAAGCAGAGTCAGAGTCCGCAGCCCAGCAGCCAGGGCCAGGTGCTGCAGGCCACTGGCTGTGCAGTGTGGCACCTCTAAAGCAAGGCTCATGACAGTGCCATGAGCCAGATGAAGAACTGGGAGGCTTCTGAGGAGAATAGTGCAGGCATGAGGACACCATTACAGGAAACATCTCTATAATTTGCCATCCAGTCATACTTTAAAATCTTAGTAAATTTGCATTCAGTGAGCAGCATTTCAGAATGTGAAGAATCTGAAAGTTCATCTACCAAATGCTTGATTTGATTTCAAAGCTGGGGCCAAAGAGGCTCCAAGATGTTGTGATTCTCCCATTGTCTCAAGACAACTTGAAAACCAAGCTGGACCCAGGCCCCTGGCTTCCCAGTGCTTCTCCAGGATATCCTGGCTAACTAAAAATGATTATGTTGTCACCATAACTACAGTGGCTCCAAATACGATTTTTAGCTGAAGGTCCCAACTTGAAACAAAGCCATATGTAAACTGCACTGTCAGTAAACTTGGCAGTGTTATTCAAAGCTGTGACACTGCCCCTGTGAGGAACACCTGTGAGACCTGGCAATCACTGTGCTCGTGCTCCCGCTAACCCAGCACAGCAGAAAACAGGAGGGAACTACTTCTGTGAATTCGTTGCAGGGGAAACAGGATAGAACAGATCTTCCCCCTTCTCTCTCTCCTTATTTCCTCCTCTTTCCCCTTCTTCTCTCTATTCTACCTCATTACCTGTCTTCTTCGGTCATAGATCTTGTTGTTTAGTGGAAGTGACCAGCCAGCGTTTCAGTCCTGAGATAATAAAGGTGATACTCCAAGAAGCTACCTCAGCTCGGCACGTTAATTTTCTTTCTTGTTGTAATTTGCACAACAGCTCATTTATAAACATTTTCTTTTCCTTTTGTAGATATTTGTCCAGAATAACCTAGAAATCCTGACTGAATCAGCACCTCCCAAATCCTAATATCAGACACTTCGGCCAATTTGTAGGCACGCTGACAGAAATCCTCCAGAGTGTGATAGGATGGCAGTGTTACTGAACAGAAGTGGGGGTTTGGCTGCCTACAGCCACCCATAGGCAAATTGCAGGAGCAAAGGTTACTGAGAAAGGAAAGAGGTTTTTATTCAAAAGCTACACAATCTGGGTGGGTGGCAGACTCCTGCCTCAAAGCCCATCGCCTCCAGAAACCCAGAGGAAAACCCTGTCACCCTCTGCCAGACCAGTCCAAGGCTGTGTCCAGAGTTCCTCCTCCCATTTAAAATACCATCCTTTGGGAACCACAGGTGGCTGCTACATGATAATGCAGGCAGCTTGACTTGTTCCTGGTTGCAGTGGGTTTTGGGCTTCTTCCTGGGAACCCACGTGTGGGGTTGGGCACTGCCATGGTCAAGTGACTTCCAGGGCTATAAGGTCCTGCAAATGCACCGGCCAACATATTTGTGAGATGGGCAAAAGAGTGCATCTCCTCTTTCCCCTTGGTTTATGAGGTCTGTCCGGAAAAAGTCCAACCTTTGTTAATATAACAAGAACAGGACATGTATGTAATCAGGAAGCCAAAGAAGGTAGACTGGAATGTGCATGTGTGAACAATGAACCATACTAGTCAGTGGGGGCAGTAGATGCTGTTGAGTGGGCATGTGTACTGTGTGGCTGTCACATGCAAAATGACTGAGCAAATAGAGCAATGAATATGCATCCAATTTTTCACTAAGCTTGAACATTCCTCCATGGAAACTATTTGGATGATTCAGAAGGCTGCCACTAGGGGCAACTGGTGATTGTCAGCTTTGTCACAATAACACACCCACTCATGCATCACGTCTCGTGCAGTCTTTTAGCAAAACATCAAATCACCCAGGTGACTCAGCCCCCCTACCACCCAGATTTGGTGCCATGTGACTTCTGGCTTTTCCCAAAACTAAAATCACCATTGGAAGGTAAGAGATTTCAGATAGTCAATGAGATTCAAGAAAATACAATGGGGCAGCTGATGGCAATTGGGAAAACTATGTGAGGCCCCAAGGTGCCTACTCTGAAGGAGACTGAGGTATCATTGTCCTATGCATAATGTTTTTTGTATCTTGTATCCTCTTCAATAAATGTCTCAATTTTTCATTTTATGTGGCTGAATACTTTCTGGACAGACCTCGTATATGTTACCTGTATGGACTGACCCAGTTGTTCAAACTTCCCAGCGCTCTTAGAGGGTCCAGGCTTCCAACCAATCCCATCTTTTTCCTAGGCTACACCAACAGGACTTTTCCACCACAGCACCTCCTCCTTCCACCATTTTCACCTTTAAGGTCACATGTGGTGGCCTTCCCTTGTCCCCACCCCCTACCATGGACCAGAATGGGGTAAAGGGTTTTTCCCTTTGCTAGCCTCCATATGCTCAGTGCAAGACTTTCTCTTGTTGATCTTCGCCTGGGTGTGGGGACCCATGCACCAGGCACTAGTTTGGTTACCCCAGAAAAGAGCCTCACCCACACTGCCTGCGGTGCCCGCACCCTGCCACCCCACCCGGAGCCTGGCCAGGCAGACTACTAGTATCAGCAAGAGCAGACCCAGTGGCTGAAGGAAGCAGAAAACCCTGACTCCAGTGAAATAGAAACGAATGTCTTTTTTCACATGACAATGACTCCAGAGGGAGAGAAACCCTCCCCATTAAAAGAGCATTTTCTAGATGAAATACCAAGAGTATCACCTTAAAAATCAAAGAACTGATAAGCTGGTAGCAAATGCCAAAAGCTGAGAGACTCTGAATCCAGAGATGTTGGGAAACAGCCGCCCAGCCTTTTCGCTCCAAGGCCTCTGCTGTGACCATCTCAGGGTTCTTGGGCTTGGGTCACCAGCCTTCCAAGAAAGAGAGAGAATTCAGTGCCCAGGTGGGGGCTTACTGGAGTCCTTCCTACAGGATGATACTCCAAAGGGTCCCCTTGTTGAGGTAAGAATGAACCAGAAATAAGCCTGCCCTCCCCCAGGACACTAGGGGACCTCAGAGGAGGTTGCTGGGTGCTGACTGAGTACAGCTGGGGGAAAAAAGCAGAAAGAAGAAATTGTACTGAAGGTACCTTGACTGTAGCCCCACCCTCATTACATTGAGCACATTTGCAGGCCAGGTTCTGTTCTGGAAACACCAGCCAGGTATTGGGTTTTAGTGGCCCCTGACCAGTAGAGCCCCCAGGCACCTGGCAGAAGCAAAGGCAAATCCTCTGTAGAGGAAGCCCCTCTAACCCAGGCCTCTGGCAAGCCCCATATACCATTTTTCTGGGGCAATGGTCTCTGCATAAAGATAAATGGCAAGCCAGGAAATGAGGCTCCATGAGAAAAGGCTGATGCAAACAAGAAACAGCAGAACTAGACCTAAACAAACTTTTCAAAACTTATCAGATGTAAACAGTAAACCAACTGTGCTAGTATATTTCAGGAAATAATCAAAATGTCCAGAGTCAAGGTTGCCCCACTGTTGAACAGTTCAGCAACTCAACAATCCATTCAGGGGTCTGAGCTCTTCCCCGATCTTCAGCAGTTTATCTGTCCTCCAGTAGCTCTCTTCATGGTCACAAGATGGCTGCAGCAGTTCCAGGCTTCACAACCACACAACTTCCAGAGGCAAAAATGGGAAGTGCGTTTCTGTGTAGTCCCTTGTAAAAGTTGAGCCTCCAAGCAGGCTTCTCCGCACACTTCCTGGGCCAGGATTACATTACATCTGCAGCAGCCTCCTTCTCCTAGGTTTTCAAAATGTGTCCTTTACTGATAGCATTTTCTAACTATGACTTTTGGCTTCCAGTCATTTGACATTCACTCTCCGTGTGCCCCACCAAGGAGGCTATTTAGGCACATGTAGAACAATTGCCTGCCTCTTGTCATCCTTGTGCTGATTATTCCTGTTTAATGTGATTCTCTACCAGCTGTGTTTTTCAGGTTCCATTTTACATCTGATGAGGAAATGCCACTTTGCATGATCTGCTGCCAAGACACTGAACTTGGTGATGCATTTCAGTTCTGCACAAATCAGTAACAAGAATGTATTGTCAAGTACCTACTTTTGAGTACTGAAAGGTTAAAACCTGAAAGCTTGGGGAAGAGAGTTAAAATTAATGGGTGGGAGAGGAACTCTTAAAGGAGAGGAACAGGTAGTGGTGGTCTTTCCCCAGGGGCCAGAATACTACAGACTGACACTGGCCCAGCTTGACCAAAGAGAGGTTGTGGAATTCCATGTAGAACACCGCTTCTCAAAAGTCAGGGACAATTATACATTCCCAATGCCCACCCCCACCCCTGCTTATCCACCGAGACTTCTCTGGCAATAACCCTGCAATATTAGAGTGACCGTACATCCCAGTTTCCTGGTGTGCTCCTGTTGTCTTGGTATAATCAATAATAGCATCCCTTTCCCTCTAGGAAGTGCTCAGGTTTAGGAGAGAAAGTATATGGGCATCCTCCCCAGAATCATAACATTTTCTACACCCTGTAACTCTGCGGCACACTCCATTCCTTATCCACATCTCAGCTACTGAATTACTCCACAGCCTTCCTGGGGGTGGTAGGTGCATCCCTGGAGAAGCCAGAGTGTTGTATATGGACTTGACAATCCCTAGGATCTTTGTTTAGGGCTCTGCTTACCGTTCTTGGCCCCACATTTAATGTAGTGTTGTCTCTACTTTTATTATCATTGGTTTCTCCTATAGACTTCTTTTCTTACAGGTAAACTTTCCTTTGGAATCCAATATTCTTGCCTAAATCACCCCTTCCCCCACACCACTCCCTTTACTTTTACCTGGTATATATTATGAATCCTGAATACCAGATTTGCCAACTAGAAAAGTTCAGTTCTCCAGTGAACTAATGGCCACTTGCTGGGGATTCTGACTTTGAGGGAAAATTAAATTTAAACATTTCTAATAACCCATCCAACTCCAAAATTTTATGGCTGAAATGATACAAGGTAATAAGATACAATTATAAACTGAATTGTGTCCCCCAAAAATCATGTTAAAGCCGTAACTCCCAATGTCACTGAATTTGGAAATAGGGCTTTTTAGGGGGTGATTAAGGTTGAATGAGGTCATAAGTGTGGGATCCTAATCCAATGTGACTGGGGCCCTGAAAACAAGAGGAAGAGACACCAAGGATGTCGCCATTCAGAGGAAAGACCAGCTGAGAGCACAGGGAGAAGAAGATGTGTGCAAGCCAAGGAGGGAGGCCTCAGAAGAAAAACCGTCACTGCTGACACCTTGATCCTGGATTCTCGCCTCCAACTATGGGTCTTAGACACCAGGGGGAAAAGGTAGCTAACAAATGTCTTTGGCCTTTTGTAGTTTCCTTGCTGAGTGACTTCAATGTTCTTTAAAGTGTCCTCTACATGCAAAACTGTGTTGTATGTAAGATTTATGTCTTGCATTCTGTAGCTGTTAGTCAGCTAAAAACCTTGGGGATTACTTGAACAGCCTCAATGTGTTAACCTTCTAGGATTCCCTTTTAATTTCTTATCCAAATGAAATAACTCAAGCCCTGCAAATCCAGCTCTGTGGGGGCTCTTTGGAGTCCTGCCCGGACCCCCTTCAGGGCTGAAGCCCTCATTACCCAGCTGCTGGCAGTGGTGGCAGCTGCAGGGTCTTAGCTGACTTGTCCTTCCAGCTTCTTCCTCACCCAAGCTCACCCCCTGTCTCCAGTGGAAGCCTCTCCTCCTCTCTCCCCTCTGCTCACCAGGCCTCCTTGCTTCTTCTCCAACATGCTAGTGTGTGAATGGATAGTAAAAAATTAGGGAAAGTCCTGGGCAAGTGGAATAGGGAAACTGAGACAAGAAAATTAAACAAGGACAAACAATTTAAATAACTTAGCCAGCTAATGAATTGCAAGACCTTATCTCCCTTAACCAAGGACGCTTGAGAGCAAATGGTTTACACCTCTCCTCCCCAACCAGAGAATATATAGCTTAAATCACCCTGGTCAGGGAGATAAAGGACAGAGACCCAATTAATGCCATTTGTGCTAGCCAAACCCAAGGACAAATGATGTCAGGGGAACAAATAAGAAAAACCCCATTAAAGCCAGACAGACCCAAGATAAAAGAATAAAGCAAACAAAAAAAAAATCCAAAACTCCCCAATCACTCATTTTGATGCATCACCATATTGAAAACATACCTACAAAACTAATGAATATTCTGCTAAAACCCTCCCTTAAGATTCTCACCCACAGAAGAGGGATAGACAAAGACTGGGTGCTGGCTTGCAGGGGTGTCCAACCTGAGGCCCAAGATGGCTGTGAGTCCAGCCCAACACAAATCGTAAATTTACTTAAAACATTATGAGATTTTTGTGTGTGTGATTACATGTTGCAGTGTATTTAATGTGTGGCCCAAGACAACTCTTCTTCCAATGTGTCCCGGAGACACCAGAAGTTTGGACACCCCTGTGACATGCCCAAGCCCCTTCTTGGACATGAACTTTTTATAAAACTTCCCCTGAAACTCTCAGGGTCCCCATGAGTCTTACAACCAGGCGAGGAGCAAGCCACAGCAGCTCATCCTGGACTTACCCCCGACCCTGTCTCCAAGGCCCCCTTTTCTCTGACTTCCCAGTGAGCTAACAGCAGCCCCACCACGGCTCACTTCCTCCCTATAATGTTTCTAGGGAGCCAAAGCAGAGCACCGTGTTGGCTCTCTCCGGTTGCTTCTTCTACTCTAAGCCCTGCCTTTGTTTCAGTGTCACTGGCTTTAATAAACGTACCCTCAAATCACCTGGACTGGTGTTGTGAAAACTTTCCTGCACCAAGTCCAGAACCCACACTCTACAGGCTGGCCTGAGGCAGACCCGCTCTGGGCCAGTCCCTGTCCAGTGACAAGATCACAAAGAGCCGTGACGAAGAAAAGTTAGTCTTCTTTACACAGTGGAAATCTTATATTGTCTCACAGAATTCTGAATCCCAAGTTTAAATGCCATAAAAGCAGTGGCGTAATACTTTTTGTACTCCTTGACTATAAACAACATTATTTTCAGTAATTACTAAAAATAATTATATTTTTATTTTTAACTTTACCTTGTTTGTTTGATTCCTTTAGTTCTAAAACAACTAACAAAAAGAACTTTCCACTTAAAGATAGAATGCAAACTCTGTAAATATATCATGTATGAACTAATATTTACACTTACCAAACAAAACAAGTAAGTCCAGCCCACATTCAGGAGAGAGGAATGGGGATCCACCTGTTGAAGGAGGAGTGTCAAAGAACTTATGGATATATTTTTACTACACAGCAATTATTTAGAACTGTCAACAAAAATTTACTGCCACCAATCTAATGCCCACAGATATCCCCAATCTGGGGTGCAGAAAAAAGAGTGACTTTATTCAGAGAAACAGCTTGCAAACTAGGGAAACACAGGCTTCAGAGGAAACC
Organism: Trachops cirrhosus; assembly: GCA_028533065.1. NCBI lineage: Eukaryota > Metazoa > Chordata > Mammalia > Chiroptera > Phyllostomidae > Trachops > Trachops cirrhosus. The sequence goes on from CM052539.1 coordinate 91,258,431, forward strand.
AAGTAAAGGGGAGGCCTGCTTATAAATAGAAAAATGCCTATCCTGGTCCCTGATTGGTCCATTTTTATGCAAATGAGGAATTTAAATCTGCATGGTCTGATTGGTCCAAATATCACTGTGTTGATCGGTCAGAATTTTGTGTTCTAATTAGTCATTATGGATCCCTTCTGATTGGTCAGTAAGACACAAATGAGGATAAAGTTACCTGTGCAGTTTCAATTGGACAGTGCAGGTCTCAACTCATGGGTGGAAACACGATACCAGGAGCTTCTTTATAAGAAGCATAGTGTGGAAGGCTTGGCAGATCAGTCAGTGGCTTGTCCTTCAAATGCAGTGTACACAAGGGACCTACGTCAGCAATGGCGGCTAGATTTTGGTTAGGAACTTGGGCCCAATTAACCAAGGGAGCTTCTTGGCAGATACATTCCTTCTCAAGGACTATAGAACCAACACAGAGATTCCTGAGGGGAAAAGGATTTTATCGTTCATGGTGTTTAGAAATGTTGCTTCTAAACAAGTTGATGGTAAAAAACAATTATCTTTAAGAGATTTTTATTATGTCTTTTCATGCTTCACGAACAATATGCCCCATGTTATCTGCAGATGAGGTGTACCACAAAATAGAAGAAAAACATATATGGGAAGATGTAGAGAGTTATGAATCAAGTGTTGTCCTTCAGAAAGGTATGTTGAAGTTGTAGCATGGTGTATGAAGACACGGCCCCTACACTTAGAGAACACACAGCCTGGTCCAGGGCAGAATGGTCAAGAACACAGGTGATTATGATACAAAATGGTAATTGCTCTAATAAACAGAAATGGTGAAACCGACATGTTGGGAGAGAAAGGAAAATTTATTATGGTCACTGATCCCTAAGTGTGTCTCAGAAGATGAATTGGAGGTCCAGGCAAGGCTGGAAAGGAAAGAGGGGGGACACTTCATTAAGAGGAGAGAACTTAGATCAGAACATTAAGTTTCTCATCCAGGATTCAGCATGTCTGTATGTAAAATTCCAAGTAGGGAGTTGTAAAAGTTGCAGGTATGCAAGTAGGTAGAGGTCAAGGCTGCATGTTTTGCTTAGGAATTTGAAACTTACGTCAATGGCAACATGTGAACATGCACCCACTAAAGTAGAAAAAAAGCAGCCACTTTTATATTTAAGAGGCTTTTTTCTGTGTGTTTGTTTGTTTTTACAGTAATGCAAAGATTCCATGGGTATAGGGCATGATCGAAAGGTAAGAAGACACAATGTGAATGTGTTATAGTAATTGAGAGATTTCAAAAAGGTCAAGGCCAGGACTGGGATGGTTGAGGACAGAAACCAAGGGAGGGAGAGGACAAAGGCAGACTAGAGCTGAATGGATGGAGTGAGGCAGTTCTGGGAGGACAGAGGCCAGCCTGTCTCATTCACTACCTCCCCACATGGTGGCTGCCACACAGCAGCATTCAGTGCATTTTGATCTGTCTTCAGTGGCACTGGTTCTCTCCTTAGCTTTGTCCACTTTACTGTGGAGCCTGTTACAGGCATTCTTCATTTCTGTTACAGTGTTTCTGATGTCTAGCATTTTCTTTTGATGCCTTCTTAGCATTTTCATCTCGCCACTTATATTACCCATCTATTCTTGCAAGTGATCTGCTTTTTCCAAAAGAGCTCTTAAAATATTAACGATAGCAATGTTAAATTGCCTGCTCAATAATTCCAAAATCTCTGCCATGTCTGCATCTGGTCCTGATGTCCTTTTGATTGTGTTTTTGCCAGCCGTTTAGCGTGCTTTGCAGTTTTTTGTTGAAAGCCGGACATGACATATCAGGTAATAGGAGCTGAGGACAATAGGCATTTAGTGTAACATTTATGTTAATCTGGTGAGAATTTTAGGCTGTATTTATCTTTGTTGTAGCTACAGTTCCCAGAGGCTGCCAAGCCTGTGCCTCACATCTTCTTCTGGGATGATCAACTGTTATTTCCCTGGAGCTCTGTAGGCAGTGGTCAGGTGTGGAGGACAGGAAGCATTCTTATACAAACTTAAAATTAAATATCAGTCTTTTAGCCCTGGCTGGTGTGGCTCAGTAGATTGAGCACCCACCTGCAAACCAAAGGGTCTCTGGTTTGATTCCCAATCAGGGCACATGCCTGGGTTGTGATCCAGGTCCCCAGTAGAGGGCTTGCAAGAAGCAACCATACATTGATGTTTCTCTCCCTCTCTCCCTCCCTTCCCCTCTGTCTAAAAATCAATAAATACGATCTTAAAAAATATATCAGTCTTTTAGTGCACCTGTGTCTCTGAGCTGTGACCTCCAGTATAAATACTAATAAGTATTTATTAGCTTTTTTTCCCCTCCCTCAATGAGACAGGAAGGCTGGACAGAGATGGAGCCAGGTGGGGTAAGTCTTTTTCCTCAGAGAAGAGACCTTTGTTATGAGAATGCTCTATGAGTATTTGAAAATAGTAAACATCTCCCTCCCTCTGCCTGAGCCAAAGGAGGATTCTTCTTGGCTCTTCATCTTAAGAACCTTGTGAGGTTCCTGCAGACAAAACCAAAAATTGTAGAGCTCTCCCAGGTCAGTGGAACCCAGGAGTTTCTCATGCTCTTGCCAGTCCACACCCGGCCTGCAGCAATTGATCCAAAGTGCCATCTCACTGTTCCTGCTAGCACGTGGCTCAGTTCCTTCTTTGCAGATCAGGAGATCTTGGATTTGCCTGTGTCCAGATCAGGGGGTGTGGCTGTGCCCTGTGCCCATAGTCTCTGATGGGTGTGAGGTAAGGCGCTAATTTTCAGCTGGTCAGTTTATTTTGCTCTGAGGATAGGAGTTATGACTTCCAAGCTCTTTACTCATTGGAGCTGAAACGGGAAGTCCCTCCATACATTCTGTTGAGTTAATTAACCACAAGAAAGCAGACTAAGTGAACACTTGTGGAGGGAGTGAGCCAGAGGGAGGAGGCATGGATGGGGCCAGTCTGGCTGGGTGAGAAGTAAAACACTAGATAGGGAACACAGTGGGAAGGGGAAAAAATTTTAAATCTCATTAATAGAGAGTTCTGCTTAATAATGTTCTGAGTACTAGCGAATTGTGTTCAGATTACCTGCAGGTTTTGTACATATTACAAATCTATGTGTTACCAGAGTGATGGGGATAAATGCACGGTAAACCAGAGAGCCAGGTCGGTCAAGGTCTGTGTGAATGCTGACAACACAGTGTGTGGAGGGTCCCCTTCGGTGTCTGGCACGAGGTGGCATGACCACACTGTGTTTGTGGTCCTGGGGAGCACAGTGGCCTGGAGGACACAGTAGTAAAAGCTGAGTAATGATGAAAGAATGTAGGAGTGGATGGGTAGGAGGGTACATTTTACTCTCCAGGGGCATGTGCATGGATCGGAACTCCTCCCTAAAAACCCTTTAAGCTTCTCAGCTGCCTTCTTAAACTCCCCCTTAGGAAAATGGAGAAGTAAAGCTAGGCGGTGGCAGGGCCTGGATTCCGAGGAAGGTCCTTCCACGTGTCCGTGACCACAGGACTATTACATGCAAATACATTCTGTGAAGAAAAACACACTCATTCCGTTCAGTTTCAGTTTTCTTGTGATTAAAGTACAGGGGTTGGACGAGAGGATTTCTATGGTCTGTGAGTCTCCACTGTTCTATGAGTCTGCTTTAGAGTAGGCTGGTTCCAGCAGTCCCAAATTCCACCCAGGTTGTTCTTTCATTTCACAACAGCTGTTTCTCCATTCTTAAGAAACATTTCTAAGTAAAGGGCTCTCGACTGCCTGCCAGCAGTTGGCTTCCCTCATGTTTACCTTGGGCTGCCTATGACAGTCAAGAATGCTGATTTGCCATGTGGTTACTGGTTCACGTTTAAAGCTTATGGAACCACTTGGGGGAAAAAATCAACCCTTGAGAGTTCTGAGGGGTTTTTGCATATAATTGTTCTATCACCTTCCTCTCTCGTTTGTTTCTAAATACTTTTTTGTGATTATAAATAAATGCATGTTTATTTTTGAAAATGTGGAGAATACAGAAAATGCTACTATGCTATTTAATACATGAATAAAAATTGTTAGTAATCCCACCATTCAGCCAGAATTGCTATTAACAGTTGTATGTTACTTTATGGGCTTTTTCTATGCATTAATATGTATACTTATTTTTAATGCAGTTGGGATATACTATATACTTTGTATTTCCTGTTTTTCCACTTATGTTACAGCATGAAAACTTTCTCATGTAATTAAATATCCTGCAAAATAAAGCACAGCTCCTTTCTAGACATCCTCTTTTGCTTTATACATATAATTACATACATAGTGTTACATATTTAGTGTTATATATTCAAATTATTAACAACTTTGTGCAAACCCAAGTAGCTAAATTTCTATATTAATTTATCATTATTTATCAGTGTGACTTGCTGAGTAGATGAATTATCCTCAAGCTGTTCATGGCTTTATGCACGTTAAATTATGATTCTAAAAACTTTTTACCAATTGACTTTCTACTATCAGTCTATGGCAGTTTGTTCATTTCACCTCAGGCTGGCCAAATGGATTTTATCTTAAAAACAAAATCTTGGCTTATTTTGAATGTGGAAAATGATACTTTACTAGTACCCTAATGTGAGTTCATTTGATTACTAGTGGGACTGGGCATTTTTCCCTCTTTTTTCTGATACAGAATAAAATTTCAGAAATAGAATTAGTGTGAGTGTTACACATTTTAGGCTGGCTTTATGAATTAAAACTTTTCATTTCTCAGTCAGCTCGGAGTCTGAGGTCTAAGAGGTGACGGCCAGGAACAAGGTGCAGTTGTGCCAGCACCCACCACCCTGGAACGGTTTGATTTCAGAGCTGGCGAGGGCCGCCATGCTCAGCACACCAGTGACTGGGAGATGTCCTAAGACTTAGCTTTGAAATCAGACCCTCTGACCATCCAAGGAAAGCACAATTTTCCCCAAGAAATCTCAAATGGATGTGTGGGAAAAGAGGAAGAGCACCCGTGTAAACCATGTATCTCAAGGGCCACTTACTAAGGAGTACAGCTCATACTGAGCAGCATTTCACAGACAGCCAACCTGATCTTACAACCACAGGAAAATGTGTGACCTTGGCAACACATTACCACATACACAACAGAGATCAAAGAGATCCTTGGATATTTTTGATGAGAGATCACATCCACTCACAGGAGTAAAGCTTCCAGAGGAATACATTAAACATGATCCTGAACACAAATTTATTTGCAGATTTCCTTGTATTCTTTTTAGTGCCCACAGCTAAGAGCTGGCTGTGTGATAGTGACTTTGGTTTACTTAAAAATGCTTTAACTTATGCTCAGATGGACATTTGTCCCTCTAACTGGTAAAGAATAGCTGTGGAAGCCATTCTTTTTCCTCCAAGGTTTGGGACAGTCAGGCAGTGTGGAAGGTGAACTACTGGCAGATCTTCACGAATGAGATGGAAAGGCATTTTGGGGGCCAACTGTAACCAAACGCAGGTCCAGCTGCCTGCTGCCATGAAAGCCAATACTCAAGAGGCAGGTGCTGATGTAAAGGAATGTGGTTTATTTGTGGATGCCGGCCATCTGGAAGATGGGGGACTCATGTCTCAAGGCCCATCTCCACCTCTCAGCAGAGGCAGAGTTTTTTATAAGGAGGGAGAGAAACAGAACAAAGATCAAGGGTGGGGGTGGTTGCAAAGTTCTCTAAGTGGAAATGAGCACAGTCCATTCCAATAAGGCAAGTGATGGTCCTGTGTGCATCATCCTGGTTTAGTCATTCGGGCTTCAGGTCATCCCAGCTTCACGTCATCTCAGCTTCACATCACCCTGGCTCCATGGATGAAGATCAGCAAATCTCCTGGAACTGGGATGCTTAAAGGTCAGGGTATGTATCTTTTGAAGTCAGTTCCTAGGATTCTTACACAAACATGCTGTTCGTCTACAAGCTACATATTAGTCAGAGTCAGCACTTGCAGAAACAATGTCAAGAGAATGGTGGGGTGGGTTACAATTTCTCACCATTACAATTTTCCACTGTCACAACTACTTCAGCTTAATACTAATATTCCTGCCAGTGTTTACATCAAAGAGGACTTCAACCTTTGAAACTAGGTTGGACAACAACCTGAATTTTTTATTTGCTCCTCTTAGCAAAGAAAAAGCACAGAATCTAGTGGCCATTTCTAGACTATATGAAGACATATACAAAGACCTGTGCAGAGCTGCTGTGAGAGGTCTCAGCATTGGTAGTTTAATTGGTATTCAGTGCTCTAATGCATCCTGTCTTGAGGGACAAATGAGGGTTTGTAACATCATGAGCTCCTCATCTACAAGGACTGGAGAAATATCACCCCTCCTGCTCAAAAGCCAGCAAAGTTAGTACTTTCATCTAAAAGACAGACATTGAATTCAGCAGACTTGTGGATGGCAAGGACTGTGTTCATAGGAAAGAATGGGACCTTGTCCATGTAACCCACTCCTTGTCCTTTTTAACGTAAGAGTTACAAACACGGCCCCACAGCAAAAGCTCCCAACCCACACACAGATGTAGGCTGATAACTGTCAACTATGTGAGGTTTTTTTATTGAAGTTTAAAGTTTTAGACTTTAGAAACACTATATGACTTTTATGTCTTTCCTATTTTTCTGAAGCCCCTTCCCAACATTGTTGCATATTCCTTTAGACTCACTGCAGTATCACCATTAAAACATGGGGCCCCGAACAACTCAGAAAGTCACTTAGGAGCAGACTGCAGCATTGCTAGGCATTGAAGGATTCTTCCTGCTGCACCATTGACTCTGTTAGTCATCACTGGCAATCATTTAAACCAAAAAACTGCTAAAAACACTTCTCTTCAACTTTTTTGCAAGCACTACTTAGCATATAGTATGTTTGGGAAAATAAGAGAAAGCGTCAGCCATTGATTCTCTACTTCTATTGGGTCCATGCTGCATATCTTAAGAACTATAATGATGCTTCTCATTTTCTGATAATTTTCCTTTATTAAATAAATGTATCAAAAGTTATTTTCATAATTCCAGCCAGCATGGTGGTCCGTGATAACAAGCAGGTAATGGAATCGAAGGTGTTCTGTGAGTCTTGGTGCAGCTGTAAGCTTCGAAGCCCTGTGTTTGGGCCACTGGGACCCCGCTGCAGATGTGCAGAGGCTGTGGACTTGCAGAGCATCGTGTGGAAGTTTAATGGATGTCTCTTGAACTTATTTAGCTTTGTGGACTTTGGGTGCTGGGCTTTCAATCTTGGTTTTTTGTTCATCTCTTTAAAGATGGCAGACATGGGCTGAAACAAAAAATTAAATTTTAAATTTTAACCTTTTTGTTTCAGTCAATCTCCATCATCTTCAAGTGGGTGCTGAGGCAAGAAATTAAAATTAAAAGCTTAATACTTGAAATGTGAAGAAATGGATAAGCTTAAGAGAAATTTGGACTTCAAATGATGTTGCATAGGTTTATGGCATTTATGCTTTTACAAATGCCCAAGCTTAAATTGCACCAAGACTTGAGGGGGATAACTTATATCTCCATAGAAATGCCCTCTTCTTTTGAAATATATTTTTGCACGGCTGTGCTGTATACCTGCCTTGATCACCAAACTTACTTTTTTCTAGATTCAGTAAAGAGCATTGGTAAAGCATATGTAATAAATTAAAAGGAATTGGACTCTAATAGTAGATGATGAAAGCAGGTGAATGAACCAGCTTCTCTGCCCTGCATGTTTGCCAGACTCCAAGTGCCCCATTTCTGTCTTGTTGTTTAAGAGGAAACATAAATCTTAGGAGCCCTTACCTCAGGCTTTAATGGGCAGGAAGTTAAGTAATCCATCTTTTAGGAAATTCATAAAATGTCACCTAAACTTGAAATGTTTTAAAAAATTCATGTTCTCAACTATGTGAAATATTTCTCCTACCTTCTCAAATGTGTTCCTAGAAAGTTCGTCTACATACGAAGCTTCCTGGGGCCTAGGATGCTTTCTGTCTGTACGGGAAGGCTTCCCATTACATTAAGTGCTGCAGGTTCCACCATTTTTAAAGGACAGAAATATAAACAATAAATAGTGGTATATAAAATATTATAATCTACCACCTCAAAAAGTTGTTTATGGAGTTCAGAGCTTGGAGCTTCAAGTATTGATTGCAGTTTCATTTTGAAAAGAATGCTACAACTTATGTAGTTTTTCTTCATGTTTCTATTAAAAGAAAACATAATTAACTCTATTTTAATAAAAACAACTTTTAATTTTGGTTATTATTACATATTACATTTGAATATTTTGTAACTATAATTTGCTGAACATTTTAAGTGATTCAGCATGACAATGCATGTACTGATAAACTCAGTCTCTTAGAAAAATAAATATGTCATATATTTATTCTCCATGGTTCCCAAGGACAGATTTAGTACAATTCCATAGTTTGGGAGCACTGAACAAAAGCATCTCATTTTATTCCTTTGCAAAGGTTAACTGTTCCAGTCACTGCTGTAGATGTGGACATAGTCTTGAATGAGTTAGCTATGGTCCTGTGTGCATGGGGCTTACAATTCTAGCCCAGGAAACAGGTGACTGAAAAAACTAAAGAAACAAATAAGTAAAACCTCTATATAGAATGTGAAGTGTGAACAGAAATCAAATGAGAAGCAGTTGAGCTGGAGTGTAGTAGAAGAGAACCCACTTTCCAAGTTTGGTAAGATGATCAGAGGATGCTTCTCTAAGGTGACATTTAAGTTAACACCTAAAGGAAGCCAACACCTAAAGAAGTGTGGTGTGCCCTGGCTGGGTAGCTCAGCTGGTTAGAGCATTGTCCTGATACACCAAAGTTGCAGGTTGGATCCCAGGTCAGGGCACATACAAGAATCAACCAATGAATGCATGAATGGGTGGAAAAACTAATTGTTGTTTCCCTCTCTCTCTCTCTAATAAATTTTTTAAAATTTAAAAGGAATAAAAAATAAAGAAGTGTGGTGAGCTTGATAGTGGGAGGAAATTCAGGGGTGCAGAGATGGTAGTGGCCAGATCACTGGGACCTTTCAGGCCATGGCAAGAAGGTTGCATTTTATTTAGAATTCAGTGGGGAAGTCATTGGAGTGTTTCAGGGAATAGAATAATGTGACCCTTTGTCTATGGAAAGAGAGTCATGCTTTGTTGCTCAGGGGAAAATCCACAGATGAAAGAGACAATGGTAGCATGGGGAGGGAAGCTAAAGTGGGAAAGAGGGCGGACCCTCTAAACATGGTCCATACAGTGGAGCCACGTGCATGTGAATTTAACTAACTATCTGACTTTAAGCCTCTCCCTGCTCACACATCCAGCCCCGTTAAAAGTGGGACTGATCCTTTTAAAAGAGGAAAATTGCTCTATAGGGTCACAAAAGGAAGTACCAATTGGAAGCAGTGGCCAGGCTCTTTATAATTTGTCTAACACTGCAGTATGTGACTGATCAAGCAAGACTTAGGTCCAAACCCCAGCATTACTGAATCCCCACCAAGTGTCAGAGCCTGTTCTAAGGGCTTTCACATATATCCTGCTTCTCATGCTGTGGTAGTAAATAAAGTCATCTTGAAGGTATTACACAAATAGATCAAATTTGAGCTTTCATCCTGATTGTGAGAAGTCTACTCATCATTCTCTGGGCTCTCCTTTCCTTGAAAAGTAGATCCCTCGGGTGCTTACTTCATCTGAATATCAGTACTGTTTACTTCTGTTGTGCAGAAAAGAGGTTGAGAAGTCTGATTTAACTGCCTGAGGTTCCAACATCTACTCTGGTGAGGATGGTATGGAAAAGAGGAAGTTCCACTCTCAGGTCGAAAGGTTGAGGGCCCACCCACTATTGACAGCTGCACAGACTGGAGGGTGGTCAGTGAACCCTGGTTAGCACGGGTCACTCCACACCACAGGAGAATGGGTTCCCAGTTACAAATCTACTAACAGATATTTCCACCTACACTTAATTCACTATTTCTATTAAGGAACCTCAAGGTGGTTGGTCGGGGAAAAGCGCAACATCATGGCTCTGTTCCTAACTGGCCTTTCCCTAAGACACGATCGGCCCTGGTCTTGGGCCTGGCTTACCAGCCCCGCACTTTCACTCCATTGCCATCACCACTATCCTGGTGAATTTCTTCCTGAGGTCCACCAGTGTCCATTTCTGACCACTCACCTTAGTTAGGACCATCCCAGCACATCAGAAGACTTATATTAACTTGAACCCCAAAGAGAAGGAGTCAGGATTTCTGACTTACCAGGGGAATCTTTGGTCCCTTTGCATAGTTGGCCATCTCCTCTCCAGCAACCTCCACATTCCATTGCCCAGTTTGCTGCGGTGACACAGAGCTCCTTGCCTTAGCCAAGCCAAAAAAAAAGGGCTGTTTAGACCAGCTGCTCCAGATCCAGGAGCCCTCCTGCCTTATAGCCACACATCTCAAAGAGGCATACTACCAGTTATATTTATGACATAAAAGCTACAGTATTTGGTGATCAAAAAGTCAAGCATAATTCCCAGATCTCTGGCTTTGCCAGCTGGAAGGGTGATGTCATTGACTGAAACAGGGATTTCTGGAAAAAAAATGGATTTATAAGGAAGATATCTGTTTTAGACATTTGAAAGTATGCAGTGGTTTTTAAAAGTAGCCAGGTAGAAGGTATAGGTGTCAAATTCAAGAGAAGCAGTTGAGCTTGAGATTTGGAAACAACTGGGCTATTTGTGGTAGTTGAGTTACAAGTACGAGGTGATTGGGAAGAAGAAGGGAGCTGAGAAAGAACCTGAGGAACAGGACCATTTGAGAAGCAAGCCCTCCAAGAAAACTGAGAAGGAGCTCTCAGGGTTATAGAAAGACAGAGTCATGTCATAGAACCCACAGGGAGAGAACATTTCAAGAACTTGGAATTTGTTCAACAGTGTCCAAGGCAACAGAGGACAAGAAACAAGAGGGTGAAATCCAGTTATGAATTTCTCAGCTAGATAACAGCTGTTCAGGTCTGTTTAGCATATTATTGACCAAGGTCATGAGAGCAGATTACATTTCCTTTCAACAATTTGTACTTGGAGTGGTATCATTACACTCTCATCAGCATGGTATTGACATTTACAATTGGTGCACCTGAAGTCTTTTCATCACATCTTACTTTGTTGATTTCATCAAAAGCCAAAAAAGTCACTTTCTTTTTGATACAAACAAAATCTCGTTGCTACCATATTCTGTGTTGGCTTTACCACTTGCCTGTGACATTGCCCCACAGAGCAGGAGTTCTTCTGAGTTCAGCATGTCTACCCACATGTTAGGTAATGGCTCGGTTCTCCCACTCTTTTTATGGGAATACTAGAAAAACTTATTTTTTAAAGAATTTATTTATTTATTTTTAGAGAGAGGGGAAGGGAAGGAGAAAGAGATGGAGAGAAACATCAATGTGTGGTTGCTTTTTCTGTGCCCCCCACTGGGGACCTGGCCTGCAACCCAGGCATGTGCCCTGAGTGGGAATCGAACCGGCGATGCTTTGTTTCGCAGGCCAGTGCTCAATCCACTGAACCACAACAGCCAAGGCAGGAAAACTTATTTTGAACAATATGTTATACATCATTTGGTCTCACTTGGCTGGGGCATACTGTTTATATAGTTAGTCCACTGGTTTTCTCTTTTCTGACATTAAAATATTTCTACTTGGAGCCAATGTGATCATAAACAGTATTGCAAAACAGGCACTGAAATCAAGTGTCAGTGCTTGATTAGAAGACAGTTCAGAATATGCTTACGTTAACACTTCTAGGTCACTGAACTGAAAATATAAAATGTCTCAATCCTCCTGGAGGGTTTGCCCTGCAGAAAACACTGTTGACCTATGTTTCAGACACACTGCTGGGAAGACACCCAGTGAATGTCCACTCCAACTCTCATGCCTAGATTTTATTTTTGACTTCAGAGTCTTTGAGGGAAGAAGGCTTGTGTGGTAGCCTTCAAGGAGCAACAATAGACAGTAGTAGTTACTGGTCTGTGATGACTTCCATAGATGGTTTTAGAATCATTTTTACTCTTCAGCTATTCCCATTTTTTCTTACCATATAGATACTTCTTTGATAATGAACTATAGGGTGTTAATTTTTCCTTCATCTACAGTGCCTAGTAAATGATGGATTGCAACTGACAGTTCGTTAAGGCTTCTTCAGAAAGTATCCAGCCATGTATATGAAAAATAGAGATATTTATTGAAAAAGACACAAGATACAAGAAACATTGTCCATAGGACAATGACCCCTCAGTCCCTTTCAAAGTAGGCGCCTTGGGACCTCACACAGTTCTCCCAGTCACCATCAGCTGCCCTGTCGTTCTTTTCCTGAATCTCATCAATGGTCTGAAAGCGCTTCCCTTTCATAGGTGATTTTAATTTTGGGAAAAGCCAGAAATCACAGGTGTAAAGGGCTGACACACCCTTGGTGATCCAATGTTTCACCAAAAGCTCTGCACAAGATGTGATGCATGAATGGGTGCGTTGTCGTGAAGCTGGTGAATGGGTGAAGCTGCCTATCACCAGTTACCCAGAACTGCAGCCTTCTGAATCATCCGAATAGTTTCTGTGGAGGAATATCCAAGCTTAGTGCAAAATTGGATGCAGATTTGTTGCTCCACTCACTCAGTCATTTTGAATGCGATGGCCACACAGTACACATGCCCACTCACTGTTGTCTACCACCCCCACTGACTAGTACAGTGAAGTCTTCATTGTTCACACATGTGCATTCCAGTTCACTATCCTTGGCTGCCAGGTTACATCAATGTTAAACAAACTGTTCTTGTTATATTAACAATGGCTGGACTTTTTCCAAACAGAATCATATGATTTGGGGGGGGACACTTGCAGAAAGATGGTTACCACATGGAGATATTCATTGAAATAAATTAAGGAGGCCTGGCTTTTTGCATTTGTGGATGAGCAGGGGCTGCAAAGCCTGGAAATATATAAGTGTGTTGCCACCCTTCAAGGCCAGGCAGGTCCATGCTATTCGTGCAGACGGAAAAATATTCACAGAGCCATTGGGATGTCTGGCCTGCCTTTATTCATGGGTGGGCAAGCCTCACATGCTGCAAGCTGCGTCTGCACATCTCAGGTCGTGGCCCCTGCTCCCCAGCGTGTCTCTCATCATCATCGCCCCCAGCAGGGAGTCCCTACCTGTTTAAGTATTAGAGGGGAACAAAGCTGGAAAACTGCCAGAACATTACATAACATAACATAATTCTGGGCATGCGAGTTCACTTCATGTTATGGGAACCATTTATCGGACCCAGTCTCAAGGGTATGAGAGCACTAGTTATCAGGCCCCTCCCAGGCTATGGGAATGCTGCTTCCCTTAGCTACCCAGACACCTGGATGAGGAAGCCAGACTGCCTCCACTTACCCTACAATCAGATACTAATTCTTACTGCCCGTAAGAAAGGACATCTTCTAGAGCCCTTTTCTTTCTATGGACTTTCATGAGAAGTCCTGGTTGGGGACAAAGAGGTCATTAAAGCTGTTTACTGATACTTTCTTTTCCTTCTGAGCACCTGATAGGATTGAGCTTCTCCGCATGGTCCTGTGACTTGCTGTAGCCAATCAAATGTGAGCAGGAGTGGACCTATCATTTCTAGGGGAAGCCTTGAAAAGTTGGTGTCAGATCCATCACATTCTTCTCTCTCTACCCCTATGCCAGCCATACTATTCAGATGATGGCTCCATTAATCTGTGTCCATGAGTGAAAGTGGTCAGGAGTAAAGCCTTCCAGTATCCGGAGATGGACAGGTAGCTCGAGAGATAATGAAGACTTAAATAAAGAAGACTTACTGCTTTAAGGTATGGAGATTCAGGGTCTGATGCTGACATTCTTGATTTTTCAGGGGCCAAGCACCTGAAGTGGTCACTACACCCCTGACAGTGAAGAGAGTGAACAGGAGGGTGTAAGCCAGCAGAAACACTTGGGAAGTGGATTCAGCTAGCACAAATCCGGGTTGTTTTCATTATAGTAGTCTCCATTACACAGTGCCTTACAATCCTCAAGAGCATTTTTGCATCAATTATTTCATTTCTTCTTCCTGTGTTCTCAGGGGTAATCAGACCTCTACCTCTCCCTTCCAGGCAAGCTTTTCCTGGTCAGAGTCAGATGCTCTCGTTGTCCCAGCCTACTCTGAATATGTGCTGCAGTTTAAAAATATTACCTGTTTTCCTAGGGAGCTGCATCTTCTTCATAATTTCATACCTTCTTTCCAACATCCACACTTCATGGTTTCAGACTCATAGTAAATGCCTTACAAATGCTCATCTGAAAAAGTTGAGAAGTTCAGCTGCAATTCTGATGTTACAAGCTGATGAGTAGTAACTAGGATTCATATCTACGGCTTTTGATTCATTCTGTGACTTATCAAAAATAAGACCACTCCATAATCTTGTTCAAACAGACAGATCATGAATATTACTAAATCACAAAAATGACCAAAAATGGCTATGATGGCTGCTTCTGCTCAATGATGGCTTTAGCCTCCATCTAGTCTTCAGTCCTTCTAAATAAGACTTATTAAGACATCCAGACATGAACTTACTCTGCCTCCTAATAGCATCCGATCCAGTTCAGGCTTTGCTTTTTTTAACCCTTCTCAAAACCACAGAACATAAACCCAAATTCCATAGTAAGTTGTAAACTCGAATGCGATACTCCATGGTTTCCTATGAATGCATTCCTCCTCACTACAAGCTGCAAGACATAATAAACCCAGCTTGGTCACAGTCGGGTTATGTTCCCGGTGGGCTTACCAGAGCCCATGTACAGTCCCTCCAGCACTCCAGGGCTGGAGGGTTTCTTTACAACAATCCCGTAAAAGTATTACCACCACTGGAGAGATAGAAAAATGGAGGTTCATAGAGATGAAATAATTCGCCCAGGTTTACACCACCAGGAAGAGCCAGCGAGCACCTTCCAGACCAAGGCTAACTCTGCCAGGAGCACTGTATCTGCAACCTGCACCCGCTGTCCCCTACCCCACCCCCTCCTCTGCCTCTCTTTTTAGGGCCGTTGCCGGGCCCCCGACAGGCAGGGCAAATATGTTACTTGTGCAACAGATCCCCTGTGTGCTTCTGTGAAAAACAACACCGGACCCGGACTGGATCAAGAACCATGGCGCCCGGATTAGCGCCCTCGGCGCTGCCCAGCTCCAGGCCTAGGCCTCCCGGGTCGACTGCGGGAGAGCGACACTGGGTGGACCAATCACGAGAGCCAATCGCTGAAGAGCTGGGACGACTGTGACTGCGGCCGTGGCCCAACCCGCACCCTGGCGGCCCCGCCCCCTTGGCGGGGGTGGGGGGTGCCCGGGCTGAATCAGCGCCAGGCCCTACCTGGCCGCACTGCCTGCTCTCGCGCAGGGTCCGCTACTCGCGCTACGCCTCCCGGATTTCCCGGGCCTGCGGGGCCGCGGGACCGCGGAGGAGCTGGCCCAGGGAACCGTAGCCTTGGTCACTGTAGACGCGGAAGTGCTCTTGCCTTGCTTTGTTGTCAAATAAGGGCTGCAGTCTCCCGGCAGGTGCATTGGGTCGAGTTCCACGGAGATTGCCCTCCCATTCTGGCGGACCGCGCCTCTGGGGACACCGGCTGCTTGCGAGGCGCGGCCGAGCACAGAGCAAACCCGAGGGACCCCAGGTGCAGGAAGACTAACAGTGGGGTGAGTCAAAAACAAAACAAAACAAGTCCCTTTAACGTTGGGAGCTGCTTTCTAAAAGGCCCCCTTCCTGTCCGCTGTTAACGGGCAGCCAGAGGACAATAACAAATAACAGTGCTACCTTCTCGTCCCAGGGCAACCTCACTGTTCTGCTTAGGGAATCCCGCTGGCAGCGTACCATATAGGGACAGTAGTGTGATCAGTAGTCTCCAAAATGGGTAACAACTTCGTATTTTATGGAGTTGTCTTAAAGGCGGTGTAAGCCCTGCAAGTCCTACTCTTTAAATCGAAGTCTGGCAGTCAAAGGTTTACCGAGCGCCCTATTCCAGCGCAGACGCCAACTCTTTTAAAGTGCTTACTGCTCTCTGTCCCCTGGTTTGCTTGTTTACGCCACAAAATTCCTCTAACTTTCCCGTCACTGAAACTCTAGCTTCCAGAAGAAGAATGTAACTCATTGTTCCTTTTTTCTTTTTTGTGGAACTCAGCTACCTACCTACCCAGGCACTATGAAGATTTTCCTTGTAGAACCTGCCATTTGCCTGAGCGCGTTTGCCATGACCTTGACCTCCCCACTGACAACACAGTACGTGTACAGGAGGATATGGGAAGAAACAGGCAACTACAGTGTTGCGCCCGAGAGCAATATTTCTGAGTGTGAGAAAAACAAAAGCAGCCCGATTTTTGCATTCCAGGAGGTAAGGAATTAAAATACACAGAAAACATAATAAAAAGCAAAGTGCAATGGGGCTTTAAATGAAAGAGAACATGACACTCATCATACATTGACCCTTCAAGGGTCACGGTGAAACTCCTAAACCCTAAACCAAAGTGCCTATCTTCCGTTCTCCTCCTGTTTGAAAGTTTCCGGACACCTTTCGTCTGCCTCTGCCCCTTAAAAACCCACCTTTTCTGGCTCTTCCTCTTTCTCTCAGAAACTTTCAGAGCAGTCTCATCTCCTCTGTGGTTCTCTCCTTCCTCCATCCCTCTCCCACCCCCCAAAAAGACTGATTGTGGATCAAGGCCAGTACCAATGAATGTTCTGTGGACAGGGCTGGGACAAAGCATGATACTTCTGCCTTTCCTTTGTTCTCTTCCTCCCGGCACCCTCTCCGCGTCATCACCGAAGACTGTGGGGCCAGCCTCTGTCATGGGGTGGGAGGTGGGACAGCACTGGCCATTCATCACTTGGTTATATCAAGTCAGCTTTGACTCCTGTGTGTGGGGCCATCTGGGGTGGAAAGCAGTCATTTTGCTCTGAGGACACTGAAAATATTTAGGCAGATATTACAAAGTCTTTCCTTCTTCCTCTCCTCCCCCAATTTTTATTAATCTAAAACCAGAGGTCCATCACCATTCTCCTGTCCCCTCAGGCAATTTTTAACCAAGTCCACCAGTGTCCACATGCAAAGGACATAGCATCCAGATTTGGCTCCCACCCTCAACAATGCCTCAAAAACAAACCACATTTACAAACTTTAAACTCTTCCTCTTGGGGATATTTTGTGATGGCAAAGGGTGGTGCTGCCTCCCCAGTCAATAGACGAGAAGTGCTTATAGGAATCTGTGTCACCTGCCTGCTGGCTCTAAGATTGTCTTCTCAGAGGAAGAGTGTTCAGGTGTGACTGGGAGGGAGATCTGAGCGCTGGGGGAAATGGCGAAGCACCCAGGCAGGGAGGCTCTAGCCCACAGGTGGCAAACACAAGGCCCGTGGGCTGAAATCCGGCCCTCCACCTTGTTTCTACCTGGTGGCAGTGCCGAGCTCCTTGCTCCTAGTCAAGGAGTAGTTACATTTGTACAGTCCTAAAATGACATTCGGCCCATTGAAGGAAACAGTGAGGCTGATGTGGTCTCCAATGAAAATGAGTTTGACACCCCTGCTCTAGCCCTTCCTGAGGTGTTCCCCCAGGTGTTAGGCATACCCTTGCCAGGTGAGACCTGGCTGTTTGGCACAGCCCCTGCTGTTAACTCATTTTCTCAATTCCATGGGAGAGATTTTCGTGGAACTGATCATTTCTGGACAATCATATAGACATCAAGGTTCTACCCTAGAGTGAGGTCATAAAAATAGAAAGGTCAAGGTCTCACCTCATGGTGTATCTTCAAGAATGTTTCTATGATCTATATGTCATTCCCTGGGAGTGAGAAGGCTCAGAAGGCTCAGTAGGCCCACCACATTCCTGGGAGCAGTGGAGGGAAGGAGGAGGAGAGGGCTGGGACATTGGAAAAGTTGGCTGCCTTTCCCTTGTCAGAATGAGGGGAGACAGGCCTTGGTCTAGCCCCCCTGATGGCCTCTGTGACTTGTGCAGGTGATGAGTTGAGTGTTGGCTTCACCTGTGGCCTGACCCAGCTGCTGAAAGCCCCCACTGCCTGGAGCAGTGGTCTCGTTTTGCAGATTTTTGCCAGATTTTTTAATTAATTGACTATAGTTTCATTTATTGTTTTTCACTTGGATTAATATCCAAGAGAACATACTGCCCTAGATCCCTTCCCTTAACGTTGGTGCTCTAGGGCCACAGGTGCATCTTCTCAGACTAGGGATCTAGGGACCACCTAGATCTAGGGATCTGCCACCAGTGGGGGCAGGCCATGGCAGCCTCTTTCCTTTTGCTCCCTAGGACGGAGGGACATTTTTGCTTCTCAGGAGCTACCACCACCACCTTTAGCACTTCTTGCTAGCCCCTTTTCTGGATACTGTGCCCATGTAGCTTCTCAGAGAATACTCTTCTTTTCAAATCCAAAACACAAATGTCCCTCTTTCCTGAGCTTCTGTCTCAACACCCGCCTCTGCTGGGTGGGTTCTGGCCACTTGCTCACTGTAAGAAGTGTAGCAGTGTGTGGCCTGTTCCTGTTTCAGACAGGGTCGGTCCCTGGCTGAATGAATAGATGAATGAATGATTTCTCCAGCTCAAATTTTTCTTGCCACTCCCCTAAAAGTTCAATTGTGTGTAAAAAGGGTGCATAATATGATAACGTGTTGAGCTTCTTGCTGTTATAGGATATTTCTTTATCATTCCTACATAACAAATACATATACATGTACATGTACTAGAATGAAAATATTGTGAATTTCAAGAAATAGCTATAAGAGTAAACTGAGCTCTTTCATTTATATTTAACATTTAAAAATCTGGATGGAAGTCTTATTTTCCACCCATTTAGGGATGAGATCTAATATATATACATATATATATTCTTATAAATAAATATTGATCTAACCTATTTTTCAAATCTTCAACTTTTCTGAGCCCTGTGACAATGAGGTATGCCAACATTCTTCCCTGGCAAAGAGATCAATCTCCAAAGGACCTCTTAACAAATTGGGGAGGCTGTGGGAAGGAAACTCTGGGCTAAGGGTAAAGAGGTAGAAAATTCTAGACGTGTTTGTTGACCTTTGTGGAGGAAGGAATTTCTAACCCCCTTTCCACTCCCTTCTTCCTTGCTAAATGGTTCATTTTGAAGTTCAATTGGTCATTGGGGTCTATTCAGACAACTTTCAAGACAGGGACTTTGCTATTGGAGGGGACAACTTAGGGTTCCCAACAGATCACAAAGTTGTTCTTGCTCAACAATTTGTAGATAAACTTTTAATAACTAATCCAATGCCTTGTTATCAACAGAAAAGGAATATCTTCCATTTAGTTGGAATAAATGCATTTTGGCCTATGAAATTGTGACTGCTTTAAAATCACTGTTACTTTCCTTACTTTTTCCCTGTTTCAGTACATTGTCATTCTGTGCAGTGTCAGATAGAAAATAGCACTTTTTAAAACTCTGATTTCTCCCATTTACCCTTATATATTATATCATTGTAATTCTCCAGGGTTTAAAAGGTACACACACAACTTATGTCTTAACTTTGACTCATGTTTAAATATGCTTTGAATTTCTTTAAAAACTGTGTTGTAAAACATAGGCTAGAGATGAGGAGTACTGCCTGTGAAAGATTGGATAGGAATGACAGCAAATGGAAAGGAGAAGTCGGGACTCAGGTGGAGCGGGGAAGTGGAAGGGGGAACCCCAAACCAGAATGTCTTTTGACAAGTTGATTACAAGATAACTTTCATTTATTTATTCAACATACATTTATCCAATGGCTACTATATCTGTGGGTGATACAAAGACGTTCTGAAGAAGTCTGACCTTAAAGAAATAAAGTGGCTAAAATGAGTGGACACTGATCATGTACTAGGACCTTGTGCCCGGCACATTATATGTATTTTAATTTAACTCGCACAACAGCCTGCAAGATAGGGGCTGTTGTTATCCTCCCTTGTCCGAGGAAGAAGCTCTTACAGAAATAAGTTGGTCAGGATCACATGTGTCTGTTAGCTGTGCTAGCAAGTTCCAGAGTCATATTTTTCTTGATTATTCATTCATTCAATCAATATTAAGCATCTACTCTGTGACAAACACTGTTCTAGAAGGCAGCGACACTGTGGTGAGGAAGATAAGGTTCCAGCCCTCCTGTAGTGTAGACTGTAGTGGAGGGGGCACACAACGAGCAGGTTGGTTAAAATATGTCCTGGCCCCAGAGGGGAGAGTGCACTAGATGGGTTAGTGGAATTGCTTTTTTGAATTAGGAGACTGGTCACAGTAGGCCCTCTAAGGAGGTGACATTTGAATTGAGGAAATGAGCTGTGTGACAGTTGGGGGAGGGAACAGCAAATGCAAAAGCAAATGCGCATGGAGTGTTTGAGGGGGTGAGAGGAGGGAGGAAGTGAAGATGAAATCAGAGAAGTTTTGGGCCACCCACACCACCACCACCACCACCGCAAGGAATGGGGTGTATTCTACCGTGAGGACAGCAATTAGGGGATTCTGAGCAAAGGAGTAACAGAAGCTGAAGTGTGTTTGTGAAGATCATTAGAATTGCTGTGAAGATCATTCTGACCAGCTGGATTTGAATCACATTCATCTGCCACCAGAGCTCAATCTTAATCATTGTGCCAAGAAGTACAGCTGGGTAATGGCAGTTGTTGTGTGGGAAGGTCCAGAAGAAAGGGAAGCTACATCTGTTTGGACTTTCAGGGAAATCCAGGTTGGACTGTGCCTGGAACTTAGAGAGTATTTGGGGAATGAGCAGGGACAATGCTGGAAAGTGAGGTTGGACCACTTCTTGGTGGCCTTCTTACCAGACTAAGGAGTGTCAACATTCTGTAGCAGGCAGTGGGGAGATACTGAAGCTTCTAGGCAGGTGAAAGATGTGCAGATCCCATGTCTGTGGTCTTCGAAGTGAGAGGACTGGCCATGCTAACTGAATTGGATACAGAGACCAGTCAGATGCCAGGGTGGTCCAGGTGAAAATGAATGAGAGTTGTCAGTCCACTGTCACTCCGTGGGACTATGAAGAAGGAAAGGGGCCTGAGAAACATGGGGTGGCAGAATGTGCTGTGTCAGTGGGGCACAGGTGAGGCAAAGGAAAAGGCCAGAACCAAGATGACTAAGTTTTCAGGCTGAGTGACAGGGACATTTTCTGGCCACATGGAATTGTTCGAATTGCATGATTGTGTAAAAATAGAAATAGGCTCACTATTTTAAAAAAAAAGAAAACATTAATTCAGTATTTGATAATTTTGTGGTCCATCAGTTGTTTAGGTGCTTTCTAAATATTACATGAATAAATCTTTTTTAAATGAGCTTAGTAATCCCCATTATAAAAGTGGCACATACTCTTTATATAAAATTTGGAAAATACAGAGAAGTGGCAAGCAGAAAATGCTTTTAATATCACCCCAAATTTTTTCTGTCAAATAACTAGTATAGCAGTTGTTACACTGCCAGTCTGTGTATGTGCATACCTGGTGAGGTCCTCAGGGGAGCTGAGTTTATCTCATTCCTTAGTTTACCTCATTTTTCCAGTTTAATCAGTGCAAAGCTCCTATTTGGGTTTTATCTTAATTTTTCATAAATAAAGGAATGTTTCTCCCTGGAATGGAATGTTTGTGGAAACATGTATAAAAAGGACATTGGAGTGCCTCCTAAAAAAGGTCTATCAAATGTGACATTTACACATGATGTTCACTCCTCTTCAGAGTAGAGAGAAAGACATACCATGGGAAAGGGTGTTGCTCTGGTTGAAACAGCGATCTGCTCTCTCAGTGCTGACTGTCTGCATAGGAAAGAGAAGTCAGTGCCTGGCCAGTCCCCGAGGCCTTGAGGTCTGTGGGTCTCCTGTGTGAGACAGACACCCATTGATACGCATATTTTTACTTTTACGGGTTAATGTGCCCACCACGGAACTTGAATTCTGTGACTGAGCATTGATGATGGTATCGCCTTTTGATGTTTGTTTTGTGAACTGGATGAAGGTTTAAGCTGTGTGAACCCACACACCAGATTTCCCATCCCTGACCTCCCAGCGACGTATAGTACACATTGTGCTGTCTTTATGTGCATTGGGCACACCGCTGTAAACACATGGTCTTCTTTTTATTTCTTTGCAGGAAGTTCAGAAAAAAGTGTCTCTTTTTAATCTGCAAATGGACTTAAGTGGATTAATTCCTGGCTTAGTGTCCACGTTCATGCTTCTGTCCCACAGTGACCACCGTGGACGAAAGTTCCCTTTGATTTTGACTTCAGCCGGTGCCCTTGCAACCAGCATCTGGCTCTGTTTGCTTTCCTATTTTGCCTTTCCCTTCCAGCTTTTGATTGCATCCACCTTCATTGGGGCCCTTTGCGGCAATTCTACCACATTTTTGGGTGCCTGTTTTGCCTACATAGTTGATCAATGTAAAGAAGAGAAACAAAAAACAATTCGAATAGCTATCATTGACTTCCTACTTGGAATTGTTACTGGATTAACAGGACTGTCTTCTGGCTATTTTATTAGAGAATTAGGTTTTGAGTGGTCCTTTTTCATTGTCACTATGGTTCTTACTGTTAACTTGATTTATATTTTATTTTTTCTTGGTGATTCAATGGAGGAATCTTCATCTCAGATTGTTTCCATATCATGTCGTGAAGGCTTTAAAAACCTATTTTACCAAACTTACATGCTTTTTAAAAGTGCTTCCGGTGAGCGACGGTCTTTGCTCTGTTTGTTACTTTTCACAATGATCACTTATTTTTTTGTGATAATTGGCGTTTCCCCCATTTTTATTCTCTATGAATTGGATTCACCACTCTGCTGGAATGAGGTTCTTATAGGTTATGGGTCAGCTTTGAATAGTGTCTCCTTCTTGAGTAGTTTCCTGGGAATATGGTTTTTTTCTTACTGTATGGAAGACATCTCCATGGCCCTCATTGGAATTTTAACCACCATGGTGGGAATGGCTATGACTGCTTTTGCCCGAACAACGCTGATGATGCTTTTAGGTGAGTTACACATGTAGCCTTAAAACTAACTGTGTATGCGGTTTATGTAAAATGAGTTTAGTGTGTTAGGTGAGAAACTTTAATATAAAATTTACTGTTTACTGCATTCTAATTCAATTAAAGGTAATTTGTTAACAGCTAGTTTGCCAGGAGCTGAGGACCAATTTGCTTTAAAAAATAATTTACATAATAACCACAGTTTTCCAAATTTACCTATTTTCCAAAAAATTGTTTTGAGGAACATTCTTCTTATGAATCAGTTCTTCACCAAACTGAGTGTTTCTTAAAAGGCTGCTAAGGCTACTTCCTGTAAAAAAATTTTAAGACAGTTATATAAAGCATATAGTACAAATTTAGAAGGAAAATTCATACTCATTGAATACATTTAAGAAAAACCTTCTTCATGGCAAATTGGTCATTGAAAGAATGCTAACACTAAAAATGCCAAGTCTGAAAAATCAAAAACAAAAAACACACAGAAAAAAACTACACAAGAGTTGACTACAATAATTAGGGAAATAGCCGATCAATCCCAATTGGTACTTCTGGACCTAAAACTTCCATTAGCTCTTATTCTTAGTACTGGCATTAAGAATACAAGTGTAAACTAGCCTTAAACTCTTAACTCATTAAATAGAATCCTACATTTCATTCAGTTTTTAAATGCCATCACTTAGGATGCTTATAGAAATAAAATATTTAGAGAAAAAGTCTTTTACATTTAAAATTGACTGTTAGTTTTCTGATTTCCAACCATCTCTCGCAGTCAGGCTGCCCTTCCTCTTCACTGTTGTGCCACTCTCTGTTTTGCGGTCCATGATGTCAAAAGTGGTTCGTTCTTCTGAACAAGGTAAGTTTAATTTGCTTAAGGACCATAATGAATCTGCAACCTGTGCCGCTGAAACCTATGCATGATCAATGTTTGCTTCTTCAGAGAATCCACAGCCCTTTTTCTGCACAGACTCCTTTTGAATTAAATGGTCAGTTCTGTGTTAGGGAGAAGCTTCTATTCAGACAAGGGAGCCCCTGCCCAGGGCCACATGCTTTAGGAGGCCTGCTCTGGCCAGGCCCTGCCCCAAGAGGAGGAGACCTCAAGGCCAGGCAGATATGCCCTCTTGGAGCCCACAGCACCTGTCCCCTTTTAGACTATGCTCTAGGTACCTGGGTCCCCATAATTCCTAGCCAAACAGCTCTGGGATCATGTCCAGTGATGCCTGCATGATCTTCTTCCTTAGATCCTTTCTTCTGAAGGAGGACTATCAGCCCAGTGTGCTCACCTCTAGGCCAAAGGGGGTAGCCAAACAGTGACTTTTTATAGGAGACCTGGCCTACCATTGGGATTGCAGAGCAGGGTGTCCACAGCCATATGTGAAGGGCCCTTTCTGAGCAGGATGGAGCAAGAGGTGGGACACATGGTGGGCTGCAGCCTGCAGTTGGAGACAGAAGGCCAGCACTGTCAGTTTCCTACATGGGATTCTCAAAAGTCTGAGGATTCTAAATTCATGTCTGACCTTCCAAAGCATTACAAAGGTGTGTTTCTCAGAGTAAGGAGACAGAACATATCTTAGTTAACAGTTTGTTAGTCAGAATTATAGCTTTTAAATACTTGGAATATAACATAGAGGCTTATAACTGTATTCTTATGCTGGGCCTGATCCAGAGTCCTGGTAAAAGCAGGACCCCGCTCAGGTGGTTCAATGAAGAGATGTTAATGAAGGACATTAGAGAGGAGTGTGCAGTGTGGAGGCACCCAGACAGGATGGCCCGGATAGGGAGGGAGGAGAGAAGAAACACCACAACCTTTCTCTCCTTGTTCATCCCATTGACCAAGTGCAACAGGACGTCAGGCCATCAAGGAAGCCCAAGTCATTTAATTTGTGGGGTGAGGCTCCCAAGCACAGAGCAGGGCAAGGAGAGAATACAGTTGAAGGGGGAGGACAGTGAATAATCAGTACAAAAGGGAAATGAAAGTTAAATTTCTAGTAGAACTACTTACTAGTTAAATATCAGGCATATGGAGTTGTCCTCCTTCCCCTTTGTAACATCTGAATATTATTGGACTTTGGAGCTTTCCTTTGTTTCATGTCTTACGCTGGTGCAAATGTTCACATTAATTGTTTATGAATAATTCACAGTCATGCTTTTCTATTCATGGCAGTTTAGTCAACACTGGGGGCACTGAGTAATTCTATAAGTTCAAAAATATATTTAATTCTTTTTCACTCATAAGATAGAGCCATATATTTACACAGCTGTTTATAGATTATGTGATGATAAGTGGAGAACCACATAGAAATATAAAAATTTTTAAGTATAGTATGTAAAAATCTACTTGCTTCCTTGAATTGTGCAGTGGTATGACACCAAAAGCACAACAATAAAAGAAAAAATAGTTAAATTAGACTTTAATCAAATTAAAAACTTTTGTCTGTCATCAAGAAAGTAAAAAGACAACCCATGGAATGGGAGAATGTATTTGCAAATCACATGTTTTGATAAGGAACTTGTATCCAGTATATATAAGAATTCATAAAATTCAACAGCAAAAAGACAACTGAAAAATGGGGAAAGTATTTGAATAGATACTTCTCCAAAGAAGATATACAAATGGCCAATAAACACATGAAAAAATGCTCAACATCATTAGGCATCAAGAAAATGGAAATCAAAACCACTGGATGGCTAAAATGAAAAGGACGGCATTGCTGAGGATGTGGAGAAATTGGAACCCTCATACACAGCTGATGGGATGTGTAAAGTGATACAGCCATTTTGCAAGACAGTTTGGTAGCTCCTCAGAAAGTTAAATAGTTACCTTATGACTCAGCAGTTCCATTCCTAGGTAGGTACCAAGAGAAATGAAAACACATGTCCACACAAAACTGTGTACATAGATGTTCACGGCAGCATTGTTTATAATAGCCAAAAAACAAAAGCAATGCAAATGTTTGTGAACTGATGAATGAATAAACAAAATGTGGTATGTCTCTGCAATGGAATATTATTTGCAATAAAAAAATAAAGTACTGACACATGCTACAACACGAACCTTGAAGTCATTATGCTAAATGAGAAAAGCTAGTCACAAAAGGCCACATATTATATAAATATGAGTCCATTTGTATGAAATGTTCAAACAAGGCAAATAAATCAACAGAGACTGAAATTAGATTAGTGTTTCCCAGGGGCTAGGGAGAAAGGGAGTGATGGGTACAGAGTTTCTTTTCAGGG
This sequence comes from Trachops cirrhosus, assembly GCA_028533065.1. Lineage (NCBI taxonomy): Eukaryota > Metazoa > Chordata > Mammalia > Chiroptera > Phyllostomidae > Trachops > Trachops cirrhosus. Next base: position 91,284,651 of record CM052539.1, read on the forward strand.
TGATAAAAATGTTCTAAGATTAGTATGATGGTTGCCTGGCTCTGTAAACATACTAAGAGCCACTGAACTGTACAGTTCGAAAGGGTAAATTTTATGGTTTATGATTTATATTTCATGCTGTTCAGGGGAAAAAGAAAAATCTATGTGTTTGACTTAGAACTAAAATAGACTTGTCAGGATGCATAGTTTATTTTTGTTCATATTTTATTTAATTTATAAAGAGTTTTAAAAAGTCATTTCATATTATTTAATGTAGTGACATTGTAAAATGTTTAATTTACATTTTGGAATTTCCTATTGTGAATTGTGACAACTTTTAGCTTTATCCTATTGTCATTGGAACTGTTATGCATTATCCTAGGCCACTGTGTATAAGGGACTTGACCATCTGCAGATGTGGGTATCTGCAGGGGCCCTGGACCCAGTGGTCTGCAGGCACCGAAGAACAACTACAGTTTTCCACCATAGGGGGAGAGGAGGTCAGTGCCCTTAATCCCCACATTGTTCAAGGCCAACGGTATTATGTTTTCAGCATCTCTCATGTCAAGTCCAAGGACAACTCTTCTTGGTTTCTTCACCCACAAAATGGGTAACTGACTTCTCAGGAATTTTGAAGGAATAGTTTTCACTCACCAAGCTGTGCCTCCATGTTTGTTCTTTTCAAGGAATAACAGTTCATTCTCATTTGTTGTGTAACTCAGCCTTTTCTTTTTCTCTCCATATACCCCAACCCCAAATAGGGACCCTGTTTGCAAGTATTGCTTTCTTAGAAACACTTGGCGGAGTCACTGCAGTTTCTACCTTTAATGGAATTTATTCGGCAACTGTTGCGTGGTACCCAGGCTTTACCTTTCTGCTGTCTGCTGGTCTATTACTAATTCCAATGATCAGTCTATGGTATGTACTTAGTTTTAATCATTTTGCGAAAGGATAGCTGAATTAAATGAATTTCCTAATCTCACCAATAAAATTGCATAGATCTGTTGAAGTGTGGCCTCAGAATGTACTTTTCTCAAGAAATTTGCACATGAAGACATCTTTCAATAATTTTGGAAACAGGAAAAAAGAGGCAGTGACATGGCTGACGAGAACTAGGAGAAAGAGTGGGTCAGATGGAGATTCTGACAAGTTGCCCCAGTCTCTTTAAATATGAACAATTGATTAGATTAGCATCAAAAGCTCAGCTGGTTGGAGCATTACCTGGTACAGCAAAGGGTTGTGGGTTCGATGCCCAGTCGGGGTGCATATAGGAGGCAACCAATTGATGTTTCTTTTTTTTAAGTATATTTTATTGATTATGCTATTACAGTTGTCCCAATTTTTTTCCTACCCTTTACTTTCTCCTCCCTGTACTCTGCCCCCCCACCAGTTCATGTCCATGGGTCGTACATATAAGTTCTCCGGCTTCTCCATTTCCTATACTATTCTTAACCTCCCCCTGGCTATTTTGTGCCTACCTATTCTGCTTCTTATTCCCTGTACCTTTCCCTCCACTGCTCCTCCCTCTCCACTGATAACCCTCCATGTGATCTCCACTTCTGTGATTCTGTTTCTGTTCTAGTTGTTTGCTTAGTTTCTGTTTTTTAGGTTCACTTGTTGATAGTTGTGGGTTTGTTGTCATTTTACTGTTCATAGTTTTTGATCTTCTATTTCATAGATAAGTCCTTTTAACATTTCATACAATAAGGGCTTGGTGGTGGTAAACTCCTTTAACTTGACCTTGTCTGGGAAGCACTTTATCTGCCCTTCCATTCTAAATGATAGCTTTGCTGGATTGAGTAATCTTGGATGTAGGTCCTTGCCTTTCATGACTTCATCTACTTCTTTCCATTCCCTTCTTGCCTGTAAGGTTTCTTTTGAGAAATCAGCTAATAGTCTTACGGGAATTCCTTTACAGGGAACGCTCTCCTTTCCTCTTGCTGCTTTTAAGATTCTCTCCTTATCTTTAATCTTGGCTAACTTAATGATGATGTGCCTTGGTGTGTTCCTCTTTAGGTACAACTTCTTTGGGACTCCCTGAACTTCCTGGAAGCCTATTTCCTTTGCCAGATTGGGGAAATACTCCTTTATTATTTGTTCTAGTAAGTTTTCAATATCTCACTTTTCCTCTTCTTCTGGCACTCCCATGATTCAGATGTTGGAACGTTTAAAGTTGTCCCAGAGGCTTCTAAGCTTCTCCTCATTTTTTTGCATTCTTGTTTTTTCATTCTGTTCCAGTTGGATGTTTATTGTTTCCTTTTGTTCCAAATTATTGATGAGTCTCAGGTTTTCTTCTCTTCACTGGTGGGTCCCTGTATATTTCCCTTTATTTCACTTTGTGTAGCCTTCATTTCTTCCTTCATTTTGCAACTGAGCTCAGCCAATTCTGTGAGCATCCTGATTGATTACCAGAGTTTTGAACTCTGTATCTGATAGGTTGGCTATCTTCTTGTCCCTTAGATCTTTTTCTGGAGCTTTGATCTCTTCTTTCATTTGGGCCATATTTCTTTGTGTCAGCACACCTGTTACATGTAATGGATGGAGCCTTAGGTATTTGCCAGGGAAGAGCAACCCTCATTGCTGCGTTGTGATGCTGTATGTGGGGGAGGGGTCAGAGAGGGAACAGTGGCACTTGCTCTGTTCTCTTCCCACTTTCCATCACTTCCCTCACTTCCCACAAGTAGTTTGTGCCCTTTAGGTGCTAATTTGTAGGTGGATGGGTTTGCACTCGTTTTAGGACCCTGTGAGTCTCTCCAACATATTCTCCTATGAGGCTGAGAGTTTCTCCTGTCTCCACAATCCCCACAGATCTTTTCCTCAAACTGTGGTTTTGAGTCCTTAGTTGCCCGCCCTGAAACCCAGGGTTTTGAGGTCCATCTAGCTCCCCCGCTTTCCCCCAGGCTTGTCTGTGAGCGAATGTGGGATTGCTGGCATGGTCCTCCAGCTGCCTCCTCGCCTCGTCCTCTCTGCCCTGCTGCCCATCTCTGCCCCTCCTATCTCTGGTTGAATGTTTCTTCAATTCCTTGGTTGTTGGACTTCTATGCAAATATTTTTCTGGAAGTTCTGGTTGTTCTTTGTTTTTAAATTGGTTGTTTTCCTCTTTTGGTTGTGTGAGGAAGGGAAGTCTTTCTGCCTCTGCCTCCATCTTGGCCCCTCCTCCTGATGTTTCTCTCTCACATCTTTCTTTCTCTGCCTCTCACTTCCCCACTTCCTCTCTCTCTAAAATCAATAAATAGCCTCGGGTGAGGATTTTAAAAAATTAAATAAATAAAATTAGCATCTTAAAAAATATATATAGACATATATATCCAAACCATGGTTTCCTAGAGTGTAACATCCTCTGATGGCCAAAAGACTAACATAAGAAGATATACTTCAGTACGGATTCTTAGATGAATGAAAAGAGCAAATAGCAGGCAATGACTGAGGAATTCTCTTTCCAGAGCTGTCTTGTTTAGTGACTCCCTTTTTAATTGTCAATATCCAAATAAATACAAAGTACAAAACACTTTGGATGAATAGTACATAGAATGAAAAGATAGAGCAGAAGCATAAACATAAGAGAAATGTTTATTTCTCCCTTTGCCTTTCAATTAAGAAAAAGCATAAGTTATTAAGTATGTGGTTGCTGAAGTGCCCAAGCAGTATATTTGACACATTCTTGGAGCCAGTGCCTTGAGCTGAGAGCTCATTCCCCTGTCTCCACTGGCTGTGGCCCATTTCCCCATGTGATACCACAGCCCTGATGCCTCAGGGGAAGAAGGTGGGCATGGTCTTCAGGCTGCCTTCTCCTCAGCACTGTGGGAGGTGGCTGTGGGTTGGGAGGACAGTACCTACCTGCACAGGCTATAAGCATTCTCCCAGGACTATGAACTCCTTGGAGCAGGGGTGTCAAATTCATTTTCACCAGGGTCCACAGCAGCCTCACAGTTGCCTTCAAAGGGCCGAATATAATTTCAACTCCTTAACAGTTAAGGAGTAGTTACATTTACACAATCCTAAAATTATTTCAGCCCTTTGAAGGCAACCGCAAGGCTGATGTGGACCCTGGTGAAAATGAATTTGACGCCCCTGCCTTAGAAGATCAGCCCATGTCTCATTTATAGTGGGATCTCCGTACATATTATCCCAATTGAGTTCTGATACCTCAGTCTATGTAAGACAGAGTGCAATACTATTTATAGTTCCTCTGTAATTTTTATGAAAACTGATTTTTACTAGGCATCTTTTTTAAAAGAGAGTATTCACCTATCGAATTGGTATGTGCTCTGCTAGTGAGCACATGATCACACAATCAACCTTATACACAGCTGGTGGTGACATTATTTGGCACTACCATTTTTGGAAAGGAGTTCATAAATCTGTATGAAAGGCTTTTAAAATGTTCATAGTATTTGACCCAGTGATTCCTTTTAGAATCCTATCCTAAGGAAATGATCAGTAATATCAATATTTATATATAAAGAAGTTTGTTATGGTAAAAATGTTTTAAATGACAAAAATGTCCAACAATGGTTAAATAAAATGGTCTGTCCATATCATGAAAAATGACTTTAATAAGAATTGCCTACATGGGGAGTAGAATAATGGATACTTTTAATTTTAGTCTTCAGATACTTAAAAATATTCTGTTATGAATGCATTACTTTAATAACTGGAAAAATTAGTGCTGCTGGATAAAAAGTAGTTATCCTTCTAATAATGTTTCTAATATTGTAAATGTCATTGGTCTTCTGAGATCTTTTTAACCCTGAAATGTTCAGTATTTTTAAAATTGAAATTATATGCTATGTTAATTACTTCCAGATGGCTTCTTGTCCTACTTTCCATTATAGCTGGTGAGCATAAACTTCAGTCACAGCTTCAGTCATAAATATTCTTTGCAGGCCACACACTGTAGACAGTGGGCCAAGTGGATGTTCTAGGGATCTGGGAGAAAAAGAACTCATGCAGTTTTTACATTCTTTCCAGAATGCTATGGCAAATGACCCTGTTGGACTCAAAATAGCAGTATGTTCCTTCTATGAATAATCTTTTTTTTTATTGTTGTTCAAGTACAGTTTTCTGCCTTTTCCCCCGACCCCTCCATACCACCACAGCCCTCCCCACCTTCCTCCCCTGTTTCCACCCCCACCTTGTTATTGTCCATGTGTCCTTTATACTTGCTCCTGCAAACCCTTCACCCTTTTCCCCTGAAATCCCCTCCCCTCTCCCCTCTGGTCACTGTCAGCCTATTCTCAATTTCAGTATCTTTGGTTATACTTTGCTTGCTTGTTCATTTTTTTGATGAAGTTCCTGTTAAAGGTGAGATCATATGGTATTTGTCCTTCACCACCTGGCTTATTTCACTTAGCATAATGCTCTCCAGTTCCATCCATGGTGTTGCAAAGAGTAGGAGCTCCTTCCTCCTTTCTGCTCCATCGAATTCCATTCTGTAAATGTACCATAGTTTTTTGATCCATTTATTTACTGATGGGAAATTAATTAGGTTGCTTCCAGCACTTGGCTATTGTAAATTGTGCTGCTATGAACATTGGGGTGCATAGGTTCTTTTGGATTGGTGTTTCAGGGTTCTTAGGATATAATCGTAGCAGTGGAATTGCTGGGTCAAAAGGCAGATCCATTTTTAGTTTTCTGAGAAAATTCCATACTGTTTTCCATAAAACTGGTGCGGTTGCACCAGTCTGCAATCCCATCAACAGTGCACTAGGGTTCCCTTTTCTCCACAACCTCTCCAACATTTGTTGTTTGTTGTTTTGTTTATGATGACCATTCTCAGCGGTGTGAGGTGGTATCTCATTGTGGTTTTAATTTGCATCTCTCTGATAGCTAGTGATACTGAGCATCTTTTCATGTATGTCTGGATCCTCTGTATGTCCTCCTTGGAGAAGTGTCTGTTCAGGTCCTTTGCCCATTTTTTAATTGGGTTGCTTGTCTTCTTAGAGTGGAGTCATGTGAGTTCTCTATACATTTTGGAGATTAAACCCTTGTCTGAGGTAGTATTGGCAAATATGTTTTCCCATACAGTTGGTTCTCTTTTCATTTTAATGCTGTTTTCTTTAGCCGGGCAGAAGCTTTTTATTTTGATGAGGTCCCATTTGTTTATTCTTTCCTTTATGTCCCTTCCTCTAGGGAACATAGCAGTGAAAATGTTGCTGCATGAAATATCTGATATTTTCCTGACTATGTTCTCCTCTAGGACTTTAATGGTGTCACAACTTATATTTAAATATTTTATCCACCTTGAATTTATTTTTGTGTATGGTGCTCGAGTTTCATTTTTTTGCATTAGCTGTACAGCTCTCCCAACACTATTTGTTGAAGAGGCTATTTTTAATCCACCTTAGGCTACTGCCCCCTCTGTTGAATATTGATTGACCAAACAGACTTGGGTTTATTTCTGGGCTCTCTGTTCTGTTCCATTGGTCTATGTGTCTGTTTTTATGCCATTACTAGGCTGTTTTGATTACAGTGGCCTTGTACAGTTTGATATCAGGTATTCTGATCCCTCCTACTTTGTTCTTCTTTCTCAAAATTTCAGCAGCTATTCAGTTATAAATTTATATCCATATAAATTTTTGAAGTGTTCTATGTCTGTGAAATATGATATTGGTATGTTAATAGGTATTGGTATTTTAATAGCTATTGCATTGAATCTATAAATTGCTTTGGGTAGTATGGATATTTTGATGATGTTAATTCTTCCAATCCATGAACATGGTATATGTTTCCATTTGTTTGTGTCTTCCTTAATTTCTTTCTTCCATGATGTGTAGTTTTCTGAGTACAGGTCTTTTACCTCCTTGGTTAGGTTTATTCCTAGGTATCTTATTTTTCTTGTTGGCATATCAAATGGAATATTTTTTTATGATTTCTGCTTATGATGTTTCATTATTGGTATACAAAAATGCCTTTGATTTCTGAATATTGACTTTGTATCCACTGTTTAGCCAAATTCATTTATTAGGTTGAGCAGTTTTTGGGTGGAGTGTATAGGATTTTCTATGTACACTATCATATCATCTGCAAACAATGACAGTTTTGTTTCCTCCTGTCCAATTTGGATTCCTTTTATTTCCTTTTCTTGTATAATTGCTGTGGCTAGGACTTCCAATACTATGTTGAATAGAAGTGGTGTTCATGGACAACCTTGTCTTTTCCCTGATCTTAGTAGGAAAGATTTTAGTTTTTGCCCATTGAGTATGATGTTGGCTGTAGGTCTCTCATATATGGCCTTTATTATGTTGGGGAATGCTCCCTCTATTCCCACTTTGCTGAGTGTTTTCATCATGAATGGGTGCTATACCTTATCAAATGCTTTTTCCACATCTATTGGTATGATCATGTGATTTTTGTCTTTGCTTTTGTTTATGTGATGTATTGCATTTATTGATTTGCGAATATTGTACCATCCTTGCATCCCTGGGATGAGTCCCACTTGGTCATGGTGTATGATCATTTTAATGTATTCCTAGATGCGGTTTGCCAATATTTTGTTGAGGACTTTAGCGTCTATATTCATCAGCAATATTAGCCTAAAGTTTTTGTTCTCTGTTGTGTCTTTATCTGGTTTTGGGATTAGGATGAACTGGCTTCATAAAAGGAGTTTGGGAGTCTTCCATCTTCTTGGATTTTTTGGAATAGCCTTTGAAGGATAGGGGTTAGCTCTTCCTTAAATGCTCTGTAGAATTCTCCTGTGAAACCATCTGGTCCAGGGCTTTTGTGTGCTGGGAGTTTTTTGATTACTGCTTCACTTTTTTCTGCTGTTATTGATCTGTTCAGGCTTTCTGCTTCTTCTTCATTGAGTTTTGGAAGATTATATTTTTCTAGAAATTTGTCCATCTCACCTAGGTTTTCAAATTTCTTGACATATAGTCCTTTGTAGGAATTCCTTACAATCCTTTGTATTTCTGTGGTATCAGTTGTAATCTCTCCTCTTTCATTTCTGATTGTGTTTATTTGGGTTCTTTCTCTCTCTCTCTCTCTGTCTCTCTCTCTCTCTTTGATGAGTCTGCTTAAAGGGTTGTCGATTTTGTTTACCTGTTCAAAGAACCAGCTCCTGGATTTATTGATCCTTAGAATTGTACTTTTAGTCTCTATGTCATTTAGTCTCTATGTCATTCTACTGTAATCTTGGTTATCTCCTTCCTTCTACTTGCTTTGGGCTGTCTTTGTTGTTCTTTGAGTTCTTGTAGGCATAGGGTTAGGTTGTTTATTTGAAATGTTTCTGTTTTTTTTAGGTAGGCCTGTACTGCTATGAACGTCCCTCTCAGGACTGCCTTTGCTGTGTCCCATAAGTTTTGGGTTGTTACGAGTTCATTTCCATTTCTTTCCAGAAACTTTTTGATTTCTCCCTTGATCTCATTCTTGACCCATTCATTGTTTAATAGCATGCTATTCAATCTCAATGAGTTTGAATTTTTTGAGTTTTTTCCTTGAGAGATTGGTTTCTAGTTTCAGTCCTTTATGGCCAGAGAAAATGCTTGATATGATTTCAATTTTCTTGAATTTGTTGAGGCTTGTTTTGTGACCTATCATGTGGTCTATCTTTGAAAATGTTCCATGTGCATTTGAAAAGAATGTGTATTTTGCTTCTTTGGGATGAAAGGCTATATATATCAACTAAGTTCATTTGATCCCAGACATTGTTCAATGCCACAATATCTTTGTTGATATTTTGTGTGGAAGATCTATCCATTTTTGACAGGGGAGTAAGAAATCCCCTACTATAATTGTGTTGCTGTCAATGTCTTTCTTGAAGTCCTCTAAGATTTTCTCTATGTATTTGGGTGCTCCTATGTTGGGTGCATGTACATTTATAATGTTCATGTCTTCTTGGTGGATTCTTCCCTTGAGTATTATGAAGTGACCTTCTAGGTCTCTTTTTATGGCCCTTTTTTTGAAATCTATTTTGTCTGATATGAGTATTGGTACCCCAGCTTTTTCCCCTCTCCATTTGCTTGGAATATTTGTTTCCAATCCTTCACTTTCAGCCTGTGTAGGTCTTTGCTCCTGAGGTGGGTCGTTTGTAGGCAGCATATGTGTGGGTCATGCTTTTGTATCCATTCAGCTGTTCTATGTCTTTTGATTGGAGCATATAATCCATTTACATTTAAGGTTATTATTGATAGGTACTTACTCATTGCCATTTTTTCTTACTTGTTTCCCTCTCTGTCTCACTCTTTTCTTTCATTTTCTTAAAGCAGTCCCTTTAGCATCTCTTGCAGAGCTGCTTTGGTGGAAGTGTATTCTTTTAGACTTCTTTTGTCTGGGAAGTTCCTTATTTGGTCTTCCATCTTAACTGAGAGCCTTGCTGGGTAAAGTAGCTTTGGTTGCAGGTCTCTGATTCTCATTACTTGGAATATTTCTTGCCATTTTCTTCTGGCTTGGAGCATTTCCATTGAGAAGTCAGCTGCTAGCCTTATTGGGGCTCCCTTGTATGTTACTTCATGTTTCTCCCTTGCTACCTTTAAGATTCTCTCTTTTCTTGGAATTTTGCCATTTTAATTATGGTATATCTTGAAGTGGGCCTCTTTGGGTTCTTCTTGATGGGACTCTCTATGTTCCCTATATTTGTGTGCCTTTTTCTTTCATCAAATTAGGGAAGTTTTCCATCATTACTTTTCAAACAGGTTTTCTATCCCTTGATATTCTTCTTCTTCTCTATCCCTATTATGCAGATATTATGTTTCGTGTTGTCCTGCATTTCCCTTAACCCCTCCTCATTCTTTCTATTCTCTTTTTTTTTTCCTTGCTCTTTCTGGGTGTTTTTTTCCACCTTGTCCTCCAGCTGATCTGATCCTCTGCTTCATCGATCCTGCTTTTGATTCCTTCTACTGTGTTCTTCAGTTCAGAAATTGTATTCTTCACTTCCTCTGCCCTTGTTGATAGTTTCTATTTCCTTTTTCATGTTGATATAGTTTGCAGTGAGTTCATTGTAGCTTCCCTGTAGTTTTCGGTAATTCTCTGTGAGCTCATTGAGCTTCCTGATAACCATTGCTTTGAACTCAGTATCTGATAGTTGACTCGCCTCTATTTCATTTAGCATTCTTTCTGAGGCTTCCTCCTTTCCTTTCATTTGGGGTTTGTTTCTTTGTCTTCCCATTGTTTGTGAGACTCTTCTTGTTAGCCTCTACTTCTTCAGTTGATCTGTTCTGACTCCCTGGGTTTATGGTGTGAACTTCTATGGTAGAAGACCTGTGAGATTCAGTGGTGCAGTCTCCTTGATCTCCTGAGCTCACTGGTCTTGCGCTGTCATTTATGTTGGCTCTCTGTATGTCTTTGGGTTTTGATTGTTGTTGGGTCTTTTTTGGTGGGTCCTTCCCTCCAGCTGGTTAACTGAGGGTCACTCTGTCTACCACCTCTTATATTCTGTTGTACAGGTGTGGACAGGTTGTGTTGAAGGTGGTTCTTCCATGTGCACAAGGTTTTGAGGCTTCTCTCTTGCTCTTGCTCAGTTGTTTGTTCTGGGTAATTTCTCCACCATTTAGTTGTATTTCCAGATAGGTCCTGGATTGAGGTTAGTGTGGCTTCCACTCCCTCCTTCACCTTGTTCTGTTATCTGTTAGTGTTTCCTTTGTTGGTGGGTTTCCTCTTCCAGCAGGTGTACTGGTATTCATAGCTCCCACCTACTCTGTAAGTATGGTTTCTGTAGTTCAGCTCCATCCTGTGAATAATCTTCATAAGTTATCACAAGCCATATTTACAAAAAGATGGAATACAGACTGCTTATTTTTGTGTTGCCTTAGTCACAATTTTAAAATGTCCTATTTGCTCATCCAGTGTTGTCAAGTGCAGCAGCTGGGACAAGAGAAGCAACATACTTCTTATCCAAGAAGAATCCAGTGAAGACACTTCAGACCCATGACTGAGATTATAAAACAGTGCATACACCATGTACTCCAACTTCTGAGACATACAGCGTAGCTGCACAATCAATACTTCGGGAACAATCAATGTCGCATGTGCTTCTTCCAGACTGAACAGTGGGAGAAGGAGCCTGGCCCTAGCTCCTGCAGCACCGTACAGTTCCAGCACTGTGAATATCATGTAATATGCTTCCAGTACAGAGAACAAATCTCAAAATGCTTCACCCTTTCAGATTTACAAGAAAACCCCTAAACTTAATAGTATCAGGAGGGATTAAGACACCTGATACAATGAAATACAGTAACCTCCCCAGATACTCCAGTCTCTCACATTGAGACCAAGGAAAATGCCTTACCTCAGTTTCTCCTGTAAAATGGGTTTCTCACCTCCTTCCAGGATTTTGAAGGAGAACTGTAAAAAGTTATGACAAATCATTCACCAATAGAAAATAACAGAATTTTCAAATATTTATCATTTTACCTCTGAGGTAATGCTTTGGTTTATAGAACCCATCAAGGTGCTATTGACACTGAAAGCTTTTAATAGATGAAAAATCCTTAACACAGAAGCACATTAAAGAGTATGTATTTTCACTTTTCCTGATGTGTTTCATCAGTGACCAGCATGATGATATTTCTACATGTAACAAAGGAGTAAATGGGAAAAAATCATATTATAAATAAAACTGTTTCTAGAATATGTAAAAACTGAGTAAACAGCCAATGGGGAAGTAAAGTAAGTTTACAGCATCAGTATTCATTCTGTATCCTGTCAAAGGGGATCCATTTCTCACTGTCTTACAGCCATCCTGGGATGTACCCTGGTACCTACAAACACCACATTCTTTCATCTTTTTCACACTATCCATTTGCCATTTCTCCCTGGCAATACTGAAACTTCTAAGCCTCAGCCAAACTATTGCTTCCTCTGTGTAGCATTGACATTTGTCCCTGCTCTTACCCTGCCCCTGCCACTGTCCCTGCAGAGCCCCCTGCAGCTCTGTCTCTCCTTCCATCCTCACATTTTCTATGGCTTTGTAATGTTTGTTTCCCCTACTGGACAAGGGACACCTCAAAGAGAGAAACAATCTGATTCCTCATTATATCCTGAATAAATGTTTGTTTAGCCAAATAAAAAATTTTGTTTTTGCTTGTAAAAATAATTTAAAGCTATGTATTTAATGCATCAGGAGAGTAACCATTAATATGCTATATTTGTTAAGTCAGCCTTGCAAATAAATTGAAAAATATGGTAGCCCATATGCTTTTTAAATTGGGTGATACTATTTCACTGGTCCTTCAATAGCCAATTAACTTCTTTGCAATCTCTTGAAAGCAGATTGAGTCTTCTGTTGGATAGCATGGCTTATGGCTTTTTCCTATAGGGAAATCAGTGATTGCTAAACTAGCAAACAGCACTCATTTAAACTACTAGGAATTCTTATTTCCAAGACCATTCCTTTTAGGTTTGGGAGCCCATGTGGGAACTGAGTGATATTCAGATTTATCTATTTTTGTTTTCCTTCCTATGCAATGCTCTTCCCAAACCAAAAGAACAAGTACTTTCCTGTTAACAAAATGCATTCTGTATCAACTAATTTTATCCTCTTAATAACCCTGTAGCACAGAACTGCATTTCCCTCATTTTACAGACAAGTAGGGAAGTCTGAGAGATGTGACTTGACCACTAAGCAGTAGCACTGCACAGGGATGGACTTGGCCCTGCTGAGGGTTTTCATAGCTAGGCAGACACCTGACAGGTTATAAATCCAACATCAAGAATTGTGTCAGGCAGAATATGAGGTGCTCCCCTAAGAAAACCCCACTAGCACGATCTGTACCCAATGAAACTGCCTACAATATTGCCCTTTTCAGGCTAGACAAGATGGTCTGCAATAAACGCCCTTCCAGCTCAGCCTTGCGTGATTTTGCACATTTCTGAACTGAAGAGAGCACAGCCAATACTGTGAATGCATTGAAGGATTGACAGATGACTCTCAGTTGAGGGACAACTATCTGAGATGTAATAGAGTTTACAGGGGACTGCACTGCGGTGGCCCCAGGGTAAAAATAGAGCCTGTGTGAGCTTACCCATCTCCAAAGAGACTATCCAGAGAGATGATTAGTGAATGTGATACTGAAGAGACCAAAGAAATACACCAGTTGATGGGGGTATACAGTCAAGACAGAATGGGGTGAGGGGCTTATCTAATCTCCCATAATTTAACCTGTTTATGTGATTATCAGGAGAACGACTATTAATGAATGGAATGACTTGTTCTTATGAAGCAAATAAAAAGATTTTTAAAAAAGGAAAAACATGTTCCTTTTTATGTAGCACTGTACATGGGGGGTTAGATATAGCATATCTAACAGAAATGTATATTGTCACTGCTAGAGAGGATATATTTCTATATGGCTTGCACTATTCAAAGGATCACTGGAACCTGCATTGCACTGCCTCAAGAGATCCCTTTTCTCCTCTGCTATGCTCACTAAATAATCATCTGGTTACTCAGTCAATATCCAAAACTCTTACTAATAAGAATAGGGTGCCCTAGGCTCAGTCCTTTTTTTAAAAACACCTGCATATCAGAACCACCTGAGGAACTTAAAAAAGTCCCTGGAGGTTCTAATTCAGTCGTCTGGAGTGAGGTGTTGGAAGATAGTTTAAAAACCTCCCCAGGTGACAAACAGATACGTATCCAGATATGGAAACTACTGTCCTGGATGAGTGCTTGTCAGCCCCAAGTGCACATAAGAATAATTACAGTCGAGTGGAAAGTGAAACAAACACAAACACGAAGCCAGTGGTTCTCAGCCTTGGCTGCTAGGTCCCAGTCCAGGCCAACAAGGTAAGACTTTCTGGGAGGGGGAGGCAGACAATCTTTTTCCCCAAATGTTCTCCAGGTGATTCCAGGATGTGGCCAGGGCTGAGAATCAATACTTTAGATGAGGGGTCAGGGAGTAAATATTTTAGGCTTTGTGAGTCAGGTCGCGCAGTCTGGCGCAACTACTTAACTGCCATCGTAGCACAAAGCAACCACAGACCAAGGGGAAAAAACCCATATGATTGTATCAAGTGCAGAAATATATATTTAACAAAATTCAACATTCACTCATGATAAAAACTCTTCAGAAAGTAGGATCAACCTGATAAAAGGCATCTATAAAAACATCAAAACAACAACAAAAAACCCATACAGCTAACATGGTATTTAATGGTAAAAAGACTAGATATTTTTTCTCTGAAATTGAAAATAAGGCAGGATATCAACTGATTATATGTAAATTATACCTCAATAGCCTTAAATTTAAGACTATATTGTTGCTTTGAAGCCAGTACTAATCCTTGTTTAAGACCCTTGATAAAGGTATAGTTATCTAGCTTGTCCTGGGAAAGCCTTTGGTAGTCAGTTAATAGGAATTTACATAGGCAAAACCTCCAATCCAAAATGTTCCTGTGTTTGAAGGTATTTTATTTCCTCCCTTTACACCAGCGGTTCTGAGTGTGGCCCTGGATTAGCAGAACCATCATCGAGGACTTGTTAGTAAGGCAAATTTTTAGGTTTGACTCTAACCTCCTGCATCACTAACTCTGGGGCTTGCAATCTGTCTTTTAAATCCCTCCCATGATTCTGAAGCACTGAAAAGTCTGAGAACCACTGCTCTGTACTGTACTAAAGACTTGTGGCATCTTGGATTCCCTTACTGTAGGCCTTTGTTGAATCCACTTTGCAAACTATTAAAGCCACATTCAGCTTCTTGTGTTCAACGAATCTAGAATTACCTTGTATAATGGCATCATATTAATATCCCAGAAGTGCACTCAAAATCTGTTCCTTCACATGTTCCAGAAGTTCTTGGAGATATAAATTGGCAAAGTCCCCAAATTCTTTCTACATGTTAGATTTCTTTGGGCTTGGTCTCCAGGTGAGGCATGCTGGGTTCTTCACACTAGTTAGGTTTGGAAATAAAGACAGCAGTGGCCAGAGGGGAATTGACTTTCTCTGGTAAACTTGACCCCTTCTGGTGAAAATGTCTTTAAAAAAAAACAGCCTCCTCTGAGTAAAGAAACTGCATCCTTTTGCAATTGTACTCCCACTTACTTCAGTTCTCAGGGTCTTAATAAGTGTTCTGATTTTCTTTCTTTTTTAACAACAGCAGGTGTCTAACATTTTTTATTGTTTTAAATATTTTATTTTTTGTGAGAGGGGAAGAGAATGAGAAAGAGGGAGAGAAACATTGATGTGCGTGAAATACATCGATCAGTGGCCTCTCATACACCCTCAGCTGGGGACCTGGCCTGTAACCAAGGCATGTGCCCCAACTGGGAATGGAACCCACACACTTCCGGTTCACAGGCCAGCACTCAGTCCACTGAGCCACACCAGCCAGGGCCCAATTTTCATACATTGGATCTGGTAGGGCAGGGACTTCAACAGCAGTACTAATTCTGGAGACTCAGATTTGTTTTTACAGAGTACTATTATTTGTAAGAAATGACATTCTTCAGACTTCTGTAGGCCAGTTTGAGGATTTGAACTTGTTATTTATTTGCCTTAAGGCAGAAGCAGCCACCCCACCATTCTGACTTTTTCATATTCTGGTTGCTCAGAACTTTGCTATGAATTGGGCACGAGACTTCATATGACCAGGTGGGATAGGCATTTTACAGTTGCCTGCCAAACACAACCAGCTTTCCCACCTGGTTTCACTGCTTCATCTTCCTGTCAGATCTAACTAGTCCTGGATTCCCACAGTTCTTGGGGACGTGGTGCCTATAACACCAATTGTTGACACCAATCACCGTTATCATTGAGAGATCCTGACTGCAAGCATTGATTCAAACAAAAAAGCTGAAAAAAAAATGACACCTATTGGACCATCAGAAATCTGAATACTGACTGAACATTTAATTATAAGGATTTATTAAGGTAGGCATGATAATATTACTGTGGTTATGTTACTTTTGTAAACTGAAATATTTACACATAGAAATAATGTCTGGAATTCCTTTCAAAATAATATTGAAGGGAAAGTGGGTAAAAAGTGTAGATGAAATAAGATTGGCCATGAGTAATTCTGGGAGCTAGATGATGGGAACATGAGATTATATTGAATTTCTCTACTTTTAGATGTTTGAATTTTCTGTAATTAAAAGTTTAAACACAACAATGTGCCACTTCTTCTGTCTTTTCAGTCCCCTTTGTCTGCTGTTAAATTTTCATAATAGAGTGCCTGCTAGTAACCCACGGTGAGAAATGGAGCAAGGCTATGGCTGTCCTTGCCTTTGCTTGTCCTGATCTCTAACTTCCTCTCACCACTGGGCAAAACATCAGTAGTATTAAGGTCAGTAGTGCTTCCCCTACAGCTAACCTAGAATTGCTTTGGTGATAACATCTCTGGTAACTATAACTATGGTATCTATGATAACTAAAATATCATTAAGTATATTCAATATTCTGTGAAGTAGCACTAATTTTCATTATTAATACCATTAATGCCAAAAGTTAAATTCAGCACTTTAACTCCAATGTAATTTTATTGTGGTTTTTTTTGAAAGATATTATTTGTTTATTTTTAGAGAGCAAGGGAGGGAGAAAAAGAGGGAAACATCAATGTGTGGTTGCCTACTGGGCACCAGGCCTGCAACCCCAGCATGTGCCCTGACTGGGAATCAAACCTGCAACCCTTTGGTTTACAGGCCGGCACTCAATCACTGAGCCACACCATCCAGGGCATAATTTTATTTTCAAATTGAAGGTCTATATATTCATTAAAACAACTAGATTTAGGGTATCAAAAAGAGCAATGACAGAAATGCATTATAAAACATTAAGAATTTATTAATCCATAGAATATCTTAAAAAAAAACAAATGGGGAAACCTGGCTTTATAAAAAACTTGTCAGCCAATAAATGTAGAAGAAATAATGAAATAACACAGTTTTCAGCCCTCTCCTGTTCCCAAAGACCATGTTATAAATGATTGAGGTGAAGATTTTTCATGGATGCTAAAACCTCTGGCTGAAAAGTTCTTGGGGAATAGGACATACGCAAGGTCTCAAATCACTTCAGATTACATACTAATCACAAGAGGGAGACTGTACTTCACAATGAAGAGCTCTGGCAGCCACCACCCATTAACCAGGTGATTACACTCAGCAACACCAAACGGGACACACGTGTGGCTCCTGCTGGGCTGCAGTAAGAAGCCCATGGCAGCACCTCTGTGGACTTCTTGCCAAAAATATGAATCTAAATCAACTCAGGAGGAAATTACACAAGATGTTGATAATTGGTGAGTCTACATGAAGGTTATTTTGGGTGTTCTTTGTATTGTTCTTTCAGGTTTTGATATTTTTCAAAGTAAAAGTTGGTGAAAATATAGTGTGGTTTTACAAGATTTCTACATAATACAAAAATAAAAAAGGGTGAGTTAAGTCTTGAGTGAAAATCAATCTATCTGTCCAAAAGGAAACCTAGCCGAAGTTAAAGCAGAATTCCACCTGGTCCTTCAATGACCCGAAACCATGCATGCCCTCTGCATGACCTCTACTTCCTCAAGGAGAGGAACACAGCTTTTCCTGACTCCACGAGGTCAGGACACTAAACCGAGTACAACTGACAAGGCACGTTTACTCACTCCAGAAATAAACTCAAGATCTGGAAGCAACCTCTAAATTTTCAAAACTTGTTTTTTTATCCTTAAAAGAAAAAAAATTTTAAAGACCTATTTTTTTTCAATTGGGAAAAAAAACCCTGCTGAAATTCTAGTAAGAAAAAAAATTAACAGCATGTTCTCACTCTTTTTTTAAAGAGATTTTATTTTTAGGGAAAAGGAAGGGATAACGAGAGTGAGAGAAACATTGATCGGTTGCCTCTCATATGTGTCCCAAATGGGGATCAAACTCGAAACCCAGGCATGTGCCTTGACTGGGAATTGAACCAGCAACCTTTCAGTTTGGGGGCAAAGCCCCAACAACTGGGTCACACTAGTCAGGGCTATTCTCTCTCTTTAATATAATTTAAGGATCTACAGGACAAACTAAAAGGACAGATTCTTAATTAAACATTTGTTGTATGTAAAGGAACCTGGATTTCAACTTTGAAATCATGAACTAAATACATTCAAGGAAGGGTCATGGCATTTTGCTTTAATGAAAGAGCAAGTCAAAATTTATACTTAGATTTCATCTGTTTGAAAAATTTTTTTTAACCAATTGTAGATTTCAGTGTGAGATTATACACTACAGGGTCTTTCCATTTTTCAAAGTAATCTACTTGTTCAGGTCACCTTTCACATTCTTGAATGTCTGCAGTCAAAGGAGTAACAAATGCAGGAACACCGGGTCATACTTAGGTGCGCTCTTGAAAGAGGGCAGCACCTACTGCAAAGGGCAAAACTAATGAAAAATGATAAGCCTATATTTATATTTTGCATAGAGGGTAGGCGTGATGTGTTTAGTGGAAGAGCCACATGGTGTGCCAAATTTTGCCACACCCCAAATATTTCCAGACAATAAAACCCACAAGTTCGTTTATTCTCATATACATTAAAAGGCTTAACATAGAATTAGGTTGCGCCCTCATTAGTTATATTACTCTTTCATTGTAAATTTTATCATCTCAGCCACCAACCTATAAAGTTCCTCTTGAATCCAAAGATTAGTATTTTACAAGCAAAACAGAGACAAGGAAAATACTAAACTAATTCTTCAATAAAATCATTGAATCTAAAGGGAAAAAAACCTAACTGAAGATTTGGCACCTAGGCAAGTAACTCAAGAGTCTTGTACCTGACTCTTTCAAAGGAAACTGAATAATTCCCCAACTCCTGTGGATTTCAAATTTTTCAAAATAAAAAGTAGGTGAAAATATGGTTTATATTTTGCAAGATTTCTACGTAATACGAAGAAAAAAGCACCCAAATTAAAAGGGTAATTGAAGTCTTGATTTAAAATCAATCCATCTCTCCAAAAGTAAGCTTTGCCAAAGTCGAAACAGAAATTCACCTGTTTCCCCAATAACCCAAAATAAACACTGTAGACTACCAACATTAAGAACCATCGGTAAACTTTTCAGTACTGAGGTACACCAGAAGAATTACCTGAAGCTAAAGAATGTCACTAATATAAAGGCGAAAAGCAAGCAAGCATATAAAAATCAAAGGTTCTCAACCCTGGAGAGCTTTTCAAAAGTACACTTCCTGGGATCTACATCAGAGTGGTCCTATTAGAATTTCTTTTTATTTAAATTATTTATTTCAATTTTTTTTTACTGTATTTTTTTCCATTACCATTTATCCCCTCAGGCCAAGACACCAAAATTTCTTCACAAGATTCCCAGGTGATTTTATATGCTTCCATAATGAGGGTCACTAGTTAAGAGTAGGAAGGTGAAAAAATAGAGCGACAGGAAGCAAAAAGACCTTCAACAAGTAAAAGCTAATCAGGGTTACTAGTTTAAAAGTATCAGCTTCTCCATTTAAACTGTCATTAATTTCATAGCACCCTCTACTGGTCAGGAAGGGTAACTACTATTTCTAAAACTAGGGGACGTTTCCAACTTTAAAAGCGAGTATGTCTAGAAACAATTAGTACTTTCATTATTTCAATATTTTCTCATAATTTGTGTAAAATGGGTTAACAAATATTGTGTTGGCAAATATGGTTTTAAACTTGATCTCAACAGTCAGGAACAGTTCAAATGTATCAGTGGTTTATCTCAAGGTTTGTCAACCTTGATACTACTGACTTCTGAACCAAATGATTCTTGGGTGCAGTTATGCAATACTTTTTAAGACATAGAAACATTTTTAAGGCCTTTTTTAAGACATAGGAAGCTACTGTTTCAATATCAATTTGGAACATTTTACATTGTCTTCCTTTAGTACTTTAATTCTTCACAATCGGGGTGTCCAACTTGCAGCCTGCGGGCCGCATGCAGCGCAGGCTGGCTGTGAATGCAGTCCAACACAAAACCATACATTTACTTAAAACATGAGAGTTTTCTGTGATTACGTCACAATGTATTTAAAGTATGGCCTCACACAACTCTTCTTCCAGGGTGGCCCCGAGACGCCAAAGGGTTGAACACTCCTGCTTGACCTATATGCTGCTCCCACCCACTATATATGACAGTAGCAGTCATACCCCCTTCCCGCCTGCGACAACCAAAAATATCTTCAAAACACTGTCAAATGTCCCCCATCCCCAGAGAGGGGCAATATTGTCTTCAGGTGCAAAATCAATGCCTTATTCAATAAAGATGTTTCCGGAGACATAAGAATGCACAAGAATCTGAGGTAGGCAGTACCTCGTTGTGGTTTTGATTTACATTTCCCTAAGAACTAGTGATGTTGAACATCTTTTCATGTGCCTATTGGCCACCCGTATGTCTTCTGTGGAGAAATGTCTATTCAGGACCTCTGCCCATTTTTCAATTGGGTCATTTGTTTTTGTGTTGAGTTGTACTAGTTATTTATATACTTTGGATATTAACCCTTATCAAAAATATCAAAAAATCAATAATTAAATTTTAAAAATGTTAAATGTTTTATTGATTTTTTTAGACAAAGAGGAAGGAGGGAGGAGTGAGAGAGAGAAAGAGAAACATCAGCTGGTTCCCTCACATACGTGCCCCAACTGGGGATCGAACCCACCACGTTTTGGTATCCGGGATGATCCAACTGAACCACAGTGGTCAGGGCTAAACTGTTTTTTGATCCATGAAAGATAACCCATTCACTAATTAAATCTAAAAATCTTTAATTTTTGCATATCTAATAAGAAAGAAACATAGTGGAGATTTATTTTTGAGTAAATTGCAATGTAATCTGTTCATGGAAATGATATGTGTATACATGAATGTTCTATTTTTAATTTAAGCATTTTGTGATATATAAATCTATGCAGTATAACACTTTAATTGATATCTATTGGTTGTTTAATTTTTCACTTTAAAGACTAAAATCAAAACCACTGAATTCACACTTTACAACCTGAAAGAATCAAAAATAGCTATAATTCTAAAGTAGCTTCAATAAAGCAAATGTTATTCTTATGAGTAAGTACTAAGGGACTATACTGAAACCAGATGAAATATAAATATCTCATCTTGTACTTGATTTGAAGTGTTACCCCTGAAATCAATTACAGATGCTTACTCTGAAAGAGGCTACTGTGAAGACCGCAGACTCAAATACTAATAATGGTTATTTAAAATTCAATTCATGGAATACCTAGAATACAGGTTGAACTGGAACCTGTTGTCAGTATAATATTCACTAGCAACGATATTTTTAAAGACACAGAAAGCTATTGTTTTAATATAAATCAGGAGTTTTAAAGTCATCTCTAGTGCTTTCAACTGTCACGTGGCCATGAACCAAAGACCCAAATAATTTCAAATGATCAGATACATTTTAGGCAACAATTCTCATGCGTCAGTCCTTTTAATATTGTACACACACAGCTGTAGTAAAAAGATGATATAAACACGATGCAGCTCCTCCATTTCCACGATCGGCACACTGCATTACAGCAAACCTAGTTTATATTCCACCATCATGTGTGGTTCTCCCATTAGTTCACTTTGTGATGGGTCTGAAAACAAACAGAGACACACATTAAAGACTCTCAAAAAATGAATTCAATGTTTCCACTCACAAGAAAATCTAGAATAAGCAAAAACTAATCTCAAGTGACAGAAAACAGACCTAGGCCTGGGGCCTAGGGTAGGGGGACTTGACTGCAAAGTGGCCAAAAATCTTTTTGGCTCCCCAGATGACTCTAGGAACAAGCTCTAATTAAGAGATGAGGCAATATCTTAATCTAAACAGCAAAAACATTTCATCTCTATTGTTTTGTGTTCTGTTCAATACACAAACATACACACAGGCATAAATCAGAATTCTAGAGCAAGAAAACCTTACCAATCTTCACTCTCTTGTTTTTATGGATGAATCAGACAAAAATTTTAACTGTGATAATACACCTAAAAGAGCTTTTAAAATTAATACCAATGGTGAGCTTCCTAGAGACAAATAAAGTGTATTTTCTTTTCTTTTGCCTCCTACTGAACATAGGACTAGAAACAATAAAAAAACGAAGAACTAAGCTGTAAAATCAGGTTTTAAAAATATATCCATTCACATTAAAATAACAATTACGAAGAGTAACTGATCAATTTGGATGTCCCTCACTGAATCTCCTAAGAGACCGGAGGCTACTGTATCAGGTCAGCAGTCTGTACTCTCCCCACTTTCACACAACAAAGTAGCCACAGTTACTGATAAACTGCTATGTATATAACAGACATTCAAAATCTACACTTAAATGTCTACACATGAGTAGACAGAACAGGCAAAGATTTTTGCTACAGCCCTGTTTTGTTAATAAGTGAGAAAAATGCAAGCATCCATCAATAAATGTACTGATATATCATGCACACTATAAGATACACAGTTGATACCAAGGTGTTAAAGAAATAAACACTAAACAATACCAAATATTTTCTGACTATACACGTTTGTAGGAAGGCACACAGGAGGACACACAGTAACGATAGCAGGGAACGAGGGGAAAAAATGGGTCTGGGGGTAATCATTGAGGACCTGAGTTTGGGCTGTATTTTAAATTTTTAAACAAAGAGTATATTTCTTTGACAACAATTAGATAACAATTTCTTTTAAACTCTGCTGTTTTAAGCTTTGGACTTTAATAAAATATGTACTTGCTAAATAAATCACTTGCCCCAGAAGTCAGCAAACCACGTAAGCAAGGCACTGGCCCATGGTTCCAGCACATGCTCTGTCAAGAAGCCACTGTGAGACTCCAGGGAAGGCCCGGGCCTCTGGCTCAGTCTCAGTTACTCTTCTTAAAGCGAGGGACTGCAGGAAATAGAAGGCCCCTTTCAGCAGCAAGAGTTTACTCACACACCCTTCCCTTCCTTGTAAAATGTACAGACTGTTCTTGGCCAAGCACTTTGCAGACGTGTGAGCAGAACCCCCATCCCCTCCAACACGTTATAAAACATAAGCTGGAGAAATATACAGGTTTCCATCACGGTTTAATAGTTCTCAGAGTTCAGATGCACAAACAACTCCTTCATTACAGACATAAAAATTCCTCATGGGTCAAAGATGATGAGGAGAATGTGATGAGCAAGAGCTTTCAACACTTCCTAGGGATGGAGCACCTCATGAGGCAACGGGGACACAAGAGCTAAGAAGACAAAGTCTCAAGATCTTGTACCATTTGCATTTAGGTTGAAACAAGAAATAAGAAAGACGAAAAGTACCAGATAATTGCTATGCAAAGAATTGAAGTGAGGTGACAAAGTGAATGAGGACTACTTTAGACTGAGTAGTGAAGGAAGGCCTCTCCAAAACAGTGCCATTTAAACGGGGATCTGAAAACGAGGCGGGAATATTCTAAGAAGGATGAACAGCAAAGGCAAGGCCCTTGGGTGAAGCCATAAACTGCCATTATGTTATGCAGTCACAGTTCCCACAAAGGGGAGATAGCCCAAAGTGCCATGCAGTGGTCCATCCTGACAAAAATCACCTACCTAATCCGTGGATCTTTCCATCTCATATCTACCTTAGAGCAATGCAAGGAATAGAAACAGATGTCCACAAGATAGTGAACTTTTCAAAAGTGAAATTATATTACATCACTGCTTAAAACCATTCAATGGCTTTCCATTGCACTCTGAATAAACTTCTACAAAGCTCTGGCTCCTCCTCGCTTTCCAACCTCATCTTAGTCCACTCTCCACTTTTCTCAAAACACTCTGGCCACATGGGCCTTCGTAACACATTCCTGTGTTGGGAGACAATTCTCTATGGGTCTCTTATGGTTTGTAAGTCCTGGACACAACTGCACTGCTCGCCTTTGTTCTAGACTCTGTTTCAAGGCCAGAATCAGAAGACAAAGCTTGTGTCTCCCCTACAGCACAGGCCAGGCAGGCTGATTGACTATTATAACAATTCAGGTGCCTTGACCAGGGGTGGGGTTCTTCTTCCTGTAACAAAATACAGGATATATGTAGACATCAACTGACCCTCTTCTTGCTGTCCTGTGGGACCTGGGGCTCCGGAAAGCAACAGAACAGCTGAAGATCTGGCTACTGCTATCGCTGTAATAAACTGTCCTTCGTCTCTGGGAGCCTTGTCTTCTGCCAGTATCCATGAAACCATGACAAGCTAGCTTGCTAGCTTGTAAGTAGGATAAGCATCTGGAACCCTTCAGAGTACTCCAGCTGTCCTCAGGTAGGCGACCCTGAACACACAGGTTCTTCTGCCTGACAGATTCTCCTCTCTACCTCAGGTCAACTACCTCAAGTATCTTTTAAGAATCAATTTATGTGCCATAGTCCCAGTAGTCCTGCCTCTTCTACCCAACAACAAACTCTATTCCTAACCTTTTTTATTCCTAGAAGGTAATCACAATTTACAAACATTTTGTAATTTTGTATTTTATCTGTTTAATGTTTATCTACACCATCAGAAAGCAGATGCTTGTTTTCTCACCATGGTATATTCAGAGCTGGCCAAGAGCCTGACACACAGTATCTGACTGACTGAATAAATGCTAAGTTCCACTCCCTTTTTTAACACACAACCACAGAAGCTGATTTTTAAATGACTGCACTTTTAAAACTAAAAAAGGTAGGAATACATAGACTAGAACTATCACCTTACTAATTTTAAATGAGTAAGTTCAATGTCAAAGCTTAGGAATTCCAGGTTTTCCTGCATTCAAAAAGCTCCCTGAGGGAAGATTCTCAAAGAGGAGGCTCACTAGACTTCTGTTGTGGCCACAGCGCTTCCTTACCGGACATCAGCAGCCAAGAAAAACTGATACAATTTAGTCCTGTTGGCTTTTGTGTTTCTCCTGAATTGATGCGGCATAATGGGCAGAGGAATAGTGAATGAATTTATATTTGTTTATCTTCCTCAGGACCATAAAAAATAGAGGATGCTATTATTATTAATAGAGGATGCATGTATTGTTCTTACTTAAAAAGTCATGTCATCTGGTACATAATACAATTATTCAGGGAATTTTTTAAGAATGGCAGATTCTTTTTTCCTACTCACCATCTGTAGAAGCATGAAAATTATTTGGGGGTGGGGAAAGGCAGATATTTTTTAAAGAAAACTTTTATCTTATTTCCTTACTTGTTTTAAAAACTAGTCATATCCCACAAATGTTGTGAACACTGAAACAACAATCATTGTTTAAATTACCTTAAGTATACTGCATTAGACTCACATATCAGACTTTATCCTCAGGACATGAAATGAATAATATGACTATAACCTCAGAACAACACAAAAAAAATTTTCATTTTTAAAACCAGTTAAAAAAGTTATTAACATTAAATTTTATCTTAAAACAAGTAAGACCAATCAGCAGTCAGCCTCATGAGGACAAGGATGCTATGGACTTTGTTTGCTGCAGTCGCCTTTTACACTATTGGGGTTCCAGAAATGGGGGCTGAATGATACTTACCATTAAGAATATCTTCAAATCCAATAGTCTCATCATTACCCCTCAAAATATCCAGGGAAAGGTTTGAGCTTGGAAGAAATGGAAGACGCTGAACCTTTGGAAAAAGTATAAAAGGGCAAGATTAGGAAACAAAAAGGGAAAAAGATGTATAATCTAGTATCATATTCTTCATTCTTTATTTGTAAAATCCACAAAACTAAATAAAATGTCAATTTAAGCAATGTGGAGAAAAAAAAACTTTATATTTTAGACCCAAATCAAGTTGGTAAAAATTCCTCAAAACTTTACTTAAAATATGTAAAGACACTGAAATTGTACTTTTATTAACACTTAATAATCCTATTAAGTGTTAGGACTTCCACCCAGGAAAACCAACCATATACCATCTGATAAAATGCAAAATCCCAGAGTCTAACACTATGTCTAATTTCTAATAAATGTGAGACGATCAAATTCCTGAAGAAATTCCAACTCAGTGAGACCATTATTCTACTTAGTAAACTGAATACTTCATTTTGTATGTTGTTTTGTATTGCTCATAGTACCAAGGTAAGTTATGACACTTTCAAACAGTAGTGATAACCGGAAATAAAGATCAAACTCATATACAGGGTCTTTAAAAAACATAATACCATTCTGCACAAGTGTTACCTACTTTTTTCAAGTATTAAGTAAGCATACCACAGACTGGTAGCTACCTATAGTGGAGAAAACACAGGCATGGGGTTAGAGAGATCTGGATTCCAGTTTCAATTCTACTACTCAGCAATCCTAGGGCTTTGCATAGGTTACCTCATCTGTCTCACCCTCAGTTTCCTCACCTTGGAAACAGGATTACACCACCTCCCTTTCAAACTTGTAGTATAGTGTGGTGTAAATTATGTATACAGTATAGTTACTGGCGCATACTTGGTTCTCAGCAAACTTTAATGTAATTTTTCTGTCCTTGGTTATTTGTCTGGCAGTTATAATTTGAATCAATGCAGACAATTTTGGATATTGCCAAAAACATACCAAGAGTAATAGGTGGTCAGTGACTAACTGATCCTAGTATTTTAAAGTAACCATAACTTTAGAATCTAAGGGAGCAGTTAAGAATTTCTTTCCCCAACAAGAAAATGTATGTAGACTAAAAGTATTTTAAATTACTAATGGTCTATAGAGTTACTTAAATCTTTGTGGCATGAAAAAAATTTCTCTAGGTTGTCAAAACCAGAAAAAAAAAAGTGGGCCAGGGTGGGGGTGGTATACAGAAACAGAAAGGAGCCTGTAAATTATACTAGATAGTAAGGGGCATGGTAGATACAGTTTTACCAGAGATGTAGCTCTGAGAAAGCCTCAAAAGCAGGGATGAGCAGGCAGTGGTTATATATCCTCATGAGCAAGAACTACAATAGGGTAAGGAGACTACTGCAGGATAATAACAGCTCAGGGATCAGCTTGGGGAGCAGGGAGGTTGCAGCCCCAGCCCCAGAGCTCCGGGAGCTGCCGCAGGGCTCTCGGGGTGGGGGAGCTGGGTCATCCGCTCCCTCCCTGGCCAAACAAGGGCTGATTGGGAGACCTCGGAGCAAGCTTTGGGGAAGATCACGGCCCAGCCAGTGGAGCCAAAGACGGCAGGACCTTGCGTGGGTGCCCCAACCCAGAGAGAGTTACTTGTTGGGTAAATGGCTTAGTGCCTACAGCCGTGAGCACGGAAAAAACGTGGGCGTTCTGTGGGATCCCCGGTGCTCAGGCCGGGAATTTGGGGGAGGCTCGAGTCCCCCAAAAACCACAGCGTAAACACCCGTTGTAAGAGGCGAGGAAAACTTAGACCATGAGAAAGTAAGAACCTAGCTGAAGGACAAAAGGGAACTGGTTAGATCCCAGGGCACAGGAGGTTACTAAACAGACATTCTGCTCTCCTGCCTCCTGTAAGAACAAAGGATCGTAAAACAGATGTAATTTAACACGTTTGGTTTGAAATTTTACAACCGGTGAGCCAATGCCTAACCCTGTTCCCGTGCATGATATTTGTAAGCAAATAGTTACCTGCCACGTCTGCTTCTGTATAACGCTTGCTGGCCCACCCCTATATAAGGACGTAGCTGAAGGCGCTTGGGGAAACTCTCATTTGCAGCTCTTATGAGCACTGTGTCTCTGGACACATTTGGAGAGTTCGCCCCCTGCGCAGGTTAAAAGAAACCTTGGCCAATAAAGTAACATCTTTGAAAACCCGAAAAATCTCCGGCATTCGTTCTCGCGATTGATGAATATAACACCGTGAACCTGGAAGCGGTGGCGCGCTCGCACTCCGCAGTGAGCTATCCGAGGGAGTGCTGAAGTACACCCGAAGCCTGCACCCTGATGAGAGGCGCCTGTACAATGGGTCCGGGGACCACTGTGTCTTGCGCCGGCGCCCCAACCCGGAGAGAGTTACTTTTTTGAGTAAAAGGCTGGGTGCCTACGGCCGTGAGCACGGAAAAAGCGCGGGCATTCTGCGGGATCCCTGGTGCCCAGGACGTGAATTCAGGAGAGGTTCCAGCCCCTCGGAATCCACAGTGTACACACCCGTGAATCTGGAAGCTGTGGTGCACGCACACTCCTCAGTGAGCTATCCGAAGGAGTGCTGAAGTGCGCCTGAGGCCTGAACCTTGGTGAGAGGTGCCAGCGTACACACCTGTGAAGGGACGCACGCGGTGGGCTCCAAAGAGAGTGCTTGGGAGTACACAGATTGGTGCCTGGGGCATTGGGCCCGGGAGGCTGGACCTGGGGACAGTGAGCCAGAGGCTGACAGAGCTCTGAACAGGAAGGGGAAAGAAGCCACTGCATTTGCCCCTAAGTCTGCTGCAGCCAGCAAAACCAGGAAAACTGGATTGGCCAGTTTGAAACCAACAAAGGTTTTTTTTTTTTTTTTCTTTTTCTTTTGTTTTTTTTCTATTTTTTGCTGGATTTTTTTATTAAGTGATTTTTCATTTTTTAATTCTTATTATTGTTATTTCATTCAATTACTTATCTTTCTATTTCCTTCTAGTGTTGATCCTTCTACCTTTCTTCCCAAATTTATCTCTTCATTGTATCTCCTGCTTATTGCCTTCATTTCTTAAATTTTTTTTTGAACCTACAAGTAACAGCATATCTGTATTGTTATTTCATTGTCCTTACACTTTTTATATAAATAGTATTTTAGTATTCCTCTTCTTTTGGTATAGTCTTCTTTGCTTGGCTAGTTATATTGTATCATTTAATAGGTTTTCCCCGTTATCTCATTCATAGTGTATAGCTAATTAACTGTCCTTCATTTGGGTTACATTAGTACACTTCTTAAGGCTCCATACTTCCTATTCTTATTATCTAGATTTAGTAGATACTGACATATGATTGTTGCTCTAATATTACTGTAAATAATAGCTATTCCATACAATTGTAAATACTACGCAACATCCCTCCCAGACCTTA
>CM052539.1:91313956-91335199 GCA_028533065.1 Trachops cirrhosus
GGAAGGGTTTACAGGAACAAATATAGAGGACACATGGACAAAACTACGGGGTTTGGAAAGGGAAGGGAGATGGGGAGGGATGGGTGGGTGGGCTGGAAGGGGAATAAAAGATAGAAACTGTACTGAATAATCTAAAATAAAAAAAAAAAAAACTACAATAGTACAGAAATCAGAAAAAAAGGGCCAGAATTCTGCACAAAGATTTTTGGATTATATGCGATTAAAAGCTGAGGTCTAAAATATAAACAATGTGTACCTGGAATCTGATTAACAGGAGCATAAAAAGGGAAGCTAACAATTTTGTACAAAAGTATGTATTTTCATTTAATCTACCAAATAATCCTAATAACCTCATACAATTCTCACTGCTACCTCCATTGCACAGTAAAATCCAATGCTCTATGGCTCAGAAAGGTCTCTAATGTATTTAAATTAAGACTAGTAGTGAAGCTAAGATTCACATTCAGGTCATTCTGACATGAAGCCATGCATGCTTTTTTAGGGCTTTGTCCTCAGAAAAAAGTTCTAAAACAGCTTCCAGAACGACTGAATGATGGCATTAATAGAATTTATTTAAAAAGACACAATTTTAGCCAGGTGAGAGAAAAAATTCACCATAGTGGGAAGAACATGTGCAAAAGCCAAAAGGAGAGAGAAGAAAATTAGTTAGGACACTACAAGTAGCTGAGGAAGTGATAGAGCATGGTGAAGAGCAAGAAGGCAATTCATGACCAGAGCCATGTTAAGGACGTGGGTTTTACTTAGAGGGCAAAGTGAGGTGAATGACCTGATCCAATTTGCTTTACAAAGATTACTCTGGCTAGAGTGTATGCAATGGAGAGGCGGGCAGCAGGGGTGGGTGCTGCAGTAATCCAGATGATGCACAGTGGAGGTCAGAACCCAGGTAGTCACAATGGTAAAAAGAGGTTAACTGACTGGATGCTGGAGGGGGTGGGTCGGGGGTGAGGTGCAAGAGGAGATACCAAGGCTAATGTTCCAATTTCTGCCTTAGGAAAAACTCTGTTCATACATGATTGGAGTATGTGCGAGACAATGAGTTACTCCATACTCGGGTGAAATGTGAAGTGCCTGCAGGACTCCCAGCTGGAGAGGGCTATAGGTTTATAGCTCAATGATAAGTAAAGTCATAGAAATAGACTGACAGTAAGAGGATGAGGAGAGATCAGAAATGGGTATTTACTAACAAAACTGGTATCTGGTATTTCAGAGAATCAAAACAAAAAAGAAAAAAGAAGAAAGGAAAGAAACCTACACAGCTGAGAATGAGGTTTCAGAGAGGAGAGGAACATCAGGAAAATGCAGTGCCTTAAAGGCCAAGGGAAGAAGGCAGGCATCATGAGTGTTATGTACCACAGGGAAATGAGCAAAATGAGGGCACTGTGATCTCCACTGCTCAGGAGTTTTGGTGGTGTGACAGTAGCCAGAGAAGTATGGGTTGAACGAACAGGAGGTAAAGAAGCATATGTAGCAATGTCGGCGACTTTTTTTCAGTTGAGACTTGCAAAAGCACACTTAGTGAAAGAGAAGTTGCTATAAAGGGATTTGAGGTTGAGTTAATTTTTGCTTTGTAGAGGTTCCAATATAAATAAGTGCTGCCAAGTTCCAGCGAGTAGAGAGGTTGAAGACATCGGCTATAGAAAGGACCCATGAAAAGGGGGTCTCTGGAGTACTGTGATGCATCAAATCCAGTACATGGGGGGGGACAGTTCTTACATTCGTGGAAGGACATTTCTGAGGGTCTTATTCCTGAGCATTATCTACAAACTGCCTACTTCACGCTTCCACTTGGATAGACCCACAGGCATCTCAAATTCAATGAAACCCTCCAAAAGAAGAAACATGAAAGTGGATGTAAGTTTTCAGACACTGAGCCCATAACTTGAAGAAATATTCCATTTAATGGGTTCTTTTTTCCCTTTATATTGAGTTGGCCAAAAAGTTTGTTTGATTTTTTCTACACAATGGCTCTAGTAGTGCTTAGTCATCTTTAACTTCATTTGAAACAATTTTGTTAGATTGTATTGTGACACTGTCATATGAGCATGCATTTAAAAAAATTATCAAAATTCATGAATTTTTGTGCAGCTATTTAATACTGAAGATGGAAGAAAATACACATGTTTGGCATATTATATTATTTCAAGAAAGGTAAAAAGACAACTGAAATGCAAAAAAAAAAAGATTTGTGCAGTGTATAGAGAAGGCGCTGTGACTGATTGAATGTGTCAAAAGTGGTTAACGAAGTTTCTTAGTACTACTGACAGTTTGACCAAATAATTCTTCGCTCTGGGACTGTCTTACGCATTGAAAGATGTTTAGCAGCACCCCTGGCCTCTACCCACTAGAAGCCAATAGTGAGAGGTAGCTGACATACTCACAATATCCAAACCAATAACGTTATTGGTGAAAATGAAAAATGTTTCTTTTACTTTACAGAAAAAACTAAACAGACTTTTTGGCCAACCCAATAAAATAGGAATCGGGGTCATATCCTACAAGGGGGAAAGTAGAATAGGTTGCAGGGGAAAAGGTCAGATTTGTACAGCTGTTATCGAACAGAACAATCATTCCAACTGGCAGCAACACACATGTGGGATGCATATATAACTGCCTACCGTACTCACCTGTTGCACTGCCTTGAATTCCATTTGCAATTTTAGTGGAGCGCATAGACCCTGGATGTTTCTCAGTGTGGAAAAATTCATTTTATCTTGGTTGAGCTGGAACTACAAGACAGTAATGTAATTTTTTAAAAAATATATTTTATTGATTATGCTATTACAGTTGTCCCATTACCCCCCCTTCATTCCCCTCCACCTTGAACACCCTCTCCCATCCACATTCCCCCCCTTTAGTTCATGTCCATGTGTCATAAGTTCTTTAGCTTCTACATTTCCCCTACTATTCTTACTCTCCCCCTGTCTATTTTCTCCCTACCATCTATGCTACTTATTCTCTGTACCTTTTCCCCCTCTCTCCTCTTCCCACTCACCTGTTCAGTAATATAATTTTAAATGCTTTACTCAATATTCTGCATTCAAAACAGTTAGCACTGATACACATGTAACATAATACTTAGCTGAAGAATTTTAACATCCATAACTGAAATAAAAACAAAGTACTTGTACCAACTTCTTCAACAAATTTTTGGATGTATACGTGTAAATTTTATCCAGCATGCAGGTACACTTCACCAGTGTAAAATCATCACCTAAAGTTTGGATTTACGGAACTAATAAATTAAGGGACATTTTCACATTGCAAACGTACAGTCGCATTCACAAAGCACACTCGCATTCCAACACTTCTGATTATAATCACAGCAAAACTGGTAGAGCAAAGATAAGGTACAAATGAGACCCCAAAACAGTTACTTACATACAGTGACAAAAATAGTGAATTTCTAAGTACAAAAGTGTGTATCTCAAGATTTCAGAAATAATCAGATCCATTTTACCTCCTCCTTAAGTAAACTACAATGTTTAAGCTCCAAAACTGATCAGTACTTTTTTCTGAAATCATACTTTTACTACTTCTAAAAAACCTTTATCTCAATTTAATGTATTTCAGGAAAAACAAATCAACTTGACTCATGGATTCTAAAACATACAGTTTCCCAAAACAGCTCTTAAGAATAGTGTAGCAAACAGACTGCTACATATATTTATCTGAGCTCATAAGGTAAAGTGACTTCTGTGATTTTTTATTATACTGCACTCTTCATAAGATTTTTTTAAGTCACCAATAACAAAGGGTAACTGATCAAAAATCTATTGAGAGATTAGTACCCACTTGGGGCATGATCTGGGGGCCACACATACATACAAAGTATGAAAGTAAGATCTAGCAATATGGTTTTTAATTACTTTAGCTTAACAGCAAAATTTTGACAGATGGTCCAAATTTGGTCCACATTAAGGGAAAATCTGCAATATTTTACTGTGAGTATATAACCTGAAGTTCTAATTGAAGGGTTTCCTTTAATACTGAGTTATCCTCATGATAACTAAATAGAATTTTATGTAGATTCAATTTATAGACTTTGATAAATACATCCACCTTCTAATGTGATATCAAACTGCAATTACCAATCACCATAATTAGGCAATTATTAGCAACACATGCAAAATTAGAATTAGGCCCTGTGGCAACAAAACAGAAGAATCTACCCTGGAGACAGACTGTATATACATTATATATGTAGTTGGGAAGACATCACACATAGGTCAGGGCTTCTCAACCCTTGGCACTACTGACATCTTGGGCCAGATAATTCTTCACTGCAGCAGGTGTGAAATGTCCTGTGCATTGTAAGACGTTTAGCAGCATGCTGGGCCTCTACCCAACAGATGCCAGCACCAAAGAACCTTCCCTTCCCCCAGACACCACTTTTGACAACCAGACATTAGCAAATGTCCTTTGGGGGAGCGGGGCGGGGTGGGGGGGATCATCATAGTTTGAGAACCACTGGAACAGATGACAGTCATCTTCACTATCACCACTGCAGTTCCAATCCTGGAGAGTTACTGTAAGCCTGCATGTGCTGAGGGGACGGGCTATTCCTGTTCCACTTTACTGATGAGGAAACCAAGACTTACACAGAGATTAAGCCACTTGCCCAAGTTTACTTAGCTATTAAGTAGTATAGAATAGTAAAGAATTTAAACTTCCAAATACTGTAGCTCAATTACACAGCCCATGCTAAAGGACTTATAATAGATAACACGTGCCACAGAATTGCAGGGGAAAGACTGCCATGAGCTGGATAAGGGATTAAGACAACATAGAAGCAGTAGATGTAAGCTGAGTGTCAAAAGATCTATGAAATTTTTAGACTCTTCACCATTTTGGCCAGTCTTACTCAGATTTGTCAAAGTTTCTCGTAACATGTATTGCTCAGAACTAAACCAATATTCCATATCAAATGACCAAATTAATACTTAGGAAAATCAAGGGTATAATCACCCTTGATGTGAAAACCACCTTATTATTAACAAGGTCCAAGATTCACATTGTCCTAAGTGTTTTTTTTTTTTTTTATTTCTGGCCTAATCCTTTGATCTATTTTGTCATTTGTGATATAGTACACTTATTCATAAAAATGAGCTATCCTTATCAGTTTTTTCCTCCATAAACCTAATTTACATGCCTTCTATGGTTAACCTTATATTTGAAAAATATTTAACCTCCCTAAGTCAACTTCTGAACAAGAAACCAGAATGCACTTAAATATTAGGAGCCCTTATATTTTCTCATCTCATCTGAACTTCAATTTCACCACCCCATTATTTGTTCTATTTTTTCTTATACAAAGATCTTTCCCCTTGGTAAAGAAGGAAAAAATGGAATAGGTTAACTCTCTAGGTAACAGTACACTATCTTCCCCAAGTAATAAATTTTTCTTCTTGCTCTGAAAGTGTATTTAAAAACCTATATTGTCTAAAGAATATCTGTACAGGCTGTACACTGTTTGGTAATGACCTTTCCCCATCTATTTACCTGGACAACATTGGTCTAAAACTATTCAAATGCCCCCTCCTCTATAAAGCCTTCTCTAGTCCCGAAGCACAAGTAGTTGGACTACCTTCGGCCCTCTAAGCATATTATGAAGCCCCTATCCACTGCTTGTCCTCCCGTTAAATTTTCAGCCCCCTAAGGTCAGGGATTATGTTGTATTCATCTGTGTACCCACTGTGCCTAGAAGTGGATGTGTCCCTCTGTAACGTGGAGAAGCAAGGTTTGAGAAGGAGGTCAAGGCTAGAGATAGGAAGGAATTAAGTGATTTCAACAAAAAAATGGCAGGAGAAAAATATAAAAGAAAAAGGGATCATAAAAATGAAAAAATATTATGAGAGGAATGGAGAGGTAGACTGACCTTTAGAAATATCCCTTAAAAAGATGAGGAGAATGTATAGAAAGGGAACTTCAGTGAAGCAATATAATAATTCAAAACTTACTCTACAAGGATATTGAAAATAAGGCCTTATATTCTTTATGGTTAAATGCTCTACACCAAAACTATCTTTTTAATTATTTTTTTAAAGATTATTCATTTATTTTTTAGAGAGAGGGGAAGGGAAGGGAAGGAGAGGGAGAGAAACATCCATGCGTGAGAGGAACACTGATCAGCTGTCTCTTACACACCCCCAACTGGGGACCTGGCCTGCAACCCAGGCACCCACCCACACGGGGAATCGAATCAGCGACCTTGTAGTCCTTAGTTTTGCAGAACAACACCGGACCCACTGAGCCACACCAGTCAGGGCCAGAATTATCTTAATAAATGAAACCACAAATGTCTTATCAATAGTATTTTTCTACTAAAGGACAAAAATATACTATAAGATACTTACATTTTTTTCTGATAATTCAAGAGGATGACTGGGCAAAAGTTCATTTTTCACACAAGTGAAACTGAAAATAAACAGTTAAAACAGAGATTACATCTCACAATACTTAAAGCTCAAAATTACATCTATCAAAAGTATAACTACAATGGAATGGCACAAGGGAGTTTTTTGGGATGATGAAACTTCTGTATCCTGATAGGAAATGATACATGTATTAAAATTCATGTAACTACCCACCAAAAGGAAAAAGAAGCCACATTTTAAAAAGACAAATTTACTATATGCTGTTTTAAAATTCATCTATTACAGATATTGGTGGTCAAGACTTCAATTCACTAGAGAAATCCCTCTAAAAAATGGTGGTAACGCCTGATGTTTAGAAGAAATTTAGTAACATATGTTTATCACTATTATTCTGATGACATGCTTTTGTATTATATAAAATATCTAAGCCTCTTCTGCTCAGGTCTAATGTGTATTCAATATTTAATGCATCTCTAATAGACAAATGTTGAACAATGTTTGACATTCACTGAACACAAGGACTACATACAAAGTGCTATGTCAGGCAACACACAGCTAGGACCAGGCCACTCGCCTTTACTACACTAGATTCATAAAGATGAATATCTTATTGTCCAAAACAAGATTTGAGAGTTGACAGAAACCTTAGAAATCGCACAATAATAATTTACTGAGTAATTTCTTTGTATAAAACACTATCCTAAAAGTGGGATTTTAAAATGGTCCTGTTCATGGCATCTTAGACTAACCAGGTAGAGAGGTGCATTTCATATGAGAAAATAAATAAATAACAAATCATCAGGACTTGATGACTGGCTGCCTTATGAATTCAATTATACAAAAAATCAAATTGTATCTCCAATTCCAAAGCTATATACTGCATCTTTAAATGGAAAGACAATAATGAGGCATTATGTGTGTAATAGAATGCCATTCTATTATAGCACAACCTGAATATCTTAAAATTAGATATAAAATTCAAAACAAGAATGGTCAAAACACAAAGATTCAAAACACATAATTCAGAACACAGTGGGGGAGACATTATTCATATTTGATTAAGCAGAAAAGCAACCTGCCAAGAAAAAGAATTAGTACCAGAAATTGAAACCAAACCACACAGAAACATGAAGGATATTGAGGGAAGGACTGTAACTGCGTGCTGAAGCTAGAAAAGAAAGATAATAGCAGCTAGCACTTACTGAGTGCTTACTAATGTCAGGTACTGTTCTAAGTATTTCTCATGTATTACTAACTCCTCAGAATAATATTTATTCCTCAAAATAATATACATATATACTATTAACAGCCTTATTTTACAAATGAGGATAATAAGAAGTAGAGCAATTCAGTAACTTGCCCAAAGGCATATATCTAGCAAACAGCACAGTCAGGGTCAAAATCCAGGCAGCATGAGTCCAGAGTCCACCCTCTTAGTTGCTGTGTTCCAGCGTCTCCTCCCACAAAGTGAATCAGTCCAATTGTTACTGAATTAATAAAATGGCTCTCTAAGTTATCAATAGCAAAGTGAAGAATCCTACCAAATCACGGTATTGTGTAACACATCCCAGAAAGATGCCCTATCATGGGAACCTATTACTCTGATAAAGCACTGTTTCGGCTATAGAAAACATCTAAGCCTCCGCTCATCTCCTCTCCAAAGCCAAGGTATATTACTTGCTAACTCTCAAATTAAATATATATATTTAGGACCCAGCAAAATATTTAAAGAATATTGTGAAAAATAATTCCCAGAAACAGTTTATTATAACAAAGTCAAAGTCACAACTCCCCCATATACCCTTTTCGAAGAAGATCATGACTTTCAAAAGGTCCACTTGCTGAAAGTTCCGTAACTGGAATACTGTCCTTTAGCTGAGATCCAAGTCCTCTGGTATTCTACAACACAAATAAAGAACACTATTACATACAAAAAAAATTTTTTTAAACCGACCATGCTGAACATCTATGTAGAAATCATGTTTTAATCACTAGAGAAAAAAAATTAACATCTCTGACCTCAAAGAGCCCAGTCTAGAACATCACAACGAGCCTTACTTAACATTATGCTACAGGGACACACATGGTACAGTTAATAACATCAAATTTGAGATAGGAACGATTCCTGAGTCATTTCTGAATGCTGTTAGATTAAAAGGCATTCCAGGAAAAAAAACACAACATGAGTAATGGTATAAAAATATAAATGATCAAGTGAGTAAGGCAGAAGTAAACGCTAGCAAAATGAAAAGGCTTAAACATGCAAAGAAATTCACTTTTATTCTGAAATTGATAAAGAGCTAAAGAGCCTCTAAAGGACTACAGCATGATCAGATTTACTTTCATTGGAAAGATCCCTTCCATAGGTGGGAACGATTAGCACAGAATGAAAAAAACTAAGAGAAGGATCTTGGGGAATATCATTCCTTCAGGACAATGCTGAAGCACAAGGAAGTGGGATTAAGAATTGATAGACTAGCTAGAAGAGAGTGGTCATAGAAGCTGAAAAACAGGAGGGGGAGCGGAATTTCATAAAGTGGTTTTGTAAGAGGGTACTACTTATAAAAAATAAGTGTATATAATCAGCACAGTGTCAAACAAAAACAAAGACAATGCATTTGGTGTGGGTACATCGTCACCCTATGTATTATACAATAAAACATTTAATCATTTATTTAATTGAATATTTATTACACATCTACTATGTGGCAGATACTCCAGTAGATGCAAAAGACAGATACTTGTCTACCTTCCGGGGCTTAGTCTGATGAAGGCAGAGTAGACAAGCAAATAAAATATAATCAATGTTACAACAGGTAAAACACAAGATGCTTACTTGGAATAACTAGCTGCTCAAGTTCAATATCCCTGCAATTCTGCAGAAAGATGTAAAACAGTACAGGTAGTTTGGTATCAGTTTTATACTGTTCTAGAAGAAACTAGTCTGAGAAACCAGCCTTTTTATTGATTTCTAAAATCATTTGTGTATTTTATTCCATCAGGTACTTTATCTTGTCCAGGATTTCTTCAACCTACCACCCTAGTCCAGTCTCACCCATGTGGATAATTTCCACAGCACTCTACTGGCTCCTACTGCCTATACACTCTTCCATTTTCCAATTCTGCATATCGAAGTTCTCCTAAAAATATACAATCTCCCCCATGAAAAAAATCTTTCAGTGATTCATCAGTGTCTTGGCTGCAGAATAAAGTCCAAGGTCTTTCGTCTGGAACTCAAGAACCTGCACAACAGGATTCAACTCCCCCCACCCCAAAGAAATTACGGCCAATCAGGAAAAAGAATCTAGTGTGGACGGTCACTAACCCGCTATGTGACTGTAGTCAACACATACAACCTCTCTAGCTCTGTTTACTCGTCTTCCAGGTATCTTCCCAAATGTATATCCTGTTGCTTTTCTGCACGAACATTCTCCTCCTCCCAGATTGCTTCATTGTGAAGTACAGAAGGAAAGTCTCTTCTATGCACAAAGGAACAGGGAATGCTGATGTGTTCTACTGTAATCACATTCCCAATTACCTTCTGTAA
The DNA here is from genome assembly GCA_028533065.1 of Trachops cirrhosus. Classification (NCBI taxonomy): domain Eukaryota; kingdom Metazoa; phylum Chordata; class Mammalia; order Chiroptera; family Phyllostomidae; genus Trachops; species Trachops cirrhosus. Next base: position 91,323,899 of record CM052539.1, read on the forward strand.
TATACCCGGATTCGTACTTGATATTTCTAATAAAGTAGCAGAGATAAGCAAATCTATTAAAATTATCACGAGTTACACTTGAGAGTGTTTATAAACCCTCTACAATGACCCAAATGAACTTCCGGACGGCCTAGCAGCAGTACTGGTATCAGAGGCTGGTGATTCAGGAGTCTTTACCAAAAGTCACAACTTTTAAGTTAAAAAGAGATAACGAGAAAGGGGGAGGGGCAAAGATGACACACTAACAGTGCCAACAAACGGGAAGAAGCAAAAGTCTGGTGTTTTCCCCTCCAACACCTGGCATAACACAAGCTTCCAGAAACGTTTGTAGAGTAAAGCTAAATGATAATTATGCGACCTGTGGTGGGTTTGTTATGAGGTCAGTTCCGAGGGTCGGGGGTGGGCGAGTTGGGGGACTTGGCTCCAAAAGATTCTCCCTTCCCGGAAAGGACAGTCACTTTCGCTACGTTCTTCCCAGCTCCGCGCCAACTATAAGGGAGAGGTCGGGGTTTACTGTGGGACGTGGGGACAGGAGGGCACAAACCGAAATAACAACTACATGGAAAAGGATGAAGCCCAAGCGCTGCCTGCGGGACCTACACCAGAGCCCCGCCCGCGCGACAGCCGCGAACTCCCAACCCCGTGACTCGACAGATCCTGGCGCCTGAGGCCGGCTTCGTCCTCCCGCCATCGCCGCCGCCACCGGAGACCGGCTGGAAGGCGGCGGCCCGGTCCAGTCCGGGCACGGTCCCGAGCACGCTGACAACTGGGGTCACCAGGGGATCACTCACCATTTTCAGCGTGCTCTGTGAACAGCCTCTTAGTACCCTTACCGTCAGCCAGGCCCGCCACTCACTTCCGTTTCCGTGTCCCTCCCCCAGATCCGCCGGAAGTGCGTCCGTCCGGGCGAGGAAGGAAGGAGGGCGCGGGGCTTTAGTAGGGAGCGGCGTGAGGCCGGAGCTCCCACGCTTGCAGTCCTGGGGGACCGGGGGCCAAGGGCGCCGCAAGGGCGTGGGCTGGGAGGAGGGTGAGTCGGAACGACCTGCGTCCCGGAGAGGGAAGACGTGGACCTCTGCTCTGGTAGTAATAAACGTCTACTGTTCGTTTATCTGAAGATGCGCGATGACTGCATCGCCTTTGTTTAATACAAGAGCTCTTTTGGGTAGATAGTATATTTTTTCGTAAAGGTAAACGAGGCCCAGATGGGGTGCGTGATTGGCCTGCAGTCGTTCAACCAGTGAGGCAGAACTGGAACACAAGGCTTTCTAAGTGGTTTATTTTTAAAAAATCATACATTGAAGGCGTGCTGCGTTTGGACCCAGTGCTGAGGCTAAGAAAACAAACGAACCAGGCTGATATGGTTCCTGGGCTAGACAAGCAGAGGATTGTTGGCGGTGGGAAAGGTGTTATTAACTATGATAATTACTGACACATACTGGACTCCCACTGTATAGTAACACAGTAGTAAGTGCTTTACAAAAACTATTTCCTTTAATCCTTTAAATAATCTTGTGAAGTAGGTAGTACTGTAACTTCAGTTTTACAGGTAAGGAAAGCAAGACCTAAAAGAGGTTTTAAAAAAAGTGCCCAAGGACCCGTAATCCGTTGTCATACTGCTGTACTGAATTGCCTAGCAAATACAATGTGATAAGGTGGACTCATGCCCTGTAGCCATATAATGGAGCCAACTTAAGGAAGGAATCCTTGGGCTAATATAACCAAAGGTTAAGAGTGAACTAGTTTGAAGTAGCAGAGAATATGAAGAAATACTACAGGCAGATTTGCATGTGCAAAAACAAATGGGAAAGAAGTTCTGCGTGGCTGAAGTAAGGGAGAGAGTAGTGTGAGATGAGGCTGAGGAGATGGACGCAAGTTTATTGTGGGGGACCTTGTGCACCAGATTAAAGATGATGCTTTATCTTTAAAAAGCCATTGAAGGATTTTAAGGAGGGAGGTGATAAGAGTTTCATATTTTTGTATACCCACTGCCATTGTTCTGCAACCTTGAAGTTCTGGGGTTAATATTGATTTTAAGTATTGTGCACTGCTGTCTTGTGGCTCTTCAGAATATCCATGTTTAACTTGAGGTTTGAGTTTGAGTGTTTCAGTTGCATCTTTTTCCTTTCAATCAGTTCCATTTAAGGAGAAATTTTAAAACTGCAGCTTTTTAAAAAATTATTTAAATGTTTGTTGATTGCTTACAATTCAGTCATTAAATGTTTGCTGAGCATTTGCTTGGTGCTAGAATCAGGAACTATGGATAGGAAAAAGGCATTTCCCTATCCTTGAGATGCTTTTTTTTCCCCAGGAGAATAGACATGGAAACAGACATTTAAAATGCAGTGTAGTAAATACTTAATGGAGAAAGGAGCTGGGCCAGGAAGTGGTTGGGAACAGGAAAAATGGCATTTGAGGAAGAGGAAATGAGGAAAGGCAGAGATGTGCAAAAAGGCATGTTGTAATCTGAACAATGAAGGGCCCTTGTGTGGTATACTGAGGTTTTCGGCTTTTTTCTTGTAGAAAACGGGAGATAATGGAAGTATTTTCAAGAACACTTGACCTTAGAAAAAATTATTCTGGTGACAGCGTGAGGGATACACTGGAATCGGGAGAAACTAGGAGCCAGGATACCATTCAGAGTGTTGCAATAGTCAAAGCCAGAGATGATGAAGGTGTGAATTAGGGTAGGACAGCATATTGGAAAGACTGAGAAGCAGTGAAATGCAGACAACCTGAGAAATGTTAGAATTCAAGAGGCAGCCAGAAGAAGGGTAGCCTGCCATGGAAATGAAAAAGAAATGGTCAGAGAGACTGAAAAGCAAATCCAATGCTCTGTTAGAATCCAAAGGGGAAGAATGTGCTGAGAAGTTGACAAGTAGTTCAAAAGAGAGGTTAAAAAGTAGTTTAAAAAGATAATGAAGGTTTGAAAATAGGCCTTTGGTGACCAACATGAAGGCAGTTTTAGTGCAGCAAGGAGGAAATTCACCTTATTATGAGCAGTACAAACACCTGTATTTATTTTTTAAAGGCATTATGGTATTAACTAATACAAGACAGTGTTTAGTATGCTAAAATATTTTTAAAATTAAATTTGATGTTAGAATGGTTAGTTTGCATAAGCTGTATCTGACATATAGTTTAGAGAATAGAATATTATTAAGAACAGTTAATATTTTCTATGTCAAGCCCTGTGTTTAGTTCTGTACATACATTGATACATTGTTGCAGTTACTCCTTAATTACAGTTACTCATGAGGTAGGTATTACTATTATCCATATTTTATATATTTTTTAAAAGATTTTATTTATTAGAGAAAGAGGAAGGGACAAATAAACATCAACTTGAGAAATATCAATTTGTTGTTTCTCACAGGCCTCCAACTGGGGACCTGGCCTGCAACCCAGACATGTGCCCTCACCGAGAATGGAACCAGCAACCTTTAGGTTTGTAGGCTGGCACTCAATCCAGTGAGCCACACCAGTCAGGATTATCCACCTTTTGTTTTTAAAAACAGGCCTGTTGCATGCGTTGTAGGGAAAAAAGTACATTAAAAAAAAACCTTTTTGTTGTCTTCCTTGACTTTACTCTTAAGATTCTGACATAATTATCTCTCGGATGCACATAGTTGAACACAGAAGAAACACCCATCTAGGTGCAGGCTGGTGGTGAAACATGGGTGAGAGCCAGTGAATGACCACAGCCAGGCAGTGGCTGAGGTTGTTCATTAGGAGATGTAAAAACTTGCTGAGCTGAAGAATTCTCATGGCTTTAGTTGAGGCCTCATCCCTCCAAAAGTGGAGAAAGGGTGGTATAAAGCAGACGCATGCAGTTCCAAAAGGCGGTGATTGAGTAATAATCAAGCAGTAGTAGTGGGTAGCAAGAGGCTGTGCTGACATTGTCTTGCCTTGTGAGTCAGGGAAAGTGGGAAAAAGAATCAACACCACAGCTCAAGCTTTCAAGAAAAGTGGTATTTATGAGAGCTAGGTTTCAGTTACACCTGAGATATGTAAAGAACTTGTGGCAAAGTAAGAAATCCTGGGAAGGCTCCTTGAATTAGACTAAGGAAGTTTACTTGCGTGTCCTAGGGTCATAGCGGCAGGGGTTTGTGAAGGGAGGAAAACTGAGTGGCACATTCAGGGGCTGAGCAGATAGAGCAGGTGACAGTAGCAGAGGAATGCGTGAGTAGGAAAGTGTGGGAAAGAATGGATGAGTGGATAGTTGTGCCCAGGAGGCAAGACCAACTAATATGGTTGAAAAGTAGGCTAGAGGTAGATCTGGGCAATCCAAGGTAATATATTGGAAAAGTTTCAGAAGTACCCTCCTGGGTCTGGATCCCAACCCTGAAGCTCAGCACTGTAAGCCAAGGCCCTAATTCCTTGTCTGGTTCCAATGATCCCTTTCCTCCATGACTAGACAACAACTGGCATCCCACTCCAGTGTCTACAATTCTGACACCCACTAACATTAGGGGTATGTGAGTGTATGTGATCTGCCCAACCCTCCCTTCCCCCTGCCAGCTACAAATTCTGGCCAGGCCTGCACAGTCACTTTCCCTCCCAGTCTGAGGACAGTTCTTGGCCAGGTGGATTCTTTTGAGCTTTGAAAGCAGGATGGGAGGATTTGGAGAGGGACCAGTGGCAAGGGTTGATGTCAATGGTTTTCCTCCAGAGTTTAGGGCAAGAGAAGCATGACAGCCCCATTGTCTGAGAGACATGAGAGGGGGAAAAATGATGTAATTAGTGTGAAAATTTGTGAAACATTCTCAAGGTGCCTAGTAATCAGAATGTTGTATGGCAATATGTTTCAGAAATTGTGCTGACCTGCAAGGTTGAGGAAGGGAGTTCATGTGAGGGGGTGGTACAAGTCTTAACTAGCAAGAAAGTAACTGTGTTTCAGACAATCTCAAAAGAATCTAAAATTTTTAAATAATACATGCAACTCTTCTTTAAACAGTCTAAATTCTTGTAATGCTGGAAAAGGTTCAGTGTGATTAATTTAAGACAAATTATACTTACTCCTCTTTCTTTGCAAGTCCCATTATAAGTGTTACGAGATGAAGAAATACTTTACATCAAGTTTATTTGACAGACCCCTTTCTGTAACCCTAAGAGATGAGTGTTTTGTATTTCTTTTGAAATTCTTTGCTGACTATGATTTCAGATGAAGCTGCTTTTAAAAGAGTGTCCTCTGATTAAGCAGGTCTGGATTTTCAGAGTAACTAGAGTGGACTCTTGAATCAGGTGTTTTGTTTTACTCTTTTACATCCTCATTACATCAGACATAGCAAAGATTAGCATTCGGTTTCTATGCTTTATTGCTCTACTTCACGTCTGTCTGTTTTTAAAAAGTGGTTTATCTTTTCAACATAAAGTCTTTGTGGATTTGTCTGTAGAAAATATAGTTTGTAGCTTACATGCAATGAATTTTAAACTACAGTTCTGATTCTTTTACCATAACCGTTTGTCAGCCCACATGTAGGAGCATTGAGACATTTTGATATTAGCTAAAGAAAAATTTTATTCAGATGGTGTATCTGCCAAAAATACTGTATAGTGCCCAATAAATATACATGCACACCTGATGTCTTCAGTCCCCTTCTGTTTTCAGGTGCTAGTGTCAGTATTCCCTTCCACTAGCATGAATAAATGGGAGGGGAAGGTTTTTTATTTTGGAAAATTGAAAAATTTATTCCCAGAAGGATTGAGGAGAGAAAATTGCCATTATTCCAAGCACACTCAAAACCAGGTTACATTAATTTTTATTGAGAATCGGAAGGCTGGTTCAGAATCTAGAAACTGAAAAAGACAGCGTAAGTCATCTGATCGTGCAATTGCTCTGTTGGCTTCTTTTGTTTCTCCTTCTAGAAGCCATGCATGCTCTTGTAGAAAATTAGAAAACACCGAAAGGAAGAAAGAAGGGAATAAAAAGCAGAGATCAGCACTGTGAATCTGTCAGCTCGCAGACATTATTTTATGTAACAGAATATATCTTTTTAAAAAAAAATAGATTGACTGCATTTTCTGAGTGAGCTGGGAAGTTGTCTCTTGGTTTTTTTCATGACCATAATATTATTTAATAAAAGATGGCATTCTGAAACCTTAGAAAACATCCTTCACTTCTTCAAGAATGGCGAATTTCACATAGGCCATTTACTCAACATTTCTCATTCTGTCAATGTGGTTGGATGCCAAATGGCGGTTTTGAATAATTTTCAAAGGTATTTTTTTTTATAATTTGCCAGGGAAATCATAACTCTTAAAATGCTCCATAACCCTAACCATACAATTAGATTTATAGATAGATACTGCATTCCATGTTTTGTTTTCTCACTGTGTTAGTATCTGGGATTGATGCCAAAGGCTATTATTCAACCCCATTCCATTTATTGAATTAGAATGTACGACTAAATTTACACAACAGAGTTTAAAGGGGAAGAATGCCTTGGTTGATTATCATTCTAGTAAGGTGTCTTACATGATTGGGAAAGAAAAGTGTTCTTTCCAGTACACCTCAGTGAAGTAATCACCTGACTGAAAAATCTGTGTGGTGGTTGATGGAATTAATCACCTGATTCCTGAGCCACTAGAAGAGCTCCTTGCCATATTCCAAACCATCTTCCATACTGCCGCCAAAGATGTTTTGTCCCTTAAAATTCTAACCTATTACTTCCATCCTTAAAGCCCTTTAGTACTTCTTGTTGCCTGCCTGCCCTAGAGGATTTGCAGTCTCTTTAGAATGGCAAGCAGGTCTTCTGTGATCTGACTGCCAACCTCATTCTTAATTCCTTTACTCTAGTCATATTATATTACTTGGAATTATTTGAAAATGTCACTGGCTTCATTTCCCTGTACTTTTATTCCTGTTTTCCCCTCTTCTGGAATGTTCCATTGTACCAACTCAGGTGAAATGTCGCTTCCTCTCTGAAGCCTTTCCTGACTGGTTGCACAGCCTGTTTGCCCCCACTTCCAGGGAGAACAGACCTTTATGTCCCAGTGCATACGCATACATAACCATATCAGCACCTGTGACACACTGCTGCAGATCCTGTTTTCATGTGTAAATCCCATTCACCATCTTTTTGGAGATAATTGTATCTTTTCATAGCTCTTTCATTAGGAACGTTGCCATAGCCTTTCAGCTAGCCTGCCTGCCTGCCTCCATTCTCAGGCAGCTCCCGGATGCATTCTGCACATCTCAAATCTCAAGATTGAGTGGATTCAACAGACAATGGCTACATGTTCAAAGGTCTGGTGGAGTGACTGGGTAAAATTGGCACCAGGGCCTGATTAGCACTGGGTATAATTTCTTTCCTATAGTAAATATCAACATGGCCTTGACCCTAGTCCTCTGCTGAGAAATTCTAGAAAAGGGTGGAAGTAGGGAAGGATTGAGGAGTTAAGTAGGAAAAACTAGGTACAGTCATGTGTGGACAGCTATACAAGTATATAAGTGTAAAGTTATGTACACGTAGCCATAGTTCAACCATGGCTGCCACAACTTGCATGGGTAAGTGCTCAGGGCTGTGTTACCAGGGCTTCCTTGTGGTCCTTGGTAAGAGTGGTAATGAAGTAAAAAAAAAAGTCACTGCCCAGTGACCATAAGTAGTTCCAGAATCCTTTGGAGCTGAGGCAGACATACAGTGTAGGAGATAAAAAGAGCACCAGAAGTCAGTTGTGTAAAAATATGTTCCATGAGAATCTGGAATTTCAAAATAGTGTAGTTTGTGTATAATTAATTGCAATACAAAATCACTTCTTTCTTTACCAATATATGTGTGAAAGAATTGTTTTGAGACATCTTTTTTAAAAACAAATGTAAAAAGTGATTCAGAATGTGCAATTGTTGACAGAAATGTTGATCTGATAGGTGAGAAGTGATAGCTCATTGTTACTTTAGTTTGCATCTTCCTGATTGCTAGTAAGATTAAGTTTTTTTTGTATTGATGTACCATTTAGATTTGCTTTTCTGTAAATGCCTATTCACACATTATTTGCTCATTTTCCTATGCAGTTTTTCATCTTTCTATAAATTTGATGGCAAACATCATAAACTATAGATGTTAACCTTTGTCTTGCTCATTACAAATATTGTCCATAATTATTGTAATATTTTTGTTTGTGGTATATTTTTTTGACCTACATATTTTTAATAAATATCTCTTTTCTTTTATAACTCCTCAGGTTACTCTTTTGCTGAAAATGTTTTTTCAGCCCCTAGCATATAAATTTATCCTCTTAAATTTTGTTCTAAAATATTTTTATTGTTTTCTACACATTTATTTTTAATTCATATGGAATTTATATTTAATTGGGATTAAGATAATCTAATTGTATTTTCCTTTAGATGGCTATATTAAAATCCCATTTATATTAGGAAACATTTTGAGATTCTCCATTATAATGATGTAATTATTTTTCTGAATAACAAAGCTATCAAACATGCATATATGTGCCAAATACTGCCCTAAGCACTTTACCTATTTTAGCTCATTTAATCTTGGCAGCAACATTGTAGGTCAATTCTGTTATTCCACATGAACATTAAAATGCTTTTATCAAGTTAAAAAGAAACCATTGGGATTATGATTTGAATTACACTAAATTTATACATTGATTTTGGGAGAATAAACATGTTTTGTATCCCTCAATAACATTTTATCATTTTCTTCAGATGCCTTAAGCCTGTCTTAACAAATTTAACCTTAAGTATTTTGTATGCTATACTTTTAGTATACTTTTATCACTAATCCAAGTGGGTTATATATGTTTCCTTTTTCATCTGGCTATTCCTATAAGCATTCTTACTGATGCATTAAAGGTGGTATATGCATATTAATCATCCCAGAGTAAGTAATGCTGAGGTGGCAACCTGAAATTCTCAGTGTTCTATCATTTCCTGCTCATACTACATGCCCATCACTCGCTGGCAGCGGCTTTGCTTCATACCTTCACTCTGGGACCCAGGCTAACAGAGTCACTGCTCTCAGGCACATTGCAGCCCTGCAGTAGAGGAAAAGGAAACGAGGTGCAGCATCTTGTGGTTCGTAAAGCTTTTACGGAGAAGTGTTCCATAGTACCCGCCCCTCACATTTTGTTAGCCAAAGCAAGACACATGTCCATATCTGGTCTTGGAGTGACAGGGATGCATTTCCTCCCAGAGGAAAAGCCCTTCATGTTACCATGCCAAGCCTGGCATCTATGAGGTGGAGATAAGTAATACTCCAACAAGAAGAGCAACAAATATTTTGATCAGTAATACAGTCTTGCAGTTTTTTGTTTTTAAGCTGGCAAGATTGAGAAACCCTGGAAAATGATGCATGTATGAAACACATTTATCAATTGAATAATATCCAGTTCCTCTCTACTTTCAAGGATGCAAGAAGATTATACTTTCTTGTATCTTAAAATTAGACATGTCAATAATCCTGGCCAGTGAAAATGTGAGTGGAAGTGATGTATTTCATTCCTGTATGGAAGCATTGAAGAGCTAGAACATGATTCTCCATGATATATTCCCTGCAGTAGTGATTATGAAAATACACATTGAAGTGGAAGTACCCAGAGGCCAGAGTCGCTAGAATGATGGGCCATTGTGTGGAAGACAGTTGTCCTTGTTGCCACCCAGGTGAAGAGTCTTTGTGGTTTTAAGTCACTGAGATTTAAGGTTGTTGTTTTATTACTGTAGCATAACCTTGCCTATCCTAATCAATACAGCACACATATTTAAAAATGTGTTGTGGCCCTGACCGGTGTGGCTCAATTGGTTGGGTATTGTCCCCCAAAGTGAAAGGTCACCAGTTCAGTTCCCAATCAAGGCACATACCTGGGTTGATAGCAATCCCCCATCAGGGCACGTACCAGAGGCAACTGATCGATGTTTCCCTCTCTTCCTCCCTTCCCCTCTCTCTAGAATAAATAAATGAAATCTTTAAAAAATATATACAGTCTTTTTTAAAGATTGTATTTATTTTATTTTTAGACAGAGGGAGAGGTAGGGAGAAAGAGGGGGAGGGAAACATCGATGTGTGGCTGCCTCTTACACACCCCCTACCACGGACCTGGCCTACAACCCAGGCATGCGCCCTGACTGGGAGTCGAGTCCCTGACCCTTTGGTTCGCAGGCCAGTGCTCAATCCAATGAGCCACACCAGCCAGGGAAATTGACTGTTTTTAAATGTATGAAGCCTTTTTGATGTGCTAGACATGGCGACAGAGAAAGGAAGGATGTAGCTCCTGCTCACCATTATAAAACGTATGTTATCACTGTACTGTGCAGGCAAAACAGGAAATCGTGAGGGAACCCTGAGGGAACGGAGAGAAGCCTCTGGAATCAGGCTGCTGGGACTCAGATCCTGGCTCTGCTCCGTGACCTTGGACCAAGTAACGTGACCAACTTACTCCAGTGACCAGTTCCTTAGGTTCCTCCTCCCTCCCGTGGGAGAGTACTAGATGTAATTCCAAAGGGTTGTTGAGTTTTGGGCAATTGGCACTTGATCGATTCAGAATTTCTGTTTTATTTAAGCATTTTAAATTTTTATAGAAATGTATCTGTTTCATCTTCTATTTTTACTTTATTTTTTTGTTTATTTGAATGTCCTCTCTCTTTTCTTGATTAGTTTTACTACTGGCTTGTCTCTATTAGGAGTCTTTTCAAAGAACAAGTTACTTGGTTTTATTCATCTTCTCTATTTTTGTATTATTTCCTACTTCTTTTATTTCTTGCTCTCTGTTGTTGGTTTGCTTGCTTGCTTGGGTTTCTTCTCATTTTTGGAGCTTATTGAAACATAACTCATTTGTTGTTTTCTAATAAATGTATTTAAAACTAATTTTACACATAGCACTTTAGCTTTATTCTCTACATTTTAACGTGGTCATTCAATTGCAGATATTTAATAATTTCATTTATTCCTTCATTCCAAAAATTATTTTGTTACATTACGTTTTGGTTTTAGTTTTCATTTATATGGGATTTTATAAATTGATTCTTTACTATTGATGCATTTTTTTAGATGAGGTCAGGGAAGGCAGTCTGACCGGCTCCGCTGCTTTGCCGCGCGCGCGTGCACCGAGGCCTCCTCTGCGGCCTTCAGCCCGCACGCGCAGAGATTCTGTGCGTCGTTGAAGGTCACGTGTATTCTTTCCCTAATATCTAATTGACCAAGCTTATCAGGCACATTAATCGAATCTCCTACACATTTCATTGTGACTAGTCTGCTTGTTCTGTTTCAAGAAGAATATTTAAAAATCAGTAACTCAGCTGTTGATTCTCTCTTGATTTACAATAGTCTTTCCTCCTCTTCC
>CM052539.1:91335699-91392820 GCA_028533065.1 Trachops cirrhosus
GCCCTGTGGATAAATGGCTGCAGGAAGAAGAATATCTCACTGGATACCAACACCATCCGGACGAAGGCCAAGAAACTTTATGATAGTTTTGCAGAAAGCACGGGCGTTCATGACAGTGATGAAGATGAAGACAAGGATGATGACACAGAAGCAGAACCGTGGAGTGCTTCTCCCATCAGACCAACCCCATTCAGTGCCAGCAAGGGCTGGTTTGACAAATTTCCGAGATGCTTTGGACTCAAGAGCGTTTCTCTGCATGGAGAAGCTGCCTCTGGGGATAAAAAGCAGTGCCAGCAACTCCTCATAACTATGTTCATCACTCAGATGAAGCGATCAGTTACTCCTGCACCTTTATCAGAAATAGAAGTTACGGCCCAGGGCGAGATACTGCACCACCTGATGAAGCGCCTGATGAAGCGGTGCCTTCAGAAGAGCTGTAATACTCTTCTTGGCTGTTCAGTACACTCATCTCATCGTCACCTTCATCGTATTCAGTGCTGCACAGCTACATAATTTATGATCTTCATCATTCAAGTTATAGTATACTTCACTGGTGAGTGCCCATATAGAATTTTATATGTTAAAATTACATAGGTTTAAGAGTATAGGAAGTGTTTAAGAGCATATGAAGTGTTTATAAGAGTGTGGAAAAGGTTAATAAGAAAGTGGGAAAGGTTTATAAAGCTTTAAAATATATATAAATAATAAAATGTAACGCCGCTACTTCGCAGATTTTCACCTATCGTGGGGGTCTCTGGAACGTAACTCCTGTGATAGGTGAGGGATCACTGTAGAGGGTCTGGCTGAAGTAATGCCTGCTTGATTGTGGTTGGTAGGGTAATAATATGAGTGTAATAATTTATAGTTTTAATTTGAACATTTCACATAAAATGTCATACGGTGTGCTTGAGTGTGATATTGTTCTGTTACAGAATTACATGCTTATGATTTTGTAATTAAAAGAGGCACTATTTGTGCTGGACCCTGTTTATACATCTATACAATGTGTAGGACAAAGTCCTGACTCGGAGTGCCATGATATCTTTCTTGCATAGATCACATTCATAATGCATCCTTTACAATTTCTAGTTTGGATTTCTCTACCATGCGTCAAGAACTGAAAAACACTTGTAGAACAATATAAATACAGAATCTTACAGCCCCCGCCTCATCTTTTATAATTTCCATACCCAGACCAACAGCATTTTGTGTAACTTGCCTATATTGAACATAAAGATGACTTAGTTTTCATAAAAACAGGTCTTTTTACATTATCGTTTATTGGTTTGGTAATATTTACTTGAACTACTTGGTTATAATAACAATAACTCATAAAAATGTGTAGGAGCAAGCACTTGATACAACTAAAGTAGCAAAAGTGGAATACATAGTTATCACACAAAGTAAGAGCATTTATCTTGCCATGTAAGTAACAGTCTATAGATTTTACAGATATCTATATATATCTATATATATTTACAGATGTCTATATATATTTATACAAGCACAGAGAGCTTATGTAAATCCCAAGAGTCACCTAGATAGAAGTGAATTAAGAGAGATTCTACACAAAGAACAGTGTGCACATACATATACATGTGTGTGTACGTGTATGTTTGCATGTGCTGTAGTGTGTTCAGCCATACTAATTAATTCTTCTAGGTTCTTTTTAAAAGCTTATCTTTGAGTTTTTAAATATGTAATTACATTATCAGCAAAAAGATAATCTCTTCTTTCCCAAGTTTATATATTTTTCTTACTGCACTTGCTACATCCTCCAAATTAATGTTAAATAAACAATGGTAATAGTGGATATCCCTGTATTTTTCTTGATTTTATTCAGAATTTTCAAATGCCTTTTCATCATCTATTTCTAGAATCACTATTTTCTCCATTAATTTGCTGGTATAATGGAAATATACTGACAGATTTTCAATAATGAACCAGCCCTGTATTCCTGGAATAAATCTACTTTGTTGTAATAAGCTTTTATTGCACTAAAATACTCTATTTCCTAAAGTTGTATTCAGAATTTTTGCACTAATAATCATAAGTGAGGTCAGTTTATATTTTCTTTAATTGTACTGTTTTTTAAAATCAGATATTCAGATTAAGATTTTTCTGGCTTTATAAAATTAAATGTGTAGATTTCAGGTTTTATTTTTACTGTGGTTTGGAATAATTTTTAAAACATTGAACCATCTGATTTTGATGTAAAAGAAAGAATTGTAAACCACCCCCTTGCTTTTATTTATATTTGTACTCAATTTTGTTGTAACTTAAATATATATCATTTAGTTTTGCCTGTTTAATCTTTATAAAAATAAGATTATAAGGTATACTTATCCATAACTTCTAATTTTACTCCACAGGTTTTTGCAATTCATCCATGTCTATATGTAGTTGATTCACTTTTGCTATCGTATAATATTCTATTGTATAAACACACCATCATTTAAAAAAATCCATTCTACTGCGTTTTGTATTGTTCCCAGTTTTTGATATGTAAGTATTTTTTGTACATCTGCTGGTACAAGAGTTTCTCTGCCAAGAGTGGAATTGTTGCATTTACAGCTATTGGTAATATCCAAATGTTAACCAGGCTGCGCAAAGCAATTTACACTTCAACTAGTAGCCTTCCCATTTCTCCACACACTTGTCGACACTTGGTCTTAGTCAACTTGTACATTTTTCTCATTCTCTTGGGTACAAAATTGTATTTCATTATGGCTTTAAGATTTATTTTCATATCCACTATTGAAATTAAGTATATTTTCATACTAGTGGCCAACGCATGTTTTCTCTGGTGTGAAATGGCAGTCCATATCGTCTGCTCATTTGACTATTAGTTTGTCTTTTTTATTACTCTGTAGGAAAACCATAGGTTTTGGATAAACAAAAAATTCTTAAATTTAATCAAGTTTAACAATATTTTTCTTCAGAAATTTTCAAAGATTTTACATTTGTGTTCCTAATGTAACTGTACATTTGTGTGTGTGCACACAAATATGCACATACATATTGGGTGAGATAAGGATTCAGTTCTTTTATTTTCCTCAGATGGATTATCCCAGCTCTTTTTACATTGAGAAATTCATCATTTACCCCACTTGTCTGCAGTGCCAGCTTTGCCAGATGTCTGTTCCTGGGCTGTCTGTTCCATTGGTCAATTTGTCTATCTTTTTGTAAATTCTGTATTGACTTAATAACTGTAGCTCTATAATATCTTGTAATAGGTGATAGGAAAAGACCTCCTACTTCCTTTAGAAGCACCTTAACTATCTTTGTCATTTTGTTCTTGCCTATAAGTTTAGTTAAGGTTATTTGGACTTTTATTGAATCTATAAAGTTTGGGGGAAATTGACAACTTTAAGATGGAACTTCCCCATTCAAATGGGATATATATTTTTTAAAGATTTTATTTATTTTTATAGACAGAGGGGAAAGGAGGGAAAAAGAGAGGGAGAAAAACATCAATATGTAGTTGCCTCTCACGCGCCCCCTTCTGGGGCCCTGACCGCAACCCATGCATTTGCCCTGACTGGGAATCGAACCAATGATGCTTTGGTTCTCAGGCCCACCCTCAGTCCACTGATCTACACCAGCCAGGGCCCGAATGGTATATTTCTTAATTTACTTATATCTATTTCTTATATCTATTTCAGTAAATTTTTGTAGTATTCTACATGAACTTTCTTAGATATTTTTCTTAGATTTATTCCTAGCTAACTTTTTTTATGGTATTATAAATGGTATCCTTTTAATATAAAAATTTGCAGCTTTTTTTTTTGCTGGCATATAGAAATCTAATTAACTTTTGCCTATTGATCCTATATCTAAAAATCTTGATATGCTTTCTTTTTCTTATGATTTCTGGCAGATTCTTTGAGTTTTCTACATAAACAATCATTTAATTTGTAAATAATGACAATTTGGTTTCTTCCTCTCCAGTCCTTAGACTCCTTTGTTATTTTTCCTGATGCTCTGCTGTGGCCGGAATTACAGCACAAAGTGGGAATGGTGATAGTTTCTCTTTGTATTAGTCCTTATTTTTAAAGAAAATGCTTTGACATTTTTACTGTAGAATGTGTATTGTATTTGCCAGATATGTTTTTGAATACTCTTTATTAGGTAAGCTAAAGATATTCTTTATTCCTTTTTGGCTTCAAGTTTTTGTTTTTGTTATAAATGGCTTATGAAAATTTTTTGAATACTTTTTCTACCTCTTTTGAAATGAGCATCTTTTTCTCTTTTGATCGACAATGGGGTAAGTTATATTAATAAATTCTTTTTTTTTAGTTGAACTTTTTTATTTTGCTAATGTACAAAGAGAATATTAACAGTCCACTTTTTACGGTTTCTAAACACCACTGGCGATTTCTGGAAAGGCCCAACCTGCCTTCCTTTCTATCCACCGAATTAATTTGTCTTCACAGAAGTCTTGTCGGATGTTTCCTTTGTTGGCCTCTCCATGTTGCTGCTTCATTTGAAGGACTTCACTTTCTAATTGCACAATAGTCCTTTCAATCTCATAATTCTTACTGACCAGGGATATGTAGTTTGACTCCATTTCTCTTAATTTAGATCCAGCTGTGAGTTGCATGTATGTTTCCTTAACTTCTGGAGTTCATTCTGTGCATGTTCAATTATATGAACTAGATTTTCATTATATACTTTCCAGGCATTGCTTCCATGCTGTGACATTAGTTCCAGATTCTCAATCCGAACTGCTTGATGCTCCAACTGGGCCGTGGAATTGATCACACACTCTTGCCATGCAGTGATGTTGTTTTTCTGACCCAAAGAACGGGCTGGAAGTTCATATCGTTTCATACTGACAATTCCATTGGTTGTCGGGCAGCCAGTCTTTCAAATTCATTTCTCATTACGTCCGTTTCAAAAGCAGAATAATGCCACGCTGTCAGGTAGCTCAGGTAGTGCTTAGTAGGTCGATATCCATGAGTTTCCTCCTCCACCAGAGCCACAGCCGCTCCCTGCACACCAGGCACTTCATATCCTTGGTCAAAATATGGCAGCGCATCCACCACAACCTCTCCAGCCACCAGCCCAGTGCCCGCCATGCTTACGTTCGCCTGAGTTTTCCAAGTGTGCTATATTAATAAATTCGCTAATGGTTCAACAACTTACCGTTCTTGAAATAAATCCAATTGATCATTATCCTCACATATATTTTGCTCAGTATATTGGCTAATATTTAAATATTTTTACATTCATGACCAAGAATGAAGCTGGACTATAATTTTTTTCTTGTCTAGTTTTTGTATAAAGTTATATGAACCTCATTAGTTAGGGGATGTTCCTTGTTTGATACTCTCTTAATTTTAAGAGTCTAAGATTAGAATTATTTGTTCCTTGAATCTTGGTAAACTTGCCTGTAAAACTGCCTGGACCTGATGTTTCCTTTGTGGAAAAAATTTTAAATACCGATAAAATTTTATTAATAATTATAGGCTGGGTAGTAACCAGATCATTTAACAGGCAATTAGAATAGTCACACACATCAATCAGAATAGACTCTGTCCCCAAACAAACGGTATGGCTGTGCAAGCTAAATAGCTCTGATAGTTTAAATTTTAGGTTTTAAACTTCTTCTTAAGTCAGTTTTGTAAATTTAGAGTTCCAGACATTTGTCCAGTTTACTTAAGTTTTTAAATGTATTGATAAATTGCTTGTAATATTTTATCTGTGTAACTGCTATGATATTTATGATTGCCTTTTTTTTCATAAAATTTGTATCTGCTCTCTTTAGCATTTTGCTAAGGATTTATCAGGTTAATGTTTTACAGTGAACCAGAATTTTGCTTTGTTGATCCTTTCTACTGACTGTTAATTTGTTTCATTAATTTTTGCCTTTTTCATTATTTCCTTTATTCTCTTGTATTTACTACACTTTTTGTCATTTCAACTTTTTTTATTAATGTAAATAATATAAGTCTATTCACTTCTTCTGATGATCACTTTAGCTATACCTCACAAACTTTCCTATGTAATTATTATTGATGGTTCTGAGTATTTTCTCATTTCCCTTTGCTTTCCATTTTGACACATGAGCAATTTAGAATTATGTTTTTAAATTTTCAAGTTTTTGGTATTTTTTTGTTATTAATCATGGTATGGTCGGGGAATGTGGTCTACATGATAGTGATTCTTTGACATTTGTTGATTTTGCTCTATGAGCTAGTGAACTGTCAATTTTTACAATTGCTCTCAGAACAGAAAATATATTTTCCAGTTATTGGTTTGTTTATTGTGATGGTCAGATGATCCATATTCTTACTGATACTTGTATCTTCTCAATTTCTTTTTTTAACATTTTTTATTGTTTTTCAAATACAGTTTTCTGCCTTTTCCTCTCACCCCTCTCTACCACTCCAGCTCTCCACACCTCCCTCCCCTGTTTCCACTCCCCCACTTGTTATTGTCCATGTGTCCTTTATATTTGTTCCTGCAAACCCGTCAACTTTTCCTCCTATAATCCCCTCCCCTCTCCCCTCTGGTCACTGTCAGCCTGTTCTCAGTTTCAGTGTCTTTGGTTATATTTTGCTTGCTTGTTCATTTTGTTGATTAGGTTTCAGTTAAAGGTGAGATCATATGGTATTTGTCTTTCACTGCCTGGCTTATTTCACTTAGCATAATGCTCTCCAGTTCCATTCATGCTGTTGCAAAGGGTAGGAGCTCCTTCTTTCTTTCTGCTGCATAGAATTCCATTGTGTAAATGTACCATAGTTTTTTGATCCATTTATTTACTGACGGGCAATTAGTTAGGTTGCTTCCAGCACTTGGCTATTGTAAATTGTGCTGCTATGAACATTGTAGTGCATAGGTTCTTTTGGATTGGTGTTTCAGGGTTCTTAGGATATAATCCTAGCAGTGGAATTGCTGGGTCAAAAGGTAGTTCCATTTTTAGTTTTTCAAGGAAATTCCATACTGTTTTCCATAGTGGTTGCACCAGTCTGCAATCCCACGAACAGTGCACTAGGGTTCCCTTTTCTCTCCAACATTTGTTGTTTGTTGCTTTGTTTATGATGACCATTCTCAGAGGTGTGAGGTGGTATCTCATTGTGGTTTTAATTTGCATCTCTCTGATAGCTAGTGATACTGAGCATCTTTTCATGTATGTCTGGATCCTCTGTATGTCCTCCTTGGAGAAGTGTCTGTTCAAGTCCTGTGGCCCATTTTTTAATTGGGTTGCTTGTCCTCTTAGAGTGGAGTCATGTGAGTTCTTTATATATTTTGGAGATTAAACCCTTGTCTGAGGCATTATTGGCAAATATGTTTTCCCATACAGTTGGTTCTCTTTTCATTTTAATGCTCTTTTCTTTAGCTGGGCAGAAGCTTTTTATTTTGATGAGATCCCATTTGTTTATTCTTTCCTTTATGTCCCTTCCTCTAGGGGACATAGCACTGAAAATATTGCTGCATGGAATATTCCTGCCTATGTTCTCCTCTAGGACTTTAATAGTATCACAACTTATATTTAAATCTTTTATCCACCTTGAATTTATTTTTGTGTATGGTGTAAGTTGGTGCTTGCGTTTCATTTTTTTGCATGTAGCTGTCCAGCTCTCCCAACACCATTTGTTGAAGAGGCTATTTTTACTCCATTTTATGCTGCTGCCCCCTTTGTCAAATATTAATTGACCGTAGAGACTTGGGTTTATTTCTGGGTTCTCTGTTCTGTTCCATTGGTCTATGTGTCTATTCTTATGTCAGTACCAGGCTGTTTTGATTACAGTGGCCTTGTAATACAGTTTGATAACAGGTATTATGATCCCTCCTACTTTGCTCTTCTTTCTCAAAATTGCTGCAGTTATTCAGGGTCATTTATGGTCCCATATATATTTTTGAAGTGTTTGTTCTGTATCTGTGAAATATGCCATTGGTACTTTAATAGGTGTTGCACTGAATGTGTAAATTGCTTTGGGAAATATGGACATTTTGATGATATTAATTCTTCCGATCCATGAACACGGTATATGTTTCCATTTGTTTGTGTCTTCCTTAATTTCTTTCTTCAGTGATGTGTAGTTTTCTGAGTACAGGTCTTTTACCTCCTTGGTTAGGTTTATTCCTAGGTATTTTATTTTCCTTGTTGCTATATCAAATGAGATTTTTTTCCTGATTTCTGCTTCTAATGTTTCATTGTTGGTATACAAAAATGCCTTTGATTTCTGAATATTGACTTTGTATCCACTGTTTAGCCAAATTCATTTATTAGGTTGAGCAGTTTTTGGGTGGAGTGTATAGGATTTTCTATGTACACTATCATATCATCTGCAAACAATGACAGTTTTGTTTCTTCCTGTCCAATTTGGATTCCTTTTATTTCCTTTTCTTGTATAATTGCTGTGGCTAGGACTTCCAATACTATGTTGAATAGAAGTGGTGAAAATGGACAACCTTGTCTTTTTCCTGATCTTGTTGGGAAAGATTTTAGCCCGTTGAGTATGATGTTAGCTGTAGATCTCTCATATATGGTCTTTATTATGTTGAGGAATGCTCCCTCTATTCCCACTTTGCTGAGTGTTTTCATCATGAATGGGTGCTATACCTTATCAAATGCTTTTTCTGCATCTATTGATATGATCATGTGATTTTTGTCTTTGCTTTTGTTTATGTGATGTATTATATTTACTGATTTGCAAATATTGTACCATCTTTGCATCCCTGGGATGAATCCCACTTGGTCATGGTGTATGATCTTTTTAATGTATTCCTGCATGCAGTTTGCCAATATTTTGTTGAGGATTTTAGCATCTATGTTCATCAGCAATAAGGCCTGAAGTTTTTGTTCTCTGTTGTGTCTTTATCTGGTTTTGGGATTAGGAGGATACTGGCTTCATAAAAGGAGTTTGGGAGTCTTTCATTTTCTTGGATTTTTTGGAATAGCCTTTGAAGGATAGGGGTTAGCTCTTCCTTAAATGCTTTGTAGAATTCTCCTGTGAAACCATCTGGTCCAGGGCTTTTGAGTGCTGGGAATTTTTTGATTACTGCTTCAATTTCATCTGCTGTTATTGATATGTTCAGGCTTTCTGCTTCTTCATTGAGTTTTGGAAGATTATATGTTTCTAGAAATTTGTCCATTTCACCTAGGTTTTCAAATTTCTTGACATATAGTCCTTTGTAGGAATTCCTTACAATCCTTTGTATTTCTGTGGTATCAGTTGTAATCTCTCCTCTTTCATTTCTGATTGTGTTTATTTGGGTCCTCTCTCTTTTTTTCTTGATGAGCCTCTTTAAAGGCTTGTCAATTTTGTTTACCTGTTCAAAGAATCAGCTCCTGGATTTATTGATCCATAGTATTGTGCTTTTCATCTCTATGTTGTTTAATTCTGCTCTGATCTTGGTTATTTCCTTCTTTGTACTTACTCTGGGCTGTCTTTGTTGTTGTTCCTCCAGTTCTTGTAGGCGTAGGGTTTGGTTGTTTATTTGAAATGTTTCTGTTTTTTTTAGGTAGGCCTGTATTGCTATGAACTTTCCTCTCAGGACTGCCTTTGCTGTGTCCCATAAGTTTTGGGTTGTTGCAAGTTCATTTTCATTTCTTTCCAGAAACTTTTTGATTTCTTCCTTGATCTCATTCTTGACCCATTCATTGTTTAATAGCATGCTATTCAATTTTCATGAGTTTGAGTGTTTTTGAGTTTTTTCCTTGAGGTTGGTTTCTAGTTTCAGTCCCTTGTGGTCAGAGAAAATGCTTGATATGGTTTCAATTTTCTTGAATTTGTTGAGGCTTGTTTCATATCCCATCGTGTGGTCCATTTTTGAAAATGTTCCATTTGCGTTTGAAAAGAATGTATATTTTGCTTCTTAGGGATGAAAGGCTGTATATATATCAGTTAAGTTCATTTGATCCTGGACATTATTCAGTGCCACAATATCTTTGTTGATATTTTGTTTGGAAGATCTATCCATTTTTGACAATGGGGTGTTGAAAACCCCTACGATAAGTGTGTTGCTATCAATATCTTTCTTGAAGTCCTGCAAGAATTTCCTTATGTATTTGGGTGCTCCTATGTTGGGTGCATATATATTTACAATGTTTATGTCTTCTTGATGGATTCTTCCCTTGAGTTATGAAGTGACCTTCTGGGTCTCTCTATGACCCTGTGTTGGAAGTCTATTTTGTCTGATATGAGTATTGCTACCCTTGCTTTTTTTTTCCTGTGCGTTTGCTTGGAATAGTTGTTTCTAGCCCTTGACTTTCAGCCTGTGTAGGTCTTTCGTTGTGAGGTGGGTCTCTTGTAGGCAGGATTTGTGTGGGCCATGCTTTCTTATCCATTCAGTTATTCTATGTCTTTTGATTGGAGCATATAATCCGTTTACATTTAAGGTTATTATTGATAGGTACTGACTCATTGTCATTTTTTCTTACCTGTGTTCCTCTCTCTCTCACTCCTTCCTTTTCTTAAAAGCAGTCCCTTTACCATCTTTTGCAGAGCTGGTTTGGTGGGGGTGTATTCTTTTAGACTTCTTTTGTCTGGGAAGCTCCTTATTTGGCCTTCCATCTTAATTGCTGGGAAAAGTAGCCTTGGTTGCAAGCCTCTGGTTCTCATTACTTCGAATATATTTTGCCATTCTCTTCTGGCTTGGAGCGTT
Source organism: Trachops cirrhosus (assembly GCA_028533065.1). Classification (NCBI taxonomy): domain Eukaryota; kingdom Metazoa; phylum Chordata; class Mammalia; order Chiroptera; family Phyllostomidae; genus Trachops; species Trachops cirrhosus. Next base: position 91,346,317 of record CM052539.1, read on the forward strand.
TCCATTGAGAAGTCAGCTGCTAGTCTTATTGGGGCTCCCTTGAATGTTCCTGTTTCTCCCTTGCTACCTTTAAGATTCTCTCTTTGTCTTGGAATTTTGCCATTTTAATTATGCTGTGTTCGAAGTGGGCCTGTTTGGGTTCCTCTTCATTGGGACTCTCTGTGTTTCCTGTATTTGTGTGACTATTTCTTTCATCAAATTAGAGAAGTTTTCTATCATTACTTTTTCAAACAGGTTTTCTATCCTTGCTGCTCCTGCTGCTTTTCTTCTTCTTCTTCTTGTATCCCTATTATATGGATATTATTATGCTTCATGTTTTCCTGCATTTCCCCTAACCCCTCCTCATTCTTTCTGAACCTCTTTTCCTGTTCTTGCTCTTTCTGGGTGTTTTTTTCTACCTTGTCCTCCAGCTCACTGATCCAATCTTCTGCTTCAACGATCCTGCCTTTGATTCCTTCTACTGTGTTCTTCAGTTCAGAAATTGTATTCTTCATTTCCTCTTTGCCCTTGTTGATAGTATCTATTTCCTTTTTATGTTGATATGGTTTGCAGTGAGTTCATTGTAGATTCTCTGTGTGTTTTGGTAATTCTCTGTGAGCTCATTGAGCTTCCTGATAACCACCGCTTTGAACTCAATATCTGATAGTTGACTCGCCTCTATTTCATTTAGCATTCTTTCTGAGGCTTCCTCCTTTCCTTTCATTTGGGGATTGTTTCTTTGTCTTCCCATTGTTTGTGAGACTCTTCTTGGTAGCCTTTGCTTCTTAAATTGATCTGTTCTGGTTCCCTGGGTTTCTGTTGTGAACTTCTCTTGTGAAGACCTGTGAGATTCAGTGGTGCAGTCTCCTTGATCTCCAGAGCTCACTGGTCTTGCGCTGTCATTTATGTTGGCTGTCTGTATGTCTTTGGGTTTTGATTGTTGTTAGGTCTTTCTTTGGTGGGTCCTTCCCTCCAGCTGGTTAACTGAGGGTCACTCTGTCCACCACATCTTGTATTCTCTTGTACAGGTGTGGACAGGTTGTGTTGAAGGTGGTTCTTCCATGTGTACAAGGTTTTGAGGCTTCTCTCTTGCTCTTGCTCAGTTGTTTGTTCTGGGTAATTTCTCCACCATTTAGTTGTATTTCCAGATAGGTCCTGGATTGAGGTTAGTGTGGCTTCCACTCCCTCCTTCACCTCCTTGTGTTATTATCTGTTGGCGGTTCCTTTGTTGGTGGGTTTCCTCTTCCAGCAGGTGTACTGGTGTTCACAGCTCCCATCTGCTGTTTTTTGTGATCAGTTGGAGGGGGAAGGCAAAATGGTTTAAGACAACAGGAGTGTATTGTATGGTATTTATAGTACCAACCCATAGAGAAGAGATAGAAGATCCTTTGGGTATGTATAGTGTTCACCATGATATTTCACCCAACTAGCCACTTTTTAGAAAGGGTGGAAAAAAGGGAAGACTCTTGTTAGGGGCGGGTTGTGAGTTGTGAGTTGGATCTAGAAAACAGTGAGCTTGTGGGAGGTCAGATTAGGAGGTAAAGTGAGAGTAAAGGTTAGATAATAGGTGTAGTGTGCAAGATAATGGAGTTAACAACCACAGTAATAAAGTTCAGGAAACAGTGAAGTGAGCTGAGATTCAGGAGGGGTGCTGTGTAATATTTACAATTGTGTGGAACAGCAGTTATTTACAATAATAATGGAGCAACAATCATAAAACAGAATCTATGTGATCTGGATAACAAGAATAGGAAGTCCAGGACCTAGAGTGCTGTGCTATTGAAGTGCAAGTGAAGAGAAAGATGGAAAATTAAAAATACACTATGAAAGAAAGAACAAGGGAAGCCAGTCAAACAATTCAGTTTAACAAACCAAGTGAAGAAGACTAAGCAGAAAGAAGAGAAATACAAAAATGCTAATAAAATAAAAGATATAAGAATAATGAAAAATATTAATAATACAAATATACAATAACTTGCAAGTTCTCTGGAGTAGCAAAGTGAAATTTGTCTCACTATCTCAGTTGTTGGGATGACTCACCCCTCTTTGGGTCTAACTCTGGTCTTTTCACAGCTCCAGGTTTTATTGTCTCACTTGTGGTAATTAAAAAAAAAAAAGAGGAAGGAAGGAGGAAGAAATAAAAAGGAAAGGAAGGAAGAAGGGATAAAAAAAGAAAGAAGGAAAGAAATGAAGAAGGAATTAAAAAAAAAGCCTTCTGCTGGCTTGAAAACAGCCAAGCCAGTTCTGCTGGTCTTCCTGGGTGAGCAAGCTGAGCAGGGATTGGTTTCACTTTTCTCCCTTCCTGAGCTGCACTTGCACTCTTCACAGTTGCCCAGCCTTCTGCCCAGTTCCTCAGTTCACTGCCAGGCCCCCAGTGCCCTTCTGCAACCAGGCTACACCTTCAGTCCACCAGTTGCACTGTCCTTCAGGTGCACCGATTAGGGGCAACTCACACACCACCTTCTAGCTCTTTGCTGTCCTAGATGCTAGGGACTCTCAGCACCCCTTCAGGCTAGTTCAGCCCACACCCCCCCACCCCACTGAGCTAAGTCTTTCTGGGGATTGCTGACTCCCTGAAGCCTGCAGCTCTCGTCTGCAGGGGCATCTCCACCTTCCTCTTAGCCAGTTGGCCTTGCAGGGCCCTGGGTGCAGGTGTTGGGTGGGAGGTGCCTCTGGGTGGTGGGGTCAGGTGTGCTCCATCCCGGAGCTGTGGGCCTGAGCTCTTGGCCTCTGCTGCTGGGGCTGGACAGGCAGCTGCCGAGCCGTGGGATCGGGTGCGCGCTATCCCAGGGCTGTGGGCCTGAGCTCATGGCCCAGTGCGGATAGGGGCGCAGGAGGTGGGGGCAGCTGCTGCGGACAATTCCCCAAATAGCCACTGAGTGCCTCTTTTTTCACTTTTTCTTTTTGAAAAATTCCTCCTATTCAAGCCTGCCGCTCTAAACAAGCGCCTGGCTTCTCACACAGCCCCACTCTCCAACCAGACCAGGGACTATCTGGGTCAGGGTCTGTCACTGCCCAACTCTTCCCAGCTGGTGTCCATAGTCTCAGGGCGTGCACACTGCCCCGTGTGTTTGCCACTTCGTCCTTATTCCCCCCTGTAACTTAAAGCATCCAGATCCCTCCTGGTGCTGCTCAAACTTTGTTTGGCAGGGGAGGGAGTCATCGGCCTTGCTCTCTTCCAAGAATCCTGTGGCAGACCTGGCGGGTGCTGGCCCTGGGGTGCAGCCGCCCTGCTCCCAGGGACCTTCTTGTCCTGAAGCACTCTCCTTACTGTGTGACTTTTCTATGCCCTCTACAATTTTTAAGGACAATTTTTAATGTCCTTCCAATCTTCATATATGCTGGGATATTGTTGGCTGTTCACCCTGTTCCTCAGAAGATTGGCTAGGTGTTCTACCCATGAGCAGGGGGAAGTGGACTGCACTCCCGCCTATCTTGCCACCATCTTCACATCTCTTTTATCTTGTCAATTTCTGATGAAGATTTGTTAAAGTCTGTCCCAGTAATGGCATATTTGTCAATTTATTTTTCTTGTTTCTTCCATATTTTTTGCTTGGTGTTTTTTTTGAAGCTCTATTATTAGAAGTACGCAAGTTTAGAATTGTTTATATCTTCTAATGAATTGGACTTTCCTCAATAGGTAATAAACCATCTCTAGCAGTGCTTTTGCCTTAAAGTATTGGGTTAGTCAAAACATTTAGTTTTCCCCATAAGATGGCTGTAGTAGCATTTAGTTGTCTTTAACTTCATTCAAAACAATTTTGTTAGATTGTATTCTGACAACTGTTATATCAGCATGCATTTAAAAAGACTCAGAATTGATGAATTTTTGTACATCCATTTTAATATTTAAGATGGAAGAAAATATGCAACATTTTTGGCATATTAGGCTTTATTATTTCAAGAAAGGTGAAAACACAACTGAAATGCAAAAGATTTGTGCAGTGTGTGGAGAAGGTGCTGTGACTGATCAAATGTGTCAAAAGTGATTTGAGAAGTTTCTAGGTACTACTGACGTTTTGGCTAAATAATTCTTTGCTGTGGGGCTGTCTAATGCATTGGAAGATGTTTCGCAGCACCCCTGGCCTCTACCCACTAGTAGCCAATAGTGAGAGGCAGTTGACGTACTCAAAATATCCAAGTCAATACAGTCATTGGTGAAAATGAAAAATGTATCTTTTATTTTATGGGAAAAACTAGATGGACTTTTTGGCCAAGCCAATATTTTTATTTCTCTGATGATAATATATTTATACATATTTTCTTTTGGTTAATATTTATTAAATGGTTTTACCTTTTCACTTTCAACTCTTCTATGAACTTGCTTGTTTTACATGTGTCTCCTATAAACAACATGTGGCAAGACTTTGCTTTTTATATACTCTGATAAAGAATATAGTCTTCTTACCCTTATTGTTATTTTAATATATTTGGATTTCCAAGGAACATGTATAAAGGACCTATGACAAAGACAGCAGAGGGGAACTAGGATTAATGTGGGAGGTAGGAGTGGATAAGGCGGGGGAGAGTCATGAGGGGAGAATGGGGACAGCTGTAATTGCCAACAGTAAAAAAAAAAATGTAAAGAACAAATAGAATTCTTGTATCTTGCTGGTAGGAGAGTAAATTGGTACAACTACTTTGAAAAATTCTTTAGTAGCTTCTACTTTAAGTTGATCCTCTATTTCACTTCAAATACCCAACAGAAATGTATATTTGTGTTCAAAGATACATAAAATCATGCTCAAGTTATTACTGTTCTTAATAGCCAAAAATTGGAAGCAACCTAATTGGACATTAAATATTTGAATGGATAAATAATTGTGGTATATTTATACAAGGAGTAATGTACAGAAATAAAAATTAATAGTGTATGTCAGCAACAAAATTATCTTGGTAAAGTTTTGTGAGTTTAAAAATAAATGGCATTCACATATTTTGCATGGTATCTAATGCGTTGAAGAGTTTATTCTTTTTCATAAAGGATTTAGGTCATATCTGTCCTACAGTACTTGGATCATTGTGTCAGGGAGTTGCTGAATACACAGTCACAAAACATTGAAGCATAGTTAGCTTTGTTCCATCTCAGTGAGAAATTCTCATTTTGAATATATTCTATGTGTTCTGGTTTTTCTATAATGTACATCACAAACTTTGAGATTCAAAAAACAAAATAATGTAAAATATCAAAAAATAATAATATATTTGGATTCCATTGCTACCATCTTATTTTATGCATTCTGCTGTTTCAGTTCTTTTTTGTTTCTTGATTTGTTAGATTATAGTTTATGTTTTACTTTTTCTTAATCTGTTATTTCCCTTTATTAGTTTGGAGCTTTGTGTTCAAACTATGCTTGGGGGTTTTTTTGTTCACTGTTGTTGTTTTAAATATTTTATGGAGTGTCCTAGACTTTTAAGCATAATATGTGTGTGTGTAATTTAATGAAGTGTTTAACTTAATAAATCTTCAGTTGGTCAGTATGAACAAAGTACAGACCTTTGCAAGCCTTAGTCCTGATTAGCTCCTTCTAACTTATATGCCATTGTTATCAATATCTTATTTCTATATTAATTTTTAACTCTGCAATTAAGACATTGTTGTTGTGTAACACAGTCAGTGATTGTTTAGATTTACTGATGTGTTTATTACTTTTTTGCTATCTGTTTTGGATTTCAGATCTTCTTTCTGAAATGAGTTGCCTTCATCTTTATGTATATCTTATAGAAGTTCCTCTAGTGAGTACCAGTAAACTCTCACTTGGGGTTTTTCAGGAATATTTTTATTTTGCCCTTATTCTTGAAAGGTAGTTTTGCTGGGTATAGGAATCTAGAGCATCAGTTCTTTTCTCTCTGCATTTTGAAGATATTATTCCACACTCTTCATCCATTTTTGCTGTTGATAAATATGCCAAATAGATGTTGTTCCCTTGTGAGTAATCAGTATTTTTCTCTCTCACTACTTTAAGATTTTTCTTTGTCTGCATTTGACCACAATGTGTCTTGGTGTGAATGAATTTTTATTTATCCTACCTTGAGTTCTGGGGCCATTTGGAAATTCCCATGATAAAATGACAGCTACTCTAAAAGAGTCACATTTCACCCTTGCCTGTCCTCCAACTAGCCCCCCTCCACCTCTTTGTTTAGATGCAGTTATGAGCTCCAGAGCTTTGAGAATCACCTTGAAATCACAAGGTGACAAACACAAGAATGGAGAAATAGGAGAGAAAGAACCCTTGTCCTTGATATAACCTCAGTGAGAACTGGCTTGTCTACTTACAGACTTCATGCTATAGGAGAATAAGAATTGCCTTTTTGTTTAATGTGTATTCTTTAGTCAGGTATTATGTTGCATCCAAACATAATCTTAAAACACAATACTTTATTTGCCCTGTGAAATGCAACAGAACATTGTAACAAAGTAAATAAACAATAATGTTTTTCAAGTGACTACTATACATTTTTTATCATATACTTGGCAATTGTATTTTGTCTTTTAGCATATGCCTTAATTCATGACTAGTAGGAAGAGATTAATTATTGGTTAGAGACAATTTTGTAAGATTTTTCCTTTCAACTGAAAATTTATTTGAAAATATATATACAAATGTATACTGGGATTACCTTTAAAACTTAGTGATGTGATTCATATTGTCATTTAAACAGTCTTAGATCTTAAAAGTAAAATTATATTTTTAAAACATTTTACTTATTTATTTTTAGAGAAAGGGGAAAGGAAGAAGAAAGAAAGGGAGAGAAAAATTAGTGTGTGTGAGAGACATTGACTGGCTGACTCTCACACCCCCAATCGGGGACAGGCCCACAACCCAGGCACGTGCCCTGACTGGGAACTGAACCAGTGACCTTTCCGTCTGCAGGCCGGCGCTTAATTCATTGAGCCACACCAACGCAGGCTTAATGTGAATTTGTTAAAAGTTATTTTTGTTGCTGCCATTCCCATGTTATGCCACTCTAAGGAGATTTGCTTTAAGTAGGAATCCATGAAAATGTATTTATCTTGTTGAAACAAAAGTCATGCATGTGCAGGAAAATAACTAATTTTATTGGTTAAGATATATGGAAAGTCTTGTTTATGTGTTTGTAGAAAAACCCCTCTTTTGGTTGAATGCCCTGATATAGCAACCATTAAAAGACTGGCAGTTCTAGTTGCAGGGGTGTCCAACCTTTTGGTGTCTGGGCCACACTGGAAGAAGAAGAGTTGTCTTGGGCCACACATTAAATACACAAACACTAACAAAAACTGATAAGCAAAAAAAAAAAAGGTTTTAAGTAAATTTACAATTTTTTGTTGGGCTGCATTCACAACCATCCTGGGCCACATGCGGCCTGTGGGCTGCAGGTTGAACTCCCCTGTAGGATCTGATGCTTGACTGCAACTGCTCATTGCATTTTGCCTCCATAAATCTGTGCACTATATTCAAATGACCTGCATTTGATGTTTGAAAAATAACCTCAACTCTAAACAGAATGTAATAAATGAATGACAATTTAGAGTCACAAAAGTCTTCTCTGTGTATTAACTCATTATTATTGATAGCATCTATCAATAGTCTCTATTCCTTTGCTAATGAATAACTACTGTATTCACTGGGTCACCAATATTTATGATTAAAGTGTCTACTATGCTAGCTTCTGGAGCCCTAATGCCTGCCTAATGTCCTGTTATGGAGTTTTAGCCTTGGGGGAAGGTGGAGTACACATCAATCAAATAATCAAACAAAAACTATAGCTCCAGCAAGTACCACAAAAGAGAAATAACTGGCCCTAAAAAGAAATTTGAACAAGTCATAGAGGTCAGAAAAGACTTCTCTGATCTGATAAGTAGAAATTAACTGAAGGCTGATAGATGAGTTGGTGTTAACTTAGTGAAGAGCAAGTGAAAGTAGGCGTGGCAAAGGTCCTGTGATAAGATGGAGCCTGGGGACTATGAAGGACTGGAAGAAGGCTAGTGCGGCTGGAACAGAAAGTCGAGGCTATCAGAGGTAGGTATAAGGCCAGAGCATGCAGGGTCATGTAGGTGGAGGAGCCATAACAGGATGTGGCATAGAATAGTAAGGAAGCTAAAAATAAGGGATGAAAGTAGCTTGAAGATGGAGAGAAGGTGGATTTGAGAGCTGCTTAGAAGTCAAAACTCGCAAGTTATAGAGATGGATTTGGTATAGGAAGTATGGTAAAGGAAAATGTCCAGGATGCCGCAAGTTTATTTCTTGTGCAACTTCATGTAGCAGCATTTATTCAAATGTGGAATGTTGGAAAGATACTAGGTCTGGGGAGGAAATCGTGAGTCCTGCTTTAGACATGTAGGGTTTGCAACTCAGAGATACCCAAAAGGGAATCCCAAATGAGCAGCTGAATAAGCAGGATTTTGGTGCTCAGAGCGGGTATATAAATGAGTGAGACATCAGCATACAGGTGGTAATCGGAGCCTGGGCATGGGGGAGATCGCTTAGAAATAGCACTTTAAGAATAGGAAAGAAGCAGAAGCCAAAAGGGAGAGTACCTAACACCTAACAGTACTTCTTAGAGTTCTCTGAAACTGAAAAGCAGAGGAAAGTGAATATGAACAGTAAGTGAAGGTAGAGGGGCAATCTGTGGTCACTATTTAAAACTGGGCTGCAGATGAAAAATTCATGCAACCTACACATCAGGAATACCAACTGTTTGTTTGATTTTATGTAACCACAGAAAACAAAACTCTCAGGTTACTTAACCTCGAGTGAAACTGATATTCTAGGAAGAGATTTCTCTTCTGGCTATGTACATCCTCTGATATGGTCCTGAACTCTTCTATCTAGGGGCACGGATACCCTCTTTCAAGGATCATGAAAGTAAAATTCTTTTTAGAAAGCCAGGAAATTATAAACCCAGAGAGGCCAGGAGACTGTCAAAGGTTGCTGACAAAGTAGTAGAATGCTGACAAAGCCTGGCTTTCATAATTCCTCACCAGTGTTCAACCCACAAGCAAACATCAAACATCAAACAAAAGTTGATAAAGTTATCGAATACCTACTAGGGTACCAGGTAGTGTCCCTCCCACTACACCATGTGTGTATCAGACTTAGCTGGGGTTTCAGGACCCAGTAATGCACTCAGACGTGAATACAGGGCTCTGTGTCATTAGGTTTGGTCTGCACTCACTAAGACAGATCATTCATTCTTAGGGAGAAGGAGGTTTAACAGAGGTGAATCAAGATAAATTGGATGATCCGGCTTGAGGGAGTTGCAGATGTGAGGAGGAGGAAGAAGAAATGGGCGGGAGAGAAAGAATCCAGGATGGGAAAGAGATTTAAAAAGTTGTTACTCTTCCCCCAACCAGCTCAGCTGTCTTAAGAAGTAGATTGTCTTTTAAGAAGGAGCAGGTCACAGTTGGCTTGGAGGCAGGTATGCCATTCACCCACCTGTGGAAAGCTGTATTCTGGGACCAGCAAATGCATTTCTAAGGTGTAGTTGCTGAGACAGGATGTGATGGTGTCCTGCAGGAGAACACGAGTGTCAGCTTGCCAGGGAAGCCCTGAAAGCATGCTGCAACCTCTTTCTCTCTCCATCACACAGACACACTTTCCACAGAACTGAAAGAGCTGGGCTATTGCAGGGGCCTGGAAAAGCCCAGAAATGCCTGGAAAGTGTTTCTCTCTGTGAACACTGCAGGGTTTTCCCCCTCATTCAGTGTAGGGAATCCCATTTTAAGCTTTGCATAGGAAGAGAGGTTCTTATGGCCAGGACAGTCACTGTAGACTCAACAGTGTTTCTATAATGAAGACATGGAAATACAGAAGCCTGTAGTCTGGCCTGGGGGCTGAGAGCTGGTCCTGCAGTTGACCACACTTACCAGTCCCTGTGACAGACGCGTGAGTAAGAGGACTCCCCGGTCCATCTACCACATGATCTTTGATTGATGGAGCTCAGCCTTCTTCCTGGGTCCAAATGGCATCACATTTTAAACAAATAAAATAGTCATACCTTAGAAAGAAGAGAAACAGGAGCCCAGCTGAACATGCCTTTAACAGCCATTTCTGTCATCAAAGAGGGCTGCAGCTTGACTAGCTGGTGAGGAGAGTGGCTGCCAGTGAGGTATTTGGATTTCCTTCTGTTTCCACTATGTTCCTGGTCATTAACATGGGGGATCTCCACAGAGTTAAAGGTTACTTTACACAGGAAGCACATTCAGTATTAGTACAACAAGTGTTTTCCTTTCTCCAGCCATGGAAGAGCTCCACTCATGGGGAGTCGTGACAAATTAGAGCATCAGCCCTTTCCGCTGGGGTACCAATCAGTCTTGCTCTTCAAAATTGCTGACCTAAAAAGGATACTTGAGAAGGAGCATGTCCTTTTTTTTTCCTTTAAAGAAAGCAACACCAGAAGCTGACTTCCTTGTACACTTAGATGCACACACAAAAGAAAAGTGAGTCACTCTGGGTTGCTAACTTTAGTTTATAGAAGCAAAGCACTGAATCATAAAACTTGTCAGGGAAGACCTGGATATAGTTTTCTCTAGATAATGTTTTAATTAAAAGTATCTAAAATTCTATTTTGGTGGTAGAATTGTGGGATTGGTGCTATGACTGTCTACTCACTAGAAATTGGGCAGATCAGGATGTGATTTTCCAGCAGAGATATGGTAGGACCACCTCATAATGGCCTGCACTCATTAGGATCAGCCACACTCAGGTCAAAGGTTCCCCATGCACCACACCAAAAAGGAACAATAAAAGTAACATTGGGGAAACCATTGTGGACTCTGTCCAAATATTAATATTAATCATGCAGTGGGTGGAATGAAGGATATTGAAAAGGTCACCTACTCAGCCCATTAGAAACTATAGAAACCTATGTATAAAACATATTGAATAGATATCCAAATTCAAGTCTTTCTGCAAACCAAAGCAATTCTCCTGGAAGTCTGATATAACAGAATTAGCCTAACCAAAATAAGTCCTGTTTCCTGAGTCCTCCCTTATAAAAGTAGTCCCCTACCCAGTCTTCAATACTTTAAAAACTACTTTTATTATCTCCAATCCTATCTGTGAATTACCTTTCCTTCTGTGCTGATGGATATGAATTTATACAATGTCAATCAACAATCACAAGCATTATCAATACCAATACTATGAAATGATTTTTAAAATAATAACAATTGAGTTGCCTCATTTCACTACTCTGCCATACTTCCTCCCATTAAAGTAAACTAAGCAAAACAAAGTAATTTTCTGATTCAGTTTGTTCCAAAGCCATAACTTGGGGAGTATCTGTTGTTTGGAATATTTGTGTTACTGCTCTCCCAACCATGAAAGGTTTTGTTGTCGTTGCTGTTTATTTGTTGTTGTAAGATTTCCTGAAGTTATGGACATCATTTATATACACTGCAGTTAAGTTCAGTCCCATGTGGGGTGTTAAAGAACAACTGGCCCAACAAAACCCTCTTTAGCACAAACACTGTGTCGTGTCTGTGTTTATCAGGGTCAGGCTTGGCTTCATGGCCTTCCTCCTCCTTTCACCCCTCACAGCATAAGCTGTTGGAAGCTTTCATAACACACACACACACACACACACACACACACACATATTTTGAAGCTGTTTGGGAGAACTGTACAAGATAAATAAAAAAACTGTTGTTTCTCTTTGAATAGTACCCCGGAAGGACTTGATCAGGCCCATCTGACAGCTGCTGGTTGGAATAACCAGATATTCCCCCATCCAGAGTTGCTCCGGCTGATAACAACAAAAGAGACCACCATTATACAAACCCATCTCTTACAAGCCACCACAAACTGAACTGAGACTGTATTTCCATTTTGTTTTATTCTGGCCTCTGTCTCTGACTGACTTAAAGTGAACACAGGATCTGTAGGTAGTCATGGGACAAAGGCTTTCATCCCTAAAAGCAGTCAGAGGTGGTTGGAATGCAGAAGCATTCTTTCCTCCATAATTTTAAGTAAGATTGAAAGACATGCTCAAAAATGCCCTTTGCTTGACTCATATGCTGTCTTCAAACAAATCTCAGCATTTCATTCTTCTGAACACACTGTTTCTTTTTAGTGTCAACCAGTAAATTTTCCAGCTCTGTGAATAAGGGTAGGCAGTCTTCATCCTTGTGGGGGTGGGGCCTCCTTAAATCACCATCAGAATCCCTCAGAGTGAAAGTACTTCTTATTTGTCTTCAGCAAATCAAACAAACAACAACCCCTTGATCTTTAGGAAGCTCTTTCTTGTTAAGTAACATTCTGTCTGACTTTTATGTTTCAGCATTCATTGTATATTTAATTATTTTTGAAAGTTTTGTTTTAAACGACTACACTTTTTCATAACTTAAGATAAACATGGACATGCTTTGTTAAAGATTAAAAATAAATTTCACAGAAAACTGTAATATGTGGCAAAGATAATACCACATGGGGTCGGTATGTTCCCAAACACAATTCTCAGGGGGCCCCTCTAAACACATAGCTTCATTTGAATTCTTGTTCTGAAACTTTCAGGAAGGCCCTGACTCTAACCCACCCTTTCCTGAAACTGGGGAAAGTATGGGGAAAAATAAATTACCACTGAAATAAAGCAAGAAGAATCTCAACACATCAGGGGGGTGTGTTCTGTCTTTTTTCAGACTGTTCCAAAAAGACAAAAGAAAAACCATAGATGTAAACCTCGTAACAGCTTTGAAACAGGGAACACACTGAGTTAGCAATTATGAAAACAAATATTTTACATCTCCCAATAGCTATGCGATCAAATGACTGCTTTAATTCAACTTGAGAATGATTAGTTGATCTTATTGCATGAAAAACATCATCTTACTTGAACCTTTTGACTTTGGTTGTAATCTTTTATAAATAGGGCCTCCCTTTTGGAAATAATCAAAATAGAAATAGAAACAGGTTTCCCTTGGTGACTCGTTTTTCAGGCTATTCCCCAGAATCTTTGAATGTTAATTCTTCCATTTTATCCTTTCTTTCTATTTCAATACATTTCCTCTTGGAAGGAGTCATTGATTTGGGACTACGATGTCAGAAATTGTTAATGCAGTTCTTGAAACAGACGGTAGGTGGAGTTGAAAAGCTATGCCTCTTAGCCAACCCTCTTTTCTGGAAGTTGCAAGATAGATAGGGGAGAGAACGCTGCCTGGGTGAGAGAGAGACAGGCTGGAACCCCAGAACGTGGGTGTCTGAGACTCCGCCCCTCTCACTCCCGCCAGACACGCGGGTTTATGACTAGGACCCAGCTTCCTTACATTTAAATGGCAAACTATTCTATCCCGATTTAGGAATTCTACCCCAATTAAAGGATTAAATATTAAGACCCAACTGACACTTCGCAGAAGGATTTTAGGTACTCAATGCCAATGATGTTACAACTTCTAATTTGCCAGCATCATTTGCTAAAAATAAGCAATGATGTATTCATATGAATTCAATAAAGTATAAAAAGTGTTGTTTTTTTTTATTTTACAATTAGAAAAGGCCTTTTACAGATCTGTCCTAGCCCCAGATTCCTAGAAAATATTTTCCACAGGGAGTATGAAATAGAAATGTTTTCTAGGATCTTGCTAAGAGAACAGTTACAAAGTGGATTACCCAAAGATGTAAAACGAGGCGGTAACCATGGCACCCAACTTGGAGTGGAGTGTAATAGGCCATTACAAAGAAATGCCACCGGGGTTCTCTGGAATGAAGCGGGGTGTATTCGTTATTCTTTCCCAGGACCAAAAAATTGACAATTGGTTGGCCTAAGTGAAACTGTCGCTATTTGGACAGGGTTGTGGCAGTAAGAAAAAAGACTTTAGAAAGCTACAAGTTTAAGCACATTATGGTTCTGGCATCGGGCCACTGCACTGTCTGTGAAAAGTAGAGCTAAAAACAAATTAATTTAGGGTTAAATCTTCATAAAAACTGGAATTATATAATCTTGGAATTAGAGATCATGTGTACTGACCTCTCTCCAAAAGCAAAAATCCCAAGTAAAACATCTCTGAAAGATGACCTCCCAGATATTTTCTGGAACACTTTGAGGAAAGAAGCTCTTAGAGCTTTTCAGAATACCCCATTCCATTCCTGAACCCCTGATTTCAGCATTTCTTTCTCTTTTTAAAAAGATTTTATTTATTTATTTTTAGAGAGAGGGGAAGGCAGGAAGAGAGGGAGACAAACATCAATGTTGCCTCTTGCACTCACCCCGTACTGGGTACCCGGCCGGCAACCCAGGCATGTGCCCTGACTGAGAATCAAGTTGGTGACTCTTTGCTTCACAGGCCAGCACTCAATCCACTGAGCCACACCAGCCAGGGCGAGCATTTCTTAAACTATGGTGGGGAACCTGAAATACACAGACATCTTCTTGGAGGTCTAAGACTTCTATACATGATTGGTAAATTTTTCTTTTCATTTGGATGACAATCTAAAAAGAACTAATAATGTAAGCATGTAATAGTGACCACTTTTTGAACATTAGTAGACTTGTTTTTTGAGTAGTTTTAGGCTTACAAAGAAATTGAGTGAAAAGTACAGAATGTCCTTATACCCCCTGACCCCTCTACCTCCAATTTCCCCTATTACTAACATCTTACCTTAGTGTAGTGCATTTGCTATCATTAATGGGCTGATATCAATACGATATTATTCATTAAAGCCCATACTTTATATTAGCCTTCACTCTTTATGTCCTATAATGTCTCTGAATTTTGACAAATGTAGTGACCACTTTTTATATGATGACCACCAGAAGATATTTTTCAGTGCTTTTGTTTATGTGTTAGTTCTTCTTTAATTGTGTGGGATAATAATGAGGAACGAGCAGAGTTGGACTAAATAGGCAAGAACATTTGAGTGAATGTCAGTTTCAGTGAAGGAACTTGACTTCATGGCCTGCCTCACACAGGAAGGTTTCTGTGTGGTTCAGAAAAAGGAAAGAGTTTGGTTCAAGTTGTCAGAGCTTATGCAGCGCAGTCTATACCTGACCGAGACAAAACCCATCAGTACCTTGTTATATGCTCTGAATGGTGGTTTGTTTTAGGAAAACAACATCATCTTTATTAAAGTGAAGTCATTTAAATATTGTTTACATTGTAACTTTGCTTGCACTTAATTTATATATTTGTAAGTGTTGTTTGTAAATTTGTATAACTTTAAGCATAAGGACTTTGTACCTAGTTGCAAGCTCATATCTAGGAAATGTTATAGAAAAATGTTTGTAAATCCTGGGGAGCTACAGGAGTATTTTTTCTCTCTCAGGGGTCTGTCCTTGACTCAGGTTTAAGAAGCTCTGTTCTAAGTGTTAGGTACATGTCCTTCTCTACATGGAGCGCCGAAGTGCCTCCCTGTGAGGTGCACACTTATCCTGGCTCTGCCCTGTGAAATCTAATTCTTCTCTACACATCAGCCCTCTCAGTATTTTCATGTAACAGTCGCTCAGTTGGAAGCTTTCTCTTTTATATTTTAAGAGATTGAAATGAATTAACATAGTCTCAATCTATGTGTAATTCCTGGAGGGCAAGTTATAGCTCTACTCACCCCCTCTACTGTTGTTGCGAACCAGGGGATTGAGAGTGCAGCTAAGACTTGATGCCCTAAATTACCAGCTCTCAGCAAATAAAAACAAGGTCAGCCTGGCCTGATTTGTTCTGAGTGAATTCGTGATGACTGTTAGGGGTTCTTCTTGGATTTCTTCTCTGAATGCTCAAGGTCATGTCTAGCATGGATTAAACTAAAGGGTTACCATTTCTGTAATACTATAGCCTTCTCGCATTTGAAAACCAGAACAACATTTTTCCTACAACCAGTGTTCTGAAAAATCTATCATTCTGTATGATTTTTCTGTGAGAACTGAGAGCTGTTCTTCAGGCAAAACCTCGAGTTATTTTTTCGCAGTTCTGTAGTTACAGTTACCTGGGCCTAGAATGGAGGATGAGCCATGCTTGCTGAAGAGTGTTTTCAGGCTGAAAACAAAGAGTTGGGAAGTTACTGCCTAGAAGCTTTGAAGTTCCAATTGAAGTTGCTACTTTGGGGGTTGAGGATAGCAATCTAAAGGCCCTGAGAAATTGAGAGGGGTGATAGTCAGTTGCTAAGACAGAAAAGAAGGACTCTTTGTGAAAAGAGCCCATTCTTCTAGCTTAAGAGATCACAGTGTCTTAGGCCAAAAAGTTAGTTAACAGAAAAACTAAAGGCAAAATACAAGCCAGTGACTTAAAGTGTTGCGAGAAGGTTGGGACGAGTTTTGAGGAAAAGTTTCTTCCGATGGGAAGTTGAGGAGTGAGCATCGGGAAGGAGAGCTGGTCCGGGAGCACCATTTATGTGGGTGCCCAGTGAGTGTGTGCCAGAGCGGAAGTGGAGGGCAGGCAATCTTGCAAGCTGTCTAACCTACACAACATAGCCTTACAAGGGTAGGAAAAAGTAAATTAAGCATTCTTATCCGCTGCTTTTTCGTAATATAATTTTGATTCATGTTGATAATCAGTTATGAGGCCCTGAAGAGAAACTGCAAATTTTGATTATTCGAAGTGAGGTGGCAGCTGCTATGAGAGCCAGTGTGATGAGTGAGGCCGTACAGGAAAGCCAGTGTCTCCCAAGGCCAACCTTTGCTGATTTAGGCATAACGCTCAGGTATACTTCTGGTTATGTAAAATGAGGCCTGGATACTCCGCATGACAAAGGAGCAAAGATCTTGGTGACACACAGGTGTGGGTGAGAGTCCTTGCTGCAACATTTACCAGCCACGTGACCTGAGGAGATTCACCTAACTTCTATGGCAGGGTTTCTTCCTCAACAAAGTGATATGATGACAGAACACTTAGTTCCTAAGGTTTTTCTGAGAATTAAATGAGTTGAAACATACATAGGTACTTAAAGAGCAGCCCATGGAAAGCATTTTATTGCATATTGTATTATTTTCACTTGGCCTTCTCTAACTTCAAAGGAAGCGGAGGAAGTGCATGTGTGGCTGAGGAGGCAGGAATGACTGCAAGTGACTCAAACCAATTATGCTTCTCCCCTGGGGTTCTCTCAGGATTGATCTTCCTGAGAACAGGGACTGTACCTGGTGTCTTCATAACATCAGATTTGTGTTAGCACAGAAGCCTGGGGAGGGCGGTTGTAACTGCTGGGGAATTTTTTCTCTCTCAGGGGTCTCAGACCGCGTCTGCCACACACCTTGGTTTACAGGTGAAGCACAGAGGTGTGTGAGGAGCATGAGGCCTCCCCAAGCTGACACATCTACTTGGTGGCTGACCATAGCAAAAGCTAGGTTTCTGGTCTCAATACTCCTTTCTGGCACAAAACGATTTGATAGTTTTGTGCTTCCGCACTATCATGGCCCTGGTTTTGATATTATACAGAATCTGTGGACCTTAGAAATTCTGGAGAACAAAATGACAGCTATGGCATGAACACATGGCAGCAATTAAAGTGGTACTAAATGACAGCCAACTTGGAGCCCATGCCGCAATCACTGCTTGGTCGTGATCCTCAGGTTGTCCTCACCTGAGGTGCTCTGCTTGGCTAGTTTAAGTGGAGAACTTCCAGTACCTTTAAGAACATATGTTTCCATTCCCTGGTATCCTGCTCCTGATTTTAGAGTTCAGGCAGAAATGATTTAACTATTTGTTGCCACTTCGCTCATTCCATTTTGAAGCAACGTAGATATCTAATATCTGAGGGATAGTTAAATTATGGTTCCATTATGAAATATTCTGTGGAAATTACTCTCATAAGTATAAGTACTATTTAGCAACAAGGAAGTGTTGGTGTTGTAATAAATGTAAGGTGAACAAAGCAGTATAGAAGGCACTCCGGGTCCACCCATGCCACTCAGGTCTCTCCGCTGTTCCAGCCAAATTCCAGCTGCATCTCTGAATCTGAGGCTCTTTCCCTACCACCTGTACCTGTGGACATGCACACAGCTGAGGAATTAGATCTCCTTCCCCTCGGAGGTGGTTGAACAATGGCCATGGCAGCCCCCCTACAGTGGGATCATTGTTCTGAGGTGTGTGTTTTACACCATGGGGTTTAAACTTCTATCATTTAATAAGCATGTTTTTAATTGACTGCTTTCCCTTCCTTGTAGTGCTTCCCCATGACCCTAAAGGTTGCCTGCACTTCCCAAATCAATATCTTTGCATGAGTCCTTGTGTCAGGGTCTGCTTCTGGGAAAATCCAAGCTGAGACATACAGGACAGGGAAGTGTAGACACACCCCTGTTTGCCACTATGAATGATGTGTCTACATATAGGTCAGGATCAGAAGGAAATACACAACAAAGGGAAGAATTGAATGTGGATGAGAGACAGTGTGTTAGACATTTTTCCCTCTATTTTCTAAACTTTCTGTAAAGTTGTTATATGAATTTTTGATATTTTGTTTTATATTTTAAGCAACAATAAAAACATCTGAATGCCCCAAGTACACATGCCCCAAAAATAGCTGTTGAAGAAGTGGGTTGCCCCCAGAAGGACCTGTTATCAGGAAAACAGGGATGAGAGCCGGCCGGGCGGTTGGCGGGGCAGGTTTCTGAAGCCCATCGAGGCTGAGAGGACAAAGCTTGCAGAACCAGGCTGCAATCTGGTCCAGATCTAAAATCTACATAAATTCAAAGTTTACATTATTTAGTGCCCCCCAAAACAGCAATATCTGTTTTTTCAAAGATCAAACTTTATACCTGTAAATATTGTGTTCTATTTTTTCCTAAATTCCAAATAACTAGCATTGGTCAGGGGGAGCAATTCCTTCACAGATAAGTGAAATCATTTCTGTTTTAACATTGTGATCTACAGTTTACATGATCAGAGCTTACTTTAGTTTACTGAGCTATTTTACATGTAAAACCTATTTTTTAATCTAAAGAGGTAAATATAGATATCTTCCCTCTAGAACTTTATAGCAAGCTGTAGAAACTAATATATTTATTTTTCCATCATTTTCTTCTTTAGAACTTTTGATTTAACAACACACACACATATACACTTAATTCTACTACAAAGAGAGTTTAGGCCCCAAACAAGAGCTAAACGGATTATAGGTGTAAAGTCAGACTATGTCTGGGAATGTAGTCTCAAAGACAGATATTGTATCCAGCGATGTCACTTTTTGGAGTGGAGGGGAATGGATAGCTACTGCATCCAAAAGGATAAGTGATTTTATTTGAAAGGCTAATTAACTCAACTTACAAGTTTTTCTTCTCCTATAACAAAGAGAGGGTGGAGTAACTTTGTACCAGTAAAATGAGAAAGGAAAATGTGCTTTTTCCCTCAGGGGAAGACTGATTGAGCCTACACAGTGTAATGATGAAAGAGAGCATGCTTCATAGCTAGAGAGATCTAAGTTCAAGTCCTTGTTCAGCCACTTTTTGGCTGGGAGATCTTGGGCGGGCTACTTACTGGTAACTTCTCTGTGCCTCAGTTTTTTTCCTCTGTAAACTCAGGATCATACCCAAGAGAAATAGCCCTCTGTAATAATAAATGGAAAGCAATTGAAATGTCCATCAACAGGAGAATCTATGGAAAATTTTCACAGCAGAGAAAATGAATAGACTATGGCCACTTGCACAAACATATGGATGAATCTAAGGAGTATGATGCCGAATGAACAAAAGTGCCACCCTTCTTATAAAGTTCAAAAATAACTAAAACTAAACAATGAAGTACTGGGGCATACTATAAGAAAAAAACAGGAAATGCAAAATTCTGGATAGAGATTGTATGTGAGGGGAGCAAGCAGGTGGGATGGAAGGAGCACAGAAACCAACGTAAGTCATTGTTAATGTTCTAGGTTTCGGCCGGGCAGTAAGTTTATTGGCAAGTTTATTTAAAATATGAATAAATGAATAAAAGATGAAGAAGAAAGAGCTGTGCCTGGAACAATGACAGTGTGCCCTGAACCAAGGATTATGATTAACCCAATGTTATTGGAGGGGGGGCGGGGAGAAAGAATACAAACCAGTACCCACTTCATAGAGTTGTTACAAGTA
Organism: Trachops cirrhosus; assembly: GCA_028533065.1. Taxonomy (NCBI): domain Eukaryota; kingdom Metazoa; phylum Chordata; class Mammalia; order Chiroptera; family Phyllostomidae; genus Trachops; species Trachops cirrhosus. The sequence goes on from CM052539.1 coordinate 91,366,261, forward strand.
AATGAAAAAAAATGTATATCAAGGGTTTAACATACTGCTTAGAAAATCGTGCGTTTTTAACTGCTGATCTCTCAAAATGTGATTTTATGAAACCATAGTTTTTAGACAATTTGAGACTTTAGAAATGCCTCATACATAGAATGTATCAATGTCAGCCAAACACGATTAATTACAAAACTATTCATATTGTCAGCTCAGTTCTGCTTTTGAGCACAGATGAGTAGAGCAGACCCTTGAGTTCAACCATTTGCCTTCGAGGGCCTGCAACATGCCAGGTATCATGTTGGGTCTTGGAGACCATGGTGAGGCCAGCAGATCTAGACTTTGCCATTACAGAGGGTACAGGGTGGTCAAGAGGAGGCAAATAATGACATGGTTGTCAGGTGATTCGGGTGAGGAGAGAGGAGTACAGGCCAGATATGGCCTTGCATTGCTGGTCCACAGAGAAGCAGCGCAGCAAAGTGCAGACTGACACCAACGTCAGAGGGTCTACCGTCCATCTCCATCTCCCTGGGCAAGTGACCAGCCTCAGGGCTCTTATGAGAAGGGAACAAATTAGCCTGAGTCAGGCATTTCAAAGAGCACCCAACACATGGTAAGTGTTACGTTAGTAATATAAATAAAACAAAGCAAGTGTATATACTTGAGGATTCAGCTACTCACTTCCATTGTTATATACCACACACAAAGACCTCTTATCCATTTGGGCTGGATGACTTATAAACAACAGAAATTTATTTCTCACAGTTCTGGAGTCTGGGAAAGTTCAGGATCACAGCGTTAAGTGATTCAGTGCCTGGTGAGAGCCAGCTACCTGGTTCATAGATGATGCAATGCCAGGAAATGGTGCTGGGTACCCTCATGTGCATAAAGGTCACATCACCTGGGGGAGTTATAAGCAGTAAGTACAGTAAAGCTCCTCCTTGGCTCTCTCATCCTCAGCCTCATGCTTGAGTCCATAGACTGAGTAAAGACCTAGCTCCGAGAGCCTGATGATTCAGGATTCATTTTCAGGTGTCTTATTTATTGTGGACATAAGAACAAGCAGAAGCTCACCCCATAGCCTAAGATTTCAAGGGTCTTCACCACCCTTCCTTCTCTCTCTCCTCCCCCATTGCCACCCCTAAAATGCCAACAAGGACCATGTGACTGTGTTCACAAAGTTGAAACTTGTTGCCTTATAATATGAGAAAAGTAATACATTAGATGTAAATGACAGATATGGTTAACATAATAAGCTTTGACTTAGTCCATCCAGTGAGACTGATAGAGACCTTTGGCTATAATCACTGAGATACTTTTTATCTTAAACACTGTTGATGCTTATCTAGACATGGTATAAAGAGGTATTTGCTTTCTCTAACCACTTAATTCTGTGGGGGAAAGAAGACATTAACATATGGAAGATGAATTCTTAATCATTGCAGAATGATGATCTGTAATGCCTTCGTTCAACACTCAGACATTTTATTCTTGGCTTCGAAGCTGAGAGGGAGATGGAAGAGCACTGTCCTCACACAAGTCAAGAACAAGGAGAGTTTGCTGCTCCTCTGTAACTACAAAACAGTGTCAGATAATTGTGAAAATGGCTATATGATTTTTGAAAGCACCCCTCCTATAAAGCATACAGAAAGTGTTCTTAGAATGAGGAATGATTAAAGTTTCACCCTCTAGCTACAGAGCAGACCTGTCCAGGGAGAGCCCTGCCACTTCACCCCACCTCTAGGTGCTCCAACTCCACCCGAAGTCGCCCAGGACAGGATCAGGCAAGGACAGGCAGCTGCCTTTGCTTTTCCACTCCTCAAACCCCACTCTGCCACTTCATTTTGATGTAAAAAATAAAAGTTTCTCCCCGCCCTCCACATCCCCATATCATCTCACATTCCTGCTCTACACACAGCAATATATTTGGGACTATCGAACCCTTTTGTTGAAACCTGTGCTGTCATATTAAACCTGACCCATCTTTCCTTGTTACCCTCAGTGTGGTGTCTGGTATATTGGGACAACAGGGCTAAGTGGGCAGTGAAGATGGTGGAAAGCACTGGCCTAGCAGTGGGGGAGTGGGTGCTGGTGCTGGGTCCCCAACAACTGACCACATCCCAGCTCCTCCTTGGGTCCTGGGTCCTTGTCACTAAAGTGACAGGCTCCACCTAAGCCACCTCCGAAGCCCCTGCCAGCCTCAGATGGCCTAATTCACAAGTCATTCTGCAGGCTGTTTGCTAGGTGCATAATTTGTACAGAGGAGAGGAAGTCCACAGACTTGGCAATGAAGCCAGCTCAGCTTGGAGCTCATTTCCTGTCAGTGGTAGAAGCGTGGATCTTGCCAATTAAAGTAACTCAGTCATTTCCAGTTTAAACTCTGTTGCTTTGGGGCAACCCCCCTCAGTCTATCCAGGATCTTCCCTTTCCTCTCCTTTCCTTTCCTCCTCTCAGGATAGGATCTGGATTATGGGAGGTTTATTTATGTTTTGTTATGTCTGTTACAGGGGTGGGGACAAGGGCAAGTTGTGTCTGTTCTGTGGTTTTCTTTGGCCTCCAATGAGCTGGAATGGGACCCTCGAGTTCAGAGTGTTGCTCTTGGTCCTGCTTATGGGCACACCTTCCTCTGATTGTGGTGTCCTGCACATGGCAACCCTTTCCAGTGGCCCTTATGCACATCCTGAGCTGGGGGAGCTGGTGCTGGGGAACTTTGGGGGTGTTCTCTTGACATCATGCTGAAGTATGGGGCTCTACCAGACTGTACCTGAGCTTTGTGCAGGAACTTCTCAGCTTGGGTTCCAAACCTAAATGTAGCTATCAAAGATGGCATCCTCCAAACTTAGAGATCTTCACTGGGGCTTGTTTTGCTAAAAGACACTGCACCCTTCTGAGAGGCTCATCAGCACTGGGACCCTAGCCCCATGCCCTCCAATTCTCCTTGGGCATCATTGACCCCATTAAACTCATCTTAACTGGAAAATAGCTCTTATGTTATCTTGAATGCCCTCTCCCATGATTTCTATACAGCATGATTTATTTATGGCATAATATATGCTGTGAGGGTGAGGGAACCATTTAGGAATATGAAGAACAGACCTAGTTCATTCTCTCTTTTAAAAAATTTTTTTAAATATCTTTTACTGATTCTGTAGAGAGGGGAAGGGAAGGCAAAAGACAGGGAGGGAAACATCAATGTGAGAGAGAATGATCAGTTGTCTCCTGCCCACACCCCAACTGGGGATCAAACCCGAAACTTTGGTATGTGCCCTGACTGGGAATCGACCCTGTGAACTTTCGATTTAAAGGGTGATGCCCCACCAACTGAGCCACACAAGCCAGGGCAGGCCTAGTTCATTCTCAAGGAAACATATAAAAGGGAAAATAAATCAATATATATTTTACAAAAATATTTATAAACAAACAGAATAATTATATTACTGTCTGAGAAAGCTCAGAAATGATCAAAAACATGGGCTGGAATTCATTGGGATTGTCTGCAAATTGCCATCCAAAGTGGGGAAGAGAGAAGATAATGGGGTTCACCTCAGTAGTGAAGCTAAAAGGTGCACCAGGTCTGGAGGTGGTTTAGGTGAATGTCCAAAGGTTGAAAGTGACTGTGACATATATGCATTAGGAGTGCGGGACAGAAAATACTCTAGATCAGAACAAAGCTGCCCAAGGATCTTGTAGGTGAAGATGCAGGAACTGGATACACAGCTGGGGAAAGATTTTAGCAGGACAGTGCTGAGTCTGGTTTTTGATGATTCTAGGGGAGCCCAGTGAGGTAGACTAACTGGTCCAAAAGGAGCAGTTGTTACAGATGGTTCAAGACCGCTCTTCAGGGGAGTTCTGGGGCTGTGGGTGGGCGGGGGCGGGGATGTTCGGCATGAATTGAGGTTGAGAGTGAGGCAGGGGTGGGATGAAGAGCAACACTGCATTTGCAAAGCCATCAGGACTGGTCAGGGGCCTTGGATTGGATTCTCATTAAGGGGAGGATATGAGCAGATGTGAAACAGGCTGTAGAGAAGGAAGCTGCTGTCCTTAGCAGCTGATGGTGAGTGATGAAAGGCAGAGAGGCAGCAAAGATTACTGAGGCTTCAGACTTGCAGGCTCTATAGGACACTGGCCCAGCCCACAAGAACAGAGAAGTTGGGCAACAGGGAAGGCTGGTTGAGGAAGGGTGTGGAGTTTGAAGTCTCAGGGCTATTTATATTCAGCTGGAGATGTCCTAGAGCCCTTGGTACGTGACTTGCAGAAGAGGAAAAGCCAGGGTGTGTGCTGGGGGAGGAGAGTGGTGGGAGGCAGTGAAGGGTGTGTAGGTGAATGGAGGAGTGGGGAGCTAGGCTCTGTCTGAGGAGAATGACGGAGCACTCCACTTAGAGATGGTAAGTCAGCAAAGCGTCTTGTTAGCCCTCTGTCACTCCATCTCAGGACACAACGGTGTCATTTTACATCCATTTATGTGTAATGTGAAGTTCGTCATTCTCTTTAATTTAAAGCACTGACAAAGTAACACGGTTTACTCATAGGAAAAGAGCATGGGATTTGGAGCTTTACAAACTCAAATTGAAATCCTAGATCTGTAAGAAAAATGTGGTATATATAATGGAGTATTATTGAGCCTTAAAAAGGAAGGAAATTCTGACACATGCTATGACATGGATGAAACTTGAGGACAATATGCTCAGAGAAATAAGCCAGTCACAAAAGGACAATTACTGTATGATTCCACTTATATGAGCAACTTAAAGTAGTCAGATTGGTAAAGAGAGAAAAGTAGAAGGGGGGTTGTCAGAGCCTGGGGGGAGGGAATAGGAAGTTGTTGTTCAACAAGCGTAGAGTTTCAGTTTTGAAAGATGAAAAAATTCTAGAGGTCTGTTTCACAATATGTGAACATGGTTAATAGTCCTAAACTGTACGCTGAAAAATGGTTAAGATGGTAAATATTATGTTGTGTGTTTTTACCACGACCGCCACCACCAAAAATAAAATCCTAGATCTGGTTCTAGTGGCTGTATACCCTTGACCTTGTACAAACTAACTAATTTCTTGGAGTCTCAGTTTCCTCATCTTTAAGATGGGCATAGAGCACCCACCTTGTTGAGATACTCTGGGGATTAAATGAAGGCATACATGAAGCTCCTGACATAATGCCTTGCATAAAAAAAGTCCACCTTTTCATTCAGTGCACTAAACTTAGTTCTTCCATCATCAAAACCTGAATGGTTTTCTTTCGAGGGCTTAGACTTATTTGGGTACTTGACAGCACGTCATGGCACAGCCCATACAGAACCAAGGCTGAAGTAGTTAGTAGTCACTCCCTGAGCTCCTGCACCCAAACAATTTGTAATTGGACTATACAGGAAGTGTCACAGCATCCCTGGTTTTAATTGGAGGAGGGTCCCAAATAAAGAGGTCCCTCTTCCTGTCAAAGGAAGCTGAATCTAAATCCCTCTGATCACACAAACTGGGCACAATTCAAAAGAAACTGGACAGAAGACTGGGCTCTCAGATTTGCATGACCTCAAAACTGGGGAGGAGCCCTTTGCAAACTAGAAGCCATGAGCAGCAGTCATTCAGGAAGCCCATGGGAGAAAGCAAGTCATCTGAGGAATATTATTACTAAATATGTGGTGTGTAAGATGAAACTTGAACAGTTACCAATGTAGAGACATCGACCTTACTGCAGGTATATGACAAGGTCAACATGGACTATGCTTAGGAGATTCACCAGAACTTGGAAATCTAAGATACAGAGGAATTCAAATAAGACCAAAACATTCTCTTAGTCACCCCTGGCTAAGAGCTTTTCTTATTCCTTAGTCAGAAGAATTTGGAAGTTTATGCCAAAATGCCTTTCTATATCATGTATGCTTTGTTGCATAAAATTATAAGTCAGCTGGAAGTAACTGGATCAGTCTGATCCATAGCATGGCTTCCAGCACCCTCAGTACTTTCTTTTGTTACCTTCATAGAGTCCCAGGTTATTGACAGCCACCAGCTATTATTGTAGCAAGATACCTGCATAGGGTGGACCCTTTCTGACTCTTGCAGTTAAAATCCTGGTGCCCGGAGTTTCCAGGTAAGTAGCAACCCTCATACAATGTTTTCTTGGTATTCTGCCTGTAACAATAGTGTGCCACACCCAGAAAGACAATATGCCAAAATATTAAAATATCCTATTCAGGCACTATGTCACGTAGAACACGAATGGCCCAGCACAAAGGCAGCCCCTCTGAGGACGTGAGGACCCTTGAGAGGGTCAGTCAGACTAATTTGATGTATTCATATTGCTCTCAACTTTCTTCAGCCATTTTTTAAAAGGTGTCCCATGGTCTGAGTGACAATGTGGTAGAGGGGACAGTGCAAGGCGCTTCAGCATCAGGCAGAACTGAGTAGAAATCTCATCTCAATCTCCTTGAATGCTGTGCAAGCTGATCATGTTACTTATCTTTCCGAGCCTCAGAATTCCTCATCCATAGAGGGAATCCTAGAAGTGACCTCAAGTGTGTGGAGAAAAGAGAGATAACGTAGCTGAAGGGTCCAATAAACAGCCTGGTCCGCAGGAGCTGCTCCCTAAGTGTTAGTTGGTGCTTCTCCCCCTCCCTACGTCGCCCTTTCATTTCCCGATTCTATTCTGGCTTCATTCTTTCTAATTCCTGGACCTCACTAGGTCTTGACCTCTTTCTGTGATGAGTACTTTCATTGTGGGCACTCCATTCTCACACACACACTCACAGGCTCTCTGATAAAAAACCTCTCGTGTGCATGAAGTTTTCATCTATTTTCTCCCTTTAAAAGAAGACTGACTGGGCCCCTTCATTTCACGGTTGTCCCAAATGACTGAAGTGTCCAAATGTAGCTGGTTGCTAACGTTCTAGCATTTTCTAGTCTTGCTCCTATTGGGACAGAGATCTTTTTCACTGAATGTTCCCTTCCCCTGTGTGTGTGAGAGAGGGAGGGCACGTGTGTTTTCTCAAATGAGCTTGTTTTTCCCTCTTAAATACCAGTACCATTTTTAATCTGGACCTGTATCCCATCTGTCATCAGAGGCCCAGTAGGAGAGGTCAGCCCCTACGTGCACTCTGGGGAGCCTCTCCTTCCACTTGGGTATCCTGCTTGGGAACTTTCTCCTGCACAGGACTGCTAATTAACTCCGACTCAGCCCCACTTCCACAGCTACGTGTCCAAAGGAAAGGGCTGTTGAGAGCCCGAGGATCCTCTGCTTCCTGCAGAGAGGTCAGTCTGTCCTTTCCCTGTAATGTGCAGCTGACTTCCTCCAGGGAAGTGGGTGTTCTTTATTTTCTGACATGTCAGAGGTACCAGTTCAGTTAAATGTTGCATTCTTTATTTGAGAAGTTGAAGGGTTTCAACACACGTTAAGAACAGGTCTTTTCCCCTTTATAATTGTACCCATATAATTATGTCAGGCCCTGTTAACTTAAAACATGTCCCTGTTGTTTGCAATTTTTCCCCTCATCCACTCCGTCAAGGACAAAGCAGTCTGCAAAGCTTATTTGTTCTCTTTTTCATGCTAAAAACAAAAATGCATAGCTGTTTTTGACCGTGGCCTGCCCTGACATTGAGAAACCACAAGATGGGCTGTGGGTCCCCTGCAATGAGCTGTGGTGGAACCAAGGGGATGGACTGAGGAGGCTTTTAGAAACCAGATTTGATAAAACCTGGGGCTGGGCACCCCACAGCTTTTGAAGAGTGAATTGAGGCAAACTGCTGTTAGGATATACAGGAAAGGCTGCTTGTTTATCTTCAGTTTCTCCACAGATATCTCTGGACACATATGGTCACTGTTTTTGTTTTGACTAATTTTGATTTTTTTAAGTGCCCTAATGCTTAAAAGAAAAAACAAGCTTTAAAAATGACCTAATTTTTGTCTGCTGTTACTTCATGGGACATCATGAGCCCCCAGGGAGTACAAAGTCGGAGCAGGGCTGGTGCAAGGAAAGATTTGGAATCTGGAACCTCCCAAGTGGTGTTGAATAGTCATTCAAGTATCCTGTAATTTGAACCTGGTTCCCCATCTGCAAAAATGGGAGTTACCATATGCTGGTTGCCAGGCTTAAATGGGGAATAAATTTAAAGGTATTTCAGACATGACCACCACAGCTCAATTGGTTGGGAATTGTACTGCAAAGCAAAAGGTTGCCAGTTCAATTCCCCTTCATTCAGGGCACATGCCTGGGTTGTGGGTTTGGGAACCATATTTAAGAAATTGTTACACATATATTTTTATTATAAAAGCACATTAAAGAATATTTAGAAAATAGAAAAAAGAAAGAAAATAATTTGCTAATTATTTTCACCACCTTTATATATATAAATTTCTGCTGGTGTACTAGCATTGATGTATTTATTTTTTTTATAAACATGCTCTAAAATATAGTCATATCAATCATTTTAATTCTGTAGGCTTTTTCGTTAGTGAGCAATCAGAGTGAACAACTGCATTATAGAGAAATTGGTTTCAGGCTCAGAGCATGACCGCCGAGGGCCCTGCGTCCTGTGGGCCGGGCACAGTTCCTTATAACATTGTCCCTTTTCAACGCTTTTTGTTTCTTGGAATCACCTTCAGACTGGAATCAGTCAATGGGGATGTTGTTTGATGACATTGATTGGCTGGACTCCGGAGGGAAAGAAAGACAGTCGTGTCCACATGTAACTGTGATGCCAAATTATAGTAATTTGTTCTCCAGAGTGAAAGCCTCACTTAATGAGCTCTTCACCAACCTGGTGGAAGATGAACACACCCCAGGCCACGGTGGCTTCCTGTGGCTGTGGGATAGGATTTGCCCTATGCCCTCTGGACAAGTAGTACTTCCCCAAAATAGTAAATACAGAGATTAAAACACCTATTCTTTAATACTGATCACTACTTTCTATTGCTTCTTCTCTGGGGCAGGCGCTGTGCTGGCTGTGTTGGTATGTGTCTTCTCATATGACTTAGTCACAGATTAACCTTGTAATAATAACCATGCAAATAAACAGATAGTTCTTGACCTCTGGAAGCTTGTGATAAATCTGCCCACAGGTATGCGGAGGAACCCAAGGGCAAACAGCAAACAACTTGCTCCATGTCAGCCACCAGGCAGGTGAATGGGCAGAAACAGGTCGTGGGAAGAACACACTTAGGCAGGGTGGAACAGGAGGGAAAGAATCTTTCTTACAGCAGAGATTCCTAAGAAGGAAGGAGGACTTTAAAGGTTGTTTCTGTGGCAGGAGGGACATCTGTGCCATGTGACAGAGGGAGCATGTTCCAGACACAGGTGCAACCTGAGAGGTGCCTTCACCAGAGCAGCACCAAGCCAACAAGGGGACCATTTACATGGGGGCCCCTGACTGAAAACTCCAGAATGGATGAAGTGAAGCCTGTGGGAACTGTAGGATGAGTTTAGAGCCATGTCAGAGATGGTAGGCCCTCAATAGATGTGTGCTAACTGACTACATGAATCTGACTCCAGCAGGAGGGGAGCCGCCTCATTTTGAAGGACCTTCTATTCTACATGGCATAGGCTGTAGAGATGGTACATTTATACCTACTGTCTAAGTGAACTGAAGAAGGAACATAGAGGTGACGTTGAAAAGTAGGCTGGGACAGGTAAGGCAACCCAGAGCTGCCAGGTGCAGATGGAGACAGAGGGAAGGCACTAGGAAGGAGAAATGGGCAGTGATTAGTGAGAAAGGAGGTGAGATTTCAGAATGAAGTGGATGTCCCCTGTAATACACCAGGGAGGGGTCTCTGGCAGGTCATCACCCAACCATTTCTAAGCAAGTATCATCAGCAGCAGGAATGAAGTCAGGAAGCACAACCTTGACCATTTTCATGGCCCTTCAAGAAACCTCACTATAAGAGGGGGACCCCCAAAACTCCAGAATTTATTTATAAAAATTGTGTATTTATTTTTACATGTTTAAACTTCAGTCACCTTCAAAGTTTTCTCCATTTGATGCAATACACCTATTCAGATGTTTTTTCCTCTGCTCAAAGTAGTTTTTGAACTCATCCATTTTGATGTCTCTTAGTGCTTCTGCTGTTTTTTGTTTTACCTCTTCCACATCAGCAAAATATTTTCCTTTGAGGACTTTTTTCATCTGGGGAAACAAAAGAAAGTCACTCTGGGTACGATCCAGTGAATAGGAAGGGTGGGACACAGGGGTCATGGCGTTTTTGGTCAAAAAACTGCTGGACACTCAGTGCAGTGTAGGTCAGTATGCTCGTAAACCACCCATCATGAAATGGGCAAACACACTGGAAGAGTCTTCAAAAAGTTCACTGAAGCTGAACACAGCCTCTCACAACACCACCAGCTGGTACACTGATACAGATGGGTTCCTAGAATACTTACCTTGCAGGGGAAGCTGTACTACAGGGGACCCACCCTCCAGAAGATAATTCTGGGTTCTTTGGGGGGTGTCCACCTTGTCATCTTTGATTAAGTCAGCTTCTCATAGGACTCATACTATTTTGCTGCAAGTAGGTTCCCTCCATCTTGATTCTTACTTACTTTCAGGGCTGATCACCCTGTGACTACATAGTGCCCAGCACACAGTAGGTCATTGGAATATATCTGCTAGATTCAAATAAAAAATTTAAAAATATTAAAGAAGAAATAAATAAATGGACTTTCTTAACTCAGTTTAACACAAGATTAAACTACTAATTATTCTGCTGTTTTTTCCTGTTTCACTCCACTCCATCCTCAACCTGTGCACTTCAGGTCGCTGCTTGACTTACCCCAGAGAGAAGGGAGGACACCAGGTCTAGGAAGCTTGCCCGACTAGCCCTGCATGAGCTGGTCCCTCTAGCTTCGTCTTCTGTTCCTTTGTAACATGTCCCAACCAACCTTTCAGACTCTTGTGTGCACCACACTCTTTTGTCCCAGGTCTTAGCACATGGGTTTCTTCTGTCTTCCTGGCCCTGCTTTGATCCCACATCTGAGTTAAGCACCTTTCACAGGGTTCTTATAATATCTAATTTCATGCTTAGCTCATTAGCCAGTAATTAAATGTTTAAATATCTGTTTTCATTTACTCATCAATGTTGAGCATTCATGAGGTCTTTGGCACTGCCTTAGGTACTGGGGACACAGAAGTGAATAAATTAGGCAAAATCCCTTGCCCTCTGGAGCTTACATTTCAAGGAAAGAGATGAGCAATTAACAAATAGAGACACAGCTATATAACATACATTCATAAGAGCTATAAAGAAAAATGAATCAGGGAAGGCAGAAGAGAGGAATAAGAGCATGGAGGTTATGTTAGATTTATAAAGTGGTCTGGAAAAGCATCCTGATAATAGGAAGCAAAATTTATCACCTGCTCAAAGGAGCTGGGGGGACAGGGCATAAAGATGTTTGGGGACATCGTATTCCAAGTGTCAGAAACTGTCAGTGCAAAGGCCCTGAGGCAAGAATGTGCTTGACATATTCAGGACATTGAAGAATCAGAAGCTGCCATGGCTAGAGCAGAGTGACCATGCCACCCTCTAGTCCAAGCTCGAAGCTCCGTGAGGTAAGAGATCATGTCTGCCTGGCTCAAGGGCCTGGCCCAGTGTTTAGCACTGGGGCTGGCACACGCCTTAAAGGTACTGAATGAACTCATATCTTGGAACAGCTTCCCCATTTATCTGGTTTTACCCATCAGGTCCTGAATGGGATAGACAGGAAGGAACACACTGAGCCTTTGGACAAGGGCAGGTCTGGACAATATAGGAACTAGGTAAATACAACAAAAGAGCAAAGGTTTGAGGGACCGAGAATAAATCTGAAGGGTCCTGCTTGGTGCTCCAGTAGCCATAGCGGACTATGGGACAGGTCTCCGGAAATGATGTCGTGTATCCATGTCACATTATCAAAGCTGCACCCTTTAAGTCGCCATTGACTTCATGCCAGATAAATCCAGCTTCCTCTACTTATTGTACTACGTGTTTGACACTGCACTCAATGTTTCACATGGCTTAGCTTGCCACGGTTGTTACGAAATTTGATGATACCTTTATTTTACAGATGCACAAACTGACATTCTGAGAGGTCAAGTAACTTACCTAAGATCACACAATTTGTGGTAGAGACATGTGGTCAATCCAAGCAGTAGGATTTTGAAGGCTTTGCACTTAAATCTTGTCCCATGAAAGCCTTTCTGTCCCAGGTTCTATCTTGTCATGGTGGAATGATCTTTTATTGTAGTATAATAACCAAATGAAGGGATTTGAGTTAGATTTGACCCCAGATCAGTATATTTTCAGTAACTATTGCATGTTTTTCTTCTGAATTTGGTGTCCAGCCTACAGAAATGAGTGCTAGAATCAACTACAGTGAGAAGGAACTCTTTGACAAGAAATCCATGAGCTATCAGGCTTGAAATTGACTAAGGACACCCTACTCACTAGGAAGGAGCCTGGTGATGAAAGGTAGTTGTGCCTAACAAGGGAACATGTAGAGTTTTTCATGAAGAAGGGCAGCACAGTCCTGGAAAAACCCTGTCATGCTCTATCTTGCCAAGACATAGACGAGATGTGTGGTGCTCCCACTGTAACAAGTACAGACAGGCATTCTGGTGACAGGGAGGACAGCAGCACCCACCTTAGGTATCAGGATATGCCTCCGAAAACAACAGCTGATGATTCATTCACTTATGTTGAAAAGGACACAGTGGAGATGTTTTGGCTGCTAACATTTGGCTCACAGTCCAGGTCCTACAAGTGTTAATTAGGAAGGAAATGGTCAAGTGGAAGTTCGTTAGGTTTCTCCGTGTGACCCCTAACGCAAGCATAATCCTATTCAAAGTTTTAATGGAACTTCTTGTAATGACTACCTCAAGCCCTGCTCAGAGTGGCAAGTTCCCTAAGAATGAGACAAAATAGTGAGAAGCTAGGAAAGTTCCTTGGCAAGTGGAATAGGGAAACTGAGACAGATAACTGAACACAATGCTGAGCAATTTACAGCCAGGTGCAGAGGGTCACCAGTGGGGGAAGGCCCTGAGTGCCTGGCAAGGGGCAAAATTAAGAAACAAGGACCTCACATGCAGGGTAACCTCTCCTCCCCTGGCCTTCCCTCCCTGGAGATAACATCTAGGCCTCAATTGTATTTCAGCTCCAGGCCCAGAAAAGCAGCAACAGCCAGAACCAACTGCAATGACTAAAGACCCCCTGCCCTTCCACTGACCAATCATTGAAGACCATGACCCTGAAAGGGCACACCCAAAGGACTGATGAATATTCTGCTGAAACCCTCCCCTGAGGCATCCCCTAAGATTCCTGCCTGCAAGAGAGAAGAACCTCAAGACAAAGGACCCAGGAAAACCATGCTCTCCCTCAGGGGAGCAGCCCTCCCCATTCCCTTTCCCCTCTTCTTCCCCCCAGTTCTTTCTTCACAGGCAAGCATCTCCTACACTTGAAGGCAATGGGAAGCTGGCAGCTTGTCCCAGGCTAATCCCCTGACATGTCCCAAAACTCCTTTTCTCTGACTTCCCAGTGAGCTAATGCAGCCCAGCCTAGGCTGTCCTGTTGTTACTTCTATGCTAAGCCCTTCCTTGTTTCACTGTCCCCAGCTTTAATAAACGTACCCTCAAAATTACCTGGACTAGATTGTGAAATCTTTCCTACACAAAGTCAAGAACCCACACACTACAGCTGGCCATAGGCAGACGTGTTCAGGGCCAGGCCCCTGTCTGGTAACATGGAGACCTTTAAAGGAGTGAGGTGGGCTTTCCTATCTCTAGTTACTTCCCTCTTGAGCTTTTCTAAGGAAGAAATCAAAGAAACAAGGCAAGATGTGGACTTTATCCTGTGATCTCACTACATCTCACTTGGTGCTGTGGTACCCAAAGGGAAGTCTCTTTCCTGAAGTGATAAGAAGGGCTACTTTCTGGAAGATCTCAGTGGTCATTGAAACTTAGGGCAGTCTTGTCAGCAGGACATTGGCAGCTTGATCAGGGGCCTGAGTCATAAACCCTAGGAGACTCCTGTGGCTAACTGTGAAAAGGTGACAGGAAAGCAAAATGATTGATGAATCCGTCCCCCAGATTAGAGCATGATGAGCAAAGGCATGAAAGATGCTCAGGCCAGTCCCTTAAAGCATCATAAAAGAGTTCCACACCAGACTAGATATCCTTCCTGCCCTTTAACTCACTTTCTGGATTTTCTGTGAGAAAACTGACATCTTTCTCAGGCAAGAGGGTTTCATGAGCATCAGCCCTTCAGAGGAGAGAAAGCCTGTTGAAGCAAATCAGGGTGAAAACAGAACATATCAGGACAAGCTAGAATGGGGAAACAACAAGACTGCCCATAACTGGTCTAGAGGCAGAATGGTTAGTGCAGCATGTAGTGCCACAAGTAGAGCTCTGTATAGAGAAGATCAGAGTGGACTTTCTGGACACCTTTGACAATCCCATTTGGAGTCCATATCAACCATAACAGTATATCAAATGCGATGTCAAGATTGAGGTGATGGTGTATAATAGGAACACCCTTAGGATGGGGCCCAGAATATCCAAGACCACAAGTCTGGACATGTGTAAGGACTGCTTGTGGACACTGATATGAATAGGAACACCACTCTTTGTGGGCTATAAGAACTCAGAGCTCTGGCCACCCAAAGTTCAACTCTGGCTGCACCACGGGTCTCACTTGGAGCCCAGATGGACTTCCACTCCACTGGATGCATGTGACACTGCAGCCACCTGCCTTAAGACCAACACCTGCCTCTTCACCTGTGGATGCCACCAGTGACCAGGACTTTGCACTGGACACTCAACTCTGCTCACTTCTATCGTGTAAGCTCCCCTTCTCCATTTGTATCCTGCATATGTGTCTATTGGCTTATTGGGAGGCATCCTGGAAAGATGCAGATGTGTGTGTGTAACTCCTTTTGGGGACACTCCCTTGTTCACGACAAGCTCATTGCCTAAAATCCACTCACTGTTCTTCATGAACCACAGCATGAACTCTGAGAGTGCAATGTTGGTTTTTTATTGTGAACATGTTAAGTAAGAAATTGAGAGGCAGTAGTTAACGTCAAGAAGCCAGATCTCATTTCTGTACACAGCACAATGTTTTTGTTGTTATGTATGTATGTGTTTTATGTAGTTGCAGTGTCCTTTAGCAATGTAAAGAGTTAAGAAACCTGGGTCTGGTTTTGGTTTTGCCAATAACTAAATGACCTCTAGCATTTCAAGTCATTCAAGGTTTTAGAGCCTACAGCGCAATGTCTTATGTTAAAAACAATGAGAGACACAATAATGAACAATCCAAGGCATTGGCTGTTAAACAACTTTCATCTAAATGGAGGAGACAAGCAGATAAAACATCCAAGAATATAATGGGGTTGGGGAGGGATGATGCTAAAATAAAAGTACAGAGTGTTCACATAACACCAAGGAAGAGGAGATTAATTTCAACTGGGCAAGATATTTCATAGGCATATAGGGAGGGCATTCTAGGGGAGAAAATAACATAAAGACCACAATGAGATAATACCTCACCCCATTAGGCTGGCTACTATTATTTAAATAGCCTAATGGCTACTATTTAAACCAGAAAGTATTGGTAAGGATGTGGAGAAATTGGAACATGTGTGCACTGTAGGTGGGAATGTAAGTTGGTGCAGTCATTTTGGAAAACAATATGGAGACTTCTCAAAAAAATTAAAAATATATAAATACCATGTGATCCAGCAATTTCACTTCTGGATATATACCCAAAGGAATTGAAAGCAGAGACTCAAATAGATATTTGTACATCCTTGTTTACAGTAGCATTATCACAGAAGTTAAAAGGTAGAAGCAATCCATGTGTGCACTGATTAATGAATAGATAAACAGAATGTGGTCTATTCATACAATGGAATATTATTTAGCATAAAAAAGGAAGGAAATCCTGGCACATGCTACAAAATGAATGAACCTTGAGTGCACTATGCTAAGTGAAATAAGCCAGTCACAAAAATGCAAATACTGTATGATTTCAGTTATATGAGATAATAAGAGTAGGTGATGCACAGATACATAAAATATAACGGTAATTGCCAGGGACTGGGGAACAGGGATGGAAAGTTAGTGTTTAACGGGGAAAGAATTTCAGTTTTGCAAGATAAAAAGAGTTCTGTGGATAAATCGTGATGGTGTTGCACAACAGTGTGAATGTACTCAATGCTACGGAACTGTACACTTAAAAGGTGGTAAGATGGTCAGTTTTATATAAGGAGTGTTTTACCACAAAAACAAGAAGAGGCAGGGTGGCTTGAAAAGAAGAGTCTGTGAGCAAAAGGCTTAGTAGATGCATCTGCCAATAACCGCAGATCAGTTCCTAGCCAGCCCAAGCCAAATCTTTTGCTATATGACAATATAGCAACTTGCTGTATGACAGCGAGAAGGGAGATGATGAAAAGAAGAAATTCAAAATAGGAAATCAATGGGGAAAAGCAAATTTTGTTTTGAAAATTACACAATAAACTTCATAATTGTATTTGGCATAAATAAAGTTTATGCTCATTTGCTAGAAATATAGTATTTGGAACTATCTCAAAGTCATTCCTGCTAATGGGATTGGAGAGCCCATGTTAGAAAGTCCCAGAGAGCCATGTTATGCTCCTTACCCATCACCTAGACAAGCAGGTCTCCATCTGGTTGTGTATCAGGTGAGTATCCCAGGAGGCACATCTAAATTAGGCTAATTAGAGGAGGGCTGAGTAAAGAGACCCTTCACAAAGATGTGGATGGGGTACAGGAGAACCACAAGGGATAGAAAAATATTTTGGAGCCAGTAAAAGGGACTGTCACTATCCCTAGATCTGTAGGGTGAGGCGTGGGAGTGATTGCTGGCTCAGGAAAGAATGAATTATGTGACCCAGAGACTGCCTTAAGAGGCACGGTGACCTTTGGTGCATGGATGCAGCTGGTCTTAGATAATCCCATGTGAATCTGAGAAAAAAATACCCTCAAATCACTGTGTGGGATTTCCTGCAGCATACTCCATTGGCTAAGGAACACATCTGACATTACCCAGCATCTCACTACTTTGAACAACACAAGCATTACCTGGAGGCTTGGTAAAACACAGACACTACTCTTACCTTTCTGATTCAGTTGGCCCAGGAGGATCTGAGAATTTCCACTTTTAACAAGTTCCCAGTGGATGCTGATGCTGCTAATCTGGAGACCACATTTTGAGATGTAGCCCATACAGGCCAGCCCCCTAGGACAAAGAGAGAACAGATTGACTATAGATCTGGAAAGGTAAACCAGCTGTTTAATCTAATAAAAGATGTTGTTGGACCTCATATTAGTGGCACAACATTTGCAGGCCTTAGTTTCCCTGCCTATTAAATGAGAGAGAACTGTTAGAGCCCTTCCAGCTCCTTCTGTGATCCTACGGAACCCAGGCTTCAGCATGTAAAGCCACAGTCTTTGAGTGACCACCAAGGTTGTAGTTCTTAGGTGAAGCAGTTTCTACCATACACTGGACGGTGGTAGATGCAGTACACTGAACTGTGCTATGAGTTATGCAAAAGGAATTTTATGTATGTTTTCTGATTGTTTTTCCTGTTTCCCAAATGGGAAAGGACATAAACAGTTGACTTTTCCACATTATTTCTCTATAGATGAAAGGAGGCCTTCACTACATTAAATAAACTATGTCCCTAAATAGGGAGGCCCCTTTGATTTGTGTAAAATTAGACATCCGGGAGATCATTTCAAATATTACAGGAGAGTACACCTAATTGAGAAAAGCCCAGTGCACTTACACTAATAATGCCTATAGAAGTACTACTCTGTGTAACCGAGGCAGTCCTTTTCTCTTTTCAAGAGCTCACTTGTTAAAATCAAAAGATACCAGTTATCCTCCCAGTTGTTGGTGGCAGTGCACACATGTGAGCACATGCTTGTGCATGAAACATTCACCCATCTCTCTGTGGTGTTTGTGTATCCTGTGTATTTATGGTGATACAGATGATATGCGAACGTGGTGTCAGGGTTTGGAAAGTTCCCATCTGCTTCTTGGTTCCTCTTTTATTTTCAATAAAAAAATCTTAAATTGTTAGGTAATGGCTGGTTAAAAATAGACTCCCTCACAGCAGTCATACTACTGCAACTCCCAGGAATCTCAAAGCATCTTTTGAGCAACAATTTTGCTTTCTCTTCAGGGCATCTCTGACCCAGAAATTTAATTTGCTCTTAAGTTACTGACTTATCCACTTGTGTACCCACGGGTGGCTGGGAAGTCAAGCCATGGCGGAAGGATATGTTAGGAAGTCATGGTGAAGACTGAAGCTGGGAAACTAGTGTTCCCAGTTCTGAGAGATGGGGAGTTTCAAGTTTCTTTAGGGTAGCCTTTCATTAGGAGTTTTCAGAGACCTGAGCCCATGGATTACTCTGCCCGTACAGACTAGTTTCCTTCATTTGACAAACTCCACTGAGCATCAGTGACTGGAGACCTGGCTTGTACGACAGCTGCACACACTCACAGACATGAGTGTGTGGAGCTGTCATACAAGGAGATGAGTTCTCCCAGGAGACTTCCGAGGCCCAAGGACAGAGGCTGAGGTGGTCATCTCATGACTCTGTCTCCAGTTGCCTAGCATACACTGGGTGCTTAGTAAATGTTTGCTGATTGGGTAGAGCAGTAGATAAATACACAAAGAACTGTGGAAGCTCAGGGGAGGAGCTGATTAATCATGCTGGGGTCCAGGATGAACACCCACTAACTAGGAGAAGAAGGGAACAGAGCACCCTCACCCCTACCTTCCTGGAGGGCCCGAGAACAGCACGCACTCTATTTTTAAAGAGGTTCTATTTGTTTTAACAAACACACGAAAGAGACAAACCAAACAAGCCTGGATTCTGTTCTAATTATATTACCTCAAGCTGTCAGAGCTAACAGCCTGAAAATGTCTGTAGACTTGTTGCATGTGAATTCCACTCTTTCATATGTTTCCTTTGACTCCACAGTGGCTGGTAAACTCAAGCCAAATTTCTTCCCAATTCACTCATTGTGAGCTGAAGAGACCTGAACATCACCTTCCTGAAGAGTGTAGAGAAGGGATTAATCCAGCTGCTGTCTCTGCCCAACCCATTCTTCTTCCTTTGATACTTCCCCTTGGATACGTGCTGGGGATCGAGCAGATATTAAGGGATGCAGGAGAATATGGTGACTAGAATTGGAAAGCCAGGCATCTTATGGAAATAGGGAGAAAAGGAAAATTCCTAAACTTTATAGTCTTCCAGAAATGCCTGACTTTGGGTTACGGAGGCAGGGTGCTCTGTTCAGTTAATGTGGGGGCAGGGTAGGAATGGCAGCGGTAAGAGGAGAGAGAAACTTTGTTCATTTGTCTCTTCTCTTCCTCTGACCAGCCACAGACTGACATAAACTAAGGGATTAGTCATTGCTGGAGCCAGTTTATATCAGCTCGCCAGGGCCAATTGCTAAATTTTCAAGAATTTTGTAAATCAGCCAATAAATACTTTCATTATTAAAAATTAACTATACAAACTTACAGTTAAGTAAGTTATATTAAAAACAAAGGTGTGCCCTGGCTGGTGTGTCTCAGTGGACTGAGCAGCAGCCTGCAAGCCCAAGAGTTGCTGGTTCAATTCCCAGTCAGGGCACATGCCTGGGTTGTGGGCCAGGTCCCCAGTAGGGGGTGTGTGAGAGTCAAGCACACATTGATGTTTCTTTCCCTCTCTTTCTCCTTTCCTTCCCCTCTGTCTAAAATAAATAAATAAAATCTTTAAAAAAAACAAATGTGTTAAATGCTCAAAACTCATAACTGCCTAATTTAACTACATTTTGCTATTTATGTTTTTGTAGTTATTTATATCTGTTATATGTGTATGGTGGAAATGCTATATCATGATATAGTATTACATGTCCCTTCTTCATCTCCACATTCAGTGATGTCATGATAGCTTGAAATTGCCAATGCGGAAATGTTTACACCAGGGAACATAGATAGTGCTGCAAAGCACGGCTTTTTTCCCCACCAGAGAGTTGATTGTCAACCATTTACTAGGCACATGGCTGCAAGGGACCCTCTGAAGTTTCTTAGGAATAGACTTGCTTCAGTCCCTATAGGCCTTGGGGTGCTGGGGATTGTCTTGCTTAGTGGTTTCTGAGGATGAGACAGCTATCTCGAGTAATGTTTGCAGAGCACAACACTGGGTCTATCGCCTGCAGCTCGACTGTTCTGTTCTGTGCAGCCCAACTGTTCATAATATCACTCCGTAGTTGGAGATATATAATTATATCATCAAATGTAATATAATTCAGAATAGATTTTAATGGGTTTATGGAGATATTTACAAACTATACAGTTCACCCATTTAAAGTGTACTGTTCAATGATAGTGAGTATATCCACAGTGTAGTGCAACCATCACAAAAATCAATTTTAAAACATTGTCATCACCCCTGAAAAGAAACCCTGTGCCCATTAAAAGTCAGTCTCCATTTCCCCCCTATCTTCACTTTCTCCTTCAATCCCCAGGCAACCTCTAATTTACTTTCTGTCTTTCGATTTATCTAACTGGACATCCCATATAAATAGTACCATCCAATAGGTGGCCTTTTGTAACTGGCTGCTTCCACATAACATAATGTTTTCAAGGCTTCTCTGTGCTGGACCATGTATCAGCACTTCATTTTTCATTGCTGAGTAACTTTCCATTGTGTGACTGTACTACATTTATTTATTCTTTCATCAATTGATGGATATTTGGGTCATTTACACTTTTTGGCTATCATAAATAATACTACTATGAGCATTCATGTACAAGACTGTGTGCAGACATTAGTTTTTTATTTCTCTTAGGTGTATGCATGCCTGATATTGCTGGGTCATATGATAACTCTGTCCTTAACAATTTGAGGAACTGCCAACTGTTTTCCAACGTGGTTGCAACATTTTACATCCCCACCAAGCAGTGTCTGAGATTCCAATCTCTCCACATACTTGCTAACATATTATTGTCTGTCTTTTATTTTAGTGATTCTAGTCCATGTAAAATGGTATCTTGTTTTGGTTTTGGTTTGCATTACCTTAATGACTAATGATTTTGAACATCTTTTTGTGGCTTTTTGGCCATTTGTATATCTTTTGGGGGGAAATTTCTACTTAGATTCTTTGCTTGTTTAAATGGAGTGATTTATCTTTTTATTATTGGGTTGTGAGATTTGTAGACACAAGTCCCAGGTGGGATACAAGATTTGCAAACATTTTCTCCCATTGTGTCAGCTGTCTTTTCACTTTCTTGATGGTGTACTTTGAATCACAAAAGTTTTGTAAATTTGATGAAATTTAATTATCTTTTTTTTCTTGTTGCACTTTTGGTGTCATATCTAAGAAAGCTTTGCCTAACCCAAGTTCATGAAGACTCACTTGTACATTTTCTTCTGAGTTTTGTAATTTTTGCTCTGATGTTCAGGCCTTTGATGTATTTAGAGTTAATTTTGTGTGTGATATAAGGAAGGAGTTCAGCTTCATTCTTCTGTATGTGGATATCCATATGCCTCAGCACTATTTGTTGAAAAGAGTATTCTTTCTATATCAAATTGTCTTGGTGTAGAATACATTTTTAGATATTACCTTTCAAAGTTTTACTTGATGCTACCCCAATTTCTTGAAACATTTGTCTATTTTCTTACATTATTTCTGGCCCAACAGCTTAGGCTCCATGGCCAAGTTCTCCCACAGGTCACTATCTTGATATATACACCAGCATGTCTGCAACCCAGAGAGGAGCCACTCTTTGATGTCCAGGTGTATTAGTCAAGACAGACCACACGCTGTAACAAATAACCCCCAAATCTTGGTGGCCCAACAAAGTAAAGGTTTCTTCCTCTCTCTCTTACAGCCCAGTGTGAGTTGGTGGGGAGAGGAGGTACTCCACACTGTCACTCAGGACCCAGGCTCTTTCTACCCAGTGGCTCTGTGCCCACTGGAGCTTCCTAATACTTCCCCAGATCTTCTGGAAGACAGAGAAGAGGGATGAGTGTGTGGAAGATTTTAAGGGCCAGGCCTGAAAGTGGCACATATCGCTCCTATTCTCAGTTCATTCCCCTAAACTCTGTGACAGCCTAATGCCTGCAAGAAAAACTGAGAAATTAGACGACTATTTGCTGGGAGGAAAAGGATACAGAATCTGGTGAACACACAGCAGCTTCTGCCATACCATCTGTTTTAAGAAACATGTGTGCAAGTGTACTTCTAACTCCTGCACAGAACCCTACACTTCAAACCATCTTGCTCTACATTCTGTGTTAGGGGACACCTCTCCTCTCCAGTAACTCATTCTCTGTTTATGAGCCTACATGGAAGGAAGCTGTTAGTTTGAAAAAAGGTGGAGTTCTGTCTGAGTGCAAGAGAGAAACAGAAGTGCTACAAAGTCCATGGGAAATGCTGGAGGACACACCAGTCAAGGGGGAGTGAATGGATTTTCTGAATCTTGAGGAAAGGGAATCTGAAACCTACAAAATGCTAAATCCTTGGGTATTGCTTATGCTAAGGTTCTATTCTACATTATGAATTTGGATCTAGTAATGTCATAAAGTGAGGCATTATGAACAAATGTAGCATGAAGACAAAGGAGGTTTTGCCCCTTCAGAAAGAACTCCTTGGAATTAAATTTTATAGCCCTCTGTTCAAAGTGTTCTTCTGTTTCATAATCATGTAAATCCCTTATTTTTCTTACCACATTCAGCTGACTAAAAAGCTTTCTTCTATTTTGCCACTAAATGGGAATGCAGGAGAGGCAGCCACATTTTCTCAGACTGCTCCCATGGCAGTCTGAGAAAATGACTTTTTAAGTCTCTCCCCAACAATCTGCTCTCCAAGTTGACTAGTCCTAATGCCTCTGGTTTTTCTTCAGGAGGGTGGTAATAGCTAGTTCACTTCAGATGGCTTCAAGTCTCCTGTACCTCTTTCTAACTTTGGACCCTAAACTAAACTAATACTCATAGTAGAAGAACATTTGTGTGCATTTCCTTCCTTTTTCTTTTTTAAATCCGCCCCCAGGATATTTTTTTTCATCACTTTTTGGAGAGAGAGAGAGAACACCAATGTGAAAGAGAAACATGGACTTGCTGTCTTCTCATATGTACCCCAACTGGGGATTGAATCCACATCCTGGGTATGTGCCCTGACTGGAAATCAAACCTGCAACCTTTTGGTCCATGGGATGACCCTCCAACAAACTGAGCCACACTGGCCAGGGCATGTGTGCATATCTGATATATTCACTTTGCCACCAACTTTCTAGAAGCATCACCCACTGGTCCCATCTATATTTGTAGGTCAGAGATTTACTTTCAAAAATGTTGCCTGTGGTTGGGTGTCTCCTGTCCTCTCCAGTAACATCCTCTCGGTCTGTCCTTTGAACTCTATCTTGGGCCACACCCTGTACCTAAAATATCCTTTCATGCCTAGCTCAAAACACCCTCCTACCAATATTCAAATAATTTTTAAATCAGATCCCCCCAAAAAACCCATATTGTCTGGACTTGCCATTCATACCACACCAAAATTCTTGCACCATTCTTTTATCCATTTCACTAATGAGCACATTTGTTATTTGTCTCAGGCTGGTTTGCCCAGTTAAGGCTATTAGTCTGAATCAGTGAGTTCCTTCTTCTACTGCAAAGTTGAAAACTTTGAAAAGGATGAGGCATTTTCATCCTTGATTACAGCTACAAAAAATAGTGTTCTGCTTTCAGAGCAAAGATATTTGGTTCAGGGCCTTTGGGCCCACAAAGCATCAGAACTGAAGTGATACCTTTAGCTTCCATAGTATATATGTGAAGTAAAAGAAAGGTAAGGAAAACTGAGTGAAGCAGCATTTATGAAGACCTTTTATCATGTGCCCTGAGCTGTGTTTGGTGCTGTATACACAGCATCTTAGAAATTCTCACCTGAATCCAGTGAAGTACCACTGTCCTCATTTTCTGGAGGTTCAGAGAAGCTAAGTAGTTCACCTAAAGTCAAACCACTGGTTCTGGAACCGATAGCAAATCCATGACTGTCTGCATGTCTGTGTTCCTTGTGGACTCCCTCAGCATGTATGGCAGCTATTATTATTATCCACTGTACTTGTTTAGAAGAGAAGAGCCTCAGAGCTTTATTTAAATGCCTATGCTGAAAACAACCAAAGTGTCCTTTGATAGGTGTCCTTTATCCTTGGATAAGGAAGATGTGGTACATATATACAATGGAATACTACTCAGCCACAAGAAAAGATGAAATACTGCCATTAGTAACAACATGGATGGACCTTGAAAATATTATACTAAGCAAAATAAGTCAGTCAGAAAAAGCTAAGGACCATACGATTTCACCCATATGTGGGACGTAAAACTGAGACTCATAGACACAAACAAAAATATGGTGGTTACTAGAGGGAAGGGGGCCGTGGGTAGTAAAAGGTAAAGGGGAGAAAAATGGTGAATACAATGCAATATACAGGTCATGTATTATCAAAATGTACACTTATAGAAATCTTATTAACCAATGTCACCCCAATAAATTTCATATTAAAAAATAAAATTTAATTTAAAAAATGCATGTGTGGATCACAAGGGAGGAAGGATGAAAGTGAAAATCTATTTCCCTTGCTAGAAAATTCACTTAATATATATATCCTACCGATGATGGGTGAGCAGCATCATTTAGGTAAAAGAAAGAAAGTGCATTGCAGTGTCTATACACATTTCAGTTTATAGGCAATTAAATATCTGTCTAATGTGTGTAGACATCCCCTTTTCCCTGCCTCCCCCAAGATGGTTCTATGTAGTATTTTCATAGAGAAAAACTGCATGGATGATAGGAACAAATTTGGGACCCAATTCTTTCTCACATGATGGTAAGAATGGATTGCTTTGGGGAAAGATGAGCAGCTATTATGTGTGGACTAAAAGACCTTGAAAGGAACCCTTTCTGTGCACATTGCTGGGCTTATAAAGTTCTTTTACAGCCCGGAGCAGTGGACCCAGGTGGTGTTCAGGGGTGTGGAAAGGGTTATAGCGAAGATTCTATTATGGCCACAGTGATAGGTCTTTTTATTATCAACTGAGAGTGAGGCAGGATAGAAAGAAGTAAGGAAAGCTCCCAATAACTGGAATAAGGAAGTAGGAACAGTGGACATCTCTGGTCCATAAGCAGCTGGGTCCTCTCACCAGAGCCCCCACCTACTCATGTGACCTAAGGGAAAGAGTTCATGGCAGGAAACTCCTGCGGTGGTCACAAAAGTACACAACAAGGACTGGCTAACACCAGATCAATCCAAGATGGAGGAAAATTGACCAGAGAACACCCCAAATCTCATTAGACCATCATTAAAATGAAAACTGACACCACCAGTAGAAGGGGGAACCGAGGGGGACGAATGTCATGACATTTCCAGAATGGACCATATTAAGAGCCAGAGGGCAGAGTCAAAATTTGGCACCACAAAGTTCAAAAACAACCCAGCCTTGGAAACATAAAAATCTCAAGAACTGACTGAAACAGTTGTAACTCACTCTTGAGTTTGCCCACATGTGCTTTCACTTCTTTCTCGGTGGTGCCCTGTGAGACTTTCAACCAGGAGGGCAGCTGGTGACTCAATCTTTGACCCTGTCTCTGGGAATCCACACCCTAGTCTTTTCTTCTACCTGAATAAAACATGCTTTTGCTCTCACTCGGACTGGTTCTTGAATTCCTTCCTGTGAGAGTCAAGAGCCTGGAGAATTCAGATCATGCTTGGGATGAGGTAATTTCCATCATGTCCAAGTTTTCTCCCTGTCCCACTTCCCTCTCAATCACGACCTGGGGGGTTGGGAGTGGAGAGGTCGGGGTGAGAGGACCTGGAGGGGAAACAGTTAACTCTTTTGACCTACTTTTGATCATTTCACCTTTGTGTTTTCAAATGTTTAAAAAACTGTTTTTTAATGTAAAATGAAAACAATATTCACTAAATTTTATATGCAGTGTGAATAAATTCAGACCTTTTTTTGATAGCATGTTTTGATAGGAAGGCAGGATGTCGGCCAGAGAAAGGGCTGTGCAGTGTGTGTACAAATGCGGGTGGGGGAAAGGTAGTGGTGGAGGTGGGATGTAGAAAGGAGCCTTGAGGGCACGAGCTCCAGTTTCCCTTGATTCTTGGGGACAGAACTTGGCACAGAACAACGGCAGTGGTTGAGAGTTTTCTCAGTAACCAGGAAGGACACAATCTAATAGAAATATAATGTCAGCCATAAACACGAGCCATACATATAATTTTAAGTTTTCTAGAAGCCACATTTTTAAAAAAAAAAAAAAGGAAACAGGTTAAAACTGAATTTAATAATATACTTTATTTAACCGTCTACACCCAAAATATTATCATTTCAACATGTAGTCTATTTTTTAAAATAGCAGAATATTTTACATTCCTTTTTTAAAAAATATGAAGTCTGAGAGAGAAGATGGCAGCGTGGTAGGATGCAGCAGATTCTACTCTCCCACAACCAGGGAAAAAAAATCTGAGTCATTTTAGGTAGGTACAGAGCAAAGAGCCAACATTATCACGCCATAAATGAAAATAGGAGATCGCAAATTGTA
>CM052539.1:91393320-91451290 GCA_028533065.1 Trachops cirrhosus
CTGGAAAGGGAATAAAGGATAGAAACTGTACTGAATAAACTAAAATAAAAAAAAATAAATAAAAAAAAAAAATATGAAGTCTTTAAAATCCAGTGTGTGTTTCACATTTACAGCACATCTCAGTTTGGATTAACCTCATTCCAAGTGCTCAGTGCCCACATGTGACGGGCGGTGACTTTACTATTAGCACAGATCTGAAGCATTATTTCTTCTGTGCCTCCATGACTTCTGTGATTTCTCCCAAGCCAAAATTGAAAAACCATTGTATTCAAATATATCAGATATATATCACTGCCTAATAAACTATGTCAAAACTTAGTGGCGTAAAACAGCAACTATTTATTTGCTCACTAATTTATGGGTCAGTAACGTGGGCTGTGCTCAGCTGGGACGTCTAGTCTATGTTCCAAGTGCTGTTGGCAGTGTTCATTTGTGTCACTGGGCCATGACTACGATGGCTAGTCTGGCTGGGTCTCTCTTCATATGTTCCTTTACCCTCCAGGGGCTTCTTCACATAGTGAAAGAAGAATCTACAGCAACATGAAATGATAAGTCCCAATGTTCATCTGCTTTTCAAACCATTGCTTGCATCATGTGGCCAATATCCCATGGGCCAAAACAAGTTGTGTGTCTAAACCCAGAGTCAATGTGAGACTGAACAACACAAGGGCAAGTTGTCAAGGAGATGTGATTCGTTGGGGGCCACTTCTGTTGTCAATGTACCATACCATGCTTTTTAAAAAAGATTTTATTTTTTAGAGAGGGGAAGGGAGAGAGAAAAAGAGGGAGAGAAACATCAATGTGTGGTTGCCTCTCATGTGCCCCTTACTGGGGACCTGGCCCACAACCCAGGCATGTGCCCTGACTGGGAATCAAACTGGTGACTTTTTAGTTTGTGGGATGACACCCAACCAACTAAGCCACACTGGTCAGGGCTCAATGATTCTTTTATGTGGTTTTTATATCCTTGTAAGGTCCTTTTCCACATTGAAAATGGTGACCTGTGTAACCAGTAGGACACTGAAAATGACAGTGTGACTTTGGAAGCAAGGTCTTTTATGACAGCATCTGCCTTGCTTACTTGGATCACTCCTTTTGGGAATGTCAACTGCTGTGTTGTGAGGACATTCAATAAGCCGTCTAAAAAGGTCCACATGATGAGGAATTGAGGCCTCCTATCAACAGCCAATGCTGACTTGCCAGGCACATGTGTGAGTCATCCTAGAGGCAGATCCTCCAGCCCACATCAAGCCTTCAAGTGACACTGCAGTACCAGCCAACACCTTGACTGTAACTTTACGAGAGATCCTGAGCCATTCTTAAATTCCTGACCCACAGTTAGTTTGAGATAATAAATGCTATTGTTGCTTTAAGCCACTAAGCTTTAGGATAATTTGTAATGCAGCAATAGGTAACTAATACAATTACCTAATACAGTTAGCTTTATTTAGGAAAGAGATAAAAGGTCTGAATTAATCTCTGTGATATTTTGATTATACAGAAAAATTAAATTTATTTGTCTTAGATACCAAATCTAAATGTTTTCCCTAGAGGTGAAATGTAATTTGTCTTTTATATAAAGAATATTTAAAATAAAAAATAAGTGTCATCAAATGTTACATCTTGTGCCAAAAATATATAGCATTATGAAATGTATAGTTTCCTCTAGCAAATGAAAGTAACAATTCTTTACTTTGTTTTTTATGCAAAAAAGATATAGATTAAAATTTTTTTAAATATTTTAAAATATAGGAAGCTAAGGTATTTGGCTGAGCTGCATGTTTATGGGGATTTCTAATTTTTCTTCAAACAAACTCTAGATATAAAAGTTGCTTGTGGGACTTTCAGCCAAGATGGAGGCATAGGTAGACACACTGTGCCTCCTCACACAACCAAAATAGGGACAGCAACAGTTTAGAAACAAAAAACAACCAGAACTGACAGAAAATCGAACTGTATGCAACTCCGACAACCAAGGAGTTAAAGAAGAAACAATCATACAGACTGGTAGGAGGGGTGGAGAGGGACAGCCAGGCAGAGAGACTCCAGGCAAGGCAGTGGCAGACCAGGCGGTCCCACATTTGTGTATGGATAAACCAGGAGGAACAGCTCAAGAGCAAGACAGACCACGCAACCCATGGTTCCAGTGTGGGGAAATAAAGACTCAAAACCTCTGAATGGAAAAACTTGTGAGGGTTGAGGTGGCAGGAGAAACTCCCAGCCTCACAGGGGAGTTGGTTGGAGAGACCTGCAGGGTCCTAGAAAGTACACAAAACCAACCACCTGGGTATCAGCACCAGAAGGGCCCAATCTGCTTGTGGGTAGCAGAGGAAGTGACTGAAAGCAGGTGGAGAGAGGATCAAGTGGCACTGTTCCGGCTCAGACCCCTTCTCCACATACAGTGCCAAAACCCAGTGATGTGGGTTGCCCCGCCCTGGTGAACACCTCAGGCTCCACCCCTTTTATGTAACAGGTGCTCAAAGACAAAAAACATGGCCCAAATGAAAGAGCAGATCAAAGCTCCAGAAAAAGATACAACTAAGTGGTGAAGAGATAGCCAACCTATCAGACACAGAGTTCAAAACACTGGTAATCAGGATGCTCACAGAATTGGTTGACCATGGTTGAAAAACAGAGGAAAAAGTAAGGGCTATGAAAAATGAAATAAAGGAAAATGTACAGAGAACCAAAAGCGACAGAAAGGAAACTGGGACTCAAGTCAACGGATTGGAGCAGAAGGAAGAAATAAACACTCAATCAGAATGGAATGAAGAAACAAGAATTCAAAACAATGAGGAGAGGCTTAGGAACCTCCAGGACATCTTTAAACGTTCCAACATCCGAGTTACAAGGGTACCAGAAGGAGAAGAGGAAAAACAACAAGTGGAAAAGATATTGAACAAATAATAAAGGAGAACTTCCCCAATCTGGCAAAGGAAATAGACTTCCAGGAAGTCCGGGAAGCTCAAAGAGTCCCAAAGAAGTTGGACCCAAGGAAGAACACACCAAGGCACATCATAATTACATCAGCCAAGGTCAAAATGAAGGAGAGAATCCTAGAAGCAGCAAGAGATAAGGAGACAGTAACCTACAAAGGAGTTCCCATAAGACTGTCAGCTGATTTCTCAAAAGAAACCTTACAAGCAAGAAGGGTCTGGAAAGAAGTATTCCAAGTCATGAAAGGCAAGGACCTACATCCAAGATTACTCTATCCAGCAAAACTATCATTTAGAATGGAAGGGCAGATAAAGTTCTTCCCAGATAAGGTCAAGTTAAAGGAGTTCATCTTCACCAAGCCCTTATTTTATGAAATGTTAAAGGGACTTATCTAAGAAAAAGAAGATGTCAAAACTATGAACAGTAAAATAATAAACTCACAACTATCAACAACTGAACTTAAAAAAAAACAAAAACAAAAACAAACTAAGCAAACAACTAGAACAGGAAGGGAATCACAGAAATGGAGATCATGTGGAGGGTTATCAGTGGGGAGAGGGAAGGGGGAAAATGGGGGAAAAGGTACAGAGAATAAGTAGCATAAATAGTAGGTAGAAAATAGACAGTGGGAAGGTTAAGAATAGTATGGGAAATGGAGAAGCCAGAGAACTTATATGTATGACCCATGGACATGAACTAAGGTAGGGGAATGTGGGTGGGAGGGGGTGTGTAGGATGGAGGGGAATAAAGGGGGGGAATTGGACAACTGTAATAGCATAATCAATAAACTATATTTAAAAGAAAAAATAATTTAAAACAAAGTTGCTTGTGGAGATTCCCCTGGGGATTCCCCTAAATTTTATTTTCCTGATCGGTACATGATATGTTCTCAGTAAATAGTATTGAGTCATTCAAGATTTAGGCAATATGGGCTTGCGTTGCTTTACTTCAATCTCCATTCTCCACCTTCTTTTATAATGTCAGGCTTGCAAATATCCGAAGCCATGTAGTTTCATCTTCTTTACCTACAACAAGTTGTAATCCACCTTAACTCTTCCTTTCAAATACTGTCATAGCTATTGTGTTAAAACACCCTCAGATAGAGGGTACGTTATTTGACAACAATAGAATTTGTACCATAGACTTACTTTGATACTCCTCCTGATGCTATAACCTCTTCTCCCATTCTCTTTTTCTGGTTTTTCTTATGCTACCTTTTGCTTTTAAGAGGGATCCACCTTTTATATCTCTATTACCTTATTTCCTCTTCAATAGACACTTCTAAATCTGAAAAAATTAAAAATACAGTTAAGGTCCTGGTTGGGAGCTCAGTTGCTTAGAGCATCATCAGAGAACACCAGGGTTGTGGGTTCAATCCCAGTCAAGGCACATGCAGGAGGCAATGAATAAATGCATGAATAAGTGGAACAATGAATCTCCCTCTCTCTCTCTCTCTCTCTTTCTCCCTTCCTCTCTCTTTCTAAAATGAATAAATTAAAAATATTTTAAAATCCAGTTAAGCATTTGTAGCTATGTAACAAATGAAATGTAATCTTACTTTTATCTAATTCTAAACTTAAAGTAGTCACATCTTTGTTTAATTTGGAAACTTCTGAAGCTCCTTTCAAATGTTTTTCTGAGCCATTTTGTCTACTTTTGGTCTGGCAACTAGGCATGCTTCATCTTCTGAGCTATTTCTCTTCCTCTTTCCCCATTCTGACTTCACATAAACTAGATACTTCACATGAGCTAGATTACACTTTCCTGTTTCTGTTTTATTTTTCTTTGAGAGTTCAGTAATTTCTACTTCGGAGCCCTCAGGTATGGCCATGGACCTTTTTGTTTTACAGGTGCTCTTGGTGTATGTGTCTGTATTCCTCTTTAGCCCTGACATACTCTTCTTTCTTCATTTCTTACTTTTCTTTTTCTTTTCTTCTTAGGTGCTATCATGAGTTTCATTTTATTTCAGCTACATCTGCTTAAATATTAAATAACTCACCAGCTACTCTTAGGGCAGGAATGGATTTATTTTTACTCTCTTAGGGAATATACCATGTTTTCCTGGTGCTTCTGGTAGATGTTAAGAAACTGAAATGGATGCCAAAAAGTTTGCTGCTATTTATAACACTTGCTAAACTTCTTTCTTTCTTTCTTTCCTTCTTTCTTTCTTTCAATCTGAGCTTACTCAATACTTGTGCTGCATTCTCTTATTTCAGATTCCACAAAAGCAAATCCCATTTACTATTCCATAGACTTACAACGTTACAATACTTACGTAAACAATACTACTACACTTCCCAAATTCTCTTCAAGCCAGCTGAGATTAACATTTTTTTGGAAAGTAGTTCCTATGATAAATTAGAAGCAGTGTTAAATATGTAAGAATTTAATAACTATATAAACTAAGGTTTCAAAAATCCTGTCTTAGATCAATAAATTTTAACTTAAATATTAAAATAATCTATATCTATATCTCTCTATCTACATAATTCATATATATATATCCATCCTAACTAGGTAAATATTTTTAGTGTTATATTATAGGTAGCACATGGAGATTAAGAACTGAACTTTTGGAGTCAAATGGAGCTACAGTTGAATCCTGGCTCCATCATTTACTAAAGTAATATCTCTGAGTTTTGGTTGCTTCATCTCTCAATGGCAATAAGAATGCATACCATATGGGATTACTGCGGGGATTATATGATGTGCCAAATATTAAGTACTTAGCATTGCACTTGCACTAGTCAGTGGTATCTACTATTATCTTCTTAGTTGTGCTATGCTATATATGTTTCTTTACTCTTCCATGTGGTGCATTTATTTTGTGCTAGGAAAACACTTACAGTGTGGGAAATTTATTCAGGTATTGCACTGATGGTCTAACATTAACTTTGCACCCCTAGGCCTGATTACAGCTTTGTCTGTAAAATAAACACCAAAGAAGTTGACATATTTAACTAATAGTTACAGGGTCTTTCATGAAACATAGAATCATTTCAAGAAAACAAACAAGCTTACACCAGTTGCCACTTCTATATATTACATGAAATCCAGACTTCCTATTGAGAGTACTTGGGCTAGTAGAACTTAATGGCAGGCTCAGTATGGCTTCCCATTAAGTTCTATTATTTTATATGGTTCTCAATATTTTCTTTTATTATCTCTTATTTTATAAGTTCTCAATATTCTATATGGAGCTTTTTTATTATTCATTCATGTATTCAATAAGTGAAAGTGAGAGATCCCAAGATAATCCAACTGTAAACAGTAGATGTGCTCAACCCAACCCCAACCCCAGTTCTGTCTTTTATCTCTAAGTTGCCCAGACATTGTCTAATGCTGCCCTGATGTGGACAAAGTGGTGGGAGAGGCAGCCAAGAGAGGGCATGACACTGGGATAGTCTCCGATTCCTCCATTTGACACAGAAAAGACGCATGAATTTCCTGGGCGTTTTATAGGCAGCACAGTAGATGGATATACTTAAGCTATCTTCAGGTCCCCTGCCCAAGTTGTTGTCTTCCAAGCAGGGGCAACCCTAGGAGCCGTGGTGGGGACCGACCTCCATGCTTGGGAAGTACATCTGAAATCTCACCTGGAAAACCCACAGATGTGTTTGGCATGTGGGTCCTGCACAGAAATGGTCAAACTATATGAAGAGGTAACAGTAACGCAGAGAGAAGAAATTGCCTCTCACCCTGGGGATCCCAGCAAGGATACGCTGCCCACTCTGCTTCTCCTTCTTCCCCAACTCAGGAGGCCAGGTGCAAAAGAGGGAGAAACAGTGTTTGCAGACCATGCCGCATACTGTGTATTAAATTGCCGGGGAAAGAAGAGGATGGCTTTGAGTGTAATATAAGGATCATATTTTTAAAAGAAAACTTTTCATTACGGAACGTGTCTAGCCTAAAAGCAGAAAGAAGAGTGCAGTGGCTCCCATCAACCAACTTCGGTAACTGTGGGCTCACCACTGATCTCGCTCACTTCACACCTGCACTCTCCAACTTCCTGTCCCAAATTGTTTTCAAGCCAGTGTCAGATGTTGTACTATTTCACCCATAAATATTTTAGTATATATCTCCAGAAGATAAAGACTGAAAAAATAACCATTAGATTCCTGAATGATATCAAATATCCCCTAATTGTTTCATGTTTTGTGGGAGCTTTTGTGGTTTATTGGAATCAGGATCCAAATAACTCCATACATTTTTGTTGGGTTTTATGGCAATTAAGACTTTTAATATGATTTTCTCCTACAACTACCTTTTTTTCTTGTAGTTTATTTGTTGAAGAAACTGGGTTGTTTTTCCTGTAGAGTTTCCCACAGTCTGGGTTTTGCTGATTGCTTCCATGTGACATTGTTTAGCATGTTCCTCCATCCCTGCATTTTCTCTAAATTAGTAGTGAGATCCAGAGGCTTGATCAGATTTAAATTGGTTTAATTTTTGGCAAAACTATTTTATTGGTGATGGTACATTCCTCCTCAGGAGGAATTCTCTCTCCTCTTTCTCTCCCTTTCTGTCTTTAATTGTGAATATATATATATTTATATATATATACACACACACATATATATGTGGAAATATATGTATGTATATATATGAAAATTTATCATTTTTAACTATTTTTAAGTGTAAAACTTAGCAATGTTAAATACATTCACAGTATTGTGTAGACAATCTCCCAAATGTTTTCACCTTGAAATTCTATGACCACTGAACAATGATCCCCATTGCCCCTCCCCTCAGTGCTCTTCAACCACCACTCTACTTTCTGTCTCTATGAATCTGACTCCTCTAGGTTCCTCGTGTAAGTGGGATTATACACTATTTGTCTTTTTGTGACTGCCTTATTTCATGTAGTATAATGTCTTCAAGGTTCATCCATGTTGTAATGTGTGCCAGAATTTTCTTCCTTTTCTAGGTTAAATAATATTTCATTGCATATATGTACCACTTTATTTGTTCACCTGGCAATGGTCACTTCCAGCGTTTAAATAATGCTACCATAAAAACAGGGGTATACATATATCATTTTGAGACCCTACTTTCAATTATTTTAGCTGTATATCCAGAAGTGGAATTGTTGGATCATATGAGACTTACATTTTTAATTTTTTTAAGAACTGCCATACCATTTTTCATAGTGTCTGCACCATTTTTCATTGTCACTAACAGTACGCAGGATTCCAATTTCTCCATATCCTTGCCAATATTTGTTATTTTCTGGTGGGTTTTTTTTAGATTTCATTTATTTATTTTTAGAGAGAGGGGAAGAGAGAGAGAAATAGAAGGAGAGAAACATTAATATGTGAGAGAAACATCAATCAGTTGCCTCTCACACACGCCCAGCTGGAGGCCTGACCAGCCACCCAGACATATGCCCTGACAGAGAATCAAACTGGTGAACTTTCAGTTCACAGGCCAGCATTCAACTCACTGAGCCACACCAGCCAGGGCATGTTTATAACAGCCGTCACAATGGGTGTTTGGTGATAACTTATTGTGGCATTGATTTGCATTTCTCTGACGATAAGTAATGTTGAGCACATTTTCATGTGCTTATAGGCCATTCGTGTATTGCCTTTCAATGTCTTATCAGATATATGATTTCAAGCCTTATCAGATATATTATTTGCAAATATCTTCTCCCATTCCATAGGCTGTCTTTTCACTGAATTTATTGTCCTTTGATGCACAGAAGTCTTTTACTTTGATGTAATCTGATCTGTGTGTTTTTACCTTTGCTACCTGTATATTTTGTCTTATCCAAGAAATCCCTGCAAAATCCAATGTCATGAAACTTTTCTCCCATTTCCTTCTTCAGGTGTCTCTCTTTTAGTCACCATTGGTGATCATACTCTGGTTTCTCTTCAGAATGCAGAAATCTTTCACCTTTTACCATTGGCAATCATTGCCAAGAACAATTATTTTATCAGAGGTTCCAATATTTCAGTTTAGTCCTTCATTTACTAGCTAGAATATTTCTATGAAGAGAAATTTCTCTTCATCAACTACTAGTTACTCTGAGGCTCATTTTAAATATGGAAAATTTATTATTTATTTACAAGATGTTAAAATAATGTGTTGTTTCCCTAACATCTTCAAAAAGTTAATTGAAAATTTTTTGGCTCATTTGAACTTATATATTTGATGATTTTAATGTTTAATCCACTGAAGTTATTTTTTTATTGCTCTTCAAGTGTTTCTATGCTTAGACAGAGACTCTTTCCATTGGCTCCTGAATTCTTTTGGCATGGCTCTCAGATTCTTTGATTCCTTGCTTCTGGAATTTTAAGATGTTTTAGGCCTATCTTACACATTTCCTGTCCCAGATAGAGAATTGGCCATTGAGATAATATTTAAATACAAACAGTACTGAGATTTTGAAATCTAGAATGAGACTATTTTAATTATCTGAACATTGTGCAGTGGGACTGAACTATCCCAAGATTCTTGACTATCCAGACAGCATAATTGGTCAGCCATGGGAAACCATGAAATGAATTCATGTTTACATACCTCTGATGAATTGAAAACTTGTAATAGACATCCAAGTGAAGAGGCTGAGGAAGCAGTTGGAGGCATAAAATTAGAGCTTAGTGGAAGGTCCGGGCTAAAGGTACAAATTGGAGAGTTATCCCAATAGACTTGTGTGTAAATCTAAGGGATAGATAAGATGATGTAGGGAGAAAATGCTGAGAAAAGAGAAAGCCAAGGACAGAGCCCAAGGGTACACTGACATTTAACCATTGAGAAGAGGCACAGCCAAGCAAAAGGATCTAACTGTTTGCTGAATTAGGAGGAAACCAAGATATTAAGGTGGTCTTGAAACCAAAAAAAAGTATATTTTTTATTAAATTTGTTGGGGTGACACTGGTTAAAAAAATATACAGGTTTCAGGTACACAGTTCTACAGCACACTATCTGTACACTGTATTGCATGTTCACCACCCCAAGTCAAGTAAAAGCGTATTGTAAGTAAAAGGTGAATTACGTCAAAGACAGAGGTTGAAAGAAAGACCAAAAAAGTGACGCTGAGATTTGGCAAAGTGGAAGTCCTGGGACTTTGACAAGAAGGGTTGCTGAGGGTTGGTGGGGGTGGGGGCACCCATGGAGTGAGTTGAGGAGATGGACTGCATCTTCGTGGAGACTGCAGAGCAGGGGGTTTTCAGTTTGCCCATGCCACCAAAGGAGAGGCCAAGGAGTCTCATCACCAAAGGCCTGGCCTCCACACCCCAAGCACAGCTCAGCCTTTGAGTGGGCCGTCTGGTGGAGAAGGGGGTGGTAGACTATGGGCAGACCAGGCTCACCACTTACCTGCTTATTTTTTTAACTGTAGTAAAACAAGTACATAGTATAAAAGTTACTATCTTAGGTATTTTTAAACATACAGTTCAGCACTGCTAAGTATAGTCACATTGTTGTGCCACAGATTTCCAGAATTTTTATCTTGCAAAACTGAAACTCTGTCCCCATTAAATAACAACTTTCCTTTTGCCTACAGCCAGCTCCTGGAATCACCATTCTACCTACCATCTCTATGAATTTGACTCCTCTAGGGACTTCATATCACTTACCAGCTTATTTAAGAAGGCTGAAGTCAGATCCCTGAGAGCTATGTGTATGAAGGACCGTACAGAAAAATGTCCAACTGTATGAAGGAAATGTAAGTGCAGTCTGGCAAAGGAAGGTCCAGCCGACTGAGAGCTGCATTTGGGGAACCCAAAGATAAAATGGAGACCACTGAGTGAACGGGCTGCTTCCCCAGCTTGCAGCTGTCCGAGGGACGAGCCACGGAAAGCCGAGGGTGGACTGGGAGAGGAATAAGATTCCAGTGCCCCACACAGAGACAAGCACCAGCTTGTGACACTGTTAAGGGGTAGAGAGATGCAGGGCGACTTCAGCAGCAGCTGGAAACGGCTTAGCTGAGAGGGCTGAGCTCAATGAAGCAAAGACTGAATGGTGAAAGAGCAGATGGAATCCGAAACAAGTGTCTCCGCCCATGGTGATGTGAAGGAGGATGTTGCTGGGGCCCCATGACTGAGCTCCAGGCTGTCGCTCCGTTTGGGAATAAGTGCTCAGTCCTCCTACAGCAGTGTGCCCAGGGAAGCGGACTGGGTGGCCCTTCAAAAGAGGAGCTGCATCCGCAGCACACTTAGGCCAATCTTTCAAAAGGACATCTGAAGTAAAGATGCCAAGAATTGCAACCAAGGTCTCAGATTCTCCAGTCCTGGTGCAATCCCATGGGGTGACACAGACCTGGATGCTTAGTTACTTCCTTAAAAGCCTGTGTTAGGGGAAAGTGATGATGGGAGAGTTCATATCCTCATCCAGTTGACTCACATGGTAAAGGTAATATATCAGTTTTAGACACTATACCCACTAACACTGAGCATTGTAGACTATTTTTTATTTTCGTTCCTAGTAATTTACCAGGAGCCCCAGGTTCTTGTTTCAGCCATGCTGCCCACCAGTTGGATGACAGTGGCCAAGTCACTCAGCTTCACTGACCCTCTGTAGCAGATCTATGATGAGAATAAATAACACCTATGCCAAAGAACTGTTTTATTAAATAGAATCACATACATGAGGTTAAATTATTAGTGGCATATTGCTAAAAATTCAGATTTTATTTTTTATCCTTAAAAATCCATTTAATCAAATTATCAGTAAAGTCCTCCAATGGCTGCCCATCACCCTAGAATAAAATTCAACCTTCTTACCTGACCCAAGAGTCTCTGTAATTTGACCCAGCCTAATTCTCTGACCTTGTTCTTATCTCCCTTTTGCTGACTTTCATAGACAGATTATCGCCACCCTGAACTTATTTCTGTTCCTTATGCATTCCAGTATTGTTCCCACCTCAGGGCCTTGGCATTTACTCTCCCTCCTACATGGAGTGAAGGCTCAGCCCTCCCACCCATTCTGGTCTCAACTCAAATATAATTTCACCACATCAGTCATCACATCTTATTGTCCCCTGACTTGTTGACAGTCTCTATCACTGTAACCTATTTTCTGCTCTTAATGAGATGATCACTCTCTTACTTATGTATGTTTTACTCATTGCTGTCTAGGTTCCTTATCAAAAGGGATATAAAGAATATAATTTGTCTTGGTCACTTATGTATTCTCAGCTAGAATAGTGCCTGGTTCATAAGAGGAGTTTAATATTGCATGAGTAAAAAAGTTGGTTTAGATTTTCTGTAAGATGGCTCTAAAGTAGCATTGCCTTTAACTTCATTTGAAATAATTTTGTTAGATTGTATTGTGTCAGCTGCTATGCCAGTGTGCATTTTTTTAAAAACTTATCAAAATTGGTGAGTTTTTGTGTAGCCATTTTAATACTGAAGATAGAAGAAAATATATGACATTTTTGGCATATTATGCTTTATTTTTTCAAGAAAGGTAAAAACACAACTGAAAAGAAAAAGGGAAAGATGTATGCAGTGTGTGGAGAAGGTGCTGTGACTGACTGAACATGAGAAAAGTAGTTTGAGATGTTTTGTGCTGGAGGTTTCTCACTGGACTACTCCACGGTCGGGTAGACCAGATGAAGTTGATAGAGATCAAATAAGACATTAATTGAGAACAATCAACGTTATACCATGTGGGAGATAGCTGACACACTCAAATATCCAAATCAATAAAGTTACTGATGAAAATGAAAAATGTCTTTTATTTTACGGAAAAACAATCCTGGATGTTTTGGCCAACCCAATACATATGCATGGAACAAACTAAGTTACTGCTAGGAAAATTCTTTTTTAAAAATGATTTTATTTATCTATTTTTAGAGAGAGGGTATGGGAGGGAGAAAGAAAAGTAGGGAAACATCAATTAGTTGCCTTTCACATGCCCCAAACTGAGGACCTGGTCCGCAACCCAGGCATGTGCCCTGACTGGGAATTGAACCAATGACCTTGTGGTTCACAGGCTGGCATTCAATCCACTGAGCCACACCAGCTAGGGCAGAGAATTCTTTATGTTAGATTTTTTTTTAAGTAGCCACATTTATGGACACAAAATAAATTTCAAACTTAGTAATTTTATATCACATGAATCTGGTTCTTCGGGCTTTTATATGTTTTTTAATCAAAACTTATACCTGTATTAAACATGTTATTTTGTAATGTACTTTTTAATCAATAACACAGAATGTTTTTTCTATAACATAATTTGTAATAGTGACATGTGGATGTGCCATAGTGTATTTAACCAGTTCCCTGTGATGTACATACTGAGGAATGCTGTATAAAAAGGCCACTGATAAATATCCCAAATTTCCCTCCAGGAAGGCTGTGCCAATTTACACTCCTCACAACAGTATAAAAGAGGTTCATTTTCCATAACTTCTGCCACTATTGAATTTTATCATAAATAAAATAAAACAAAATGTTTGCTATTTAGTAAGTGAAATAGTATCTCATCATTGCTTTATTTTGCATTTCTTTAATTACTTGTGATTTAAACTGTTTTTCTTTGCTTTTGAATTATGTTGTATTTCTTCCCTTATGAGTTATCTATTTTTTTTGTTGCATCTTTTTGTTTGTTGTCATTGCTGCTGATTTTCTACTGTAGTATTCGGCCTTTATTGATTTGCAATCTCTTTAAGGGAATTAACCCTTGTCACAAAGC
Source organism: Trachops cirrhosus (assembly GCA_028533065.1). Classification (NCBI taxonomy): domain Eukaryota; kingdom Metazoa; phylum Chordata; class Mammalia; order Chiroptera; family Phyllostomidae; genus Trachops; species Trachops cirrhosus. The sequence continues at coordinate 91,406,899 of CM052539.1, forward strand.
AATTAACCTTTGTGACAAGGGTTAATTGCACAGTTTCCCAATATGTTGTTTGCCTTTTAGTTTTGTTCTTGGACCTGGCACCTAAGCAACCCAGAAGGGAAGGTTCGCCTCAGTGAAATCTAAGCCCCAGCACAGCAGGCCTGGGGCCCTGGACAACACAAGTCCCAGCCAGAGTTTCTAGATGTCAAAATAATTCAGAACTAAAGATTCCCAGGACAACCTCGAGAACAACCAATTACTATTTATTTACTGATGGGCTTATGGAGTACCCTCTATCTCTGACCTAAGGGTGTTTAAATTTTAAGCAGGAACTTTAAAGATCCAAAGGAATGAAGCCACAATGGTGAAATAGCAAGCATTAAAATTTTTTAATGTTAAACTATTTGATTTAACTTTTCCCATAAAGCAGCTTTCTCTGTCCTCTCAGAAGGCCAGTGTGCCATAGTGGCCAGACCTGTGAAGAGGGGTTCCCGGTGAGGAATATTCAGTGTGTGTGTGTGTGTATGTGTGTGAGAAAGAGATTGTATGTGTATGAGAGAGTATGTGTGTGTGTAAGGAGGAAAGGGAATATGTCATATTACCTTTCATCTTCAAATGATCATTTTTGATAAAGTGGTTTTCAAGTACATACACAAGCAGTATCCTCTCATAGGTGAGGCTGCCTCTCGGTGAGTGCAGCATCATGGCCAGAACCCTTTGCCCACCTTTTGTCAGAGACTTCGGGAAGCTTGGTTAGCCTCTAATATAACTCCTCTTGGAAGGTAAACCTGCCTCTCTCAGTCGCTTGCATGTGGACAACACTCCCTCTGCCTGTTTGGGGGACTGTTATTCGGGCCCTCTCACCATCCCACCTCTGGATGAAATAAAGCTGCTGTGGCACTGACCTTCCCGCTGTACCAGTACTTCCCACTTCTCCTGAGCCTGTTTCATTTGTAACCTTCTATTCTTTTCTGCTGGTTCTGCTTTGTGTCAAAAGTGTCAGAGTAGGAGGAAAAAGATGAGTTATGAGGTGGTGGACAGGAGGAATGTACAAAAATAAACAGCTATGGGCCCAGCAGTGACTATGGGCCCAGCAGATTGTAATTGGCTCTTGTTCCCCATGACATCACCGGGAGTCCCCAGGTCCCCAGGTGCCTGGCAGAAGCTTTTCTATGGTCAGAAAACCTGGTGACATCAGCCACGTGGAACCCAGTGCAGTGACGGACTGTGACATTTCCAGCTATATGAAGACACCTCAGGGACAGCCCCCCTGCTAAATTTGGTTCCTGTCATAAACTGGGTAACAAGAATAGTCAAGGAGGTTCTTTGACATGGAGTAACATAAATACTTGATACAGACCTTTTCATAAGGGTGTGTATTTAGACAGAGGCTGAAGTTTAATATGTGCCCAATATTCTTACATCAATCCCCCTCCCTCGCTACTTAGTTAATATACCTCGTGCATCCAACTCTTTGAGGCTTATTGTAGGATTCACGTGTGTGTGTATCCACAAAGCTTTAAGAGAGCTTCAGAAAGCTAGACCTTGGCACTTTAAGCATCCACTGTTTAAGAAGCAGAACTATTCACTATTCCCATTCCATTCCCTCCTTTTCCTTTCATTTCCTACAGGATGCAGTCCATCAGCCCCTGGTTATTAGGTGTAAATATGTTTCCATCTGTGCCCCAGCAAAACCCCAATCCTAATAGCTCTCTGGCGTTTGTTATTTTATTGTCAGTCACTTGTGCCCTGTGGCATGGTGGCTTTTTTAAAATTTATTTTTATTTTTTATTGTTGCTCAAGTACAGTTGTCTGCATTTTCCTGCCAGGTAAAAGGAGCAGTGTTCTGTGTGCTCACATTTCACTTCAGCAGTCATCTAGCAGGAAGTCCAGGAGAGACACACAGTGACCTGCTGGAAGTCCTCCATCATGAAGCCACTGAGACCCACAGAGCCAACCCTCATGTCACAGCACATAACAGTATCGAAAGCAAAACAAAACTTACTCTTAATTTTATAAAACACAACTTAATATGGCAAAAATTGGAACTGAAGCTATAAGCAATCATACATGATTTTCATCAGCTCAAAAGTATTTTGTTGAGAAACTACTATGTTCCAATCATTACTTGAGATTTGGAGGAATCTCATTTAGTAGAGATTGAGATTCTGAGAAACTGGCAGGAAGGAAACCCCTTTCCTGATATTACTCCTTCGGATAAACAGGTCCTACCTGTTTCAAGTTTGTTAGAATAGTAATAACCTCATAAGAGGGCAGGCCACCCATGCATCCCAGAGTGTCTCAGATTACTCTGTCATCTTTGGGACCTGTCACAGCCTGGGTAAAGAAAGACATCAAGGAAGAAGGACCTCATGTGCAGAATAAAGCACCATTCCACCAAAACATCATCCAAGTCCTTGTTTGGGGCCTTTCCTCTTCTCATTTCCTTTGTACATTTTTCTTAATCTCTAGTATATTTTTCATTTTACAGAATTTCCAAAGACCCTGCCATCTTCCCTGCCAACAACATCCTTAATATTTATAAAGTTTGCTACTAATGCCACAAGCAAAATCAGATTATAACAGAGTGTGATTATAACTTGACAAACCCTGACAAGTCCGGCAGACTCTCTTATTGGGAGTAATTTTTGTTATGGCCTATTTTATGATCTTTTAGAGTTTGTAGCATTGGGATTTGACTTTTAATGGCCCTGGGATATGGCATCAGCTTCCATTTTATATTGTAAATTCCAGAACACTTAAGTCCATAATATGTGGCTTTGGTGGCCTGCTTTGAGTGACACATGCACTTATGTGTCAAATATATATTATTTTAGGGGTTTGAGGGTATGGTCCATGGGAAGCTGGCTTAAATAACCTTTTCACCCACCTCTTGGAAAGTTAACAGAAGGAACTGTGTAAGGAAATGGACTTTCATTCATTGTTAACATTGTCAATAGGTGTTTGATTGTTGTAGTTACATTCAATCCATAATGAACACTTACTCACACAGAGTGATCTGCCAGGTGCTGAACTTGAACCAGTGAAAATGGCCTGGAATCTGCACTCAGGGCTCCTGGCTCAATGTGAGTTTAGGACAGGTGTTTAGACACCACCATGGCAGGCAGAATGTGGCAAATGTCACAAGAAATGTGTATAGGACAAGGGGTAGGGACCCAGGGGGTGGGGTGGACGGGTCCCATCAGGTGCTGTGAGGAGGGCCAGCTCTGCAGACAAGGGGGCACAGTATCCATGCAGAGAGAGACTGGAGAGATGAGGAGGTCCACAACTTCTATGGCCAGACTCCAGTTGTGAGGCCACTGAGAAAGGCCTGACAGGGAAGGAAGGGCTTGTCTGGTGACATGATGCAGAGTGAGAGGGGGAGGCTCAGCTCTCAGTAATAATAATCATAACAAGGACCATGTATCGAACATTTAATAGTTACCAGGCACTTCACTTTTCACGCATGATTGCTAAGTAAATCCTCCTCCTCCCCATGTCCCCCGCCATTTACAGATGAGGACATTGAGGCCTAAATTACCTGTTGTTGCAAGTCAGAGCTGGGACTTCCCCATATGTCTGACCCTGAACCATGTCTCCATCACTAACCCATGTTATCCAATGACGATGGTGATTCCTGAGAAGACTCAGAAAAAGGCATTGTTTTTAGAGCACTGCCATGGTATTATATCTGTTTATTCACATCTAGTCTCTTTTACTAATTCTTCTCAGTAATTTAGTTTCTTCAGTGTGTCTGGGCCCCAGAGTCCCTCCACGTGGTCCAGTGGCAGGACAAGACAGTTCCCCCACCGCTGAATCCTGAGACCCTGTTTGCTCAACCAGAAGTGCTGGGTCCCACTGTGTCCTTGTGTGGGCACACCGACAACTCCTGGGCCGTGTCAGTTTATGAAACCTTCCTCAAATTTGCCTTCTGTTCCCAGGTGAGTGTGTGAGGCCAGGAGGTGCTCTGGATTCCTCAGAGAGTTTTATAATTTCATGAGGACTAGATCTTGGAGGAGACCACAGCTCTTGCCGGCTCTGCCCCAGTGAACATCACCTCCTTCAGGTGGCCTCCCAGGCTGTGCCAGGCTGCAATGGCTTCATCTCTGTCTGTCCCTGGTGGACTCACAGCCCAGGCAGGCAGAGCCTCTGACTGAGGCTGGGCCCTCAGCAATTTCCCTCCTCCCCTGAATGGCTTTTCTCCTTGTTCTCAGGCAGAGGTTGGCCTGCTTGTCTCCCAGCAGCTAGAATTTAGCACATTCCATACCACATCACTGCATAATCTGTCTCTCCCCCTGGATGGGGAGCTCCTTGAGGACTGTACTGTTTCTAATTTAGCTAAAAGCCCAGGGTCTGGGCACAGGATTTGGCATGTTGGATGTGCCACAAATGTTTGCTGAGTGAATAAGCAAACATGTTCAATGAGGAGCCATTCAAGGGGATAGCTTGCAGGCTGTGTGGATCTGAGCCACTAGAACTTTGGAGAAAATTCAAGCCTAGGGCTAGAAATTTGCAAACAAATATTAAGAGAATATCTGAACCACTGAAGGAAAGCATATGGTTAAGCAAGAGTGAGAACATCTCAGCACATAAGGGGGAAAAGAACACATGTAAACATTTCTGAGTGTTTAGATTCAGAGGCTGTCAGGTAGCTGTTGTGACAGCTGCAATTCAAGGAGAGGCTGTGTGTTCTAGATACCTGGTAGTTAGAGCTGCACTCAGTACATTTGCGGTAGACCTAGAGATAGAGCACAGACTTGAATCCATGTTACTCAATACTGTGGAGAAGAGGAAAGACCAAGGAGCTGGTACTCACAAGTCCTTACTCCACCACACACCCTTCTGTGCTGCTTCATGCCCCTGTCCTAATGGTGGGACGAGGTGTTTGTTTATCCTCATCTTAAAGACAAGGATATTTGTTCTTAGAGAAATAAAACCACTATGCAGGATCACTTGGACGTGAAATCTGCTATGTGGGACTTCAAAGGACTGGATCAGCCTCTTCATTTCAAGCTCTAAGTGTGGGGCTGCCTGCGGTGTCTCATCCTCCTTATGGGCCCATCCCTGTGGGCTGCTGGGAAAACCCAGTGCATTTCAGCTCAGGAAAGAGACAGGACTTCAAACTCTCTTGGGTATATGTTACCTGCTCTGCTCTCAGGTCTAACACTGTCTTCATTTTCAAAGCAGTCTCCCTGCTTGAAGGCTGTTTGTCAGCCCCAGCTGGTTCCTCCCCACAGACCTAGCTCCTTCCCTGCTTTCCCTCAGCTTCCCAGCTCCAGGGGCCTCTCTTTCTGCATATCCTGCTGCTTATCTCTGCTCTTTAACAAGTGGCCTCTTGACCTTTCTCCAATTTTCTTGCTTCTTGAAACTGAAACTATCAAAAAAAAAAAAAAAAGACTGGTGTGAGGCCACATAAAAACCTACCAGAATAAACAAAATACCTTTGCTGAGTAATCATACATAAAAAGGGGGATTAATTTTATGACATGGTAAGTGCTGACACGCTAGCTGGCCTGGGGACCACAGATGATAATCATGCACACACATCCAAACCAAAACCACACTGTGCCTCTCCATGGACAGGGAACACGAGAGGGAGGCCAGGTTGCCCCATCCTGTGGGCAGCACAGTTGGAGGAAGAGCTCTGGCTCCCCCTGCTCCCCTTCTTGCTGGCATAGGACAGTGGACCAGCCTGTGGCCTCATGGAACTGAGGCCCTCCAGCACCTACAGGATAACAGATTGAGGGTTTTAGAAACTGGTAACAAGTTTTCCTTCCTAGACCTAAATTCTAGTTGAGACCTGCTTGTTTTTTCAAATTCAACTCAAGTCTCAACACGCCCATAGCCTTCTCTGAGTCCTAATCCTGAATGAAATGCCTCTCTTCTGGGCCCCTCTGTCACTGAGGTGTCCCCCATCAAGGAGCTTACTAAAAGTGCTATAGACCAATTGAACTTGTTTGTCCATCCATGCCAAGGATAGTGTCTGGCATATAATAGGTGTTAAATAATCAACTGCATAGCACAGTTGCTAACTCATGTTATGCAGGCACAATGTAATGTGTAAAAAAAATGTAATGACTTTGGTTTATAAATAACCTTATTATTTATTATTATCCCATTGGATGTCTATTGGGAAAATTTTAATTAAATGACTGATCTGAGTTAAACCTTAGCCCACCTGATAATTTAAATTCTTTCTTCAGGTGATGTTTTGTTTCTTTTGTATAATTATTCAGGTTCTTAGCTAGTCGTCCTCCTTTCTCCAAGATAGCACCTGATGCTTGGGGGAGGAATATGTTGGCTTATTTGTCCTATGGCATCAGGGAAAGAGAGGTCCCCTGAACTTCTGCAGGTACCAGGGCATACACTCTGTGACGTCTACTGGCCTTTGGTATAAAGCTTCATTGGCCTGGTTGTTGCCTGCCCTGTTTACCCCTGAGTCTGAAGTGACACCAGCAAACTCATAGTCACTTCTGCTGTGAGCAGTGATCCTGGCAGTGTCCACAGTTAACTCTACCTCTCTTACTTAAGTCACATTGACTGCAGGTATCTTAGTAACCTCCATAGGGAAACTCAATGAGTACAGCTCCCAAGACTGAGTTGTGTTAAGGTTCCCCATAATACCTCTTACTCACAGTCAGTCTTGCAGAAAACATTTTGTCCAGCCTTACATTTTGTGAATCTGAATTATTAAACATTACTGATAACCAATGTGTTTTAAAAACTGATGTGCCTGCCCCCACAAACATCACTGTGCCAGCCCTCGCTGAGCATCCTGACAAAGTCAGCCCATCTATGGCACGTGTGCCATCATACCCCCAAAGGCAGTTCATTTAAGTAACACCAAGTACTTCCTGTTCCCAGAGGAAAGGATTTCATCAAACATTGCCAATAAAATATAGTAAATAGATGTGAGTCATTTCATTGAGGCCTCTGAATAAAGGGTCAATGAATAAAGACTCTTTTATGAGTCACCTCATTATGCTCTGGACAAGAAGCATCTAAAAGCAGCTTCCACAAAGGCCATCTGACAGACTTGTCAAACACTTCCTCTTTCTTTGGAACTTGCATTAGAGGAAGTTCATGGTCCTGGTACATATGATGCTATGGTTAAACATATGCTACTGGCCCCATTGTTGCATTTTCACTTTTGGGTTTCCTATCTTGTTGTGGGCCCAAGGTCACCTCAGCAAGGGCTCCAGGCAGAATTGGATCCTGCTTCAAGCAGATTAGGAGAATAAGACCAGGAGAAATGACCTGAGGTTAAAAATGTAGAGAATTGAACAATGCAACAATAACAACAACAACAACAACAAATATCGAAAGGACAATAGCAAAGAGGTGAAGTGGAGGTGATGGTTGGGAGCATCATTTCATTCTTTGATTTTCTTGGCCCTCTGAGTAGGCCCAGATTAGCCTCTTGCATCTTATCTCCATTGTACTCACTTCTTTACACTTGTGGGAAAATTAAGACATGAAATTAAATCCATTTTTGGCACCAAGAATAGTAGGACCTGGAGATAACAGGGCAATGTTGAAAGACCCATATATATCTGGAACTAGAACTAATCTTAGAATAGACCTTGGATTTCCATCCAGAGATCAAATCAGCCATATCCAGAAATGTCAAAATGCTAAAAGGGAGAAAGGGAACTAAAGATAACTGAAGCAGAGCCCAGGAAAAGGGCAGAAATTCTGGAGGGCTCAGGGCAAGATGAGGAAGAGAATGGAGCCAACACCTCTCAAAGCTGCTATTCTATACAGGTGTGCACAGGGACGGCTTCACTGGCTGGCAAACGACACCCACCCAGAGCCCTGCACTCAGAGGAGCCTGTGCTTGGTTTAATGCTCTGCTGTCACCTTCTTGAAATTCTTCATAATTTTCAGGAAGGGGCTTCTTGTTTTCATTTTGCACCAGGTCCCACAAATAATGTACCAGTTCTGGTGGAGCATTGAAGATTCTTTCCTCACGTGCTGGAACAAACATCCCTCAACTCATGATAGAATAACCTGCCAGCTGTCTACTGCACAAGGAAAGAGCCATTCCTCAGCTGTCACTGTTCAAGCCATATCAAAGGCACCCATCCACCTTCCATCAGGAAAAAGACTCTTGAGAGGGATGCCTGTGACATTTTATACAATGTCCAGGGCCTTCCAGCAGTTGAGAATGACTATGCTGATGGTAGAAGCCATCTTTAGCCTAGATTTTAATAGGCTCATCTTAAAGAATTCTCAGTAAGTACATTCTTTGCAGAAAAACCCCCAAAGAAATATTAACAAGGTTGCTTTTAAGTGTTTGGTTTTACATACTTAACAAATAAATATAAAATCACATATTTGTATTCTATTTTCCTTGCTTTTTGTTACTAAATTTGGGTGGTTTGATGGTATAAAATGTCTTTCTAGGAACTTATTTTCTATTTATAACTTTATGACCATAGGAAATAAAGATATAATGGCTTGAATTGCAACATAAGCAATTAAGGTATTCATTCAAGGTAAGTCACATTTTCAAAATAATTGGAAATAAATATAGCAAAATTCCCAAAGACTTACTGATTTCCTTGTACCTTCAATGTCTCACACATGCAAAAACACACACACACAGAGACCACTTCCCACTAACCTAAACCAAACAGGTATGTTTCTTTTTTTTCCAAAACATAGTCTAATTAGACAATGGGCACAAATATTCTCAGTATACAGAGAAAAACAATTTACCTATCTTGTTCATGTTTATATCCCCAATGCCAAACACAGTGTTAAATCATATTCATTGAATTAATGAATGAAAGATGTTTGACTGAAAGCACAGTAGGTTTTCCATGTTTCAATGTCAAATGTCAAAGTGATTTCAAAATGCCTAAGGGTATACATAGGAATACCCTACATCATGTTCACACAAAGAAAAGAAATATTATCAGAGAGAGAGGTGAGCAGGAAGGACATTGGGAAAACAACAAAAAAGAAAATTTTCTTTTTGGTATCTTCACATTTTTGCTTCATTTTCCCCCCAATTCTTCTCCCCTAATGACACGTCTCTTTTTATCCTCCCCTTTCCCAGGTCCCATGCTTTTGATTTGCCTCTTTTCAGTGAAATCCAGGAATGGCAGAGTAACTAATAAACTCATTCACACTAAAGTCTGAATGGCTGCTTCCATTTTTTGAATGAGCTCTCTGAATGAATTATATTCCTATTTTAATAGAGGATAAAGGGATGGGTTACAATCTCTGGGGTCCCAGAATTAAGGAATGCCATAGAGATATATGCCAGGGATGGGGAGAAGAAACATTTCAAGTGGGAACGACTCTGCTTAAAAAACAAGAATCGTTCTTCTTTGGAATAGAATAACTGCTTATGTGGGGGGTATTGTATAGGAACACTCATATTTTTCCATCTTTTTATATGCCCAAGCTCATGCTCAATATGCAACAAGCTCAATGTCTTTGTGTCTTTGAAAGAGAGAGACAAGACCTAGATGAAGATAGAAGGATACACAGAGAGTGAGACAGAGAGAGAAAAGCAAGAAATATAGGAATCTGAGGTGACTAATCCAATCAAAAAGTCATGTCAGAATCTCAAACCCTCCATGCGGGCTCCGCTCTATTTTCAAAGGAGGAGGAAACCAGGCCTGCATGACTGAGGCAGGGCAGTCCCCTGTGGTTGTCTGACCATCGCAGGGTCGAACTGTCTCAGGCCTGGCTCAGCCTATTTCCCCCACCTTGGTCTGCTCAATCAGATCCATTCAGGGTTGTCCAACCTTTTGGCGTCTCTGGGCCACACTGGAAGAAGAGTTGTCTGGGGCCACACATTAAATACACAAACACTAACGAAAACTGATGAGCCAAAAACAGGTTTTAAGTAAATTTAAGATTTTGTGTTGGGTCGCATCTAGCCTGAAAACTGTGGGCCAAACATCACAATGACCTTGGCTTACCTTTTATTCTCAAGGTAGAAGCTGCTGAGTCAAGTCACCCTCTTGGTTCTGAAGGAAATTGCTTGGCCCAGATGGCAGCCAATGAGCTGAGCAGTATTTATTGAGCCTTTCCTTTACCCAAGATTCTGCAGCAAGGACTGCAAGTTGTGCAAAGGTAAGCAAAAGGAGCATGCAACCTAGCTGGGGGATGAAGACAGGAACGTGCAGGAAGCTAACAAAGAGGAGCAACCCCCATGGAGGAAAGGATCTCATCAACATTACTATTTTTAGAAAGCAAGGAATTTCACTGTGCCAGAGGCTGTGCGAAATAGCTAAAGAAAAATGGTTCCATATTTCTCCTCATCTTCAGCTCAGATTTTGTGTATTACCACAATTTACTTTCAAATTATCCAAATGGGTAAATCACTTTAATACACTATATAATATAATGTATATTTTGTGTGTGCTGTGCACACACACACCTATGAGAAATTAAAATACCTCTTTACCCCATGAAGAATTTCTTTTTTGCTGATATTGTCTCTTATGACATTAAGAATCTTTACTTCATAATCATTGAAATTTATAGTCCATACATTATCTACATTCTTTAAATTCTCTACATATGCATATACTCACACAGTGCAGAGCAGTTATTCATCAAGACAATAATTTTTATTATTAATTTTTATTGTCATCCTTTTTCACAAAGAGGGGAATGACCTCCCCATAGTAAAAGGTAAAAGCTGAATTAAAATCACTAGCAGCAATATCTATGTAGAGTTTAAAAGGCATCCCTCTGTTTTCTTTCTCTTCCTATTTCTATTTGTGTCCCTCCATCTTCTCTCTTCTCATATTCTATACTTTTTCCCCATCACATCTGAATCTCTTTTTTCTGTCTAGATCTTTTATCTTGATTCAGAACAAGGAGTTTGAGACTATGTGTGGGGGGTGGGTGAGGATCTGGGGTAACAGGGATGCTTTGGAAAGCTGGACCCAAATTCTGGCTTTGTGATGTGGCAGAGGGACCTGCTGTCTCAGCTGTCCCAGTTGTCGTGTCACAGTCCACTGTAGGGCATGTTTAAGGTTTTGTTCTCTTATAGTCATTGGTCATCTTGGGGACATCAAGTGGTCATTGAATGGGGTTTCAGTGAAATCAAGGAAGTTATAAGTGCACTCATAGCAGACATGCATCTCTAAGATGCATTCAGCAATAAAGATGGGCTTCTGATCCTCCATATCACTCTCTCTACTCAGTTTCAAGTATGAAAGTTTTCCACCACTCTAAGGCCCCTCTTTTACAAATTTAAATGAGTCACTGCATTTCCTTAAGCTAACTTAAAACAGCATAGTTAACTGATGGAGGCAAGCCATCTTTTTGGTTATTGTTTCACAAACAGGACCATGGGTTTCAATATTTCAAGAATGCCAAACAACATGAGCAACTGGCTAACGCTTTCTCATTTCTTTCTGGACAATTAATCCATCATTAAGTAACTCTTGTGTGTTTTGAACAGATAACAATGTCTCTGGTCTCCAATTTTATTGCCTACCATGTGAGGGCATAAAATACATTGTGTCTGTCTTCTCTCCCAGCTCCCAAAATGCCTATCTTCCTTTCCAGTGGCACAGACAGTTTGTTCTATTGTCAGCCAGAGGTGAGGGCATGCACCTTTGGGGAGCCATGGTTTTGAAGACAATGACAATATTTGAGAGATTTATTAATGACAGCAAGAGAGACTCAGGGCCTAAAATATGGATAAAGATGGAACTTAGAATGTGGAGGAATTTAAGATAATTCATCAGTGAGGAAGAGAAGCAGATGGAGAAGAGGGCAAAGAGGGGAAAACATCAGCCTGTGGGAGTTGGCCAGAAACCGTACATGAGAAGGGGAAAGAACTGCAAGCAATAAAGATCATGGCTTAAGAACTTGAGAGGGACACCAGATCTGAGGGCTCCTGACGTGCCCTATAACTTGGTGTCTGGAAAAAGAGAGAATGTAAGTCAAGGGCACAAAGGAGTGAGGGTCAAACCAAGGCAAGAAACAAAGCAGAGAGGATTTTGCCTCCTTAGTGTTGGCAGATATGAGATAGGCTCTAGTTTGGATTTGGTACCAAAACAAGGTACATCCTGGAGAGAGTGTCAACAAAGACTCAAATGCTGCATGGAGAAGACGTAGTGGTGATGGTAAAGGATGACGCTGTGTGAGCAAGGCCTGAGTCAGGCGGTCACACAGGCTCTGGGCCAGCTCGCATTCACTGGAGCACTGCTAAGTAGCTGGCTCCTGAGAACAAAGTTCAGTCTCCAAGCAATGCTATGGAGCCTTGGCCTTTTGTGCTCGTGCTCTCTCCCTCTCTCTCTCTCTCTCTGTCTCATAATTTCTCTCAGCACAAGCTCCTCATGCCTTGGCTTTGCTCTCACCCAGGCCCTCTCTGCACAGTGGCCCAGGGCAGCCTCAGGACCACATTCCTCAGCAGGTCAATCCCAAGGAAAAGGGCTGCTCCTCCTCCCTGTTGTTTCAGGAGATAGCTAGGAATGAGTGTCAGTGGACCAGGTTGACTCTGGTGCAACCCCTGAACCAGTCATGATGGCATGGAATATGTTCATTAGGCTGACTGATCACACTCCGCCCTGGGGTTGTGGGCAGGAGGCAGCAGAATGAACCCCACCCATTCCTACATGGAATGAGAATGCTAAAATGTGGTTCCAAAAAGGACAGCCAAGCAGTTGTTATCAGAAGAGGAAACTGGGTGATGGGCAGTTAGAAGCAAGAGATGTCCACTGACCCAATATGTACCCAAACTAGCCTTACTTGCATGTAGAAGACACCTGGAAATTCCTACCAAAGAAAAGAACTCAATGTATTCACTAGCTCAATCCACATTGTGTAGATGACTCATTATGAACCCACAACATTCCATGTGAAGCAGAAGGAAAAAAGGTGGGCATTCCAAAGTGGAGGTGGGTAATGAAAGTAATCAGAGACAGAATTCAGAGGAAATTTCCTTTAAGTCTATTCTGTTTCAAAGCCATAAACCCTCCCAGAATGATTTGTGAGCATATACTAAAAATCAATTCCAGGGGTAGCATGGTCCCCTTGTAACCTACTGTCCTGCTTAAAATCTTTTTTGCTCAGAGGATATGATTCCAGCCCTTACCATGACCTACCAGCTTTAGCCTCATCTTGTACCACACTCCCCATTATTCTCAGCATGACAGCAACTCTGGCCCCTTCCAGTCCTTCAAATGCACCAGAATGCTTCATAGGCTGCTTCAGACCCTAGGACCTTTGAATGTGTTTTTTTTTTCACCTGAAATGCCCTGCTCCCTCTATCTTACCTGGGTAACACCTTATCTTTCTTCAGTTTTAGCCCAGTCTTAACCTCCTTAAGCAACCTCCCTGGCTAGGGTTGTAGTACCAGAGACCTCTCCCAGGTACCAGACATCACAGTTGTAATTTAACATTTGTTTTTGTGATTATTAAATTCTGTCTGTTTCTCCCACTAGGTTGTAAAGCCCATGATAGCAGAAACTGTGTTTTTTTTTTCTTTTCTTTCACCATAAATTTGCTAACATAGCTCCTGGTATGTGGAAGGAATTTAAATATTTATTGAATGAATAAATAAATGAAGATATTTATAGTGTAAGTGAGGCACACAATAGCCATGCACGTTAAGAGGCTTTCAATTTCAGGGGGACTTCAAAATGTTTAGTAGTCAGTTTGGTAAAATCATCAACCAACCACAACCGACCCAGGTGTGGCTCCCTGTATGAGCCAGGTGGTATCAACCCTGAACTAAATGATGTGTGAAAGTGCTTTCAACCATCCATCTGTGATAAAACAATGTTTCTGTGGTTGCAAAATCTCAATCCACAAAACCCAGAGAAACAAAAACTATACAACTTTAAAAAACAAACAATTAATTTCATTTCTTGAGCCATTCTACTGGTAGTAAAAACAGTCCGTTCAGAGTAAATGCAGTCAGGACTCTCTAGACTGACTCCGAGTTTTCCTGTCCTGTCCATGTGTGTACCTAGTGACAGGTCTAAGTTCCAGGGGCTGACACCTTCAAGGTATCCGATCACTGGTTGTCATCATCTACCCATGGTGGCGTCTGCCAAGACACTTCCTCTTCCTCCAGGCCCCTGTTTGTTCCACCTTGGGCATTGGCTGAGATGTCACGTTTCTTCTGGTCTCTGCTAGTGTGTCCATACCAGTCAAACTAGCCTCTTCTGCTACAGTACTGACTTTCTCAGCCATACCCTTGTCTCTCTCCAGGAAGGACAGAATGCTAATTTTTGAATGCTTTACACTGGGAACAGAGGAAACTTGGTAGGGCTGTTTTAGACCTTCTCAATGAAGATTGGCCTTCCTGCTATTTTTACCTTACTGATACTCTATCCCACCAGCATGAGAAAGCCTTCCTGCCAAGTCAGGCTCCCCAGAGAGAGAATCACTGCTTGCCTCTCCGATCCCCTGACCTACCTAGGGGCTCTTTCATTCCCTGCCTCCCCTGATGTCTTCTTCCTGCCTGCTCCATTTTGCCTGGATGACTCCTTTGGAGTGTAAATCTCCATTCTCATTTGATCATTTATTCTCCTAACTATGTCATTTATAGCACAAATTCTATGCCCTAAGTCTTTCAAGACCTTGTTTTCTGAAACTCAAACACTTTTTCTATCTTATCTTTGCTATGAGACTCAAGGTCCATTTTGAAATCCAAAAGCTGAAGCATGCATTTCTGCTCTAACCTCTTGACCCTGATGGCAGTGAAAAGAGAGCCACTTACTATTGTCCGATAGGATTGGTGGCCACAGAAAATACTAGAGAGAGGAAAACACAGACAAGCCCATTTAGGAAGACAACATCTCCACACTATGATGGGGTTGATAATTGCTTGCTGAATAAATATATAGTGAGTGCTAATCAAAAACAAAAGAAATGACAACAAACAAAAAAAGCATTTAAATTAGTATATGAATGGTCAGCAGTGTTTTGAAAAAACCTTTACAGAAACTTCAAATTTTACTGCTTTATATTGAACGTAAGAGTTTCCACATGTGTTTTCTCATTTAGTCTCCTTTAATCTCTTTTTAATCTGATATGTTTAGAGGAAAAAACTGAAGCCCAAAGAAGCTGTCCTGCTACAGGAGTGGAATAAGAACTAGGGTCCAGATTTACTGGCTCCACATCCAGAATTCTTTCTACAACATCACAAAACTAGAGAGGAGCTGAAGGAAAGATGGGTTGGGGTCAAAAGTTGTTACACTAGGGCTGTTCACTTGACTGAGCTGTCTTGCTGCCTCAGAGAAGCAGTATGAGAGAGTGATACTTTTGTATTTTGGCAGTAGCACCACTTGCATTTGTCTGGGTTCTTTGTGATGACAGCCTTCATGTAGCAAGGCCGTTTCATGAACCAAGCTAGGTCTCTAACTGAGCCATGTCTGAACTCCAGCTCACATGAAAATGAAGCCTCTTGGCCCTGACCGGGTGTCTCAGTTGGTTGGAGCATCATCTTGCACATCAAAATTGCCGGTTTGATTCCTGGTCAGGGCACATACCTAGGATGCAGGTTCGATCCCCAGTCAGGGAGCGTATGGGAGGCAGCTGATCAATGTTTCCCTCTCTCCCTTTCTCTCTCTCTAAAATCAATAAAAACATATCCTCAAGTGAGGATTTAAAAAAATGAAGCCTCTTGGATAAAAATGGGATAGGGATGTATGACATTAAAGCTAAAGGAGTTGGGTGGTCAGACTCTCAGGAGAGACAGTCCTAGAGCTGCCAACCTCCTCCCTACTGGCCCCAGACAACCTCAATCAACCATATTTGGTAGGTAAGTCCTCCTACATGCAGGGTCCAGAAGAAAATTTGCGGTCTAATTCAGTCCAGAACTTAGCTTCTTTGATTGTCTATTAAAAGGAGCTGCTTCTGTGATCTTCAGATTGGCCAAGAATTCCACCATTTTCTCACAAGCCTGGTCCAGCTGTGGAGGATCAAGAGGGGAGATGGACAATACAGAAGAATCTCTCTTGGTCAAACTTGGGTCTGAGCCAAGGGTAGTGGGGAGAGGATTAGAGTTGGTCTAGCTCTGAGCTGGCACTCATGTAACCCCAAGCTGTCTGCTCGCCTCAGGTTAGCCTTAATAGCCTTAGATTTCTTAAAAAGACCAGAGTGTGCATTCTGCCAGGGCAGACCTCAGAATAGACTAGATCTGCTGAGACGTTTAATCTAAATCTGCCAGCCCCAGAAAGAACTGATCCACAAGAGCAGATAAACCAGCTGGGAGCGTGATTTAAGACAGCAGGATGGCGGCTTCTTGGCTAGAATGAGGTGCTTTGCTCGAGGAAGGGGGGAAGAACGTGTTTGCCTGGAGGCTATGTGATTTGATCAAGAACTTTTTCAGCTGGAGTGGAGGAGAAGAAAGAATGCTCAGGAAACTAGTGGAACCAGTTACTATGGAGTGCCACTTGAGAAGGAAAATGAGTGTGCAGGAGGGGCCTGGTGATCCACAGGGGAAGGGAACCTGAACCAGGCCTTAGATCCTCAGCTTATACTCTGTCAGTGTCCAGGGCAAGAAAAAACAAAATAGATTTTGGAGCCTAATGCGGGATGGCCACTACAGCCTCATGGGTGTCATTGGAAACTCTAGGAGAGGCTGGTGGCAAGCTGGCAGAATCAGTATCCAGTTCAATAAACCATGACAAGAGCTCCCATCATGGGCACTTCAAAGCGCACCTGACAACAGTTGAACTGTCATCGCTCCCTGGTCTCCTTGTATTCCCCATCTTGGGAATATCACCAACATGTAATCAGACCTAAGTCAGAAATCACACATGTTTTCCCCTGGCTTCCAAAGCTGATCAGTCCACTGATGTCTCTAATTTCTCTCATCGTTATCCCCATGCCATGACCTCATTTTAAGACCTCCTCTTCCTTTGCCTAATCACTATCCCAGCCTCCTCCCAGCAGGTGCCTTTGTCCTCTACACACCACCCAACCCCGTTTTTCACAAGATTGCTGAATAAAGCTTGCTGAAATGTAAAAGTGATCATCATGTCATTTCTTGTTTAACCCCCTTCAGGAGCTCCTCATGTCCTTCAGGGCAAAATATAAAGCCTCGGCATGGCATTCAAGTCCTTCATGACTCCATCCCTACCTGTCCCTCCAGCCTCACTTCTGACCCCTCTGCTGCAGACTCTGTCTAGTCATTCTGAACAGCATGCCACAACCTCTCCTGCCTCTACATTTGCTTTCACTCCTGCCTGGCATGTCTTACTGCTCCCACCCCACTCTTCAGAGTCTAAAATGTCTATGATCATCCAGGACTTCTTTCCTATATCCCCAGCCCCAGATCTGGGTTGGGAACCCCTGCTCTGGTCTCCTGAGCCTCCTGGTTTACCTTTGTGGGTGTTTGCATGTTGTACACAAGACACTTGGCATTTGGCAGCCTTTGTGTATGTTACAATGTTAGCACAGATGCCCAAATTTTCTCAAGTCCTGTGTTTTTAGTGCAGGTCCCCCCCAGCACAAACGGTTACTTAATGACAATTTTTCACAGGCAGACAAATCCTTTCTCAGTCTCAGGTGTTGCTGCCAGTGACAAGCTCAGCTATGGCAGGTACTGGACTTTTGGCCAGCCTTCCTGATAGCTGAGTGACCAATAGGGTTTCTAGGATAGCAGTGAATTAGGCAGACTTTTCCCAAGGCAATCTTTGGGAATCTTTGACTCTTTGCCAACCACCCTCTCCACAAGAAAAGACCCTGTCCCAGGAAGCTCCCTCCGTGCCTACCAGGTTTTTCCTTCCAAAGCACTGATCACCTGATAAATTTTTAAGGCACTCCTAAGAGTGAGTAGAGGACAGAGAGAAGCTGGATGGGCTCCTCTTGTATTTCCTTCCTGGGAAGTGGAGAATGACATCCTCCCTTCTGTGGAAACATGAAGAGTGAGAAATAAATGTGTACCAAGGGCCTACACTTTTCCCTCCTTTAGGCTCTGTTTCCCTTGGGTTCATCACAATGCCCAGCACATAGAGGTAGCTTAATAAATGTTTGCTGACTAACATAATGCATGAATACACAGCCATGTGTACAGTAAAGTGGTAAGAATGTGAGGTTCTGAAATCAGATAGCCTGGGTTCAAAGTCAAGCTCTATCACTTACTGTGTGCCCTGGAACAAATTGTTTAGCTTTCCTATGATTTGATTCATTACCTGAAAAATAAATATAATAGCAGTACCTATTTTTTAGTTTTATGAGAATTAAATGATTTAATTATGTAAACCAGTTAGATAAGCACTTGGCATATAATAAAGTCTCAATTAGTAGCAGATTCTTGGAAGGATCATTGCAGATAGAATCCAAGTTGTTCCCAAAGCTAGGCAGTCCAAGAACTTTTCTTAGTAAAAAGGAAAAGTAAATATGATTAAATATATGTGTATATGTGCAAACAAACATAAAAATGTACACATATACATACATATACAAAGGTATATATAAACATATGTTATCAGATTTTTAAATTTTTTGAGATATCTCTTCTGACAATGATCATGATCGTAAATGGTCATTTTCTTTACTACCTTGACAAACTAATGCATACATTGCTCCCACAAGTACTTTTTGAAATGTCCATGGTCTGTGAATACAAGAGCCTGGGAAGCACTTGGTTGTTGGCATGAATGTCTCCGGGGAGGTTCTCACTAACAGTACTATACAGTTGAAGATGCTGGTTCTCAGCCTTGGCTGCACATTAACATTACCTTGGGAGTTTATAAAAGACAAAACAAAGCAAATTGATACCTGATGTCTGACTCCTGGGGATTCTAACGCAATAGGTCTGGGTGTCAGAACTTTAAAATGTGGCCAAGGAGACATGTGAGAGTGAGCTGGGACAAGGAGCCAGACAGTGGTCATTTATTTTCTTTTTGGGTTAACTAATCAAATATATTGGAAATACATGTTGGAGGAGAACTCTATGGATACCCTGGGCCACCAGAAAGAGGGACCAGTGGTGCCTAGAGCAAATTAAGGCTTAAAAGTCACTGGAGGCAAAAATGATGAAACCGAAGTTATCCTACTTTAGGCACACCATAAGAAGGCCCGGTTCTTTGGAAAAGATAACAATTCTAGGAAAAACAGAATGCAGCATGACAACAGGAAGACTAAATAGGACATGGATTGACTTAATAAAAGAAGCCACAGGCAAGAATCTATAGTCACTGAGTAGGGCTGTGAATGGGACCTCATGAACATCACTTACTCATAGTCATCAGGAGTCAATAGTATGTAACAACAATCGAATACATGTTTCTTTTTTGTTATTATTATACCCAGAGTGTAAAATGAAGGAAATAAAAACAAACAGGAGTTTGAGAGAGCAGAACACTGAAAGAAAAGTAGTAAAACCTTTGCTTTATCATTGATTAGCTTCTGAAACTGTATTTCATCAACTACCTTTTCTCTTTATGTCATTTGGGTTGAAGAACCCATTGATTCCTGCCCTGGCTGGTGTAGCTCAATGGATTGAGTGCAGGCTGGGAACCAAAGGGTC
Organism: Trachops cirrhosus; assembly: GCA_028533065.1. NCBI lineage: Eukaryota > Metazoa > Chordata > Mammalia > Chiroptera > Phyllostomidae > Trachops > Trachops cirrhosus. Next base: position 91,426,346 of record CM052539.1, read on the forward strand.
GCTGGTTCGATTCCCAGTCAGGGTACATGCCTGGTTTGCGGGACAGGTTCCTAGTGGGGGCCACATGAGAGGTAACCACACACTGATGTTTCTCTCCCTTTCTTTCTCCCTCCCTTCCCCTCTCTCTAAAAATAAATAAAACATCTTTAAAAAAAGAACCATTGATTCCTAATTATGTTTGACAAAGTCTCATTCTCTCCCCTCTTATTTTATGTGTAAATAACTTTTCACAAAAACAATGAAACAACAGAAGGAGAAAATCTCTCAAAATATTGCTGAAGACTCTTTGGTATTCTTCTCCATGCCATGATTGTGACATCATTCCGAAACATGTGGTCATCCAGAAATGTACTTCCTCTCAGCTTTTAAAATTCCTTATATGTTAAGATACATTTCTAATTATATTTCAAATAAGAACCAGATGTTTTGAACACTTAACTTTCATTGCTTTCTGAATCTTGTTTAAAAACTATTAGGAGGGGGTAGTGGTTTGGCTCACTCTTCTCTTACTCTTTCTGTACATTTCTCAAAGATTTAACATTCTCAAAGAATTTTCCTGGGAATTTACTAATTTGCTTCTAAAAGAAAGTTATTTGGGTCAACTGACCTTTTATAAGGCTCCACTGTGAGTATTAAGAAGAGAGAAGAGTTAATTTTGCAGGTAATGGTCTTCCTAGGAGTGTTGGTAGCATTCTTAGGAGTAGAGAGTAGCTTGCTGGTTGATCGCTCCCTTCTCTCTGTCAAACATTGACTTTCACCTTCTTGTAAGTGAAACAAGCCAGCTTTGTTTTAACACTCACTTTAACTCATGCTGTATCTTGCCTCCAGCAGGCTCATATAGTAGGAAGTGCAAAATAATACGGGAACAGTTAGCCTTAACTTAGAATACAAATTTCTTTCCTCCTGGTATCTGGCCAAGTCACTACTGGTTGGAGCTCACATATTAACACAGATCAAGTTCCCACATCTTGAACTGTATTGATCATGAGATTCTCACTCTTCGTGGGTGTAACTGCTGGGGTCTGAGTGTTAAGGGCATCCAGCTAAGGTGGAAGGAATATAAAGAGAGGCTTCCTGTGGTTTCAAAGATCAAGACCACTACTGTGTTTCTTATCCCCAAACAAGGTCACCAAAAAGAAGAACCGACCAGGCAAAAGGATGGGAATACCATAGGACTGACTTCGGTTGGCCGGTCACACTTCCCAGAGGTGACTTCAAGAGGACACAGGTTTGGGAAAATCACCTTTAATTGGGTCTTTTTCCTTTCCTCATGGGAGCCTCTTGTGTAGAAACAGTACAGGAGACTAGACTATTCACTTATCTGGTGTACAAAAGTGGAGTAAACTGTTTAAGTCTTGTGGTATTTTTCTTACAGAAAAGAACAAAGTAAAGTTTGGCCCCAGCTTACTTTCCTCTTCATCTTCTGCCTTGCTTCCTCCCTCCCCGCACCCGACTCAGCCTCTTCCTATGCCTGAGACATGCTGTGCCCTTTGGGCCTCCCTCTTAGGCTAAGCTTTCCTCCTCCTTTAGTGAACCCATATTCAAGCCCTGATAGAGGTCGGTGGTCAGCTCCTCAGGACAGCCTTCCCCATCCCACTCAGCTAGTGGGGGCTACCTCCATGTTCCTGTACCATTTTCACATCTCTCTTTACATTTCATCTTGTGTCATGTAATTTTTGGTTCATGACTATGAACCCCACTAGGCTCTGGCCTCTTCAAGGATAAGGACAGTGCCTTTTCTTTGTGAACCCTGGGCCTAGCACAGTGACTGGCCCCTGGCAGAGAGGGAGGGAAGAAGGGAGAACACATGGAGTCCTGGTGCTATTGCCTCTCAAGAGTGACCCCGTGGGATGAATGAGAATCAAGAGACAAGGCACTGTTGGTTCTCATTTGCTGTGACCCTCTAAAGATGAGAGCACCTTTCTTGAGTGTGATTCTCCATTATGAACCCCAAACACAAGGAGACTACTTCTGATATCAACTGAAGACATGGTGGTCTTTTCCCATGCCAGACACAAAATTGGCTGTTAGGCTAAGGGAAAATAGATTACCATAAGTTATGGACCACTTCAAAGATTTTCTAATGTAGTTCACATCACATATGAGTTTGGGAACTCATTCTCCCCAGAAATAGTAATTGAATGAAAGCTTCTTTCTCTTGTCAGATGGGGTGAGGTGGTGGAAGGTAGGAGTGAGGGCACAGACCAGGAAAGTTTAGCATTCTCTTTCTCTTGGGTGGAAACAACTGCAGTAACAACAATCTAAACATATGAACACGGTTTATTTAAAGCATAGAACTTTACCAGATGTGGAAGGGTGAGACACTGATTAAAACAGAACATACCCTCACTACCTCCTAACAGGAGATCTTTGATCTTTTTTTTTTTTGACAGATCCTGCCTTAGGTTATTTTGTACAAGTAGCACAAGAGGACACCAGCCCTAGGCAACCCAGGGGTCACGTGGATCCTTTCATCTTCTCCTTGGCAGACAGAGATCTCACTATAGAGCCTTTGACAGGGCCTGGGCACCTTTGGGACACTGAGCTGGAGCTGGACCTGGAGCCAGACTTCAACCTGAGCCTTGTTTTGAGCTATGGTCATGGAATTTACCAGCAGAGCCTGAGGCCTGTGAGGATGTGGGCACGAACCTGTTCCAAAGCTTGGGATGGGCAAGGCACGCAAGTCAATTGACCTTGCAGCAGATAGCCTGTAGGATCTTGGGCCTGACCTCCTTGGGTCTTACAAGGCCTTGATAGCCTCACACATACACTCACGGCCTTGGCATTGCTGGCCTCTGTCTTCTTCCAGTCCTTGCTCTGCTTCTTGGCAAATGAATGTTCTTTATGAATGCTGGGTCCATCCCCTAAAGAAGTTCATATCTTTGTGATCAGGTTTCTTGATGCCGTTTCTGTGCCATTTGGGACATGATATGGTTCTTGGTTTTAGCCATGTCTACACTCAAAGCTCCTAGAACTAAAAGACAAAGAGGGTGGCTTCCAAGAGGGTTTCAGTCTCAAAGCAAATTTTGTTCTGTGAAGTTGTGAGTTAGTTGAACCTTCTTTTGAATTTTAGATTTGTCTCCTTTATCAACCATTTACAACTTCCTAAAGATGCTAATTTAAGAATAGTAGGGATCATACCAGGATATTTTCCCCCAAATAGGGACTTTACCAAACTATTTATGTCCCAAACAAACTTGTTTCCTTTGAGTCCTTTTTTATTTACTTTTTCAATTACCATCTGCCCCCCGCCTCCCATGTTGTCCATGTCCATGAGTTCTTTCTCCTTTTTGCTCTATCCCTCCATCCCCTAACCACCCCCCATAGCTGTCACCCTGCTTTCTGTCTATGCATCTGTCTCTATTTTGTTTGTTCGTTCAGTTTGTTCATTAGATACCACATATGAGTAAAATCATATGGTATTTGTCTTTCTCTGACTGGCTGATTTCACTTAGCATAATATTCTCCAAGTCCATCCATGCTGTTGCCAATGGTAAGATTTTCTAATTTTTTTATGGCCGAGTAGTATTCTATTGTGTAAATATCCCATAGTTGTTTTATCCATTGGTGTACTGATGGACACTTGGGTTGCTTCATATCTTAGCAATTATAAATAGTGCTGCAGTGAACATAGGCATACTTATGTTCTTTCAAATTAGTGTTTTGAATTTCTTTGGAACAATTCCTAGAAGTGAGATCACTGGGTCAAAAAGCAGATCCATTTTAAATTTTTTGAGGTATCTCCATACTACTTTCCACTTTGGCTGCCACAACCTACATTCCCACCAACAGTATGAAAAGGTTCTACTTTCTCCATATCCTTGCCAGCACTTGATGTTTGTTGATTTATTGATGATAGCCATTCTGACCAGTGTAGGGTGATATCTCATTGTGTTTTTTATTTGCATTTCTTGGATGATTAACATCTTTTCATATGTGTTGGCCATCTGTATGTCTTCTTTAGAGAAGTGTCTATTCAGGTCCTTTGCCCATTTTTTAAATTTGGATTATTTGGTTCTTTGGTGTTGAGTTTTAGAAGTTCTTATAAATTCTGGATATTTGCCCCTTACTAGATATATTGGTGAATATGTTCTCCCATCCCATGTGCTATATTTGTATTTCACTGATGGTTTCCTTTGCAGTGTAAAAAATTTTTAGTTTGATGTAATCCCATTTGCTTAATTTTTCTTTCACTTTGCTTGCTTGTGGGGATATATCAGAAAAAAATATTGCTACAAGCAATGTCTGAGATTTTACTGGCTATGTTTTCTTCTAGGATTTTTATGGTTTCAGGTCTAACGTTTAAGACTTTAATCCATTTTGAATTTATTCTTGTGTGTGGTGTAAGAAGGTGGTCTAGTTTCATTTTTCTCCATGTATCTGTCCAATTTTCCCAAAACCATTTATTGAATAAACTATCTTTATCTTGTGCCTGCTTCCACTGTTAAATAAATAATTAGCTATAAAGGTGTGAGTTTAATTCTGGACTCTCTATTCTATTTCATTGATCTATATGTCTGTTTTTATGCCAGTATCATGCTATTTTTATTACTATGGCCTTGTAATATGGTTTGATATTAGGTAGCATGATTCTTCAACTTTGATCTTCTTTCTCAGGATTGCTGTTGTTATGCAGGACCTTTATTGGTTCCATATAAATTTTTGGAATATTTATGCTAGTTCTGTGAAATATGTCATTGGTATCTTGATAGGAATTGCATTGAATCCATAGATTCCTTTGGGTAGCAGGGATATTTTAATGATGTTAATTCATCCTGTCCATGAACATGGTATGTGTTTCCACTTATTTGTAATTTCTTTAGTTTCTTTCTTTGGTGTCTTATAATTTTCCCAGTATAGGTCTTTTGCATCTTTGGTTAGATTTATTCCCAGAAATTTTATTCTTTTTGAAGCAATTTTGAATGGGATTGTTTTCTTAATTTCCCTTTCTAATAGTTCAGTATTGGCATATAAAAATGCAACTGATTTCTGGATATTAATTTTGTATCCTGCTACTTTGCTGAATTCATTTATCAGTTTTAGTAGTTTCCTGGGGGAGCTTTAGTGTTCTCTACGTATAGTATTATGTCACCTGCAAATAAAAATAGTTTTATTTCTTCTTTTCCAATTTGAATCCCTTTTTTTCTTCTTCTTCTCTGATTGCTGTGGCTAGGACTTCCAGTACTATGTTGAATAAGAGAGGTGCAACTAGACATCCCTGTCTTATTCCCCACCTTAAGGAGAATGCCTATAGTTTTTGCCTATTGAGTATGATGCTGGCAGTGGGTTTGTTGTATATGGCCTTTATTATGTTTAGGTATGTTCTCTCTATTCCCACTTTGCTGAGGGTTTTTATCATAGCTAGGTGCTGGATTTTATCAAGTGCTTTTTCTGCATATATTGATATAATCATGTGGTTTTTACCCTTCATCTTGTTTATGTGGTGAATCACATATATTGACTTGTGAATATTGTACCAGTTTCCCTTTTTTCACTTGTCCTTTCATTATTTTTTTTACTTAACCAGTGTTTACTGAACACCTGATAAATACCTTCTTGCTTGGTTCTCTATATGCAGATGTGAACAAGTCTGATATGGCTCCTAAACTCACAGAACTCACAATCCAGGACCACACAGACCTTAACACAGTTTTGGCAGAGGATGCTGTGAGGAGGGCAGAGTCCTCTGCTAGGATCATGCGGAGCCCAGCTTCTCACTGAGGCTCAGTATGTGTAGGCATGATAATATTTACTTTGCAGGGTTTGTTGTTTTTTTTTGTAAGGCTTAGTAAATGTAAAATATCTGACAAGTGTCAAGCTTTGACCTATTATTTAAGAGCCAGGTTTTTTAAACTTATGTATTTTTATTTTTTGCAGAAACAAAAGTTTATTTCTCATTCACCGTATCTCCACTGTATGTCAGCAGGTACTCTGGCCAGGGTTTGGTTTTTATTTTTTAAATCCTTTTATTTATTCACAAATTGGAAAGGCTAAGTTAAGAAAATAGTGTAAATATTTGTGATGTGTAGTTCTATCTATCAGATGCCAGTAAGTTAAAGCACAAAATAGCTCCTCCAAAAATGGGCCTCCATTTACCATATACCAATGCTTTGCCACCCCAAAATATGCCTTTTGGGATAATGATTTTAAGCCGATTATTAAGACACAAAAGACTCAGAAAGAAACTCTCACCCTCCCCTCTTTACCTGACTAAAGGAATTCAAATAGAAAAACCTCCTTAAAGGAAGGAAGCATTAGCTCAATATCACAGGGTAAACTAAGTGTGACAGGTTGGAGAAATCTAGCAGAGCCTGTTTGTTGGACTTCCTTGTGTCCCACTGTTTCTGAGTGGCCCAGTAAGAATTTGTTTATCACATTTTGCTCTTTCTTGTCTACCTGGAAATTACTTATTTTCTCTTTGAAATTCCAGATCGCTGTCCTCCTTCACTTTTGTCCAAAATGGTATATAAGCCTCAACTACTCAGGTCCTATAGCTTATGGCACCCCCCAAATGTAACTCTGTAATAAATTTTGGACATTTCTCTTGTTAACCTGACTCATGTTAATCTGATTATTAGCCCAGCTAGAAAAACTTAGAAGGTGGGAGAAAACTTATTTTTTTGTGCCACCACACTGTGCTGGCTGACCACCTGGTAGGTAATCACACTGAGAATGAAGGAGCTACCTTCAGGCCAGAACTGTGCCCTTTGTCTTAGAGAACTGTATTAACACCAAAGACAAAGACATCCATTCCATACACATCCAGTGGGGTGTGGCTGCAGGTTTTCCTTTCTGGCTTTGGCTATATAGCATATAAATACCAAGCGTTCATCTCTCCACTTCCTAATCCCATAACTGGTGCAAACTTTAATGGGGACATAGGAGATGTAGTGTCCTTTGTTCTCATAATGCCAAACAAATATATAGTTTTCAAATGTTTTTTGAAACTGAGGGTCCTTATGACTTTGATGAAATTTAGTTTTCAATCCTGACTTTAGAAATCAGAGACCTAGATTTTCCCCCAGATAATCAGCAGCCCTCAGGCAACAGAAAACAGCAGCCTAGACCTGACTAATGGTCACATGGTGTGGACCTCCAGCAGCCTACAGAGAACATCTTGATCTCAATTATGTTTCAGTTCCTGAACCCTAGGTGGAAGGCCTCATGACTTACTCTCTCATGACACCAGACAGAGGGGCAGTAGAACAGATCTCAGTGCTGTCCTCAAGACCTAAGGAAACCATTCATTACCCTTACCTCATCTCCAACTAATCAGCTCTCAGCACAACTCCCAACCTGTAACCCATGGGTTGTCTTGTGATTTTGTCCTGTATAATCTGAAACCTACAGGCCATCAGAGAGTTTGAGCTTTTGAGCATTAGCTTCCTGTTTTCCTGGATGGTGCCATTCATCAATAAAATAGCCAATCTTTCTCCACTGCAATTCTCAGTGTTTAGTGTTTGGCTGAGCCAGTGCCATGTGGATGGACTCTTTCTGTTTTGTAACACTTTGAGTGAGCTTGCGTTCTAGACTGTGAACTTCACCCATGCTTCTCCATTTCCCTGCCCCTTTGATGGGAGAGGATGGCTAGAAGGGGGCTGGAGTTGGGTATTTGTATTCTCCCAGATCAGTTAGGCTTTCATAAAACCCTAGCAGGTTAGGCTCTGGGTAACTCAATTCCCCTGAGTGCTGCCTTGTTAAGAACGGAGGGTTCTGATGCATTTCCAAATCATCCACTTCCCCCTCTCCCTGCCCAAAGCACCAGGGGATGGTCACTGCTATTCACCTTGAGAATCTGGTAGAGCTCCAGGAGCTAAAACCCCCCAAAGTATGAAAGTGCCCCCAATGATGGGGTAGCCTGCAGTTTCTGTCTCTCAGACTTGTCCCCACTGAACCTCCAGAAACCATAGGTCAGATTGTCCTCCTCCAACACCAATTCCCGAGCAAGTGTCTGCTGGGGGCGCAGGGGTTCTGCTTCGTGAATTGTCAGAACCCCTTGTCTGCCTGTGTGTTTCTCCAGTTTAGGGGTCAGTAGTGTCCTCTGTGACCTCAAGTCTCTTACAGATGAAGACGAGTTGTTGATTTTCCTGTGTTTTGATTTTTTTTTAACTTGTTGGGATGACATATAGGCTTCTAAGCTTACATTCTGGACAAGAAACCAAAAATTTCCAATGGATTTTTCTTCTTGTCTTTCCACAAAGCACTCTGAATAGACACAAGAATTTGAATAACTAAAACCGTGGTCATTCATTTCAGATAGTCCTAGAGATCTTCATGCTTCAAAAGAACTTTCTAGAAAAAGTTAGCTGTGTGTTTGAAAAGTGACTAAATTCTCCAGGGTTTTGGCAGAGATAAGATCTCAAATCTCAGGGCTAGCAAAGTTCGGTCTGGTTGAGCCTTACACTGACAGCACAGCCCCCTTTTAATTTCAACTTGATGTAATGAAATTGGTGTCCCCAACTTGAGGGAAGGAGCTAGGGTTTTTCCTCCTACCCTTCTAAGTCACCAAATCCCAAATTCATGTTTTCCTGGATTGGATTCATCCTCTGGGCAAAAGCACCTTTTGAGCACACAATTCTAGGCTTCACTTTCCTGCAAATGTCAACCTAGTTAAATTCTGTACTATCATATCTGAGCTTTTAAGAAAGTTCTCTAAACATGTATTGTACCCAGCATTTATAGTTGTTTTCAGTGGCAGCACTATTCTAAATAACCTAACCACCCCTAATCCTGGAATGGGAAATATACTCTTATTTCCTTAATACAAGTTAGTAACCTGAAAACTTCCTCATTACTCTTGCTTGTTATCTGACCACTCTGAGAATATACCCTACATTACATTCTGTCTTAACCACTGTGTATCCTCAAGGCTCAGCGAGTACCTGGCACATGGTAGTCATCTAATAAGTAATTATGAAAGGTAATAATGATGATGATGATAATGAAATAACAACATTAAAAGACCCTGAACATGGGACAGGTGTAGTGTCCCCTTCTCCAAACCACCCTACATGTGTGGGAGGGTTGACTTCCCAGAGCATGTGCTCTCAACTTTCAGTAGCTCCCACAACCTTTTCCACAGAGGTCATATTTCCTATCTTAGTTCTTAGTATCCATACAAGTCTGCCTGTAAACTAATTTTCTACTCTTTTTGCATCCTGTGTTCTTCCGAAATCAGTCTACCTGGCATTTCTCAAACGTACAATCCAACTTTGCTCTCACTAACTCTCCTGCCTTGGCTGCTGTTCCCATTACCTCTTCCTTCTGCCCCAAACTTACTATTACTATCCTTTGGACACACCACTCACATCCCACTCCCACAGAGATTCCTCCTCTCATTCCCTGGCCAAGAAATAATTCTCCTTTCTTTAAACACCCAGAGTATTTTGGGCTTCTTATGTCTCTTATCACATGTGCTTTGCATTATAACTATTTATTTATGAGGATTAATGCTTCCCCTAAAAGCTTAATGGTGCCTTGATTATAGGAGATACTCCATATATATGGATAGAAAGATGGAGTGTCAAAACAAGCTTAGATTGAGGACCTCAAACCGTATCAAAATAAGAGAATCTTTGTCCGCTGCTCTGAATATAGTAAGTGGGGTCAGACAGCAGCCATGTCAAAGGACACTTTATTTAAATGATTATTAAGCTCCAACTATTTGACACCTTTTACAGAATAATCGGGGGACTGATTTTTTCTAATTATAAGCACATGGAGAATTTCATCAGAGACTGGCTTTAAGGAACATAGAACTAACCAAATTGACTGTGACTCATATTTTCTATCAGCATTTCCTGTAACCTTACTAAATTTCTCATTTCTACTATTACTACACTGAAAGCCACCATTCTGAAAAACAGAAACCAAGACAGCATTTCTCTTGTTCTCAGAGGCTAAGTTCTAAAGATGGAAAATTCCAAGCTATAAAATTAAGTGTTTGAAATCCTGTCATCTGCATAATGTGGTGTTTTTCTTGTCTCTCTGAAATGGGATTGGGCAGCTTTTATATTGCCAATATTAATGCAACAAACAGACTGCATTATTGTATTTGGCAGACTATTAAGAATCTTCAGAGTTCTGCAGAAAAATATTTGTGATCATTGTACTCCCACTGGAACAAAAGACTACAGAAGGAAGCACTACTACTACTACTAATACTACTGTCAGTACATGAGTCATGGAGATTAGTTGGCCTACACTTAATGTTTTCTGACCCCCCTTTTGTTCAGGAGAGAAGTTTAAATAATCAAAGAAAATGCCCTTGAAAGTATTTGTTTTGAGTTTACCTAACACCTAAGAGAAACTGAATCCTATTAAAGAAACAGTTTTATAGATCACAAATGACCAGTTTTAGGAGAAGAAAACAAAAACAGACACAAAGATATTGAAATTATATTTCAGAGAGAGAAACTCTCTGAGGCAAGAATGTCTTAGGCCTGCAATCTAAATTGAAGGCCAGAAATCTGAGTACGAACCCAGGAAGTCCTAATTGGAGGCATGAAGGACTCAGGGGTAGGAGGATGGCAAATGATGCTTGATAGAACGTCAAGTAATGTCTCATAGGATCTTAAGTCTGGCATCTCATTGATAATTTTGGAGGCATAGCAGTATGGAATGTGTTGTACCCAAACAAGGTTGCATGCTCAAACCCATTCTGACCACAGTCGCTGTCAGAAATCCAGCCCTCTCTGCTCATCCCATACTGCTTCATTCATCTCCAATCAGACACAACCTCCAACCCAAGCTCCTCTCCAACCCTCTACCACCCCCTGAAGAACCTGCACTTTGCAATTGGCAAACCCCTCCATCTCCCCCTCCATTTCTTCAGGAACACCTGGCTCACCCTGAGAAAGTTGCACTGACGTGGGAGCAGTTGGGGCTGTTTCTCTCTCATTCATGCCTTAGATCTCAGGACCGGAGGCAAAGCTGTGTTATCCTGGGTCACCATTGCCACAGGCAGACTGTGGTTTTTCCTCTCCTTCTCTGTTGCACAAACCCCTGCTTTTTTAGACTCATTCCATTCACATGCCATCTACTCTTGATGGCTGTCATGCACAGTCTTCCAGAACCTCCCCCCACCACACACACACACACACACACACCCTTCATACACTGGAAGCTTTAGCTCTCAGCTGCCTGATTTACTTTCCACCCCAATTCCTGCCACATTTTTGGCCACTTCAATGTACATGGAGATGACACATCCACCACGCTGACCTCTGGGGCCTTTGGCTATTCAGTAGTCTCTAGAACAGCCACCCACAAGCAGGTCACACCCTGGCTTAGGTCATCATTTTCCCCAGTCTCTAATCCCGACATTTACCTCACCCACCACCCTTCCTATCATTCTGCTCCTGTTCAAATACTTCCTCCACACAATCCTTCAACTCCACCAGCACCATAGTCCCCTGACCACTCATTCTCTGCTGATGGCCTTGTCTCCTATTTCGCTGAGAGAATAGGAGTCTAGGAAGGGTATCCCTCTTCTTCCCACCCCCATACTGGCAAACCTGTAGCGCCTTGCACCTTTCACCTTGTTTCCCCTGGTGTCACCTCCAGTGTTTATACCTGAAACCATGCTCTCTCCTTCTCTTTGGGACTGTTTCCAACAGCTTGCCAACATGTTTTAGTATCTACCCTTCTGGGAAAGAACTTTCCCCTGATGCACTGACATGCTGGAGCTGGTCACACTGGCTCCTAAGAGCTTGTAAATTTTTCAGGTATTTTGCAAGCTACATGACATTACATTGGTAACTTGAAATTGGCCATGCTTGGAGAATGTATACCACTAGAAAGGAAGGTTTTGGTTTTCCAAAGAGAGGCATACACATTTACTAGCATATCACTGCTTTATTCCACATCCTCCTGTGGCTAAAATGTATTTCCCTGTGATTCCTCCTACCTTTGCCCTTGTTTAAGCAAAACTTCTCAAGAGTTGTCCACAGTGTGGGCTTCCTCAGGCCCATTCATTCCCTAGACCCACTCCAATTTAGCTTCTGTCCTTGTCAAAGCCACTTAGCATGTCCATATTGCAAATCCCAACAACACCATTGCTGTTTTTATCTTACTTGACCTTTGCATTCAACTTACCCACTTCTCATTCTTAAAACATTCTTGCCCTAATTCCCCAGATACTACACCTTTCCTAGTGTTTCTCCTACTTCTCCTTCTATTCTTTTTAAGAATCTGTTGCAGGCTTCTCTCTGCCTCCCTCACACGTGCACATGCATGCACACACACACACACACACAACTTCTAAATTTTGGCTTCCTGGGGTGCATGCAGTCCTAGGCTTCTCTATATTTTCTCTCCAGGTGACCTCATCCTGTCTCAGGACTTTACATGCAAAGGAGTCCTAAAAAGCACTTCCAACCTCTCCAGCCTCCTAATTCTCCATCTAACTGCCTAGCTGACAACCCTACTTGGAGGCATTCTTTGCTTTCACAGTAACATGTCCTATGTGGAACTCTTGATTCCTTCACCACCCAGAAAACAAGTTCCTCTTCCCAGTTTCCCCATCTCAGTAATTGGTTCAGCCATTTGCTTAAGCTGGAAACCTGGCCACCATCCAGGATTCCTCCTCATCTTTACCCCCTACTTCCAAAGCCTATCATTTCTATCTCCTGGGTACTCATACATCTCGATGCCTCCAGGGCCAGTACTACACTATCTTCGAAGTCGCCCTCACCTCACACCTGTGTTCGCCCAGTGACCTCCTATGGACTGTCTCATTGCCACTGCTGCCCCTGCTTAGCATATTCTCTACCAAACAACCAGACTCAACATTTAAGAAAAAAAAAATCCTGGATGTTAAAATGGCTTTTAACTTTAAGGATACACAGAAAAATAATTATTTTATTAGTAGGATGGCCAATTGCAAGAATGTATATAAAATAAAGTACCAATTAAATAACATTTTAATTGCATAAAAATGAATGCTTTTATATATGATTTCAAGTGAGAAAGTGTAACAGAAAAATATGATGGAAATTAGTTTGATGGAAATTATTCATCTTTTGATGAATCAGTTCAATAGAAATTATTCATCTTTTAAATTGATTGAATTTGCATAGGCATCATTTTTTCCACTTTAGTTTAAAGAAATTATTTCCATTCCCTTGATTTAGGTTTTGAAGTAGTACCTTTCATTATAAAAGCAGTGATACATGCAAGCAGAATTTTAAAAGTCAAGGTTTAACAATATCCTTGTAAATGGTTACCAAAGCTTTCTGTATATATGCTATCAAAATAAAACTGAATATAAGAGTTGCCTGGAAATCACTTAACTAATGTGCATCCTTTGTTCTGGTATAAAAAGAAAATTAAAATCTTATGAAGGTTTCATACACCTATGGACTTTGTCAATTTACTTTTTAAAACAAATTCTTATTCCTTAACCCTTCCTGTACTACCCTAGAAATTAAGATGGATTTTAACAATTTCAAGGATACATAGAAAAGTAATTCTCTTACCCTTAAAACTGTCAATAATTTTTCTTTGGAACTTAAAGAAGTTTCCCTATTGACTTGAAAGACTCCAGAGTCAGGTAATCTTTTAAAAACAGGCAACAGTTTGTTTTATCACACTGCCTAAAGCCTTCCTTTCCAGCTCATCTCAGATAAGATCCACATGCCTTTTCTGCAAGGTCCTGTGTGGCTTGACTTTACCTTTCTCTCAGCTTTATCCAGCCCTCTTGTTTCTCTGCCTCCACAGCACCAGCTACACTGGCTTCCTCTTGGCCCCTGAGACACTCTCTACTTTCTTTTTAGGGGGTACTAAGGGAATTTTTTGGTTTTTGCCTCTGAGCCTTTGCACAAGTTCTTCCCCCTGTCCAAGGTCACTTTCCTTCCCACTTTCTGCTGACCTCACCTCGCCTTTCAGGGCTTATCTCAGATACCATCCCCACAGGCAGAGGGTCTGGTGGAGGAACACGTCAGGTTAGACAGTCAGCAAATCGTCTTTCTTTAAACAAAATATCTTAAATTTACTTAATGTCTTAAGTAAATAAATATCTTAAATGTACTGTCTGGTTGGTATTTGTTATGTATTCATCAACTGTTTGAGAGGTGACTTTCATTGACCAGTGTTGGGCTGAGCACCCTGGGGCCAGTGGTAATTGGCAGAGAAACTCTATGGAGTCCGACCGGGTCCTTCAGCTGCCAGGCCCTTAGTGGTATTTGGTTGGTCTGCTCATGTTCTCCCTTCTCCCACTGACAAATGTCAGTCATGCCCTGTGTCTTAGATTAGGATTTCCAGAGGCAGAGCTCAGATGGGGACTCTTGTACAAATGGGATCTTGGGAGAAGGCTGAGAGAAGGAATCTGGAGGAAGGTGAGAGAAGCAGGGAAGGGGGAGAGAGCAGCTAAGAAAAGATGAGTTTTCTGCTGCAGTCTAACCTCAGCCTGAAAGTGACATCTGCAGCATGAACGGCACAACACAGCTGTCCCTCTTTAAAGCAGTGACTCTGAGCTTTTGTCTCCCTCTATCCATTGGTCCTTGGCTGAGGGCACCTCAGTGGTGGGGATACAGGTAACCTCACAGACATTAGGTGGCTCTTGTCTGCATAGTCTGATGCATCCTCTAGGCAAAAGGGATCTGGGTAGGAAACCAAAAACTCAGGATCATCTTAGGGCAGGATTTCTCAGCCTTGGCACCATTCACATTTGGGGCTGGGTAATTCTTTGTTATGGGGGCCGTCCTATGCACTGTAGAATGCTTACCAGAATCCCTGGTATCACCCTTTAGATGCCAGTAGTGCATCCACACCTCCATCTCTAAATATTCCCAAACATCCTCTGGGAGGCAAAATTGTCCTCCCCTCCCCAGCCATCCCACTATTCTGTGGTGTCTTCAGCCAATCCAGAGAGGGAGCTCCCAGCTTATTCACAAAGTTGTACAGCACCCTACACACACATTTCATTATGTTTGAGTGTGTGTATGAGTGTGCACATGTGTGTAGTGGGGAGCCTAAACTTCTCTGAATATGACTTGCTAAACTAAGACTGGGTCAAACCAGAATGAAAAAAGGGTCAATTAATTTGATAGCTATTAAACAAAGAACATTAACAGAGTTACATGACTGAGTTGGGGGTTAAAGGAGAGGCTGACTGCCAGGTTTCTGGCTTTGGCAAGTACAAGGATAGGACAAGGAGAGCAAGTCTAGAGAAAGAAGGACCAGGTAAAATTTGGCCATGTTGAATTCGATGTGCTGAGGCTGTTTGCACACAGAGAATGCTGTTGCTCAGAAAAATCCCACAATGCAATCCACAGAATAAGAGAAAATATTTACAAGTCATATTCTGATAAGTATTTAATATTCAGAACATATAAAGAACTTCTACGACTCAACCACAACACCAACCTCCCCCAAAGAACCTGATTTTTATTTTATTTTTTAATTATATTTTATTGTTTATGCTATTATAATTGTCCCAGTTTTTCCTCCTTTGCCCTTCTCTATCCACTCCCTCACTCCCTCAGGCAAACCCCACACCATTGTCCATGTCCATGGTTCATGTATATATGTTTTTTGGTTACTCTACTCCCTATACTGCACTTTACATCCCCATGACTATTCTGTAACTACCAATCTGTACTTAAACCCTCCACCTTTCTCACCCATCCCCCTGACCCCTCTCTCATCAAAACATTCCTTGTATCTATGATTCTGCTTCTGTTCTGCTTATTTGTTTATTTTGTTTATTAGATCCAATCATTCATAAATATGTATTTGTTGCCATTTTATTGTTTATATTTTTGATCTTCTTCTTCTTAAAGAAGACCTTTTAACATTTTATAATATTGGTTTGGTGGTGATGAACTTCTTTAGGTTTTTATTGTCTGAGAAGGTCTTTATTTGTCCTTCAATTCTAAATTATAGTTTTTCTGGGTTGTAGATCCTTGCTTTTTATCACTTTGAATATTTCTTGCCAATTCCTCAGGTCTGCGAAGGTTCTGTTCAGAAATCAGCTGACACTCTTATGGGAATTCCCTTGTAGGTAACTAACTACTTTTCTCTTGTTGATTTTAAGATGCTTTGTCTTTAAACTTTGACATTTTAATTATGATGGCCCAAATAAAAGAACAGAAAAAAACTCCAGAAAAAGAACTAAACAAAATGGATGCAAGCAATCTACTAGATGCAAAGTTCAAATCACTGGTTATAAGGATGCTCAAGGAACTTAGTAAGGAAGTTAATAGCATTAAAAAAATCCAGTCAGAAATGAAGGATACACTAGTTGAAATAAAGAACAATTTACAGGGAATCAACAACGGAGTTGATAAAGCTGAGAATCAAATCAGTGGTTTGGAATATAAGGAAGCAAAAAACAACCAATCACAACAGCAAGGGAAAAAAAGAATCTAAAAAAATGAGGATAGTGTAAGGAACCTCTGGACAACTTCAAGCATACCAACATTTGCATCATGGGGGTGCCAGAAGGAGAAGAGAGAGAGCAAGCAATTGGAAACCTCTTTGAAAAAACAGTGACAGAAAACATCCCTAACTTGGTAAAGGAAATAAACATACAAGTCCAGGAAGTGCAGAGAATCCCAAACCAGATGAACCCAAAAAGAGTCAAACCAAGACACATTATAATGAAAAAGAACCTGTTTTTTAAATGAACAAAGGACTTAAATAAACATTTCTCCAAAAGAGATATACAAATGGCCAATAAGCACATGAAAAGATGGTCAACATCACTAATCATTAGGGAAATGCAAAGCAAAACCACAATAAGATACCAACTCACACCCATTAGGATGGGTACTATTAAACAAATAAATAAATAATAAATAAATAAATAACATGTTGGCAAGGATGTAGAAATTGGAATCCTTATGCATTGTTGGTGACATTGTAAAATGTTACAGCCACTGTGGAAAACCAGATGGCGTTTCCTCAGAAAATTAGTAATAGTATTATCATATGACTCAATAATTCCACTTATAAGTATGAATGGATGGATAGATAAGATAAGATAAGATATATGACATAGATCGAGATTTCCAATACAATTGGAAGCGTGCTCTCAGAGTGATATTTATACATCCATGTTCACAGCAGCATTATTCACAATAATCTAAAGGTGGAAAAACTTCAAATGCCCATCAATGGATGAGTGGATAAGGAAAATGTGATACATATACACAATTAATTATTACTAAGCCTTAAAGGGGAAATAAATTTTGACACATTATAACATGGATGGATCTCTTAGAGATTTATTTATTTATTTTTATTTTTATTTTTCAATTACTGTTGACACTCAATATTCTATTAGTTTCAGATGTACAGAACATGGATAAATCTTGAGGACATTTCTACTTTCTGTCTCTATGAATCTGACTATTCTAGATAGCTCATGTGGACGAATCTTGAGGACATTATGCTCAGTGATACAAGCCAGGCACAAAGGGACAAGTATTGTATGATCACATTTACATATGGTATCTATAATAGAATAGTCAAATTCATAGAAACAGAAGGCAGATTCATGGTTACCTGGAACTTGGGGCAGCAGGCAACAGGGAGTTGCTTAATGGAGACAAAATTTCAGTTTTGCAAGATGAATAGAGTTCTGGAGATCAGTTGTAAAACAATGTGAACCTACTTAACACTGCTGAGCTGTACACTTAAAATGGTTTAAATGATTTAAAAAAGTCTATGATATTCATAGAGAAAAAAGTTGACAAAATAAAACAACTCATGTATATAAACACAAATTGGCATATTTTCCAATTTTCCTAAAGCCAGCTATACTCTTATATTAATTAATAGTAGTCTATTATTTAAGTTGGGAGGTTCATTTTAAGATCTATTTGTTATTTTAATACATTTTAAAAGACAAATGCTAGATTAGAAACTTAGACAAACTTATCGATCCTGTGGGGTGGCACTTTCATCTCCAGAACCCTCTGCTGCCCTGAGGGTCGTTTCTCCTTCCTGTGGTGGTCCCAGAAGGCCTTGCCATGCAGGCCCTCCAGACAGTGTTTACATGTTTCAATATTGAGTTGGTGAGAGGGTGTTTCCTGAATAAAGTTCCCACTTCCAGATGAATAAGACTTCCTCAGAAATCCAACTGTAGAGGTCCCAGGAGCATGACTTCCTCCTGCCAGTGAGCACACCCTCTCACACTGTCTCTTTGATGTGGGATCATGGAGGGGCAAGTTCCTCAGATGAAGAGCAGAGCACCTTCCAGATGACCAGAGCACTTACTCTTTCCCAGTCTCATGTCCATCCAATTCGATGTCATTGAAAAGCAAAACTTCCATACAGGTGCCTTCATGCACTCAACAAATATTTATTGAATACTAGCATTATGCAAGTCACCAGAAGATAACCATTAAAACTGGAGACAACTTTTTCTAAGTCCTTTGTATTAAGGTATAACTTACACACAGTAAAATTCACTCTTCTAAGCATGTAGTTCTATGATGTTGACGAATGTGTATCTGATGACCATGATCACAATCAAGAAACAGACTATTTCTATCACCCCTAAAAGTTCTCTTATGCCCCTTTGTAGTCAGGTCTTCCCCTCACCCCTCCTCTGGCAACCACTAACCTGATTACTGTCCCTATCATTCTGCCTTTGCCAAATGTCAAATAAATGAAGTCACACAGATATAGTGTTTTGTCTGGCTTTGGAGATTCATCCACATTGTTGCATGTATCAGTAATCTATTCCTTTTTATTATTAAGTAGTATTCCATTTTATAGACATACCACCATTTATGTATCTAGTCACTAGCTGATCAACATTTGGGTTGTTCCCAATTTTCAGCATTATGAATAAAGCTGTTACAAACATTTGCATATGGGTCTTTGTATGGATATGTTTTCATTTCTCCTGGGTTAATACCTAGGAGGAGGACTGCTGAGTCACCTGGAAAGTGTAAGTTTACATTAATAAGAAACTGCCCAACTGTCTTCTCAAATGGCTGTACCCTTTGCATTCCTACCAGCCACATATGCCAGTCCCAGGTGTTCTGTATCCTTGCCAGCCAGACAAAGCTTTTTGCAAACATCAGCATCTTAATTATTTCAAATTTGCAATAATCATGACTGTTATATTTTCAGTGATGTGTGGCCATATCTCTAAACTTCCCACTCAATAAGCTGGGATCAGAAATATGCACTGCTTGGTTCCTTCCACAGTGCATACTTTTCCTTATAAAACAATCATATAAAAGTGCCTTCATGATCTCATTGAGTTTAAGGAATTATGACAAGGCAGAGTTAGCCCTTAGCCAGATGGAAGTAGACACTAACAGAATAGTACATGCTCAGTGTCAGAAGGGATGTATAAAGGGCTTCTCTCCACCCCCTCCCACCATGGGATGCTTGAATCCTGTATTACTCTGTTTCTGGCAAAGGGTCATCCAGGTTCTGCTGCAATCAGGCCTCTGTTGGGGAATCTCACTTCCTGCTGGGGCACTGTGTTAATCAGGAGTCTGTCTGTTACCAAATGATACGGTCATCAGGAATTGTGTCAGCTGTGGACAGCCACTTGCCTCAGGCTTCTTTGGCTCACTGGTCTTCGTTTGGGTTATGGAAGCTGGCATAACTCCAAATCCTATTTTTATCTGACATCTCTGCAGACACCTGAAAACAGCTCTCATGTCTTGTAAAGTGTCTTCTCTCTTCCAGACCAAACATCTCTAGTTCCTTTGACCGCCCTTAAACATGATCAACAGGTTCTTCTCCAGCCTGTCTCTCTCCTCTCAAAGGATATGCTGTATTGAATACCTGCCAAAATGGGGAGATCAGGACTGAGCCCAGGACTGAGCCCAGACCTAGATATGTCTAGCAAACATGGGGGCAGATTCTCATCCAGGGCCTCTACTTTTAATCTTCCCTAAGGTCACATTCATGTTTTGGGCAGAGGTCTCTGGTGCCTCACACTGAATTTACCATCAGCTGTGACCTGTGAGGCTGGCTACCCATATCTTCACCAATCTGTATTTGCACAAATGTTGGGTGACTCAAGAGCAAGACCTTAAATGTTCTCATTACAGATTTAACTGCTCCAACTTGCTAGGACTTTGGCTGACTCTGGTTTTATAATCAATTATGTTCACTATCTCAACTTTGTGTCACCAGCAAAGTGGATAAACAGGTCTACAATATCTTTGTTCAGCAACATTCTATGTTCTATGCACTTGACCAGGAGCTGGGAATAATACAAAGATGACTCAAATGAGGGCAGTCTCTAGAGGAGCTCACCATTCACATAGAGGACTGTTTGGTTTACTACAATGAAAGCTTCCCATAGGATTTCATTAGCGTAGACAACAGAACTCTGTGGGTTCTATCTTCTAATGAGTCACTAATGCATCTACCTGCACCGGCATCAGACCAGGATGTCTCCATTTTGCCCACATGGCTGGCATGAGAAAGCTTGAAGACCATCTAGAAATCTATATATATGCTATGCCTGTACATCACTGCGGAGCTAGGTGTCAAAGTGTTGAGAGGAATGAGGACATCAGTCTGCTCTGAGTTGTATTTAGTAAGTGGCCAGCCCACACTCTGACCACATCCCCACTGTCCTTGTCCCACTTTCCCTAATCTCAAAACATTACATGAACTTATTTGCATGGCCGTAAAGATAACTGAAAAGGTCAAATAGAATGAAGTCAATAATGAGCTCCTGGAGTGCCCTAGCTTATACAAACAAGTAAATAATAAGTGTGTAAGTAATGGATAAACACCTTTAGCAGAAAATTGTATTTTAGGGTCTAAGCCTTGTTCCAAAGTAATAAATCTCGTGCAGAACACTTTGGGCAGTGTCTAAGAGGCTGCTGGAAATACAGGCTTGTGGCTGAACCTTAAGACGTCCTTTTAAGCCATGGAGACTGGCAGTCTAGTTTCTAGCTGAGTTTTGCAGGGGAAATAGAGAAGAGAAGAGGCCTAGAAAGGTCCTCAACACTGACTCCCAGAGCCCTGGGCCTCTCTCCCTCACGGAAGGCAAAAGACGGCTTTGGTTCTCAAAGTCCAGGTGAGAGAAATGCACAACCCTTAGGTGTACATTCTCAACAGGCACTTTATTGTATAACCAGCACTTGAAGTTTTCCGCTTGAATGTTGTTCCCCTCTGATCTGGCAGAGTGTTCACATAGGTGATAGTGAGATTTTTACTCTTTTATGTTAGGAAATCAAGATGAAATCACCGATGGAAAGGAGGGTTCAGTGGCTGACAGCTAGGATTTCAAGGAGCAAACCTTTGGGAAGGAGTTGTTTCCTCAGGAAATTCTTTCTCAGCCTCCCCTTCCAGAAAACCCCTCATCTCAACCCCTGCTCCAGAAAGGTTTCCTGCATTGCCCCTGAAGCAGGCTTCTTACCCAGAATGTGACAGTTGCCAATCGGTGTAAAGGACAAAGTTTGAATTGCGTGTGGGGCTTATTTTTTTAAATTTCTTCATTTTCCCAGGAAGAACATCCCCGCGCCGCACTCTCCCCCACCCCTTACCACCAAAAGAAAGTACTGCCTTTGACTTTCCCTGCAGCAGGGGCTCCTTGAGCTCTTTGGGGTTCTGTTGTTTACTTATTTGTCCCCGAGTTTTTGTTCGGCCCAGCAAGCTGCGCCGGGGCCCCTGGCATGTTATTTATCTTTTCCCGCGAGGGACTTGTGACAGCTCAGGGTGTTGTGTATCCTGTGAGATTGTTTATCGCCCAGCCCCTGCAGTGGCCCAAGCAGCCTCCTTGCCGGCACTTCACGTTCCGAAAACCGACTACGTGAGCGAGCGAAGGGCGGGAGGTCACTCTGGGCTCAGGGGTGAACCCGAGTCCCCTGGAGCCCGGGCGGCGTGTTCTGAGGCGGAAGCTCTGACCCCGAGGGCCCAGGTGACATTAGCCTGCTCTGGGAAGTCACCTTCGAGAGCCACCAGCTCCCATGGTCTTCCTGGCCGGTGGGAGGGAGTGACCCCAAGTAGTAGTGCCCCCCGACCTGTCCCACCCCGACCCAGCTCCACCAAGGTCAGGCGCGACCAGGCGCACGGCGCTCACTGTGCCGAGTCACCCGCAAGAGATCCTACCGAAGAGGCTGGCCCTTGGCCTTCGCCCCGACGCGCGGGGTGTGCTCCCACGAGTCCAGCCAGAGCCCCACGCACTGGCACCGCCCGAAGCCACCCTCACCCCGGTTCACAGGGGAGCGGGGCTGGCACGGGGTGCACAGCGGGAGGCTTTCCATGCTGAGCAGGACCCTGGCCGTGGGGGACTTGAAATTAGCCCATTGGGTGACTTCCGGTGAGTCTTTTGTTTTTACTTCTCCTCTCCTTTCTGTTCTTTACATTTCTATCCTTTTCCCTGTCCTTCTTCCTTTTTGCCTTTGGAAGTTTCAGAAGGTGAGGTCTCTCTAGTCAACCTTAAGGGCACGCCTGGAGCAGGACGGAAAGGGGCGGCGCCCAGTCACTGCCAGCCTGACTAGCCCTACATCCCAAGCACACACGCGCGCACACACTCACACTTACGGGGAAGATCAAACGCTCACAGCGGCCCGAGGTCTGTTTTCTCAGGCGTCCGCCCGTTCCCCATCACCACATTGTTAGCGGGACAATGGGCTCCTGTGTCAGTCTTGTTGGCACCAGTTTTGTACGATGCAGGAAACAGCATTTCCTCTCGGTGCTGGAAAATTAACTTGGATCGTGCTTTTCCCTTTTTATTAAGAATCCGCACACACCCCGGGAAACCCGAGCTCCCGGAGAGGGGAAGGAGCGGCCGCAATAGACATCCCAGGGTCCTGCCCCGGCCGTCCCCTTCCCGCTCGGCTCCGGCTCCCTCCTGCCAAAGGAGGAAACTCGCCGCGCTAAACAATGAGATGGTCTGGTGTCTCTGCAGTGACCCTCCCACTGGGGCTGTCAGGCGGCCGGTGCCAAACCTCAGAGCCCTCGCTCGGCCCTCTAGTTGGAAAGGGAACTTGGCAGAAGGGGCCTCCCCACTGCCAGAGGACCCCTACTTCTGGAGGAACCAGCGGTCTGCTCCAAGGGACCGAGCTTGGGCAATGAATGGGACAGTTGCTTAGGTAGTCCCAAAATTTAGAATTTGGTACATTGTTAGGATCACAAATTACTAGTTCACATTATCCTTTTCCACTCAGTACTTCTTTTGGGGTACTCATCTTACTTTGCCCTGAATTATATAGTGTTGCCAGTCTTTTGAAATAACAATGGATTGCAAAATCCTGGAGTCAGGGAAGGATCTTCTTTACACTTACCACTACAAATGTTCATTAAACATGTAGATATGTGAGCCTCTCCTAGCTGCCTCTACTGCCATCTCTTATTGTTTCATTTGTGGGCTAAAATGAACATCTGACTACTGACCGTTACATACACATAGGATTTATGTGTATATAATAGACATACTCTTTTCTATACATTACGCATTTGTGCACACACTCACACACAACATTTCTACACTATGTGTTCAGTAGCTGTGATACCATTACCATCATGCTCTCCTTCCCGGCCCTTCATGGTCAGCTGGAGAGAAAAAAGTAGAAACTCCATTTTGAATCTATTATAGGAGTACCTCTCCTCATTAACCTTCTTTTGAAAGCTGCTATTCAAACATTTTATATAAATTAATTTTTGAAAATGCTGTTTCCTCTCAAATTTTAAACACTCAATTTGTTATAGACTTTATTTTTTAGAGCAGTATGAGGTTCACAGCCAAAATGAGTGGAAGGCACAGAGATTTCCCATATACCCCCAGACCCCACACATGCATGACCTCTCCCATTTATCAAAATCCCTCACCAGAGTGGTACGTTTGGTATAATCGATGAATCTACATTGATACATCTTAATTACTCAAAGTCCATAGTTTACGTTAGGGTTCACTGGTGGTATTGTACATTCTATGGGTTGGATAAACACATATGATGTGCATCTGTGGTAGGCACTTGGACAGACATGAGCAGAACAAGGACGATGGGTCAGGTGCAGAAGATCACCAGGGTGGAAAGCCCCAGGTGCCTAGCAATGGGCAAAACTTGGAAAACAAGAACCTCACCCCCAGAACCTCAGTCCTCCCCTAGGATGTCACAGGTCATGTGGCTTAGACCTTCTGACCTTTCTTGTCACTGCTCATGCAGTTCAGACACTCTCCTGATCTTTCCTCCCCTCCCAAGCTGCTAGTACTGTGGTAGGCCCCCTTGGAGGAGGAACAAGGGGACAAGGGGACAAAGAGTGGCTCAACGTGACTCCCATGCCAGCCCTTGTGTGACCACTCCCTTAAATAATAACCCTTAGGGATAATATCTAAGCTTCAGTTGTGTTTCAGCTCCAGGCCCCAGAAAGCAGCGAAACCAGACAGGTGATGCCATGGCTGACATCAGGACTAATGATCCCCTGCCCTGGCACTGGCCAATCAGTTGAAACCATGACCCTGAAAGGACACACCTGCAAAGCTGATGAATATTCATTGGGATCTTCCCCTGAGATGTACCCACTAGATGTGTCCCCTAGATAAGTACCCTCAAGACAGAGGACCAGTGTGGCTCTCTCTGTGGAGCTCACTTGGACCTACTCTCATACCCTCTCCCAGGTGCACTTTCCTTGTTTCTCTTCCTAAGCTCCAAGGGCCCTTCTTTGGCTCCTGTAACTTTTTTTCTCAGCTCATTTCTTCTACAACTCACTTCTTGTACCTCTGTGACTTTCTAAACAAACTTTTTCTTGTACTTTGAGTCTTGACTCTGAATTTTTTCTTAGTCAGAATTCCAATGTCAAGGCTACTGAACTGAGGTGTAGTCTGACTGTACTGGTCAAATACCTGGTGCCATTCTTGACACTGCCAACACATGGTACTGTGATTCGGATCGTCTTAGCATGGCACAGGGTGACAGACATCTGGAGAAGCCCACCACGACCACCTTGAAGGCTTGGACCACATGCTAGGTACCAACAGGCGTCCATTGTGCCCCACCAGCTCCTCTCTTT
>CM052539.1:91451390-91496245 GCA_028533065.1 Trachops cirrhosus
CCACCCATCCCTCCCAACCTCCCTTCCATTTCCAAGCCCCGTAGTTTTGTCCATGTGTCCTCTATATTTGTTCCTGTAAACCCTTCCCTTCTCCCCTGAAATTCCCTCCCCTCTCCCCTCTGGTCTTTTTAATCCTTGAGGTGGAGCTAAAGATTAAGGGTTGAAATAATTCAGGACAAGAGGAGGAAAAAAATGGGTGGCTGGTTTTTAACTTTGGCTGTTGGATTGGAATTGCTTTCTGAGGAGCTGAACAAAACCTTTTGCTGGATAAATGAGAGCCTAAACTCATTCAGTTCTGAAGATAAGGGGCACTTCCTCCCTCCAGCTTGAATCTTAGGTATTCATAAGTGACTAAAAATTTCTGTGAAGGTGTCAGAAGTATACCCCGTGACATACAGAAGTCCCATAGGGAATTCCAACTATAATTAAATAATTGATTCATCTTGGTGAGCACACATAAAGGCTGGTTACCTGGCACTTAGAGTCCTCATTGCTGTATTAGATGGCTAGGGAGAGAAATCAAGACACATAAGAGGGTTTGAGATGACTTGAGAGGTGACACCCCCTTGGAGCTCAACTCACAAGCAAGCTGCACACTTCAACCCACTACACAATATCCCTAGAAACTTGTTCAGACTACAGATCTCAAGATAAAACTAAGATTAATGTGGGAAATCATGCCTCCAAGGCTGAAAACTCCCAAACCCAAACCCCCATTAATGCTCCTGCAGATATACAATTAATAGGAAGACTTTACTTGCAAGTACTTATAGAAAAGGGAAGAATTAACTAGAAGTGATATCAACCTAACAGGGCCAAAATGTTGCTCTTTTGATGCCTAATTCAATTTTTGCATGTGAAATTAGAAAAAGCCAGCTCTTAAACTGCATGAATGGGAAGCTTATCTTGATTGGAAATTAGAAGCTTCTAGGAGCACAGGTAAATTACACTCAGAAAAGAAAACTAGAAAAGCTGGTCTCAGGCAGAGGGGATACAGCAATTGTATACATTCCTTGGACTAGAACAGAATTAAAGAATCTACATAAAGATTTCCCTGACTTTCTCCAGAATCTTGGTGAGTTCACAAAAAAAAAAATTGAATTTAACTGTTAGAACAGATGACCCTGGCTATTCTGACCTATTCCAATTAATATACCTACCGGTTTCTTGGAGCAAAAGAACAGAATTACTAAGTAGGGTCTGCTGGGAAACTCCTGTAGTGGAGTCTGCTTTTATTGTAGAAAGCCAAGTCATCTTAAGTAGGGTTGTAGAAAACCAAAATGGAATTTAAAAAGAGAAAAGGAACAGAAACAAGCATAGGGTTGCTCCGAGGACTGTGAGAGGGTGTTTCCTTTTCTTCTTACTAATAGTTTAGGAGCTGTTGAGATCATCATAACAGGAGAATCCACTAATGCTCTTACAGATACTGGGGCTACTTTATCTGTTCTTAAGCACACCCAACTAGATCGCCTTCTCCCTCAGAGTAAAGATTCTGCACAAATGATAGGGATATATAATCAACCAATGTTTGTTTTTATTTCTTTTCTCTTTTTTATGGTTGTCCAATGTTTGTTTTGAAATCAGAACCTGTTCCCTCCCAACTAGGGAATGTTGTGGGACAATATACATAGTTTTGCTAATTAATCTGCCCCAGTCCACCTGATAGGGCAAGGTTTTCTAGAAATCAGTGATGCCCACATATCCTTTTTCCAGAATGGTAGAATGTATTTAAACTAAATGAACTGGAGGAAACTAATCTTGAGACTAAACATTTGCAAATAATCTTTTCTTCATTATTAACTTCCATGACAGCCTCAGGGGTGGCTTAATAGGGACTCTCCCTTCCCTTCGATTGGGAGGCTGCTCTCTCTCTCCCAAGCCTCCTAAAGGACCAGGGCTCTTGGGACATGAAAGGTAGGGCAACAGGTCACTAGCTTGATGACCAGAGACAAGACTTTTCCATCTGAGGTGACAGAGATATTAAGCAAACCTTTTACAAACAGACACAATGATCCAGTAAGTCTATTAAGGCTGGAGGCAAGCAAGCAGGGAAGCCTTGCTTGGGATGGGCTTCATGTAAAGTAGAGTCTGCCTGTATGAGTGAAGTAAATCCACCTAAGCAGTGCCCAACCATCACTGTGACCATTGGTTAAGTCTGCCCTCAGAGCATGGGGCAGCATTCTACACTACAGATGGCATCCAAAAGACAAGGTATCCCTGCCGAATGAAGTCCACCTACCTGAGTGGAATGAGTCCATTCTCCCTGTGGCTGGCTATCACAGTGACTGGTGGTAAGTCTACCCTGCATGCACGGGGCATGCACTCCACACCCCCAGAGGTTTCCAGGTGATAGGGTGCCTGCTCAACTGTAGCTCTCAGACCACAGGACAGCCCAAAACAGCCCAGAGACTAGGCTAGCAGGGACGCCTCTGACTCTCAGCTCAGTACTTTTCTGTCTCTCTATAGATGGGGAACCAGTCCACAGTGCCTCAAGATACTCATTTGGGGGTACATACTCACCAACTGGGAGAGATTCGACCCTGAATCCCTAAAAAAAGGGGTTAATCTTGGTTTGCAGCATGGTCTGGCCCTAATATAAAGTGGGCAATGGAGAGGTTTGGCCACTTAATAACACCATTAATTTCAATACTATCCTACAGCTAGACCTTTTTTTTTCAGTCCCAAGTAAATACTGGAGGTTCCATATAATCCAAGCCTTTATGGCTCTCAAGGATGACCTTAAGCTACATACTACTTGTAAACTAGATCTCTCTGTAATTACTACAGAACCTGGAAGAAAAAATATAACCAAATGGAAAAAAATTCCAAATGGTGAATGAATTTGTCAGTCCTTTTCCAATGTTTGAGTGGCAACCCAATCCTTGGGTATTAAAAACAACTGGCCTTGTTTTACAAATGAAATCTTTACAGAGCCAGAGGTGTGGCTTCAGAAACAATTCAAAGCCCACCAATTCCTTTTAGCTTCCCCAAACCTTCACTATTCATCTCAAAAATCTTATAAATAACTGGCTTTATGAAACCAAAGTCCTTTTAAGAGTAGCTTATATTTCTCTCCTTGCAAATATCTTTGAGATGGAAATACCTGGTCTTCTTCAAGAACTCTCATCTACCCTCTGGTCACTGACTATCTGTCCTCTATTTCAGTGTCTTTTGTTATATTTTACTTGTTTCTTTGTTTTGTTGTTTAGGTTCCTGTTAAAGGCGAGATCATATGGGAGAGGGGAGGGAATTTCAGGGGAGAAGGGAAGGGTTTACAGGAACAAATATAGAGGACACATGGACAAAATTTGGGGGGTTGGAAATGGGAGGGATGGGTGGGTGGGCTGGAAGGGGAATAAAGGATAGAAACTGTACTGAATAATCTAAAATTAAAAAAATTAAAAAAATTCTTTCTAGGGAACTAAATGGTAAAATATACAATAAAGAATTAAACAAATGGAAATTATACAATAAAGAATTAAATTTAAAAAATAACAAAAAAAGAATTCTAACAATGAACACAGGTTGCTTCTATATCTTAGCTATTGTAAATAACGCTACAACGAACATAGGGGTATATACATCTTTTTGAATTAGTGTTTTGGGTTTCTTTAGATAAATGTGATACTTAAGATACAATGGGATATTACTCAACAATAGAAAAGAATGAAATTTGGCCATTTGCGACAACATGGATGGTCCTAAAGGGTATTATGCTGAGTGAAATATGTCAGGCAGAGAGAGACAAATGCACCATGGTTTCACTTGTATGTGAAATCTAAAAAACAAAATAAACGAACAGACAAAACAGAAACAAACTCATAGATAAAGAGAACAAATTAATGATCGCCAGCTGGGAAGGGATTGGAGGGATGGGTGAAAAATGTGAAAGGGATTAAGAAGTATAAATTGACAGTTATAAAGGTATATAGCCAATAATATTATAATAACTATGTATGATATCAGCTGGGTACTAGACTTATCGGGTTGGTTACTTTGTGAACTATGTGAATATCTAATCACTATATTGTGCACCTGAAACTAAGATAATACTGTATGTCAACTGTAGTTGAAAAATAAAATGTAAAAAATGGCATTAAAAATGAATTCTAAAAAAAAAAAAAGAACTCTCATCTAGACCATCTTTTAAAATGCAAGTTTCTGGAAGGTATTCTCATTGAAAGAAAAAAAACTTTAGCTATCTGAGCAGATCAATTTAACTTATTTCAGATGTTCCTTTCTAAATTAATGTTTGATTGACAGTATTAAATATCTAGTTATTTTAACATAACATGAAATACTGAAATATTGATTGCTAGACAAGTCTTAAGTTCACCTACTTTTGGTTTTTAGTACAGAAAAGCTAGAAAATACATTTGAAGCTGTTAATGAATGTCTTATATTTTATTAGAACTATGTCTCCTAGAAGTGTGAGTATGTTTGCCATTGAAGAGCCTATGTTTCTAGAAGTTATGATATGTATTTGTCAATCTAAAGAATTCTAATTGCTTACTTTTTAGTTGTCACTAAAAATTGAGGTTTCTAAAAATTAAAACTTTTTAATAAACTATTGAAATTTATTTCTTACAGTACTAGAGGCTAAAAGCCCAAGATCAGGGTGCCAAGTATGGTCAAGCACAGGCTCTCTTCCAACTTACAGATTTCTCCTTATATGTTCACATGGTAGAAGCAGTTAGGGGAGCTCTGTGGGATTGCTTTTATGAAGGGCACTAGTCCTATTTATGAGGGCAACACTATCGTGGCCTAATCACCTCCCAAACACCCCTCCTCTATATTCAATCACATTAGAGGTTATGATTTCAACATATAAATTTGGGGGGACACTTTAGGTCTATAGCAAACTGTCACACCTAGGGGAGGGAGGAGGTGGGGACTGGTTGAAAGAAGGTGAAGGGATTAGTCAAAAAATGTATATGGATGACCCATGGACATGGACAATGGTGTGGGGACTGATTATGGGAATAAGGGTGGGCTGGGTGGAGGGAGGCAGAGGGAGAAAAATTGGGACAACTGTAATAGCATAAACAATAAAATGTTTAAAAAAACAAGACATTTAAAATTATATTTATGAAGTATCTGTAATAACTAGTGACATATTATATAATATTAAGTGAAAAAAGGACACAAAACTTTATGTATAGTAATTTCTACTATGTGTATAAGAAATAGACTGGAAGAAATTACATCAAAATAATAACAACTATTATTGAGGTAGGTGTATAGGTGATTTTAAATTTTATGTACTTTATTTTCCAAACTTTCTACAAAGATATGTAGTTTTATAACCAGATAAAGAATTCAAATTAAGTTGGAAATAAATTATATGGTTTTGGCAATAGAAGGTGTACGATGTGGAAATACTGAAGGAACAGGAAGAAAGTGAGCTGTTCTAAATTTGGTTGTTTCTGAATGAGTTAGGAAGGCGTAAACTAAAAGGGACTAGGAAAGTTGCAGAAGGCTTGTGAATAGAAATCTTGATAGAAAATTACATGATTAAACTGAATAATAAATTTAATTAAGTAAGTGAATTTAAAGATCAAACATAAGCTAATACAGAGTTGGAGTTTTGTTCTGTTCCACTTCATTAAAAAAATAAACAACAGTGACAAGAGGGGAGAGGGGAGGGAATTTCAGGGGAGAAGGGAAGGGTTTACAGGAACAAATATAGAGGACACATGGACAAAACTACGGGGCTTGGAAATGGAAGGGAGGTGGGGAGGGATGGGTGGGTGGGCTGGAATGGGAATAAAAGATTGAAACTGTACTGAATAATCTAAAAAAAAAAAAAACAACAACAACAACAAGGATTTTCTTTTTTCCAGATATAAGGAGACTTATTTTTTAAAGCAATTTGGTAAATTATATATATATTTCTCACTATCTATCTGATCCATCCAGAATTTGGAAAATTTAAATCAGTATTATTTTCATGGCAATATATTTGCATGTACGAATCCAATAAGAATCCGTTTTCTTTATAATAGAATACATAAAACCAATTTCCAATTATAGTTTTATTAATCAGGACTTTGACTGCAATGTCATGTTTGAAAGAGACATGCCTAGAGTCTGGATGTCAGGAGAAAGCCTTAAGGATAAAGATTGACTTTGAAAGATGATAAAAGCCCCTTGGAGAAATGGCCTGGTGCTTTGCTTATTCACATGGTTCATGGAAGTTTTTCCATATAAGGAACAAAGGTTGCTTTCCTGGGAGTCAGCAAGAAGAACCTCAAGACATTTTGGGGACCTCGAGAACTTAAAAAATTCACCCAAACCTATAGCTATTGCAGGCAAAGCCAGGTGGCAACTGTGTGGCTTAGCTTTTGTCTGAAGAAGCTAATTAAAGCTAATTAGAAGCTGGAGATTCTTTATGAGATTTCAGCAAAGCAGGTTTAAGAAAGCCTATATAACCAATTGCTGTTCTTGTTGTGTTTATACGAATAATCAGACCAAATTGAAACTAGACTTAATGCAGTGAATAGGTTGGTCTTAATTTTGCTCTTTGATAAAAATGAGGGTGATTTTTAGGAAAGATAGGTATCTCAATAGACTCTATAATACACAGTTGTGGATATTAGACTCTAGTTCAATTGTCTTAAGTTTTATTTTTTGCCTATAAACTGAACTGGATACTGAATTTTTCTAGTTTTCTTAAATATTTGGCTACAACCCTCTAAAGTAATGTTTCATTTTTCTCCCATCCTTTCACTTGGAACTATTGAGAACTAAAACCTTTTTCCTTCCATTGGACCATTCATAATACTTCTTGTTGTTCTAGCTTTTGCCCTAATAATATTGAGATGTGTAACACAGTTTGCCTCCACCAGGTTACAAGCCCTACTCAAACTCAGGGAACACCACCCCTAGACACCATCACAACCTCCTTCCATGCCAACCCTCATCATCCCTCTGACATAGAGCAAGGATCTCTTGGCTCTGAAGGAAAACATCACTCTTCAGCAGGAAGCAGCTACAGAAGAGACCCTGAGCCCATTTTCCCTTAAAGAATTCAGAGACAAGGATTCTTGAGAGGACAGTGTGGTAGGCAGTTGACAGGTATGAGCAGAGCAAGGATGATAGGCTAGGTACAGAAGGGCACAAGGGCAGAGGGCTCCAGGTGCCCAGCAACAGGCAAGATTGAAAAAACAATGTCCTCACCCCTAGGGCAACTTTTCTCCCCTAGCATATTGCTGGTCATGGGATTTAGAACCCCTGACTTTTCATATCCCTGATCATGCAGTTCAGACCTTCCCCTCACCTTTCCTTTCCTGACATGGGGCTGGTCATCAGGTTAGATACCTTAGCAACGTGGGGCTGGACAATAGCCCTTAACATTAAGCCCCCAGAACAATGAGGTTCTGACCAGCATCAAATTCATTTCTTCTTCAGTTGTGTTTCAGCTCCAGGCACAGAAAAGCAGCAAAACCAGACAAGCGATGCTATGGCTGACATCAGGACCAACTGCTTTGACTAATGGACTCCAGCCCCAGTGATGATCAATCAGTAAAGACCATGACCCTGAAAGGACACACCTGGAAAGTTAATGAATATTTTATTGGAATCCTCCTCTGAGACCTCCAGATAAATGTCCTCAAGACAGAAGACCTAGTGCCACTTTCTGTCTGGAGCACACCCACATCTACCACTACTAAGTCCCCCAGGCACATTTTCCTGCCTCTCTCTTTCTTCTAAGCTCCAAGGACACTTCTTTTGCCTCTGTAACTTTCTTCCTGAGCCTATTTCTTTTACAGCTCACTTCATTTACCTCTGTGACTTTCTAAACAAATTTTCTCTTATACTGTGAGTCTTGGCACTTAATTCTTTCTTAGCCAGACCTCAAGTATGGAGGTTGCCGAATGGAGGTCCAGTGTGATTCTACCAGCCTAACTCTGCTGGTCTAACACCTGGTGTCACTTTTGCTGCCACTAACACATCCACCATTATAGTCTCTTAAAGAGTAGGAGCCCTAAAAATCGTCTGTGTTTCATCGATTCAACCCTCAATTTTTGAGTTTATCGTTATGCCTAATTAATGTTAAGATCAAAATAGAGAATGTTGAGAAAGTGCTTTGAGGACTTTCTACCCTCTATGAGTAGGATATAAATAAGAATTATTGGAATTATTGATCTACTGTTGACACTGGCTTCTGGCACTTCAAGTTGAAATCTGCATTTTCTTGACCAACTACATCCACCCCTTCCTTCTCCTCCAGCTGCAAGAGTTAATGGTCTGTAAAACAATACTCAAATATTTAAGTCCTCTAGGGAAATGCTGAAAGGAAAGCTTTGGGACTCTTTGTAATGTGAAAATCATCCCCTAATTGCTTTACTCCCAGTTACTTCAGTCTTTAAGATCATCTGCCGAACTGAGTTGAGTGGAGCCAAGGGTAAGAGCCAAGTCTGCTTAATGGTCTTGAGTGAATGAATGAATGAATGATCGATCGTATTCTATTTTTTGTTTACATGTTATTTTATTTATAATCTTACAAAATAGATTATGGCTTGTGGTCTGTAGGAATAAATTTGAGAAGAAAGAGGTGACATAGTCCCTAAGAGGTATAAATTGGGTACATACTAATTGCTCAACAAATATTTTTTAATAATGAAAAACTTGGCTCACTGCTATGGTTTGCCAAGATGAGACTTGCCCTGGCTGGGTAGCTTCGTTGGTGGAGTGTCACCCCATGGTAGAGGTTCAATCCCTGGTCAGGGCACCTGTGGGAGGCAACAGATCAATGTTTCTCTTTCACACAGATGTTTCTCTTTCTCTCCCCACACTTCCTCTCTCTCTCAAATCAATAAACATATCCTCAGGTGAGAATTTGAAAAAAAAGATGAGGTGAGACTTGTGGCAGTAAAGTGTGCAAAACCCTAAGGTACTGTGAGTTTTACTTCTTAGGACAGTCTTTGTTGCTTTTGCAAAATACTTACTGAGAACCTTCTTGCCATGGATCTTTCCAGAATGTTCAACTCTGATTTGAACCTACTGTAGTTGTTATTTATCTGTTTATATATGTGTGAGCCCCTTTGAGGATTATCTTGAATCTGCAGACCTCTCACTGTTTCCTATACCTAGAAACAGATAAACAAATATCTGATGATGATAATGGGTGACCTATGTGAAATGAATGCAGGGGTCAGAAGTCATTACTTAGAACATTAAATGATACTAATGCCCTCCAGTGGCAGTTTTCCAATGGCATTATGGATGTGCTTCGAGGGATCCTTGGAGGAGAGATTTTATATTTGAAGTCCAGCTGCTCAGGACGATTTTGCAAACCTTCATCTCAGGGGAATGACAACAACAGGCAAGCACAAATTGGTATCCCAAGCCTATTAATGGAGAAAATACTGAAGACTGAACTGTCCCCATCATTAACCCTTCTTAAAAACCTTTCTGAACATGCTCTATACTCTATGAACTAGAAGGAAAAGAAAACTTTTCCTAAAAATGCTCAGAGCTATGGAAAAATGATGGAAGGTTTTAATCCTCTGTCATCTTCCATAAAAATAGTTGTCTATAACCATAGCTCCAGATTCTTAAGGCTCTATGTGTCCACCTCACTATATTGCTGCTAGCAGACAGGCAGATTGTTCCCCACAGTCTTCTTTCAAAATGATTAGCCCGAATTTAAGTTGAACAAGTCAAGGGCTTATTGAGTTGTATAGTTTCTTAGATAACCTTCAGCTAGGATGATGTCAGGGACCAGCAGATGCAGAATGGTCACATTTCAGCCTGCCTTTCATGGACTATATTCCTGTCAGCTTCATATTTGTAGGTTACTACAGATGAATCTTTTATTTTCTGCATGGATTGCTGACACATATCAGTTCGGCTGTTCCTTGGCTTCATCAGGTAGAAGTCTATAGGAAAGAAATGAGTTCAGAGACTTAACAAGTCCTCTCTTACTACATCAGGTATCCCACCCTTTGCCCTCCATTCCCTGCTCTGTTCCTGGGTTGCTGATCTGGTCCCTCCCTCCCTCCTAAGTTCCTACCCTTGTTTTCTGTCTGTAATCTTCTCCTTCTAGGACTGTGGCCAGGTCCATTTTTCAGAACTCTGGTCCTGAGGCTGGGGTCTAGTTGGGAGCCCTATCAGACACCCCTTGCCTACTACCTTCCTAAGAAACGTGTCCACCCTAATTTCTTACTGTTGAGCTCTGTCTACATTTTCTGGTATCACTTTGCTTCATCTTAGGCTTCTTTCCTCATTGCTGATTAACTTCCTGGACTTGGACTCAAGATGATGATAATCTGTGGGTATGAACATCCTGTGCAAGGCCAACTCCCCTGGCCTCTGTTCTCCTTTCTAGTGCCTTACTCTTCTTTTGCTTCAGCTTATCGCCTGACCATTCCCCCCACCCCCACTGGGCTCAATGACTGCTCATTTTCTGAAAAGAGGCAGGTTTAATTTTTTTTAATCATAGTTGTGGAACCTGAAAAAAAAGAAACATATGACTCACAGCAAGATTTGAAATGCCCAGTGAGGTCTGCAGTCACCTTGTAGGTTTGGGTCTGCAAGGCTAACCAGATTCCAAGTGTGTTTATTTTCTTTTGGGTATTTCTACTCACATTTTAAACATGTTGCTAACGAGTGAGCAGTGGTGCCTCAGATTTTCAAATGGCTGGATTCTCCCACAAGGAAGAATCACTAAGTGCAAGAATATAGCATGGTTTTAATAAATTACACATATAAAAGAAGAAGCCTTTGTTATAGAGACTACTGGTATGGGAAACATTCTTTAAAAATCCTAAACATGAATATTAAAGAACAATATGTTGGCCTCCTATAGGCAATGGTTTATAATATCTTAAGATTTAATTTCTAAATGGCTCTACCTTGTCCTAAGTAGTTTAGGATAAGTAAGTAAATTTAAACTTATTTTATTACTTAAAGCATGGCTTAATTAAGTAAAATGTATGGATACAAGATGGTAATAAATAAAATTCAGTGACTTCATCACCCATCTTCGCCTCTGTTCAGTTCCTGGTCCAATGTAAGTGTTTGAGTTGACAGTGCATAGTTAACTTGTCTCAAACCTCTTGGCCCTATGTCCACCACTCCCACAGGCCTCTTTCCTGTATTAACTCTGGGTTCATACTGACAGGAAGGCTGTCCTTCACCAATGTAAATGGAGCTTTTAAAAAAAATGACCCCCCCACCTCTCTTGCCCTCTGTTTCCCTCCCACAGGCCTTAATGAAGGAGAACAAGTGGCATGGTGCTCAGCAACAGAAGCACCACGGCTATCTTCTTTCTAACCGGAAGATTTTACATGCACATAGGCATGGGCTCACACACAGGCACACATATGAACACACACCTGTCGCCACCCCCCGCCAGGGCAAAACAATCCATAGGCTTCAGTGAGCCAATAAGACTTAAAATCTCTTGAAAATTTAAATCATGAAGAAATTGACAAGTGAGTTATTTTAATGGGAAGCCATACTGAGCAGTTAGAGTGGGCTGAGTGTGTGGTGCAAGCACCTGCATGCCTTTTCCTTTACACAGCCCTGTGAGGTATGCACTGGTTTTCTCCCAGTTCCACAAACAAGGAAACTGAAGGACAGGGCAGTTAGACCACATGCTGGTCAGATCAGAAGTGAGATCCAAAGCGTCCTCGTTTCCTGGTGGGCAACAGAAGCCACCCTTTCTGAAACCAACGGTTCAGCTTCTCTTGGACCACCCCCCTGGGGATCTAAATCCCTACTACTCTAATTCTCTGCCACTTTTTAAAGCTGACCAAGTTGTTTGGGTCTCCTGATGGTTCTAAGAATCCTGCAGAGGTATTTTGGGGAATCTGAGGCCTACTGTGTGTCTGAGGAACTAAATATCCTTTTACCTTTTCCTAACTTTGTTGATGAAAACAGGAAGGAAAACTTAGGAAAGGAGCTTAGGAAATAAAGGAGGCTCAGTAGAGAAAATTCTCAAGATGAATGGAATGACTAAGTGTTGCTAACACAATGGAGTTGGTATGAAAAAGATTATGAATCAGGATTACTTCAAAGTTACAGTAAGTATAGTCCAGAAATAGAGAAACTGTATCTATGGAGTAGTTGTTTTCCTTTAATTGACAAATTACTCACTTCTTTTAAGTTAATGTTTCCCTCTTTTCATTTCTGTATTTACCACATATGCCCTCTAGCTTTTCTATTTTAACACGTAGTAACATTTTGTAACTTCATTACATGGTAGTAATATTTAGTTGTTCCTCTTTAGCAAACACTGGGAAATATTAAACAAAATTAGACTTCACATTTCTGTGAATGCTAAAAATAGTGAAGAGGGAAGTTTACAATATGTACACATTAGTCGATCAAGAAGCTGAAGTTTCCCTCTTCTTTAATAGGTTTAAAAAATTTTAAATAAACTTTATATTTTAGATCAGTTTTAAGTTCATAGCACAATTGAGCAGAAATTACAGAGTTCTCATTCACCCCCTAATACCCTCCCCCAACACATGCACACACACACAGCCCTCCTTCTATCAATGTCCCCTATGACAGTGGCACATTTGTTACACAGTGAACCTACACTGACACATGTTAATCACCCAAAGTCCATAGTTTACCTTGGGGTTTACTATTGGTGTTGTACATTCTATGGTTTGGGCACATATAGAATGACATGTATATACCATTGCAGTGTCGTACAGAGTATTTTCACTGCCCTAAAAAACCCTCTGTGTTCTGCTATTCATTTCTCCTTCTTCTATACAATCCTAATAACCACTGACATTTTTACTGTCTCCATAGTTTTACCTTCTCCAGAATGTCATGTAGTTGGAACCATACAGTGTAGTATAGCCTGTTCAGATTGACTTCTTTCACTTAGTAAAGGTTGACTTTTCTTAAAAAAATTTATTGTTGTTCAATTACATCTGTCCCCATTTTTCCCCCATTGCTGCTCTTCCCTGCCTTGCCCCCTCCCCCTCCCACATTCAATCCTCCCCCACCCCCATTGTCTTTGTCCATGGATCTTTTCTACATGTTCCTTGACTTGAGTTTTTAAATCAGCAAAGGAGTCTCCTCATATCAAGCTCTTGTCTTTGTACTTTGCCTCTAAAACTTGATCTGATTGCCTTCTTCTGCCCTCTGATGGCTGGACACTCACACCCACTTCACTCTGAGAGTCTCTGGAACATTAGCTCAAGAGTACTGAAATGGCACAACTTTATTTCTTTAATTATTAAAGCACAATGGAACATTCTTAATAAAACACACTCTTGCCATTTAAGAATGATAAATATCTTACAAAAATAATTCCATGTAACATGCAAAAGAGCCTGTATTGAAAAACACTACCTGTTCTCTAGACTCATATAGTTAGAAAATATTTTATTAAGACAATTATACCTAAAAATACTACCATGAAATTTTTATTTTCTTAGATCTTGACTTCAAAGATTCAAAGTAGTTCTCCACCATGATAATGGCCA
This sequence comes from Trachops cirrhosus, assembly GCA_028533065.1. NCBI lineage: Eukaryota > Metazoa > Chordata > Mammalia > Chiroptera > Phyllostomidae > Trachops > Trachops cirrhosus. The sequence continues at coordinate 91,464,848 of CM052539.1, forward strand.
TTACCCCAGATTATCTTAAGCATTCATAATTCAGGAGTAAAGCTGCCAAGGAGTTCAGAGCCTCTTTCTCCAGGTAGCTGAATCATTTAAATGGTGGTTCTCAGATAGGTAGAGATTGTGGAGCTCAAGATCATTATGGAGGTCCTTGGGGAGGACCATGAATTACATGTTACAATTAAAACAATAAGGTCAACAATGAAGATGGTGGTCATAATAATAGTTAACATTTATTGAGTACTTACCATGTGTCATTCACTTTGCTGATTGCCACATACAATCCTTACAAGGAGGTATATATTATACTGTGATTATCCCCATTTTACAGAGTAGTAAACTGAAGCTCAGAGAGGTTAAGTTAATTTGCACCAAGTAAAGGCAGATCCAGTTTTGTAAGGTCAGCTGAATAGGCACTAACTTAATTATGTGGCCCTGGTTGAATACACCATTTATTTTTTGGGGAACCTCATTTTCTTCATTTATAAGGGATGAGTCAGTGGTGCTTTTCTAAACTGAAATCCTATGTTTTTTTTATTATAATTGCTGCTCTTTCTAGACATTGAAATAATAGTTCCTACTTTCGCCTCCTCCATCACCACTTAAAAATTTTAAAAAACTAAATTTATTGGGGTAACATTGATTACTAGCAAGGAGCTGAGAACCTATGGCAGGCTGACCCTACCCAGCTTACACTACCCAGCCTACTAGCAGAAGCTCTTTGTTCTTTGCTTCATTTTATGTTGTTTTTGGGGTGTGGGTGACTCTGCCCAAAAACAGTGATCTTGACCTGAATGAGATATGAGCCAACTTGCATGCAAATCCTTTCATCCTTCTACAGACTTATCAAATCATCCCAAACTGATTCAGTGGATGAAGCAATGGGCCTTTGGGAAAAAGTTCTCTCCTTCTCCACCAATAGGCTTAGTATTAAGAGATCCGAAGGACTGAAGGACTACCCAGCAGAGTCCAAGCTGTACATCCAAGAGGCCATTTGGATTCAGATTCACTATGGGCAAAGCACATCACCTCTTCGCCTGTTTTCTGACAGTAAGATCAGGTGGCTGGGCTAGGTTTTCTATGAAGTTCATCTGTAACTTGTGTTTTATGATTTTATGTTTTATGTTCACCAGTCTTCTGGAATCTTTCTTTTCCCAACCATTGAAACTTTTCTTCTTCATAAGTTGTAGGAAAAAATGGCCAATTGTCTTGCAATATCCTCTTCCTGTTCTTAAAATTACTTAGGATGCTTGCCAACAAATCTTTTTTTTAATTAACAAACATAGTTCTTAAAGTCCTTTTAAAATAATATCATTAGATAATTAAGCATGGGTTTCTATCCTTTTACCTGTTTTATATTCTTTACATAATTAATGATCACCACCCACAATTTTTAAATAAATATGATGGAGAGAAGAAACAACTTTCAAGGCCTGTGTACTTCCCCCTCTTCACAGAGATGGTATTTTCCTTGATTCTCCTTTTAAAAAACTTTCCTATTTTCTTTCTTCTTTTTTCTTCTTGATCTTGTCTCTACCCATCTGTGTTACATCTTAACACAGCAGTACTTATCAAATGAAGTGGAATTTTCAAACCATAAGTTGCTTCTCTGTGCAGTTGCTTTAATACCTATTCATATTTCTTCATCAACCCACTGTGGATTTGCTGCAAACTTGTGGGAAGGACATGTGTTCTCACAACCATCATCCAGCCAAAGCTCTGGTCACCAGGTATAATCACTGTCCCCCTTTTCTCTCTAGATGTATTTTTTCTAGGCTCAGATCCTAACATTTACTTTGGGCTGATGGTTTTGCATTTTCAATTTCAGACTAGAAAAGAAAAGCATGTTTTAGCAAGAAAACATTTTAAACATACACATAAGAAAAAATATATATATATATAATACCCATGATCCAGCTTCACCATTATAACTTATGACATATCTTGTTTCAATTTTACTCCTTTTGTACACTTTTGAAGCAAATCTCAGGCATTTTGTCACTTAACCTGTTTCAGGATGTGAAGAAAGAAAATTTTACTTAAATAATCAACTATTATTTGGCTGGGTTTTAAATTTCAGCAAGGAAAACCACAATAATGTTTGACTTGTTGCTTCAGAAATAAAATTTGTCATATCTTGACATTAACTTGTTTTCTTTAATGTGGATTAACAGTTATACCCCAAAATTCAGAAATGGTGATTCTGACTTTTTATACAAGTGTTCTGATGAAAATTTTATTATAAAATTATAGAAACAAAATTATTTAGCAGTCTAAAAATGAGAAAGCATCTTACAATGTTTTGCCTTTCAAGTCATAATTAGAAGCAATGCTCTCAGTTTAACTAGAACTTGATTTTATGGACTATTTTTTCAACAGAATAAACCTAAGGCCACTGATACTCAGTTCTTCCATCTGTGGGAAAGTTAGGTGAGCTTGGGGACCTAACTTTCTTACAAATGCCAGATTTGTCAGATTTTGCATCTGACTTAGAAAGTTCCAGGCCCACACATCTATTTCTGACTCAGACTGGTCTGCAGTTGGAGACAGACAGTGGCTGGCCTTCTCCAACTTCTGCTGTTGCTGATACACATGAAAAGTACATCTGGGAGGAGCCTGGAAGAGGTGCAGGAAGGAAAGGGATGGTCTTCCACTGAAACTGCCAGGAGACCTGCCCTGGGGCTATGTCTGCAGTCAGGGGAAATTCTGAAGAAGGAAGGCTGAAGAAGGAGAACTCCGTTGGGCACCCCTACTCACTCAGATGTGGGAATTAAATTCATGGCTTTTAATAAGCTTCCTAGTAACAGCCAAGCCATTATATAGAACTCAAATTTACACACACACACACACACACACACGTATATGATCTTATGCATATGTTTAAAATGTTTTCTTGCTAAAACATGCTTTTGTTTTCTAGTCTGAAATTGAAAATGCAAATATATATACATATATGTACATATATGTGTGTGTATATATATATATATATATATATATGATTTCTGTCCAGCATTAGGATACAGCAATCTAATGCTGAATTTCTACTTCCTTAAAATGTTTGGACCGGAGCCAGACTATCACTTTAAACACCACATTGTCCCAAACAGGAAAATAAAGTTGGTTGCTTTCAATTGCCCACTCACCTCCACCTGGCTGAAACCTAGTGCTCTGCTCTCCTCCCCTGGCAGAGTCCCCTTACATCCCCATCCTCGAAATGCTTAGCAGCTCAGAATGCTCCTTGGAAACTTGGTTTCTCTTCGACTCCTCCCTCTCCCTCACTGAACCTCAAAGTGAATTTCTCTCTCCATCCCTTCTCTGAATGACCAACCGGAGCTCCTTCTCATGACTGTTCCAGTCCTATCCTTTATCCTTCTAATAGTTTTTTTCTTCATAGATTTAGCTAATGATTTATTATTTTCCTTTCAGTCTCACTCCTCTTTACTCCCCCATATGCTACTCTAGCCACTTTAAACCATCCCTTCCTAGTACTAGCAGGATTAAGCACACTAACTTTACCTACCAAGTCATCAAGGGCCCTCAACATTGCCTATTTGAATTTAGCCCTCCTGTTCCCTGTTACCTGCCTCCTCTACTGGCCCCTACTCACACACTTCCCTGCACCCACTGGTTTTACTATTTTTGCCTTCTTTTCAGAATGCCTTCTCCTCTGCTGATACTAATCCATTGCTACCCTCAAAATCATTTCTAAGTTTAGTAATTAATAATTTCAGTACTCATAACTGTATCTTGTTGTTACTTTAAAATTGTTTCTCAAGTTTTTATGTAAACCTGGCCATCTCAAATAAACTGGAAAGCCTTCCAGGACAATAATTATGTCTTTCATGCTACTATTTTCAATAAGACTCACCCATGATTGGGTAAGGGTTCTGTGCATAAAAATATTAACTGAAAGAAAGAACACATTTTCTGGATTGTGCACCATGACAAGGACCTTTTCCTTCTGATTGTTCAGTCACGTCACTGTTTGACAATACAGGTGCAGGTTTCAAGTGAAGCAAGAATATTGATGTGTGTGTGTGTGTGTGTGTGTGTGTGTGTGTGTATGGATGAAAAGGGCTTGGAGGGAGGAATGGAATAAAAGTATGTGTACCTAACTGACTAAAAAACATTCCAGCATCAAATTAAATTAATTTTGGAATTAGTTGTAAAGATAAAATTGAAATGTCCAGCAGTAGGATAATATTTTGCAGCTATTAAATATAATAATTATGAAAGCTACATAGAAACATGGAAAAATAAGAGCATTCTGTGTGAAAAAGACTAGCATGAAATATACCAAAGTGATCATGGTAATTATATCAAAATGATTCAATTATTACATCCTTCAGCCTTCTCCCTATCTTCTCATCTGTCTAAATGTTTTCTAATTAAAAGAGTATATTAAAAATAATATAATATTTTTAAATAAGATAAAAAGTCAATAGCTAATAGTTACATGCTAAGATAAAATTAACCTTTGGCAAAACTGTTAATTATGATTAGGTGATCCATATACATATGTCCTTAGCCAACTACTTTTCCTTTAGTATTAGTCCCCTCTCTGTTTTGCCTTTCTCCTGCCCCAATCTTCTCTAATGACAATACAGGTGCAGGAAACTTGTCCAGAACTTGATTCTGGGCTTTTTAAAAACTTTCATAGGGTAACTTGAGTAAAACTTATCTGTCATTACCTCTTGCTCAGACAATCAAGTATTCCTAAATAATGTCAGTCCTAAATAACAACAAGTTAACATGAAGCTTCTATTGATGAACATACATCTAGAGATAATGACACAAATACTTTGGTTTATTCAACCTGTTCAAGTCCATTCATTCATTTATTCAGCTCTGTCCTCATTAAGGGTTTTGGTGATGATACAGAAGGCACGCTTATCCTGTTTGTCAATGATTTGAAGCAGAAGATACAGGAAATGCACTAAATGGCAGAATTGGAGAGCAGAAAGATGTCAACATGCCAGCAAGATGGACTAAGTCAAAAAAGAAGTTAAATAAGAGTGTGTATAAGGGTCTGTGGTTTGAATTGTCCAAGCTAGGGCTATGCAAGTACAGCCAGATCACAGCCCTTGTGAAAAAGCGCCAGGGGTGTTACCCAGAGTAAGTTCTCCTAAGAGTGCAGGGACTGAATTAGACAACAGGAAAGTCCCCTTTGAGCTTAGGTTGCAGTAACATAAGTATTATAACTATGTCACAGCCCCTGGGGAGTATCAAGAGATACAGGGATATAACTATCAGTCCTGAGATGGGACACACAGACTCAAAAGGAAGTTGAAACCCTGCACAAATCAAAATGAGATAAGTAGCAGCAGCACTAGTCTATGTGAGGAGCAGGTAGTCAGAAACAGAATGGGGCTTATGGAGCCAAAAGGAGATGGCCCCTAAGGAACTCTATCAGTAGAACTAGCAACCTAAGGTTTATGAGTATGTTCTTCTTAGACCAAGGAGCCTGAACTGTCAAGTGGATATGTACTGTGAGGTGTTTTTTCATAACAAAGCAGGGTTTTATAAGATCATTTGGTTCTTGTGGCCAACCATGCATATTTATGCTATGTAGTGTGTAGCCACAGAATGTATTTTTTTCTTTGGTCTGGAGCTACCTAGCCCATGTGGGGATGAGATTCCTGATTGAGCCCCAGCAACTGCAAGCTGAGCCTGCTCCACCCTTGGTCAGCAACAGAAAGATGAGGGCCTGGGTTTCCTTCTGTCTCCCACCCTGATGCTTTCACGCTGTTTTTTAGTCTTGGACTTTAAAGCTGTTGGCGTGCCTCTGAATAGGGACTAGAAAGAATCCTCAAGAGAATGTTTATACCTGATAACAAGAGAGAGTGTCTGGTTTTGCAGGAGATGAAATGTTCTTTTGTATTTGAGCAGGAAGTAAGCAGATAGTCCACTTCAATAGCTTTTTATACCCACCAGGTGTGTTGAAATTGATCTTTTCCATCACTATTATCTATAAAACCTCTTCCTTAGTGATTTAGTTGGGGAGTACTGTAGCCCATTCTCATTCAAATATTATCTCTCTTTGGGGGAAGAGCTGAGAGCCATACCTTTATTTCTCATCATTTTAGCTTAGACAGTCATTTATCTCAATGCTAAAATTCATCTAAGCATAAAATGAGATCATGAACAAAGCCTTGTGACAACTTGTAGCATCCTGAATTCTTCGTGAGGAAGCTAATGTGACTAACAAAAGAAGAGAGGGTAAAGAAATTGCTGGCTCTCATTGAAAGCCTGCAACTTTTCCAAAGAATAGTTGGGGAATTTGTGGAGGACCACTCAATGCAGAATGATTTGGGTGTAAAGAAAGTGAGACTCAACCATGACTCTTAACCTTCAATAAGTAAGCAATATATTAGCATTGCTGACCAAACAACATCTTCGATTCGGAAGGCTGTTAAAGCTGTCCTGGATTTACAAAGAAAGTCCACACAGATTCATTTCTGACAGCTGCTATTTCAAGTGTTGTCTCCCTGCGTGTTTAAAAAAAATCAAATCGCTTTGAAAAGTTGTATTAAACTTTGGTAGGTCGTCCTAAGGACCACTTTCCCCCAGAGTCAGCTAAGTGTCTTTCCTGAGTCCTCGGGACAGACCACTTCTTCTTTGTTCCCGTGGTAAACCCAAGCCAGCCCAGCCCTATGACCTTAGCACTGTGTGGTCCCGGTCCCTTTGCGGATCCTAAACCCCTTAGAAGACGGAGATGAGCCCTTCCCATCACAGTGTCTTTGGCTCGAACACAATGCCTGGTCCCTGTGAAGTGGCTGAAGGGCAATGCTGACGACCTGCCTTTGGGAGAAAGTAGAAAGTGACAAATAGCTCTAAAATTTGGCTCTCCGGGCGTGTTCCAGACCGTGACCTGGGCTGGGAGACCAGTTGCAAGAAGGATCCGCTATCAGCTTCCAGGCCAGCGATCTGTGTTTACCAACTGTACACTGAGTGAGCCTGTGGTTTGGGAGGAAGCAGGCTTGGGGGAATGTGGTGAGGAGCACTGGGAAAGGATGGTGAAGCCAGCGGGCACGCAATGGCTGCGCGCTGTCCCGCTTCCTTTTGAACCAAGAGGGACTGTGGCTCAGTAGCCCCGGCGCCAGGTGCTCCGACAAGCGTTTCCTGCGTCGGTCGGCTGGTGGCAGAGACTTGTGCTTGCTCACCCGCCCAGAGGCGTGGCAAACTCGGGTTGCCCAACTTTCCCAGGCGGGGTGGTAATCCCAGCCTTCAGGAGGTGTCACCGGCACGGTTCAGGAGCAATCACCGTTCCTTTTATCAGGTCCATCTGGCAGGTTCCAGAAGAGCTATTTTCCAAAGCGGCGGTTTACGGGGACAAGGTGGGACTGCTCCGTGCAGCCTAGGACGCTTTCAGCCTTTGTGGCAATGGAGACGAAATTGAGGAACAACGTGGAATCAGTGCCGTAGCAAATGACCTAGTGCCTCCAGTTAATTTCACAGCGTTTTTTTCGAAGAGCAGAAAAGTCACTCACTCATCTTGAGTAGCTAGCTGCTATCAGAAGGTTTTTTTTTTTTCTTTTCCGAGAATTTAGGAAATAAAGTTCAAGTGCCCGGCCCTTACAAGTTGCAGGAGCAGTTTCACACATCACTTTTGAAAAAGGTATCTTGATGCTATTTCTTGTTTTGCTTCTAGGAAGCAGCTTAGGACAGGACTTGAGCGGGTGCATCTGCGGCCCAAAAAGACACAGACGCACTGCACTCTCTAGGGACCGGAGAGGGTCCACTGTCTTCCCGAAGGTGCCAGGCAAGCGTCCAGTGCTCTCGGGTTCTCCCGGTCTAGTGTGAGGTGCCGAAGGTTTCCGGAGCCTTCCGATGCCTGGGGACAGTCTGGGGGTTCGCGTGTGGAGGTGTGGCAGGACAAGAAGGGAAGAGCAAGGAAGGGGAGGGAGCCGGTCTGAGCCTCACTCTCTGGTGCCAATGACACCGCGACCAGCTTCCCGGGGATCGGACTTTCCGCCCCGGAGGTGGGCGGTGGAGCTCCATTCCTGTGCCCTTACCAGCTTCTGGCGGCCCCCAGGGCTGAGTAAGCCGGACGGAAGGAGCCTGCCAAGATTTCCAGAGCTCTGAAGACAGTAGGGCACGCAGACTAGAGGGTCCGGAACGAGGACCCAGAACCTGCCCCAGCCGTGCTCCTGAGCCAAGCCGTCAGCGCCTCCCCATGCGCGCGCTCGGCCCTGTTCCCCCACGCTCGGCGGCCCCCGCCCCTCTCCGCAGCGGTAAGGAATCAGGTCCCGGAGGAAGAGGGTAGGTGGGGAGGCGGATAAAGGGTGGGGGACCCCTTGACGTCACTGGAAGGAGGTACCGGGGTAGGAAGTGGGCTGGGGAAAGGTTATAAATGGCCCCCGCCCTCGACTCCTCTTCATCGAGGTCCGCTAGAGGCTTGGAGCGCGCCGGGCAGACACTTCTCGCGACTCTTTCCCGGCGGCAGCGGCGGCAGCCACGAGCCGGCTCTGGGACTGAAGCGTAGCGGACAAGGACGCTGGGCTGCGAGGATTACCCGTCAAGTGGCTGCCTGCCTGGCTGGAGCCTCGGAGAGGGGCGCTCGAGACGCGGGGCCGGAGTGCGCGGTCGGGCGGCGGCGGAGTGGGTGAAGACAAGCTCCGGCGGCTGGGTCGGTCGCCCGCCAGAAGCGCGGGCACCAGGCAAGCAGGCCGCGTCGCGCTCACCATGGTCAACTGCTGGGACACCGGAGTCCTGCTGTTTGCGCTGCTCGGCGGTCTGCTTCTCTCAGGTGAGGCGCGGCCGGTGTCGCGATTAGCAGGCAGGGGGCACACCTGGGGGGCCGAGGGCACGAGGGCACGCGGGGGAAGCGAGCCTCGGTAGGAACCTGGGACCCGAGTCTCACTGCGCACGCCGGGGGTCGTGGCGCCTCTCTCCTCCACCGCGCGGTCAAGGCTCGCCTCGGAGAGCAACTGCCGGGACCCGAGGGCATCGCTACCCTGGATGGCACTGGAGCTGCTCCTTGGCCGCTGGAGTCGCTCATCCTCCCTGCCTGGATCGGGGCTCTGGGAGCGCCGCGCACTCATACCCCCAAGGCGGCCAGTACGCAGGACCCTCTAGGGCCCGCGCCGCGGCTCCCAGAACGCCCGCGAGGCCGCCCGGGGGTTGGGCTAAAGCCCGACGGTGGCGATGTTGGGGACGGGCCACGACGTCTCGCCTCGATAGGAAAGGAGCAGAGCCCTTTCGGAGGCGGTGGTGTGCTTGCTGGGAGCAGACAGATCCGCGGAGATGGGAAGAGCTGGTACCCTTTAACCCACTTGGAGCCTCCGAGCCCGACTATCCACGGAACGTTCTACAAGCGTCCACTCCTCCCGCCGGTCGCGGACCACGGGGCCGGAGCGCGCTGCGCACAGCCACCCGGACTGGTGGGACTCTTTCCGCCAGTCCAGCCCAAGTCCACTCAGGTCGGCTACTTGAGTGAACGCGACCGACGAGGGCAGTCCAGAACCCAAATACCGTTAAGTTTCGGAATTGCAAGCCTAGCCTTTAAATTCCAAGAAAAGAAAGGGCGGACCATTTGGACCAAAAGATGCGGTTTGAGCAACCGGTGAGATCCACCCCTTTGCCGGGTGTTAGGAAAACTGACGGTCCAAGCGTCGGGGCCAGGAGGTCACGCCACTGTCAGGGTGGAGACCGCCCCAGCCAGGTGTCAGAGCCTGAGGGGATTGGGTCGAGAGTCTGAGCAGTGGGGCCGAGAGGCCGAGCCCTTGGTTCAGTCCCTCCGGGCAAAAGACAGTAACATCAAATAAGTGACAGCAATCATTCAAGTAAAGTCAGTAGAGTTGAGCTAATTTTTAAAAAATGCTTGTTGAACCCCAAAGGCAGTAACAGTTAAATATTCCTTCTAAGTGGGAAGACTAATTAGACAGTCGGTTTTTAAATAACAAGCCAATAGTTCCAATTAGATTGGTGAAACCGTTGACCCAAGAGGCAAGGCGCAGTAATAATGTCTGAGAACCTCGCTGTAACTTGGAAAAAGTTGCCAAATAACTATGAATTTGAAATATTGCTGTTCTAATTCAAAAACATTTTTTTTAGTTTTGAAAAGTCATTTATTTTGAAGCAATTGTTTGCAGCATCGAAATAACTTGGTGAAGTGCATCTGTCTATTATGTAAAGGTAAATCTAGGTAAATCATTGTGAGTCCAAAAATTGGAGGGAAAAGAGTATGTTGTATTGGATTTTCTGCTTCACACAGATGTATCTTTGCCTTTGTTTCGAAACTGGTTGACTAGTGAAGTACAGTTCTCTTCCTGATCAGGGGCCACTGAGGTCGGTGAAGGTTTTCAGAAACCTGTGAGATCCCCTTGTGATTTCTCTTAGATTTGATTTTGCTTAAATGAGGCAAGAATCTTGGAACTCTTTTGTGATTAAAAAATTTACATATGTAGAGGGGTTCTCACCCCTGGTTTAAGGGCATTCTGTCAGCCTTTGGGGTTTGTTTTTGCGAAGTCTGCCTGCCCAGACCATAGGCTTCTCTGTCTGCAGCAGAACAGTGCTTTTTGAACCACATCAGAACTTTCCAACTGACCTGAAGGGCTGCAGCTGTGGGGAGAGGGTCCCGAAAGGGACCAAGTTTCTGACCGGTGTATTTATCAGGAGTGCATCACCGGCCCGGTCTGCACTCCTTCAGGTACTCTAGATCCTTTTATACTTACCAGTTAGTATCCTGTTTGTGAGCGATGTGCACGAGCACCTGGAGGGATGAAATAACCAGAGGTTTGGCAGTACAAAAAGGTAATGTATTTCCCCCCAGCGAGTGTATTTACCTTCTTCCAAATATCCTGGGAAATAAAAAGATGCCAATAATTCAGATATTTTCAAGTCCTCAGTATTGCAATGTCTTTTTCTTAAAAGGGATACCAATCCTCCTTTAACTCCACTCAAAGTCTCCTTTTCTTACTCTTAAGTCACCACACCCTTGATTAAAGTCACAGACCATTTTTTCTGGCCCCATTTTTCTTGAGTTTTTGAGCAGCTAACATTTACAATTTGCTGTAACTAACTGGAAATTCTTCCCCCGGGAATTTTGTGAGGGAAGTCTACCTTAATAACAAAGTTAAATCAAAATGTACATGCAAATAATACACATTTCCAAACTGAATGTAATAAGTCTCATAATAAAGCTAATTTGACATAACAATTTTGGTTGTTTCCCTAAGGTTTGTGCAGTTGCTCCTTTTTTGTTGTATTTTTCTGAATTGCATATTGAAATATTAATTATTTACACCACATTTGGCAATTCACTTAGTTTTCCAACTGATAGATCATGTTGCAGGTGAATTGTAGATAGTCACCTACTCTAGTTCTTGAATATTTTTACCTTATTTGTTTATTATTACTTGAAATCTTTCTTTCTCTGTTGAAAATTCTATAACAGGCTATCCAGTTTCTTTTCTAGTGAAATCTAAGTGGCTTTTCTGTTTTCATATGTAAAATTTGGAAGTTAGAATAGATGATTATTTCTAAGACCCTTTTCTAACTCTAAAATTCAATGAATGATTCCAAGAAATAGGCTGAACACAATGTGTCTTTTTCTTCTTCCCTTACTTACATTTGCATATAGGATGGATAGTAAACCCTGTGATGCCAGAGCTGAGGCTAGAAGGATGAACAGGGTTTTCCCTGTTATCAGTAATCACACTGTATTTTCTTTTCCCTAGAGAATGCACCTGACCAACCGATTAACTTGGTCTTTAGTGGGTTGCAAGAGCTAAGCTATTAGAGTCTGCCCAAACCAGTAATAATCATTATCTTGGGCTTTCTGTTTTTTTCTAGCAGAATGTGTAACTCTAGAAAGTAGGCTTTACTTTAGAACTCTAGTTACATTGTCTGTTCTAAGGATGCCAGTCATTTTAAACCATATGCATTTCTTTTTATTATAATTATTAATGCTCACTTTATTCTAAAAGAAGTTTAGAATTCAATGAGGATACTAAGCCTCTATTTTATATGACTTTTTAGAACAAACCAAATAATCACTTTGTTCTTCTTACCAAAAACTATTGAGACATTCTAAATCTACTTTGAATATACAGACTATAGAAGTTGAAAATGGTATGTTGTAAAAAAAATGGTTTTCTGTTGACCAAAAAATGGCATATCTTTGAGGAAGGTTATCCCGCCTATTGCAAAGTTATGGATGGTATTTACTCTGCCTCGGGAAGTTCTGCAAAGTAAGAACAAATAACAGAGCAGTAGCTTCTGTGGTGTTGCTTTAAGGTGAGATTGGAATGTGAATGGGCATAGGAATGGAGAGAAAATGAGGGAAGCTCTCTTGGCACTTGGGTATGAAATGTAAAGCTTGCAGGAGTTAGATTCTTGGTTCAGTTGGGTCAGGAGTTAGTTGGATATCAAATACATGCTATAACTTTTCAGAATATGTACTTTGTCATTGTGGATAGGGGAGAAAGGACATCTGAAATAACACCCAGCATCATATATATATTTATATATATATATATAGTAAAATATATTATTAGGAATGGTTCAAAGCATCTGTTGTATGGGTTTAACTAATTTATTAAAATGAAAGAATCCATTCTGTCCCATTGGCCTTAGCATGCTGGTGAGCTGGTTTGAAAAGACAAGATCTCCTGACACATGTTTTTCAGTATTATTGGTGGTTACACAGACACTTGGGTGCTTGAAAAGTGTATGCTGCTGATTAAATTACTGGATTCTATACCAGACTGAGGGAGGGCAAGGAAATGGGAGGAATGGGGTAATTGAGGGAGGACTTGAAAGGAAAGTCTCTGGCTTAGCATCTGGGACTACAGGGGGGTTTCATTAAGGAAATGGTTCCATTGAGTCTGCTGGAGATAGTGGACTAGATTTCCTGCATTGCTGCTGGGGCGGATGTGGGGGGATGTCAAGAATTCCTGGGGATTTCCCATCAGTCTTGGTGAAGCCATTTCTGATTATTGCTCCTCTCCTTGATGTTTTTGAGAGATTTGATCTTGTTTCATAAACACATACATTGGGAGAGTGGGATAGATAGAACCTCATAGATGGAATCTACTCACTTCAGAGAGAAGAAAATCCACCAGGAGCAGCTGAGTGATTTTTTTTTTCAACAGCTGGCTAATGGCAGATGCAGGCACAGAATCCAGTTCATACTACAGATAACATTTCTTCTTCATTTTGTTTTCCCTCTACCCTAGGCAGAGAAGAGGTATTCAAATATTTGCTGAATGAAATTATTACCATGCTAAACAAGGTCAACAGCTGGCTAATGGCAGATGCAGGAACAGAACCCAATGTTCGTACTGCAGATAACATTTCATCTTCATTTTTATATTTCATCTACCCCAGGCAGAGTAGAGGTATTCAAATATTTGTTGAATAAAGTTATTACAGTACTAAAATTTCTCTTTAAAACCTAGCATTGTTTTTAATATGAAATATTCATCAATTTTTTAAAAAGCCCATAGAGGTTTGAATTAAGAATACCCGAATTATGGTTAACCAGTAGTACACTGAGAGATGTGGTCCAAAGGTTAATTTTCCTTGTGGTCAGTGCTATACAAACTCTACTCCAACCAAAGGAATTACTTGCCCTTTTTTTTTTTTAGACGATCCTTGCATGTTCATTGCTCCATGTTCATGCCATTTTGTCTGCTAGATTCTTTTTCTCCCCGTGTCTCTCCTCCTCCCCTTGCCTTCAAATTCCAGCTCAGAAACCATCTCCATGTGCACCTCATTATAGCCCCAGACAGAATGAATGGTTTCTCCTGCTCCTGTATGTACTCTCCTATACATAGCCCCTCCCTGTGCCCCTCTTCCAGTTCCCACCTGCCATTGTTAGCATTCTACTTACATGGCTGTGCCCTCACCCTTTGAGGAGGAGAGACCCTGTTTTAACTGTCCTTGGGTTCCTGGCACCTAGTGTGATGCCTGGCATGGAGGTTCTCAGGAAGTGTTGGAATGAGTGAGTGAGTGAATGAATGATGTAACCATACTATCATTTCAAAAAAGAAGTCTGTCAGGGCCAGATATGAATTTATTTCAGTAGATGAATGTGCTTCTGCCTATCCATTTGGCCTCAGTTACAGTGGATTCTTTAGAGGGACTATTTTTAATAAATAATGCTTATCCTCAATAGTGAGTGACTAAGATATAGGAAATCAGCTATGAACTTCAACTCCCTGAGATACTTATCTTCTGTAATCCCTTCTTTTTTTTGTCACACTTCACTGGGACCTATGAAACCCCCCAAAGCTGGGTTTCAGTCTGTGCAGAAGTTCTGTCTTAGCCTATATTGGTGAGATGCCAAACACTTAGCTTTACTCTGCAGTGTCTTACCCAATTTTTAGAGACAAGAGTGCTCTTAGATTTTATGCTTTGACTTACTCATCCTCTCATAGACTCAACCCTGAGTCGTTGGGCTTTGATGCAGCACTTGAAGAATAGAGACCTGTCCACACTTAGCATCAATGCTCTGCTTTAATAGCAGCCTTTGATTTTAAGTCAGTAGACCAGGCTAGTCTGACTGATTTCCTCTTTCCTTAGGATGAGTTCTTCTCAACCATTCATGCAAACAGGCTCCTGGCAGGATCATCCTACTAGGTAGATGTGAAACGTGGATCTGAAAAATCTGAATCCTATGGTTGGGGCTCAGGTTGGTGCCTCCTGTCTCCCACTCCCCCACCAGCCCCACACTTACACGTGTCTACAACATACTCTAAAACATGCTTCTCAAAGTGTGGTCTATGGTCCAGCATCTGCTGAGAACTTAATGAATTAGAGCCTATATTTTAATAAAGTCCCCAGATGTTTTGTTTGCTCATTAAAAATTGAGAAGCACTTAGCCAAGACATGGGAACAACCTTAGTGATCTTTGATAGATGATTGGATAAAGAAGACAAGGTCCACATACACAATAGAATACTGCTCCGCCTTAAGAAAAGATGAAATACTGCCAACAACATGGATAGATTTTGAGAATATCATGCTTAGTGAAATGCGTCAATGGAAAATGTCAAAAACCATATGATTTCCCTCATGTATGGGATATAAAACAGAAAGCAACAAATGAACAAACAAGAAAAACAAACAAAAACTCACACAAACAACAGTACCATGGTTACCAGAGGGAAAAAAGGGTAGGGGAGCAGAAAAGGGTAGAAGGGGTCAAATACATGGTGACAGAAAAAGACTTGACTTTTGTTGGTGAGCACACAATGCAACATAGAGATCATGTATTATAAAACTATATACTTGAAATCTATGTAATTTTGTTAACCAATGTCACCACAAAAAAATTTAGTAATTTTTTAAAATTGAGAAGCACTAAGGGATTTTTAGCTCTGATGTCAAGGTCTAAATCCTCTTCACCAGTATCATCTGATGATCATTGACCTGTGTGACCAACAGACTAGACCTGGGTCAGCCAGGAGCCCCTTCTGGCTCCCAACATTGTTCTTGTGCCCTGCCTTCTGCTAGGGCACCTGAGTCCTACTTCTGGACTCTTTTTACAAAACCTTAGACTTAGCTTGTACTTGTAATCAAAACAAATCTGTCTGATCTTGAAGGTACCATGGTTAATCAAATCCTGGGTGCAAGATTAAGGCTTTACAAAATACGGACTTGGTATAAAATAGTAAAAATGAAATTAAATAGGTTTTAGCCATAAATAAAAGTTCTATATAAGACATTTGCTTCCAAAACAAAATTACTTGGTAGTAAAAACTAGCCAGTGACTCCTCCAGAATCTTTGTTGTCAAGGGGCATTGCTGTCTGATGGTGTCGTGCTGTAGTCGATAACAAACTTTTTGTGCTTCTTTTTGGCTTGAAATTTCATGTGTTTGTCACTTGCATTCTTCCTTGTCTTATTATTACAAATCTTGGAAAATGCTTTTATCTTTTCACAGATCCCTGTGCTCATGTATATTTTTCGCAGCTTAGCCTTCCATTTTTCTACTTAAAAGGTGGAGGATGAATAGATTTCCTTTCAAGCCACCCATCATGTGGTTTACACAAGCCAAGCTATAACAATGATCAGATTCTTTTGTTAAAAGAGGCCTGAAGTGAAACTTATATAAATAAAAAGCCTTGGCTTTCATTATATAAAAATATGAAACCACTTAAACTCAAGGCCACCTTTAACAAAACCCTGATTAGTAACTGGTCTGCCCATTTGGGTCTATAAAACCCTTTTCTTCTTATCTAGGTCCATGGTCTCCAGTCTGGCCCTACATTAGAGTCATCTGGAGAGGGGTTTTATTTGTTTGTTTGTTTGTCTGCTTGTTTTTTAAAAAGTTCTTCTTGTCCTGCCGCACTCCTGACCAATTTAATCACAATTGGTCAAGTGGGACCAAAACATCAGTGATTTTAAAGCTCCCAGGCGATTTCAGTGGATGGCTGAGGTTAAGAAACTCCTATTTTATCAAGCATCTGAATTACTGGGCAAACTTTGCTACACTAGAGTGCTGGGCCCCACCCCAGAGTTTCTGATTCAGTGGGTCCGGGGTGGGGCCAAGAATTAGCCTAACAACTTCCCAAGTAGTGCTGATGCACCTGCTCCAGAGACCACACTTTGGGATCCCCTGCCTTAGGGCTGCTTGGGAGAGACCTGCCCTGTGCCAATCTGTAAAATGCACTGAACCATCACTAGACCTATAACAAGGTGGAGGAAACTGTATTTACAAGAATTCCTGCCAGGAAAAGTGTGTGTTAGTGGTGTGTTGAAGGGATACGAGGATAAAGTGCTCAGGACATGCTGTCAGTAGATGTGGTAGAATTGCTTTCTAGGGAAAGCGGGTCTGTACTGCCCAGTGGGGTGTGTGAGTTAGGAGCCAGAAGTGAATTGCTGGTCTAGACCATAGTCCTTCCCTACTTTTACACCACAGAGCATTCAGCCTTCCCTTTTTATAAATACTGGAAAACATTTATAGGGTTTTTTTTTGAAAGGTCCATATATTGACCTGTCCCAGGCACCCACATGCCTTGGTCCAGCCCTGTCTCCCTCCACAGCACAGTGCTGTCTGAAGCCTCACGGTGCTTTGACTCTATTTGAGCCTCTGTATTCATATTTCCTTTGCTGGAATTTTTCTCCTGGCTTGGGTGGCTGAATTCTACCTGTTGGACCAGTGTGGTTCTGCTGGCTTTTGTGATGTGCCAGAGGCCTATCTCCATTGGGTGAGAAAAGTCACTGCCTGGTCAGAGACAAAGCTAGGCTGCCTCTGTGCAGAACCATGGCGCTGGGACACTTTTTGTGAATCACGGAGCATTCAAGCTGCTTCTCCTTCCCTGTGAGCATCTGGGGTCACTATAGGGCATTGAAGGCCTCATATTGTGTGAGTCCCATGTGGACACTTATATTTTCAAATATGGAAAAAGCATATGCATTATGCACTACTGAATCACTGTTTCTGCAGGGCTCAGTCGTGGCAATATTTGTGTCTGTCATCTATTGCTACTCAACAGATTGCTCCCAAACTCAACTGCCTAAAAGAAGAATTTACTCTTTCAAATGAGTCTGCGGTTTAGAAATTTGGGTGGTTTTTCTTCTGGTCTCACCCAAGTCACTCATGCAGCTGTAGTCACCTGGCATTTCAACTGGGGACTTGATGCGTGCTGTCACTGGGCCTCCCTCCACATGCAGTCTTTTGCCTACATGGAGGCAGGAGCAGTCCAAGAGGGCAATGGTGGAAGCCTCATGGCCTCTTAAGGCCTGGCCTTTGGAACCATTACCACACCCCTCCTGCCACATTTGATTGGTCCTAACCCAGAGTTAAGGATTGGGGAAATAGGTTCCTCTCTTGATGGGGGGAACGGTACAATATTGTGGCCATGTTTAATACACCACTGTTTGGTACTTAGCCCTTTCTTTTCCATCAGATATTAGGTTGGAATTTGGCCAAGATATTAATAGTGAAAATACCTTGGCCCTTCTACATAGAACCTTTGAGTGAGACAATTGGTCTAATGGAAAAAGCTTCCCATTCAGAGATCTTTTGATTAGGGTCCATGCCAAGTTGGAGCTGCTGGCCTCTTATGAATACCATGACACCAGCAGAGGAGGACCCCTGACCCTCAGATTCTGAGTATAGACATATCTTGGGGTTTATATCATAGGACCTCTGGTTGAGCACTTTCTCCTGGAGAATGTGGTGAGGCTGCATGCTTTGGGGGAGAAAGAAGGGAGGTAACTAACCTCTGCAGATTGTCAGGCACTTAGATTTACATTTGTTACCTTACTCAATCCCAAGAGGTAGCACAGTACTCTTCAGTGTGAAAAAACTGAGGCTGAGGTCAATTAAATACTTTTCCTAGATCACAGAAGTGGTAAGTAAGGCTGAAATTGTTTCAGTCTCATTGAGTCAGACTCCAAACCTCACTGTTCTCACCCCACATTCCAGCCTAAGTGAAAAGGGGAGAAAGAAATGATCATGGATGAGAGCATGCTGGTTTTCCCTTCATTCCAAACCATTCTGTCCTTGGAGTTTTGTCATCTCCAAAGAATGTGAGAAGCACTGTTACTCCAGCTTAAAGTGGCCTTGGGAGATTCCACTTCTGCTTGTGGCAGATACCAGTAGTCTCCATGAAAACAATATTAACCATGTGGATTTTCCTATGGGGGCATTCAAGGACCATCCCAAAACTCATGTCAAAAAGGATCTCCAAAGGCATTAAGAACATGATTTGATATGGCCTTCCACACTGCTCTCCTATAAGTGACTTGAAACTCAAGCAGAGGGACAGAAGGCCAGGCAGTGCTTTGATTCTGAAAAAGGCCTTATCACACAGGTCCTCTGAAAAGCTGGGCTGCCTGCTGCCAGATTACTTCCAGGAGGCCAGTGTCTACTGCACCTTTTAGATCTCCAAAAGACTTGGAGCTTTTCTCAGTGGAACTGGAGTACAGGGAAGGACCCTAAAGTGTTGTTTGACCCTGAAGGCAGTTGCTACCTGGATTGGGGCAGGAGCAGACTAAACATGACTCCAGGGGAAGGTGGAGAAATGCATGGAACCAACCAACATGGAGCAAACATCTCCTGGGCAGTGCACTTTGTTTTAATTCTCACCCGCCGACATGCTCATTGATGTTAGGGAGAGGGGAAGAGAGAGGGAGGGAGAGAAGCATCGATGCGAGAGAATAACATTTCACAAGCCCTGACTGCGGACGGACCCTGCAACCCAGGCATGTGCCTTGACCTGGAATTGAACCTGTGACATTTTGGATTATTGTATGATGCTCCAACCAACTGAGTCACACGGCCAGGCCATGAGCATGTGCACTTTTAACTTTGCTTTCCTAGCACTGAAACCTGGAAGCTAGGGAAACTTGATTTGTGAATGGCCACACTCTTAATGTAGTGATCAGACTAGGATTCAAATCTAGGTCTTTTTGATTTTAAAATCAGTGCCCTTTCTACCAATATTTATCCCAACATACATTGAATGTTAAAATCTATGAATTAAAGAAAATCACCTTGGTTTTCAGGGTTTAGAATAACAAGCTGTTGTGTCTGAGAAAAAGACAGCTAACTGTTCCAACATTTGCCTGGAGGTGTTCCTTTCTGTCTGGAATGGCCACAACCACAGCCTCCATCTCTCCGTTTGATTGGCAGCTCTTGTACTATTTTCAGAAATGGAAACCATCCTTTGGACCCTGTTGTTGCTCCTTGGGTCTCTTGCTCTTCCTCAGATTATTCCTTTCAGGTAGTCAAACCTGCAAGCAGTGAAGAGAAAAAAGCATTTTACTTATTTCTTGGTTTATTACTTGAAGAGGGACACTTTTCGATACCAGGATATAGCCACGTTTATCCACTCTGCAAAAAATCGTATCCTGCCACCTATTAAGGAGGCTTTTCTTTTCTTCTTTCTTTCCAAGGGAACAGTGGAGAGTGATCAAATAGATATATGCTTTGAATGAAATTATAAAGAGTGAGATATATACTGTTTGATTTTAATGTTTGTTTTCTTTTTCTAAGTTGGCATTAGAGAAACCAAAAATATATGTAAACAAATGGAAAGGCAGGGATCTATTAGAGGGGATTGCAAACAAACAATGTTAAAAGGCTATGTAAACCCTTGTTACAGCATTTCGACTATGATTAATCGTATTGTTTTCATTTTGGAAAATACGGTTTAAGTCTCCTTTCTACTTAATGTCTACTGCTGGATCAGATTTTTGTTCTCTGTTGTTATTTGTAAATGTTTTTAGCTCTGAAATCTTCTGCATAGGGAATTCTGATAAAACTAGAGGGAAAAAACCCATGGGGATTGAGTAATTCCCCTATTGATTATAAATTCTTATTATTCTTTATTATTGCCCTAAAATGGACTTTGTGGACTTATAGCTTCTTGAGTGCTAGGGGATATCTGACACACGTCATTGATGCACAGACGAAAAGTGCTCCTGCCACGCACCCTCACTCCCTGTCCTCAAACCTCGTAAATGGAAAACACCATACACAAAGTGTTTGCCACACAAAGTCATTTCACATTCAGGAAATTAACATGGATATTCATTTTCAAGAATTTCTATTTCACTTTAGCCTTTTTAGACTGGACATTAAACTTAGTGATTCTATATCCAGGTATATCTCTTTTTAGGAGTGGTAAAATTCTAAAATGTAGAAATAGAGTTATTTTTTCTTTTCTTCTTTTTAACAGTTTTCCCAATTTTCCCCCACTTTATCTCCCCTCTGCCCTGCACCGCCCAACCCTCCAGCATTCCCCCCACTTAGTTCATGTCCATGGGTTGTACATATAAGTTCTTTGAATTCTCTGTTTCTTATACCATTCTCGACCTCTCCCTGTCTATGTTATGCCTACCAATTATGCTTCTCATTCCCTGCAACTTTTCTCCTCCATTCCTCCTCTCCCCCTCCCCACTGAAAACCCTCCATGTGATGTCCACTTCTGTTTCTGTTCTAGTTGTTTGCTTAGTTTTTGTTGTTTGTCTTTTCCTTTAGGTTCATTTGTTGATAGTTGTGAGTTTGTTGTCATTTTACTGTTCATAGTTTTTGATCTTCTTCAATTTCTTAGATAAGTCCCTTTAACTTTTCATATAATAAGGTCTTGGTGATGATGAACTCCTTTAACTTGACCTTATCTGAGAAAGAACTTTATCTGCCCTTCCATTCTAAATGATAGCTTTGCTGGATAGAGCAATCTTGGATGTAGATCCTTGCCTTTCATGACTTTGAATACTTCTTTCCAGCCCCTTCTTGCCTTCAAGGTTACTTTTGAGAAATCAGCTGATAGCCTTATGGGCACTCCTTTGTAGGTAACTCTCTCCTTTCCTCTTGCTGCTTTTAAGATTCTCTCTTTATCTTTAATCTTGGGTAACTTAATGATGATGTGCCTTGGTGTGTTCCTCTTCGGGTCCAATTTCTTTGGGACACTTTGGGCTTCCTGGACTTCCTGGAAGTCTATTCCCTTCACCAGATTGGGGTAGTTTTCCTTCATTATTTGTTCAGATAAATTTTCAATTTCTTGCTCTTGTTCTTCTCCTTCTGGCACCCCTGTGATTCGGATATTGGAACATTTAAAGTTGTCCCAGAGGTTCCTAAGCCTCTCCTCGTTTTTTTGAATTCTTGTTTCTTCATTCTGTTCTGGTTCGGTGTTTATTTTTTCCTTTCATTCTAAATTGTTGCTTTGACTCCTGGTTTCCTTCCTGTCACTGTTGGTTCCCTGAATGTTTTGCTTTATTTCACTTTGGGTATCCATTTATTCTTTCATTTTGTGACCATGATCAATCAGATCTGTGAGCATTTTGATTACCAGGGCTTTAAACTGTCCATCAGATAGGTTGGCTATCTCCTCATTACTTAGTTCTCTTTCTGGAGTTTTGCTCTGTTCTTTCATTTGGGCCATATTTCTTTGTCTTGGCGCACCTGTGAAGTTGTAAGGGGGTGGGGCCTTAACAGAGAGTTGTTTTTTATTTTATATGTGCACATGGGCATGGGATTGCCTCCTTGGGATAATTCATTCACCATTTTGGAAGAATGTTAAGTACAGACCTAGGGGGATATGTCTTAAAAGAAATATATTTTCTTACAATGTTTTGGAGTATTATATTTTCTGGTGATTTCATGAGGAAAATTGTGGATCATATCAACTCTAATTTTCCTGATGCCAATTCATAAGTAGTCATCATTCTAGGTTTATGTCCAGCTTCTAGGGTGAGTTCAGGTATGAATAGAAGATTCTTATTTTAGAACATTTCAACATTCATTTAAAAGGTACTTAAGCAAACATCAATTAACATGTTATTTTTTATTTCAAGATATAAACATGGTTGTATTTCTTGTCCTACATTTACCATTGTCTTATTTTGTAACATTAACTGTGAATTTTACTGAAATGAGTCACTTACACTAGCAAAGAAGTTGTGACTCCTTATACTCAAAAACAGGTCTTTTAAATACATGGCATAAATAGCTTTGAGGTGATCTCTTATTTGTTGACTTAAGTCTTCTACATTTCTTAGAATTCATCTCATCTATTTCTAGATGACTCATGTCCTAAGAGACCTCAGGGTTGAAAGGCCTTCAGGAAGAAGGGTTTGTTCTGATTTACCTTCCAGCTGTGAATCCAGTATAGTACCTGGTACATAGTAGTCACTCAATAAATGCTGGTTGAACTAACTGAAACTGTATCCTAATCATTCCACTGGGCCTCAGAGGCCTTTGAAGGAGTCACGATTACATATTAGTTCTCCTTCTAAGAATCTATGTGTGAGTGTACAGGTGGGTGTAGGAGGTTGGCAGACATATGTCCAAGAGCTGCTGATAATTCCCCCCACATATCTGAAATGTTCTGTTTCTTCCATTTGGACCATCTTCTGGTTCCAGTGACCCCTTTCTTGTCCTTGGCTGAGCTTGCCAGGTTCTCCTGAATTGAATCTAGGCTCAGGATTCAGCTTGAGAAACTAAGCTGCCCAGACACTGGAGGAATGGTTCCCAGCGATATTTCCTCTTGTGAATCCTAATGCTGGGATACTCTTAGCTGGGCAAGGTTTCCAAACAGCACAGAAGAGGGACTGTTTATGGGGAACTTTAATTTCTAGGTACACCAACACAGTCAAAATATACTAGATAATGTTACTGTTGTTGCCATTGTTTTTCCATCTTGGATAAGAACATATGGGTTGAAAACTATATCGTCTTGGCTCTAGACCATCCATGGTGCGGCCTAGGAAGAGGAGTGAAAAGAGGGGGCAAGTTACATCCTGGCTAATGTATCACATTCCGTGGTTTTTCCTTTATGACCCTCATTGCTGCATTTCCTTCCCAGACCTCTTCCTTCATTTCAAAAAGTACAATGTGAAAGTAGGCATATATTCAATATATTCTAGCAAATGTTCACTTTTAGTTTTTTTTTTTTCTAGTGGCAAGTAAAGTCAGGAAGACTCTAAGTTATCTATCCATTGTCTATCTATCTATCTCTATCTGTCACTATCTATCTATCTATCTAGAAGACAATAGGCCTTTCTCCTCTCAGCAGAGAGGTCAAGGAAAGCAGGATTGTAGAAGCCAGAGACTTTGAAAGGCAGCTGGTAACAATTGCTTAAAAGGTAAAATGAGTTTAGAGGGTTTGAAAATTGGGAAGCTTTTGAAGAAGAGAGAAAGACTCACTGGTGTTTCCTTTAGTAAACATACAGACACTCAGGCCTTACCTTCAACATCCTTCTTCTGAGAGAAGTCCCTCTCTCCCTGGACTGGGCTAGCTGCCTCCACAGCTGGTACTTCCCTCTGATAATGTGCAAATGTAATTTTATTTTTCTATAAAAGGGAGTTTATAAGAATGAAATTACATATATCTCTATTTACTTGTTTTTCTGTTACCCAATCTAAGTTAGAAACTTAAAGAAAACAATCTCGTCTTATTATTATATCCTTCTCTTAGTATATGTTTAAAATAGTAAGTGGAAGAATAAATGCTGAGGCTAAAGACTGGAGAAATCAACACGGTGAGGGGGTGAGAGGAAGGGGTCATATGAACATGTGATAGACAAATGAGGGAGGAGTTCCCAGATTCCTAGAATCATAGGTCTCTTTCTGGGGGTTGAGTAGTTTAAGTTTGTGGAAACAGCTCTGTTATTAGGGACCTTTTTACTTCACCACAGAGTTCTGACTTCTGGCTTTATGTAACTTCTACTGATTGTTTCTGGTCTTGTCCTCCAGAATGAGCTGATTCATAAGTTATTTTAAAGCTTGTTAGGTTCATGGCCAACTTGTAACAGAAACTGGTGTTTTGTTTTTTAGCAGAGATGTGATATCTTGGATGATATTTAAAAAAAAAAGACTAATTCCAGAAACAAAGTTCTAGATAGATTAATGAAATTATAAGAGTAAAAATGTCCCAAGAATTAAAAACAATGTTCTCCAGGTTTGGGGTACAAATGACTTAAAATCTCCTCTGGATGTTTGTCAGGAAGGCCTTTATATCACATACTGAAATGAGTAAAAATCATTCACTGAATTATTTTTCTAAAAGTTGATATACTGCTGGTAGGGGCATACTGCTTTTACTAATCCCATCTAAGATAAGATTTTTTTAAAGTTTGTAAAATCTTAAGAAGGCACAGCTATTACAAATATTTGCTATGTAAATTTATAAAGTTATAAGAAAACATGAAAATTAAAGGAACTCAGAATTTTAAAAAAGAATATTTAAGTCAACATGCCCATCCCATTGTCTAAGCAGGATTAGTCTCCAAAGTATGCCCAGTGAAAAGCAATTGTATTTCAAATAGTTTAATTTAGAAGGAAACTGATTTTAACAATAGAAACACAATGGTCAAGATAGTGTTTAATGAACCTTAGAAAGTGTGCTGTAGCTTTCAAAAATTCAATTCCCGTATGATGGATCACTTTATTACACTCTTAGCTATTTAAATCTCAAGGGTAAGAGGGTTTTGTGTATATTATTGGTTATAAAGACAGAGATATCTCAACTTTCCTCTTAGTGAGTGAATTTATAAAGCACCTTCTTTATAGACAGTCTAAAGTATTTCAGAAAAATATAATTAGTGCTTTAATAAATATATAAGTAGTACTTTATAAATTGTCCAAGTAAGCTTAAAATTAACATCAGAACTTTATCACACTCAGCCTTCTAATTTCCTTTTGTTTCTCTGCTATTTTTATATGCAAAACAATTGGTATTCTCTCTTTCTTTGTAATAGATTATAAAGTTAAAGACTGTATGAAAAGAATAGACCAATCATTGGGTTAGCTATAATAACATTTTGGGTTTTTTCTTGCATAAATAAATAGCCTGTGTGCATGCTAGCCTTTCTTCTTCATTTTATTATACAAAATCTTTAAATCATTTTTTATTTTCAATTATAGTTGAAGTACATATTAGTTTCAGGTATATACTCCAGTGATTAGATACTACCTTCTTTTGTTTTTTTAAGATTTTCTGTATTTATTTTTAGAGAGAGTGGAAGGGAGGGAGAAAGAGAGGGAGAGAAACATCAGTGTGTGGTTGCCTCTCCCACATTCCCCACCAGAGACCTGACCTGTAACCCAGGCGTGTACCCTGACTGGGAATCAGACTAGTGACACTTTGGTTTGCAGGCTGGCACTCAGTCCACTGAGCCACACCAGCCAGGGCAACATTACGTAATTTACTAGTGATCATCTTGATAAATGTCACACCCATCTGACACCACACACAGTTATTAGAATATTAATGACTATATTCCTTATGCTGTACTTTACATCCCCATGACTATTCTGTAACAGCCAGTTTGTATTGTACTCCTTAATCCCTCC
Source organism: Trachops cirrhosus (assembly GCA_028533065.1). NCBI lineage: Eukaryota > Metazoa > Chordata > Mammalia > Chiroptera > Phyllostomidae > Trachops > Trachops cirrhosus. Next base: position 91,490,596 of record CM052539.1, read on the forward strand.
ACCTTTTCCATGCATCCCTCCAACCCCCCTCCCATCTGGCAATAGTCAAAATCTTCTCTGTATCTATGAATCTGCTTATGTTCTGCTTGTTCATTTGTTTTGTTTTGTGGATTCAATTGTTATAGATATGTATTTATTGAAACTTTATTATTCATATTTTTTATCTTCTCCTTCTTAAAGAAGAGAAAGTTAAAGGAGTGCATCACCACCAAACCGGTGTTATACAAAATGTTAAAGGGTCTTCTGGAAGAAGAAGAAGAAAAAAAAAGATCAAAATATATAGTTCACAATTTTGAAGGCATTATTTTAGATTCAAAATGAAAACTTTAGCATGATGCATTTTTTTTTCTGTAATAGCATCACAACATACAGCTCTGGCTGCTTTCCCCCCCAGAAAGAATTGTGTGAACCCAAAGGTTATCTGTGTTACATGACAGGTTATTATAAGTTAAACTAAAATGTAAAAGTTCCAATTCTAGTTGATATGCTTTAACTATTATGTGGCAGCTCCTACACTGAATTGACAAAATATTTCCCAGATCTTCTCTGATGCTTTCCTTCCTAAGGGAACCCACAGGGGCCCATGCAAGTAACGTGTTCATGAAATTCAAAGACCTGCTGTCCTCAACACCACAGATGCCTGAAGCCTTGCATTGAACAGTAATGAACACAGAGTAATTGGTAAAATGTTGGGTGGTAGACCACACTGTAATTCTAGTGCCATGTAGGATAAGGAAAACTTTCAATTTCAAATTGTGGCCTGCATATATAGAGTAAGATGCTACCAAGTGAATAAGTTTAAGTTCAAGCATTTTATTAATATTACTGCTATTCCTAATGCACCTCTATCTGAATGCTGTTTTAGTGATAAGCACTTTGTCACTGACTTGATGCTGAATTGTTATAGTGCTATGATTCTAAAGAGAATGCACCAATTGAAGAAATATTAACAACAGAAACACCAGTTACTTGCATTGAGCCAAGTGTTACATATTGAGTCTTACATATATTGCATGTGTTTATTGAAATTGCAGCTCTACTGAACAATCTCTTTTTCTGGTGTTCATGACCTGAAAGTTAATATTTACTGGCTTGAAATCAAAATGAACAGTAAGTAGCAAAATACTACTAGTGAATAAGATCCATTCTGTACGAGATGACATCAGGCCCAGCTTCCCCACAGTCCTCTGAATGGAGACATCGGATAAGAGCATAGGCCAGGAGGGAATATGCTTCAAGTATAATCCACTTCCTGCTATTCGTGGAGAAATGGAGATGTATCTAAGCCCTGCCTAATAGACAAAACCATTCTCCCAGCATTTGGGGGGTACAAAGACCATTTGCTCTGTTCATCTCCCTTTGCGTAACCAGATGAAGGTATACCAGACTTCTCTCCTGAAATTCTTTCCAAGTTATGTCTCACGTACTGTCAACCAGATCTTGACCCCTGCTCCAGGCAGCTCAGATAACATCCATGACATCATCTGGTAAACTGAAATGACATGTTGTTAGACAGCTCTATGGAGGTGTTTTTTGAACCATTCAATAAAAGAACCACAGCGTAGGAGGAGAGCATATTTTGGGAAAAGGTAACTCCATGGCTGGCAGGAGATTTCTCACTGACTGACCTTAATTAACTCTGATGTCACATGAAAAGGAGCTGTGCATGGGCACAGGTCATTGGGAGGGTAGGTTCCTGATGGTAGCCTGGTGACAGGCCTAATGATAAATGAACATGCTCTTTTAAACCATGACCCTCTGAGAAGCCAGTGTCAAGTAAAAAGCTCAAAGAGGTATAGTGAAGCTATGCCTCCTTGTGAACAGTGACAGTAGGAATGTCGATGTTATTTAGAGTATTTTTCTGTTGGCAAACATCTCAAACCACACAGAATTTTTTCTTTTAAATAACTTTTGTAATGTTTAAGGAACAATGAGTAGAGTCAATAACCCAGGGATGGAATGAATACTGTCCAAGTTCTGATTTTTTAGACGTTGCCCACTTTAGTGGTTCATTGTGGATTGTCCTTTGTGCCATGTGCTGCAAAAGCTATTCATGGATCTTGCTGGCTGACAATTAAACCATGAGTTGTAAAACAGCCTCTGCCCAGAAACCATGGCAGAATTATTTAAATGAACACATCTACAGAGTAGTGGCAATGCTAACTGCTGAAATTAAACATTTAAAATAATTTTCATTTGTTTTCTTTTACACTTGAATTTAAGACATAAATGTTACATAAATGACGACTTTAAATTTTCTACTAAGGCATGGAAACCAGACACTTTACCTTTCAAATCTACAGATTTGGAGGGGCACTTACAATTGCAAAAACTAAAGCAAGAAGCCAGTGAATTTTTCTTGTGGGTCCACGTGGTAAAATAGTGAGTTTAACATAATGTAAAGATGTCAAGGAAAATAACAAGTCCCTGGCATTAGCAACTTTCTACAAATTAAATGTACAGGGTGGTGCAAAACTAGGTTTACAATTGTGAGTACACAAACAGGGTTTATTCCTGTATTGTTATTTATTAATTGTTGTATTATTTTCTATATGAACAACTGTAACTGACTTTTGCCCCACCCTGTATTGTTGCTGGACAGCAGACACCCAGACATTGAGTGGTTGGGCAACCCTGAAGCTCAGTAACACAATTACTCTCCTCTAAAATGTCCTATTTGTCCATCTAAAAGTCACAAATAATCTTATGGGCATGAGGGATTAGTCAGCAGTGAGTCAGAGCTTCTTGCTATTGTCGGACACAAATCCATTCCTAACTCCCAGCATAGAAGCTTTTTCTGTGCCTAAAAGAATGAAGAATGTGATTAAGACATACACACCAAAAACCTCTTTCATTTCTATATCCACCTCCTCACCACACCCAAAACAAACCTGATGCCTTCACAAAGAGAAAAGTGTGCATACTGGTAGGTAGGTACTTATGAATGCATGTGTCTATGTAAACATTCTTTCATTTTTTTAGGTGCTTCCTTGATTTAAGGCTAGTTGATTAGGGGGAAAAATAACATTTTACAAACAGGTGTCGTGGTTCATTGTGGCACTCAAGTTATGATGCTGCCATGCAGATTCCCAGGCCTGTCCCATCTTCGACTTAGCCTGTTGGTAGATGGAATATGAGCCCTGGGGTCTTTCCCCATCTTCCCATCAGTGAAAGAAAAACACATGTGTAAAGTCCTCCTTTACTTAAGGCCCTCTTGCTAATTAGTACATTCAGTTGCAACATACACTTCATATTACCTGATAAATACTTTAATAGAGGTATGAAATGGATATTAAGACCAAGATGTAACTTTTTATTAAGTGCTAGAGTCCTGCAAGAATTAGTAGCCCAAACAAAAATTTTAGTAGTTTCTGGAAATTTGGTTTACCTGCAATTGTATTCTTAGCCTTTCTTCCCCCAATATCATCAACCAAAAAGATTATGAGATTTAGTCTGAAACTTAAGCTTTTAATATACTACATCTTGAAGAAAGAATATCTTTTATTATGAATTATGTCTAATTAACTTCACCCAACCTTGGTAGAGGCTTGTGATCTTAAAATCAAATTTTAGAAACATGATACTTGGGGATTTATATTTAGATAAAGAGGTCATTTATCACACAGGATTATGCACTGTTGGAAACATGGTGTGTTAAATCAAAGACAGATGCATCTTATTTGAAATAAACTTAATATACAAAGCTTTGTTAAAAAACAAATAAGTTAGAAATCACTAATTTTAGTATAAAAGGAACACCAGCCAGTTTCTTCAGAGAGCTCTCATAGCATAATTCTCAATGTGACTAAGTTTGTTAAAATTCCAATTTCAATAAAAATTTGTTATATACAAATTCAGTTAAAATTCAGAATATACAATTGGAAGTGATTTAAAATTAACATTAATCTAAATTTATAAAAATATTGTGATCTAGAGGAATAGTAAATTTTTTGCAGTATGTTTGTAAAGCTTGTAATACAAAAATAGTAATGTTATCGATCATGAAGGAAACATCATTTCTCTAAAATCAGCCTTGTAAAGCTTTGAGCTGGGAAAACAGCTAGCATAAAATCTAACACTGATGGGGTCATATGTGGCAACAAAGTTCAAAATAGGTTGATATTCTAAGCCTTCACCTTAACTCTGTGATTACTTTAGTCATAAGGTTTTCTGTTTTCTTTTTAAATAACAGCTTTATTGAGGTAAAATTTACATTCCATAAAACTCAGCTTTAAATTGTATAATTTGGTGGGTTTTAATATACCATATTTTTTAGACTATAAGACACACCTCTCCCCCCCAAATTTGGGAGGCAAATGGGGGTGCATCTTGTAGTCTGAATGTAGTTTACCTGGCTTGCTGTGGGGGGTGTGGGGAGGTGGCCTATGTTATTTATGTTATTAAATATTTTACCACATTTTTTGCTTCAAAATTTTTTTCCTATTTTCCTCCTCTAAAGCCTAGGTGCATCTTATAGTCTGAAAAAAATGGTATTCACTGACTTATGCATCCCTTACCACTATCTGATTTCTGAACATTTTCATCACCCTGAAAAGAAACTCCATGCCTACTGGTAGTCACTTTCCATTCATTCCCCTCTTTCCCTAGCACCAATCTGCTTTCTGTGCCTGTGGAATTGCCCATTCTGAACATTTCATATAAATGGAACCCTATAATTGGTAGCCTTTTGTGACTGGTTTCGTTTACGAAGCATAATGTTTTTGTTTTTCAAACAAGACTTATTTTTTCACAGTTCCGGAAACTGTACATCCAAGGTATAAGGAGGTTGGACTCCTCCTGAGACCTCTCTCTTATGCTTGTATACGATTGCCTTCTCACTGTGGCCTCAGGTGGCCTTTTCTCTGAGTGCACCAGAATAATGTTTTCAGAAGTCGTCCACACTGTACATTTCCGTTTATTGCCAGTATTCTGTTGTATGGCTATACTACCTTTTGTTTACCCATTTATCATTGGTGGACACTTGGGTTGTTTCCACTTTTTGGCTATTATGAATAATGTTGTGATGGGCAAGTTTTTATACGGACATATGTATTTAGTTCTCTTAGGTAGACACTTAAAAGCGGAGGTCCTGGGTCATATGTTTAACCAGTTGAGAAACTGCCATACTCCTTTCCAAAGTGATTGCCCCATATTACAATCCTACCAGGAATATATGAGGGCTCCGATTTCTCCAAATCCTCATGAATACTTGTTTTTGTCTTTTTTATTTAAGCTGTCCTAGTGGATGTAAAGTGGTATCTTACTGTGGTTTGTTTGTTTTTTAAGTGTTGTATTTTTATTTATTTATTTATTTATTTAGGGAGAAAGAGAGGCAGAGAAATATCAATGTGTGGTTGCCTCTCAAGCATCCCTGCTCTGGGAACCTGGCCCGATACCCAGGCTTGTGCCCTGACTGAAAGTCGAACTGGGGACCCTTTGGTTCACAGTCTGGCACTCAATCCACTGAGTCACACCAACTAGGGCTCTCACTATGGGTTTGTTTTTTTTTTAATCTTTTTATTTTAGTTTATTCAGTACAGTTTCTATCCTTTATTCCCATTCCAGCCTGCCCACCCATTCCTCCCCTCCTACCTCCCCTTTCCAACCCCCCTAGTTTTGTCCATGTGTCCTCTATATTTGTTCCTGTAAA